>OZ008339.1:13206700-14429121 GCA_963931975.1 Cataclysta lemnata
ACACACAATCGAGGAATATTGTGAACAGTGAATGTGATATTGCGAGGGCGCAGGTAATACATTACCTATTTAGCTTGGCATTTGACCTTTGACTTTTTTTTTTCTTGTCCGTCTCGTGTTTAACTCGAAATTCAAACATGTGTGTAATTGTATGTGTTTAGCGACCCTCGAGCTGTACGAGGGCAAGGAGCGGTGGCTGGAGGCGGGCGCGGCGTTCAGCTCGCTGGCGGCCGGCCGAGCGCCGCTGGCGCAGCGCGCGGCGTACGTGCTGCCCGCGACGCCGCGCGCGCTCGCCGTCACGCGCACCGAGCGCGCGCTCACCGACGTGCACGTGCTCGGTGAGTACAACAGAGGGCCTGTACCCCATTCACTTGGGCTATGTTACTGTGTCACACTGCATACGGTTTCGGCTCGCTCATGATGAGTACCCGGCTCAATAATCCGACAACTTCGTGCGCCCCCCTCCAGTGGTATGAGACGGTGGCGGGGACGGGGCGCCCCCGCTCGCATCTGGAGTGCCCCGTCCCCGCCACCGTCGGCATCGTCTCTCATACCGCAAAGAAGGTCGCGCACGTACTTGTCGCTCGGAGACGGTAAATCAGTCACGTTCGTGCATTTTCTGTGTATTTCATTATGTTGCTAGGTACAAATCTTTTTTATGTCAAACAAATCAAACAGACATAATAAAGATCTGTTTGCCCTAGCAACAGGCACACAGAAAATGAACGCGCGTGACGCGAAGCTGATTGACCGTCACCGAGGCCCATAAAGGTTAAGGCCCGTGTGAATGAAACCGCTGTTGGCAAGGCTGTCCAACGAGACTTTTCACTCAAAAACTTAATTAGCTAATATGCATTATGACTTGTTATATTTTTGTAAAAACTTTCGATTTTGATAGAAAAAACATCTTTTGAATAAAATTTCCGCTAAAACGCCAAAATAGCAATGTCGTCTGTGTGACGTCACTATACCGTAAAAGACCAGTTTCTATTAAACTAGTGAATTTGATTGGCAAATAAAATGTCAAAATGGAGATAGCTGTAGAATGACGTCACGCGGTTTTTTAGCAAATATGGCGGATTGCTAAGTTTTGTACTTCTATTTTTATAAAATAAATATCAATCACAAGCAAAATCTCATAACAAGTGACTATTAACGAATCTCCTTATCCTAAATTATTATTATTATAAATCATTATATCAGTGATTCTTTGTTAGTGTCATCATCCCTATTACTTGTAAATAATAAGGCTTATAAATTTTTCAAAATCGCCACACTATTTACTTGCATGTGTTAACTTGGGTAGGTTTCGGATTGATACCCCATGTACCTAACAGGTTTATAATATTCCCTTCGCAGTGGCGATGTCGAGCGGCGCGGTGTCGCAGCTGCCGTGGGCCTACCTCGAGCCGCGTAGAGCAGGCGGCCCCGCCGTGTCGGCCGAGGAGGGCCTGCTGCCGTACGCGCCCGAGCTCCCCCTGCCTGCCGACCACGTGCTCTCGTACAACCGCAGCGTGGCACGGCCGCGGCTCGTCTACGCCGCGCCCAGCGGTCTCGAGTCTACTAGTCTGGTGCTGGTCGCCGGTCTCGGTCAGTTATCAACCCCCACCACTTGCGCAGCCTTTTACCTTATCACCCCCGTCCCCCTCACGGTCTTTAGGGCTCGAGAGTCGCCAAAACGTAAAACACAGTGACTGTTCTTCCATATGGCAAAATGTCAAAAACTTGCTCGCGAAACACGTGCTCTCGTACAACCGCAGCCTGGCAAGGCCGCGGCTCGTCTACGCCGCGCCCAGCGGCCTCGAGTCTACCAGATTAGTGCTCGTCGCCGGGCTCGGTCAGTTATGACCCCCTATCCCCCCCTCCCACAGTCGGCCAGTTACCTTAACACCCCCACAGCCGAAGCTCGAGAGTCGCGAGTTCTTCCATATGGTAAAATGTCAAAAACCGACGGTTATCTTTTAATCGCCTGTTTAAGTGTTGGTGAACACTAGCCTAAGGGCCTGTTTAACAATCGACGAGTAAGTTCTAAATAGAAAATGAAATTTAAGTCACCTGAACTGCCAAGTAAGCTATTCAGAACTTACCTGTTGATTGTGAAACAGGCCCTTAATGTCAAAGAGAACCGGTTAAATAATAATAACCTTTTTAATTGTTGGTGAACTCCAGCCTTAGAATGTATCAGAATGAGTGGTATTATAGGCATCTGTCCGGATTGCGGAAGACGTGGGTTCGATTTCCGCATCAGGAAAATATTTTTCGAAATTTTTCTAACTAAATTTTCTTTATGTATGGTTTCATTTTCATTGCAGACATGTTCTACACTCGGGTGGCGCCTTCGAAAACATTCGATCTCCTCAAAGATGACTTCGACTACTACCTGATCGGGATTGTGTTGTCCGCGCTTATATTGGCCTCCTACAGCACCAAGTATTTCGCCTCGCGGAAGATGCTCAAGATGGCGTGGAAGTGATGACCATAATGATGACTTAGACCAATTTGGACTGTGTGGCTTCGGTGGAAGGTCGCGATTCGAGGCACGACAGCTTGTGGTTGTAAGTTTTTACGCCTTAACCTCTAATGTGTCCATTACTTATGCTAAAGAGAGCCCTATTCCTATCAGGAATAAGGTTTTGTAAAAAGCTATTTTCGGCATTTGTTCATACCAAAGATCGGTGGTCTAGAAATGTTCCGTCTATAACGTAATACTATTAATCGCACCCATACTATAATAATACTAAGGGTCTGAGTCTCATTCGATTTGTTGAATAATAATGAATAGATCATATTTTTGACGAAGCAACTAGGCACAGAGACGAGAATTCACCTATTAGACAACTTGTACCAACTTACTAAGATTATGAAAAGAGATTGAACTAGCATTATAACAAATTGTTAATTTGACAAAATAGTTCTGAGGTTCTGCTAGATAAAAGGAACATTGGCACTTTACCCAAAGGGTCAAATTAAATAATAGTTGTAACATCACTCTAATTATTTCATCTTTTAGTTAACTATAGCATAAGTAATTTTGGTATAGATTTGACCATGATTGCCATTATGCTAAAAATGGAATTGAACTTCCACTGCCATCTTTTCTACACAGTCCAGATATAACATAAATAAATTAATATAGACTTTAAAATAAATGAATAATATAAATAATTATTATGATAGTATCGTGATTCGTGCATAGTAAGTGTTCACCTAAAATTACAGAATATATAGGTGCTATAAAATTCGAACGAACATCAACATTTTCAAGTGTATCAATTTCTATGAATAATAGCAGATTTTACATGTCTATGAATGTAATTTTTGGTTGGAAAAATATAGATTGAATTTTATGTTGTCTGTTTAGATAATATAAATTTATATAAATAATCGGCCGTGTGGTGACGGCAGAGTAGAATACAATTGTCACCACCCCAAATCTCTCCCGTGGGTGTCGTACAAGACGACTAAGGATAAATCAGTGATGAGGAATGGGCAGCAGCGTTCCTCTTATACCACCTAGCAATGTACCTACTGCGACTTTTGTGCCCGATAAATGGCAATAGGCTCGCCACCTATTACATGGGACCTAGCATAATTGGCGAAGCGTGGGTGCTAGTTCACCTCTGCCTACCCCTTCGGGGATATAGGCGTGATTTATGTATGTATGTATGTATGTATGTAAATAAATTTTTGGCTACTGAATCGTACCACCAAAAACTGTAACTAGATTTTTGGTATGAAACAATGATTATATTATTCATACCAAATAAAGTTTTTTAGTTTTGTATTCAGATATATTTGAAAAACACATCAGGTTGCCATAAATGACATACTTGTTTATAACACAAACTTATACTTAGTTTTAACCTATCATATTTTCGAAATTTTTATTTTCAAATTTTCATGTTCACTCGAAATTTAAAAATCAAAAATCGGAATATTATTAAAAAAATTGTCATAACATTTTTTGGTCAAACAAATGTGCTTTAACGATTTCGGCAAAGTGAAATTCGTAAGGAAAAATTTCGAAAAAATTATAGGTTTGGAGAGATATCACACTTTTGTAGACATTTTAATGAATACGCAAAGTACGTATTTGTATTGTTTTTGTAGTTCAGTAGCACAATGCAGTAGTAAATTTTTCATGATGCATGTTGCCAACCCGTTTGGTGGCATATATAGTAACAATTGTATGTTATTTTTATAGCACTGAACGATATAGCATCAAAAGTGATCAAACTGTACATGCCTAATTTTATTGGGTTTGTTTTAGCGTGATCTACATTTAATGTAAAGACAGATTAACAAATCAATTTTCAATTTGTAACGATATTAGCAATGAACAATTTCAACATTAATGTTATTTTACTATGGCATTTTTATTATGTTACAAGGACCTGACTATATATATTTTAACATAAAAATTAGCTAGTGCAATGTAGATTTATTACAATAATTTATTTAAGAAGTTGTATATGATTTGTAATGAATTTAAGCCATTCCAGGATATAAAATGTCACCTTGTTTAAAATATGTATTTAATTTTTTGTTCTTGTATTAGAAATTCTAAATCTTATTTAGTCATTACTAAAAATATTGTATTGATGATATTGAGGTTTAATTTATTGGATACGAATATGAATACTAATATCTTTTTTTATTATGTCGATTTTGCTAGTCTACTTATTCTAGAGAATTTCTGTCACTTTTTACTCTATGACATAAGAGGCAGCACTATAAATTTAACCCGAGATCGACGCTATTAATATTATATTATATTTACTTAATGCTACTTGATAGCCATTAAAGTTTATGCATTATATTTGGCCCACAGTGACAAAACGTTCAAAGTTGTTTCTATATAGGACTAATTATCTACAAATAAATTTTCTGTGTCCCTTTAGCATAAGGAAAATTTAGTTTACATAGTTTGAATCGACATTGGGCCTCTTGTATCTCACAAACTATACTATTATATTACATGTATTTATAATGTTTTTGTTATATCAATTATAGGACAGTTTTACATTTATTTTTCTGTAATGTGTGATAGCCAAATAGAGAACACCGATACAACACGAACATATTCTATAGTGTATCTGTATAATGTTTGCTCACAAACATTGTTATTTAGCTTTTAAGGTTTAAAAGTATTGAATAACTTTTTGTTTCATGTTTAATGATTTGGCCTTTTTTTGTAGCTACTGTTATTTTTCAACAATATGTTGATACGAGGATTCCTGAATTGGGTAGATTGTTACTATTATTTTTAAAACTGCTTTTAGTTTTGGGAGTATGAAAGTTTGAAATCTAACTGTTATTACGTACTGGTTATTCTAGTTAATTGCATTTTTGGTTTTGGTTTTTTTATGGCCCCTTATTTTTTTTGTACTGGGTTGAAAGCTTATTTTGTTCTGGTTCGTAAGATAATGAAATTTTCCTTGCAGGCGAAAGTCCATTTTTAAAATTTAAATCAATTTGAGGTTACCATTGCACTTCATAGAGAAGTTATTTTAGTTGATAGGCGGGGACAAACCTTGTTAGGTTTTGGGTGTTCTTGACGGCCCCCCGTCTCTTGTCAAGTCGGAAAGTTGAAAGTAGATAATAAGGTTTTACGCAAGTAGTATTTATTAAATTCTCATGTCTCGCATTTTAGTCTGTGTTGGATCCCATATGAAATTACAACCTCTCTATATATCTTGGAAATTATTTAGAACAGCCATAAAATATTGTTACTGCAAAAGACATGCCTGTGTATTTCACCCTGTTTACTTGTCGTCGTCTGTACGCATTTTTAACTTATACTTGTTACGCAGTAGACTGACTCCGCGGAGATGTGAGATCGATGGCAATAGTTTAAAAGTTACACTTTATACTAAAAAGAAAAGTATTTGGATCCGTGACGATTGTGTTTTTATAAATAAAAGAAATGAATTACTGCCAATGATAATGTTTTATTTATGAAGTAACACCACTAATTTTTTTAAATATATTTTCAATATTAGCATTATAGTCTTGATTTTCGGAGTGGAATGGTGTGCCTACGACCGGTTCTAACTTTATTGGATCATTTGGCGGCGGCTGTAAGGCGTCCGAGTTGTTGCACAGCGAGCGAATATGGAACCACGCGGCGCCGTAGTCGTAATTTAATATGGCAACGAAGAAGTCGACGGCAATTGTCTGCAAAAATAAGAACAGAATTTCAAATATCGCTCATTCGGTGTGACAATGATGCACTAGCATAAATAACGCCTATATCCCCGAAGGGCAGAAGTGAATCAACACCGTATAAGAGTAACACCCATATACTCATCGCCACTAATACATAGGTAATGTGATTACGGAAACTAAGCAATGTTCGGCTATTGACAATTGATTATGCTCTTCTGCCATCACAAGTCTCTCTGCTATGTTGAATTTCTGGCAAAAATATTGTATTTATGAAGAAAAAAGAAAATTTTAACACAATACAACGTGTTGTCTTTTGTTAGTTTTATGGCCCGGGTTGCGCCAAATGAATTATTATTACTATTTCGATTTTAATTTGAACACTGAATAAATGTTAGACATTTTAGTACAAAGAATATTGTGGTTAGAAAAAGTTCGAAAAATTATAGTCGAACCCGCGCGTCCTCTGCGAAGACGGTGAATTGTTTATTAATAATAAACGTCTTGGTTCGCCGAGTGGTAGAGGCATCTGCCCGGATCGCCAGGACGCGATCCGGTTCCGATTCGATTTCCGCATATACATACATAAATCACGCCTATATCCCCGAAGGGGTAGGCAGAGGTGAACTAGCACCCGCGTTTCGCCAATTATGTTAGGTCCCATGTAATAGGTGGCGAGCCTATTGCCATTTATCGGGCACAAAAGACGCAGTAGGTACATTGCTAGGTGGTATAAGAGGAACGCTGCTGCCCATTCCTCATCACTGATTTACCCTTAGTCTTATTTATTTCCGCATATCAAGACAATAATTTTCCAAACCACAATATTCCTTGCATTACTATTGCGAAGTCGCCTGACCTGTAACCGCTGCGGTTGCTTGCACGAGAGATACACCTCCACAGCTTTCATAGCCGCCGCGAGATGCTCGCCGCGCAGTTGCAGCAGTGGCGCCGCCGTAGCGAGCGACCGTAACGCGACGCACTGCGCCTCGAACGCCGCGGTGGTGCAGTGGTACGAGTGGGGCTCCTTCAGGCTGTCCTGCGACAGCTTGTGCAGGTATTTGTAGACGAGCGGCAGCACCTCCCTGAATGACAATTTACACGTAAGTACATGCATACATTTATATAGTATGTTTCTATATTAAGGCCACTGAGACGTGATAAAGAACGTAAACAATGTTGATGATTATTTTAATAAAAAAATTCAAAAATTAAAATTTACCTATTTCTCAAAGTAGCTACTTAATCAATTTGATTTTCTAAAATAGATATGTCATAAAATACCTCTTTCTTATTTTTAAATGCATTTCGTCGATAAAGAGACATCAAAACTGTTTATAATGGCTAGAGTATAGATACTCATACACCAAATCAGGCTTATTACTTATTTAATCATACAGGCTTATTGTAAAGTACCAGCAACCTCGCAGGACTAAGTAGCTAATTATAAACAAGAACGTTTGTTCTACGACTTTTAACAATTCGTTAGAAATTACTTTCATACAAAAATATTACGGTTTAAATGCTAGTGCGTAACGGTTAACCGCTAATGCGGGCCTAAGCCTGCAATTCACAGTGTTTATGTGCACACATCTACATAACAGTAGCATAATAATATCTAGAAATAGATCTATAGATAGCCAATCAAAGAAGAGGTTTCAGTTATGTGGCCAGACATAACTGTCCATTGCATTGCTGTCCATAGTCTTCAGCGACATAAGACCTTTATAAAAAAGAAATAAAGAATAAAACGTACTTGACACTTCTAGAAAATAAGAAGGTTTTCGCCGTCATAACCATCGTGAGGAATAAGTCGAGAGCGTATCGCAGTATTGTAGGCTCGTATACGGCGAATCTGAATAATCAAAAAAACAATTATTATTGTTTAATATAATATTCTATACTGATCAGTGGTGTTAAGATGGATGTGTTGTGTGACACGGAGAGATGAGATAAAATAAGGAATGAGTATATCAGGGGAACTTTGAAAGTAGCACCTGTGACTGATTGCGGAGTAATAGACTTGGATGGTATGGCCATGTTATGCGAAGAGATGAAAGCTATGTTAGCAGAAGAATGATAGGTACGAACGTGGAAGGATGCAGGAGGAGAGGAAGACCAAAGAAGGGATGGAAAGATTGTGTAAAGGAGGATATTATAGCGAAAGGATTGAATGAGAAATTGGTAAAGGATAAAGAAGAAAACATGTGCCGACCCGTCTAGAGTGGGATAAGGGCAGGCAACAAGGATTAAAATTAAAAAAGTCAAATATTTGTATTTTACAGTGCCACCAACTTATCTGGTCAGTTGGTGGTGTCGCTAGTGGTGAACAAAGAGTATCATAGAAATGTCAAAATGTATTGGTAAATTGTAGTTCCAATTTTCGGCGCCTGACTATTTAACTTGGTGGCATTGTACTTGGGAAGCTTTTCGCAGATTCTTACTAACACGTCAGTATTTCGACCATATTTTGGGTGGGGATGGTTACTTTTTAAAAAGAAAAATAATGCGGATAAATAATGGCTATTTTGCTTGCTCGGTTAAAGTGAAATGTGAATGAATTGTATAGTTAAGCGTGCTGTTTACTGTCTACTATCCTCGAAAAAAACAGTTCCTCACCTGGTAGCCAACGGCGACCATATCTGGTGCACGAGGGGCAGGAGGTGATCCTCGTAAGGCGCCAGAACCGGCAGACCACGGTTCAGGACTAGCAGCGCCATGATGGCCTCCTCTTGCCATCGCTGCGTCACGAAGTTGACGCACCGTTTCAGTATTATTTCCGTCACGGCCACGTGTTGGGGCAACGGTGGCTTTGCAACTGGTCAAAAAGATTACGGCTCATGTTTTTAAACCTTTATTGGGCAAGGCATGCAATTTTATTGCCATTGATTTTAACGTTAAGGTTCAAATTATTTTGGAATTGTTTTAAACGTTATTTGAGGTTAAAATTATGTTAAAATTGTTTGGCTTATTATGGATATGTTATAAGGAAAAACGAAATGCATGTGACTAAAAGAGTCATCATCACCAGCTCTTTAATATTTCCACTGCTGTTGCACAGGCCTTCCCTATGGATGGAAGAATACATGGAAAATGGGCCACCACAACCCACTACGCTGGCACAGCGGATCGGTAGGTATTAACGACTGCAGCTGGAGCCGGGACCAACAGCTTGACGTGCCTTCCAAAGCCCGGAGGAACTCGAGAAAATAATTGTTTAGTCACCCATCCAATGAACGGCCTCAGCGAACATAGCAAGTTTACGCAACCGCAGGCCGAGCGTGCCAAGTTATTGCGTTGTCGAGCTCCTCCAATAAAAGAGATGAACATGAATATTGAGGAATGGAGAGCAAGAGTAAGAGTAAGAGCGCAGATGATGCGAGAGAATTGACATGAATTTGAATGACGGTGTAACAGCTAACAGGAGTGAATTGAAGAAAAAATCACACTGCACCGACCCCAAATGAAGTAGGATAAGGGCAAGAGGATAATGACTGTCTGTCTGCGTACTTACCGGTAACCGTATCATCATAATCTAACATATCATCCTCTTTTTTCTGCAGGTCTTCTTTGTACATCTCTTCTGTACTCCGCCCAGTCTCCTCCTCAAACTCCTTCGTGCTCAACAGCCTTTCCGCTTTCTCGGTGTTATCCAGATAGTCTATCAGGTCCTTCGTGAGATCTAAGTTATTATCCATCGTGTCACAGTTGTATTCATCCACTGGATACCACTTACGGAGGGCATCCACGAACGTGAGGAATACTTGCAGGAATGAATAGAGATTCTTCTCGTAATATTTATCTAAACTTTGGACTAGAACCTGTGAAATCAAAATTTATGTTCAACCAACTAGTTTTTCACAATAATTAGATAAGAATAGAAATTTATTGCCACGACTGGTGACAATTTTCTGTTATTATGTTAGTGCTTAGGGCTGGTGATGGATGCTTATATTTTTCCATCCACACGAAAGCCCGTGCCCCAGCATCGGTAACGTTAAAGGGCTGGTAGTGATGATGATGAATGCTTATATAACTTATAACTACCTTGACCTATTTCATATGCCTACAGTTTTATAGTTAAATAGAGGGAAATTAAATTGGACGGCTTTTAATGAAATCGCAAATACATTTCCATTGTCCAAAACAAAGGGCATTATAGGACAAAGATTTTGGTGGTTAGAAAAAGAATTTCGAAAAATTATGATCTTGAGGCGGGAATCGAACCCGCGTCCGCTGCTATCCGGGCAGGTGCCTGACCGCTCGGCCACCCAAGATACTTGGGTTTTTCGAAATTCTTTTTCTAACCACCAAAATCTTTGTACTAATTTTTCTAACATTTATATAATGTTAAAATTAAAATCGAATGGCATTATAGGATTTAACCTAGACCTAGCCTGTACAGAAATAAAATAGGGTGGAATGGATTGATTCATTTTTCTAATTTGCGGTAGTATAGGTAATTTATGGATGTATGCATGTTTCTGTTTAACTGGGTCAAATTAAAATAATTTCATTTTTTCATTTGATTTTCTTGTCGCTTGTACAAGTTTCACTTATAGGTGTGGAGATTGTCTTGTCGCCTGTACTGTAAGTTGAAAGTAACTCACATCTCTGATAATGCCGTAGAGGTAGTCCTGCAGGCTGGAGTCGCAGTGCTCGATGACCACTGCTAATATTTCCAACGCAGACTCATTGTTCCACGGCTGTCAAAGAAACCAGATAATATATTATTAATCAAGAGAACACAGATATTAATTAATGTCAATAACAACGAAACATAGTACAGTAATGTACTCAGCTATTTTCAACACTTTTTTTTTCATATTCTGTTGGTTGTAGTAGGAGGAGATTTTTGCCTGGACCAGAACATATTATCGCGCTCTGGGTTCCACGCATGGTAGCGAGATAGCCCCTACAACGGTGTTTCCTATAAGTACTGGTGTCAGAGATTAGGGCGACCACTCTTTTAGGGCAATGCCTTGCATAACCCTCATTACAGGCAATGAGGTTTAAAACGTAGGCGAGGAGCTCGATAGCGCAGTCACTTGGCGCGCACGACCTACGATTGCGTAAACTAGGCAATGTTCGCTAAGACCGCTCATTAGATGGGTGACCAAAAACAGGGTTCCTCCGTGCTTCAGAACGCACAATAAACAGGTCGTCCCGGCTGCACCTGCAGTCGTTAATAGTCACCAACCAAGCGTGGTGGGTCATGGCCCATTCACCCTATAATCTTCCATCCATAGGGAGAAGGCCTCTGGCCCCGCAGTGGGGACATTGGCTGGTGATGATGTCTTTTTTAGTCACATGCATTTCCATTTTCCTCATAACAATGTTCATAATAAGCCAAACGATTCCAACATAATTTTAACTTTAGATAACGTTTAAAATCGATCACAATAAAATTGCATGCCTTGCCCAATAACGGCTAAAAAGTTGAGCCGGTTTTTTTTGTAATAATGATGAATTGTGATGATGCTATAGCGCCATCTGTTGGCAACCATTCCTCAGATTTTGTCAGCAGTGGGGACGTTAAAGGGCTGGTAATGATGATGATGCAATAGCTTTTGTTAGCATCATGTTAAAATACCCACCTTTTTCAGCCTGACGCTGACTTGGTTGGTGAAGTAGTCGGCGTTGGCCTGTATCAGTTCCGGGATGCCGCTGTGGCCAGAGGACAGTGCGATGTCGTTGAGGCCCTTCAGACCGGCCAGGTGAAGCATCTCGTACCTGCAGCCTGCGGCAGATTGAAGCTTTTCTTGAGACAGTTGCGGCGGAAGCTGTCATATGTGCATATTCAAACATGTATTGCCATACAACATATATACACAAAGCACGCCTGTTTTTTCCCGAAGGGGTAGGCAGAGGTGAATTAACGCCCAAGTTTCGACATTTAGGTCCAATGTACTTGTAGGTGGCGAACCTATTGCCATCTATCGGGCACGTAAGTATATTGCTGTGTGTTCTAAGAGGAACTCCTCAAGTGCGTTTTGTGCACTTGTTGTAAAATCTACTATTTTTTTATGCTAGACTGGGAAGCTCTGGCTCCTCATCTCACCTGATGATAAGGATAAGGGGCGAAGATGGAATCGAGCTTCACCTGGATCAACCACAGAGGGGCTGGCTATCTTAATATCACAATTGTCGGAACACAATAATGCTGTTAATATTAATATTATGGCGACAGATTTTGATAAGATAGTGGTAGCTATAGTCCGAAAAATTCGTGCGCGACCTTCCTGCGGGCTGAGAGACGGTGGCGGGACGCGGCACTCTAGAGGTTGATAACCTCTAGAGTGCCGCGGGTGATGCAGGGAGGAGGGAAAACTCGTACAATACAGCATACAATACCTCAGCCCTCCAACCTCTCTCACCCCGCAGGAAGGTCGAGCACGAACTCGTCGGACCATAGCCAGACGGACTTGAAAGAAGTCCAACAACCAATCAGGATCAATAAGTAAATAAACAATAATAAATAAATAATAATAAATAATTTTTTTTTACACTCACACCTATCATCTAGCCCAAAGTAAGTAGCCTAAGCACTTGTGTTATGGATACTAGATGACGGACATATTTTTAATATAATTATTGATATAAATGCTGAAAATATACTATATTAACACACAACCATGACTCGGAAACAAACATTTGTGGCCATCACAAAGTTTGCCCCTACCAGCAATCTGAGCATTCGACCAAGGCGGCCGAATGCTCAGATTGCTGGGTATTGGCCAATAAATTCACTCACTGATCCTCTCGAGCAGCAGGCAGAGCGTGGTATGCATGTACGGCTGGTAGGCGTGCCGCATCGCGCCCGCCGCCACGCCCACGCCCTCCGCCAGCAGGCAGCTCTGCAGCAGGTTGCGGTGCGCGTGGTGGGGGGACGCGGCGCCCACGCCACGCCTCGTCGCACGCCGCGGCCGCGCGTAGCTCACGCCTGAGTAGCGTGTTTCTACGGTGCCCTCGAACAGGCCTGGGCGAAACAGGGGGCATCAAAGTTAAAGTAAAAGTCAGGGTCGCGGCGCCCACGCCACGCCTCGTTGCACGCCGCGGCCGCGCGTAGCTCACGCCTGAGTAGCGTGTTTCTACGGTGCCCTCGAACAGGCCTGGCCGAAACAGGGGGCATCAAAGTTAAAGTAAAAGTCAGGGTCGCGGCGCCCACGCCACGCCTCGTTGCACGCCGCGGCCGCGCGTAGCTCACGCCGGAGTACCGCGTTTCTACGGTGCCCTCGAACAGGCCTGGGCGAAACAGGGGGCATCAAAGTTAAAGTTAATGTCAGCGACGCGGCGCCTACGCCACGCCGCGGTCGCGCGTAGCTCACGCCAGAGTACCGCGTTTCTACGGTGCCCTCCAACAGGCCTGGGCGAAACAGGGGGCATCAAAGTTAAAGTTATAGTCAGGGACGCGGCGCCCATGCCACGCCTCGTCGCACGCCGCGCTCGCGCGTAGCTCACGCCCGAGTACCGCGTTTCTGCGGTGCTCTCCAACAGGCCTGGGCGAAACAAGGGGCATCAAAGTTTTTTTTTTTTTTTTTTTTTTTTTCTCTTTATTTTGAAGGACTTTTATCTTTACAGACATGTCAGTCCTATCGTGAACTTATATACTAAATTAACAAATCATCTGAGCCAATTAACCTAATATGTTATTGTCGGAAGACAGTCGCGGCAGACATATAAAGCGATACAGCAGTCTGGCCTCCTCGGACACCGGTTGGGCCAGAATGCTGTTAAACACACCAATGTCTGACATATTAATTTTACATTTGTTTACAAAGAACCGTCTCTCCTCCTGGTGCCGGACACAATCCATCAACAAGTGTTGGAGATCTTCCACTACACCGCACACTACGCAGTTGGGAGACTCAATTTTCTTCATAAGATACCCAAACTTGTTGCATGGGTAATGTCCAGAACGGAGTCTATTTAAAGTCACAACAAGGTGTCGACTTAAAGTAAAGTTAATGAACCACGGGATTCGCAGAGGCTGACACTGTATGATTTTATACCATATTCCTTTTTCTTTTGACCTTTCGTCGAAATATTCTTTCCAGTTAAGATAACAATTATTTATATATTTAGTCAGTGCTTCTGAATAAAAGGGTTTAACTGATACATTTTCACCTTCAATAGTTGCTATTTTTGCTAAGCGGTCAGCCTCTTCATTGCCGCTAATACCAACATGTGAGGGGACCCATTGCAGTCTAATGCTTTTGCCACTAGAATTGAGTTCGTGGAGTTTTTCAAGTATCTTATAAGCCACCGGTACACATCTTTTACCAGACACACATCGACTTAAATGTTGAATAGCACTTTTGCTGTCTGATATAATAACAGTTTTGTTGAGACCTTCATTAATAGAATATGTAATAGCTTCATGAATGGCAATCAATTCTAGTGACATTACAGATACATTAGTAAGCACCTTATAACAAGCCTTAACCCCTCTGCTTGGACATACATATGCTGCTCCTAAACCATTAACAGATTTAGAACCATCTGTGTAAATTTTAGTACAGTCATTATAATTTTTATTTAATTCTATTACTATATTTTGCTTTAATGAATTTATTTCGTAATTGTTTTTAGCCTCCTTTACACAATCTAAATCTGATATAACAATATCATATAAGTTTATTCGACTAATCCATACAACTAATGTATACATATGTAATGGATAATCTGAAGAAACATTACTTTCTGCTGTTTCACTAACTAGTACTGGTAACAATGGCTTGTTTTTGTTTCTCCAGTAAGAATTTTGGAAAGTTGTGTTGAGTTCTGTTAGAAGTTCAACCGTCACATTGTTGTGAAACGACAGCGCTTTAAGACAATACTTATATGCAAGATGTTTTCTCCTAATAAATAAAGGTGCAATTCCAAGTTCACTCTGCATGACATGAATTGGCGAACTTCTAATAAAACCTCCAATGATTCTCAGAGCTTGATTTTGAATTTTTTCTACTTTATATAATGTAGTTTTGGCACAATTATCATACAAAAAACTTCCGTAATCTAATCTACTTCTAATTAGCGAAATGTATAAGGTTCTAAGATGCTTAGGGTGGACTCCCCACGCCGATCCTGCCAAAACATTTAACAAATTAAGATACTTTTGACATTTTTCTGTAATTTCATTGATATGTTTTTTCCAACGGAGGCATCTATCAATCCACATACCGAGATAACGAACGTTATCTGACAGTGGTATTGGACAGTTGTTTATACGAAGATTAATATTATGTCTTTTAAAACCTCTGCTGAATAAACAAATCTTTGACTTAGAAGGCGCCAAATCTAAACCGAGTTCCTTCAATAATTCTGTTATGTTATATATTGATCTTTGCATATTAAGTGTGCAGGTATTGATATTTTTATTGCTTATAAACATTACAAAGTCATCCGCGTATTGGTATACCATAGTGTCCGTAATTTGGTGGCATATTTTGTATGTTGCTATATTAAAAAGAAGCGGGGATATCGGATCCCCCTGGGCTAGACCCTTATGTGTCCACCTCGTGAAGCTTTTATTATCTACCACGGTTTTTATCTTGAGATGTCTTTCACTTAGATAAAGCCATAAGTATTTACAAATAGATCCTCCAATTTGCAGTTCATCTAAAGCCTCTGTAACACTATTAATCGAGATATTATTATACGCATTTTCAACATCTAGAAAGCAAGCTAATGTAGGTATATTTTTAGTATATCCCAGCTGTATTTGAGTAATCAAACGTACAAGACAATCCAAAGATGAATGACACCTTCTAAAGCCTGTGGTATAAGGTGACAACACTTTATGTTTTTCAACATACCATTCGATGCGCTTGGCTATCATGGAATGAAGTATTTTACAAAGACAAGAAATAAGGGAAATAGGTCTTAATTTATCAGAACTAGGTTTAGGTATAGCTATAATTGAAATATCCCGCCATTGTTTTGGTATAAGGCTCGATTGAAAAATCTTGTTATACAATGTTAGAAGAAACTGTTTTCCCTCGTCGGCGAGGTTAAAAATCATGGAATATGTAATATCATCTTCTCCAGGAGAAGTGTCTTTACTTTTGATGCAATTGTGTAATTCATGTAACGTAAAATCTGATTCTAATAATTCATTTTTAGAGTTAAACGTTGGACAGGGATTTAGCACTGAATCAGGGGACAAGGAACATAATAATTCTTTAAGCTTCTCCTCAGATGGGTAGTGTCTAGGCTGTTGACCACGTTTTATCCATTTCATACGGCGCCACATATCCGACACCGAAGTAGTGTCTTCAAAACTTGTACAGAATTTTTGCCATGAGACAGCTTTAGCTTTTTTAATAAGCCTTTGAGCCTCAGATACTTTATTTTGAAACTTGCTCAAGTTCTCAGGCGTGGGATTTTTCCTAAAGGTTTTAAATGCAAGCCTTCGTTGAGCAACAATATGAGATAAAGAAGGATTCCAATATTCTTTCGGCTTGAATTTTGTAGCTGGGTTTGAATTGTATATTTTAAATGGGATACTTTTATCTGCTGAAGTGATTATTTGTTCATAAAAGTAGTTATACATTTCTTGTAAATTGTTATCCAAATTGTATGATTTGAATGCAGACTTAGTTAAAATTTTGTAAGTTTGCCAATCTGCTAGTTTAAAGTTTCTTTTTCTTATATTTTTATATGACTGTGTATATTTTATAGAATATTGGATAATAATATGGTCACTGCCTAAACACTCGTTAGTTGTATACCAGTTAAAGTTAGTAGCGATATCTGATGACACAAACGTAATATCCGGCGATGATTCTCTCAAAACACCATCTACCATTTTAACTCTTGTAGGTCGACCATCATTAAGGGATATGAAACCATTATCAAGAGCAGCGTCAAAAATATGACTTCCTCTCGTGTCTGTTTTGTAAGACCAATTTGAATGATGGCCGTTAAAGTCGCCTGCAATTATAGACTTACTACTTACTAGTGAAAATACCTCATTCCAATCAGTCATAGTTGTTCTAATTGTTGAGGGGCAATAAATCGAGAAAATGTGTTTTAAATCTGTGCTATTAAGTATCTGAACACCAACTACTTCTATACCTGTATTAGCAAGAACGACCGGGCAGATTCGGCATTGAATCGACTTGTGAGTAATTATAGCGACTCCACCATAACCATCTACTCTATCTTTTCTAAATATATTAAAACCGCTCAGTCTCAATGTAGCTTCATGATCCAGCCAAGTTTCGCTGACTACCGCAACGTGTATATTCTCCTGCATCATAAGTGTGCCAAAACTACTTGCTTTTGGTGTTAAACTTTGCGCATTCCATTGCAGTATATTTACATCCAAATCGACATTTCGGTTGGAGCTATCCATTATATAAACCAATAAAAAAGTCTATTAAACTACTCTTACTTACAACATTTAAGAAAAATAACTTCACTCCTTCGTAAACTTCCTTCATGATTAGCACACATTTTTTTTTAAACTCATTATCAGACAAAATAATTTCACTAATTTTACCATAAAACACTTTAAAATCGAAACATTCACTTCTTTTTTCATAACTACGTTTTTCCGCTTTTTGTTTTATATTTACACTAGTAGATTCACTGTCACAATTTACACGCTCCCTCTTTGCTTTCTTCTTTTTACTTATATTTGACTTCGTATTAATTATATTTTCACTTGAAAGTGAACTTTCATCTTCCGAAAAGAGTGCTGTAATATTTGTGTGTGGCTTCGTTGCAACCACCTCGCTGTATGACCGTTGAGGATGTTGACGATTCGACGATGTGTCCTGAAGGCATTGTGTTATGTCGTGATTTTCGGTGTGTCGCTTTTTATCTTTTTTATCTTTTAATTTTGTTTGTTGTTCTAGTAGATATATTTGCATAGCTCGTTTGTAAGTAACATTGTGCTCACACATTAATTTACGAATATACTTTTCCTTGAGGAATATGGGGCATGTCCTGTCTAATACAATGTGAGAGCCTTTACAGTTAAGGCATTGAACATCTTTTATATCACAATTTTCGTGATTTTGTCCACATTTGGGGCATATAACTTTTTTTGTAGGGCAAAATTTAATGATGTGCCCAAATCGCCAACACCCGGAGCACTGTGTAACCGGAAACACATAAGGTTCCACTCTTAACCTGCAGCCATAACCATACACATACTGTGGTGGTACCGGACAGTTAAACACTACACGCACTGTTTCACAGTCAACCCATTTTCCTTCAGTAGTCAATCTCTTCAATCTGGTGATAGATGTAATCTCTTCAGAGCATTGCAAATTATCCAATATCTCCTGATTTTCCATTTCAATATCTATGCCTTTTATAACCCCGTAAGATATACGAGATTCTAGTGTTAACTGACACTTGTAACCTAATTCTTGAAATTTTGAACAATTTATCAATTTTTCGGCTTCGATTTTGTTTTCTAGGCGTATATTTACTTTATATGGGCTTTTATATTTGATATTTAAAACTTTTTCGATTTTTTCTGACTTCAACAGCTTTGCTAATGCCATTTGTTTTAATAACGGTTGAAGAGACATAATACTAACTTCTATATACTCCTCGCTATTTTTTGCTTCGATTTCCATTACAGTAAAATTCTGATTGTTTGTTGAATTACTCCTGATCAGCCGCTTCGCTTTTCTCCTACTAACAGTAGTAAACTCATCTTCTTTACTCTCTTCGCTGTCCTCGCGTGGTCTCTTAGCGCGGCTTAAGTCGTAAGACTCGGTACCTAAATTATCCCATTCTAACATACTCTCGAGTTCTTTTTCGCACTCTCTTATCACTTCCGTGTCACTTTTATCACTCGCAATTAAATTAGTGTCCGTTTCTTCAATAGTTACTTCATCCATTTTTACATTTACGTAACGTGGGTATCTTTGAAAAAACTACCGACGACGGGTTTAAGACGCGTGCGCTCACTACACCGCTCTGCGCGCGACTGCGGCATCAAAGTTAAAGTTAATGTCAGCGACGCGGCGCCTACGCCACGCCGCGGTCGCGCGTAGCTCTCGCCGAAGTAGCGCGTTTCTACGGTGCCCTCGAACAGGCCTGGGCAAAACAGAGGGCCACTTATACCATCCTACTGCCCGGGGGAGCGACAGGCGAGAGGGGTGTAAAGGATAACTATAACGAGTCGAAAACTCTTAGCATTCTCTTAGTGGCAGAGTGGGGAGTCAGTGGCAGAGTGGGGAGTCAGTGGCAGCGCTTGGGACCTGTGACCCGAGTGTAGGTTAGTCAACACTCACCTTCGCCACTGTCGCCACCACGAAAATATAACGTTTTTTCTGACGAAAATAACAGACATTTCCAAAATATATTTGACAAAATGTCAATTGTCAGATTGCTTTATAAAAAATATTCGGTTGTCTATTTGAATAGTATTATTTTTAATAAAAAAATTGATATTTTCTTTTGCAGTAATTAATGTCTTTTTCTTTTAATAATAAAGGTTAAAATGTCATGCACTTTTATGTGACCTATGACTTATGAATACTTATCAATTAGGTTTACGTCATTACTATGCGTCTCTTTCAGCTATGGCTAGTATGAACCTTGTTATAATTTTCGATAACTAGCAAAGTAAATCAAAAGTGTTACACCACTTTCTTTGCCGACCGTACAACTGTTGTGATGTAGGCAGAATGATTTAAATAAGATTAGATAGGATGAGAAGGGAAGTTTGGGATGGGATGGACAGCTAAGGCTGTGATGAATAGCTTGGAATGGGATGCCTTGGTGGATAGCTTGGAAAAGTATGGGATAATATACTTTCGCTTCAACAAGTATTCATAACACTGGCGCAAAAATAAACTGTTAATATTGGCCTAAATGATAGGCTGACTTCTTATATCACTAACCCGGTACACTGTCCTTGGTCCAGGCGTGTGGGTCATACACGGTGACGTCGAGGGTTTCCTGGTCGTCGTCCACTTCCTTGCTCACCTCCAGCGGGGAATACCAGACGTCCTCTTCTATGTACATGTCCACAATGCGAGACACAAAACTGACGGACTCGGATTCTGTGAACAGTAATTAATAGTAGATTATATTGTACCAAGGTGATAAAACACAGAATGTCTCAGATCGCAAGGCTTCTTCTTCCTGTCCTGTTTCCAGTCATCTGGGGTCGGCGCAGTGTGTTTCCTCTTCCATTCATATCGATCAGAGGTCATCAAGCCATCCACTCCCTTTTGATTCATATCATCCATCACACCGTAAAGGTGCTAGTGATGAATGAATGTATAGAAAAGAGACGGAAAGAACCATGTCGAGTGACCGATGAACGCCTGCCTGACACTAACCCTCTTTGGGTATGCTGTTGTTGGTGGTTTACCCTCCACCATTCGGGTGCCCCAAGGTGCTTATTGGTCTACACCGGGCAATATCCCTTAGTCGACTTTTACGACACCCATAGGATGAGTCGGGGCTGGTCTATTCTACGTTATTTGTACGCTCCCAGGCAAGCATACAAGACAGATCAGATCGCAAGTATTTAACATAATAAAATTAGGCGATAAATATGCGATCTGAGGCTTTCGTAAGTTAATAATTGTATGTCACTCCCTGAGCAGAAAGTGGTATTTTCCGTCCGTGTAGCGGGCAGACAAGGCCACTTTATGGTCAGGTGTGACATTATTTTGATTTTGATTTGAACACCAGGTGACTCGGCATCTGCAGTTGTTAACACCCACCAATCCGCACTGGACCAGTGTGGTGGGTTATGTCGCACTCTCCGTATATTCTTCCATACATAAGGAAGACCTGTGCCCCAGCAGTGGGGTCAATAAAGGGCTGGTGACGATGATATACTAGGCAAGCTAGCTATGATTGCGAAGCTTATCCTACTCTTAAGCAGGGTCGGCATAACATGTTTACTTTCACTCTCCTCTATTAGACGTGAGCTCGGCATGAACTCTCCTCTTTCTCATATCATCTTTCACACAATCCATCCATCGCTTTTTCGGTCTTCCTCCCATTCACATCCATACTTAACATACCTCTAGTTAAACTATTCGATTTTAATTTTAACATTATATAAATGTTAGAAAAATTAGTACCAAGATTTTGGGGTTAGAAAAAGAATTTCGAAAAATTATGATCTTGAGGCGGGAATCGAACCCGCGTCCGCTGCTATCCGGGCAGGTGCCTGACCGCTCGGCCACCCAAGACACTAATTAACTTGCCGAAATTCTTCTAACTCTTTATTTCTACATTGCGAGGGTACCCGTTGGCTTACAACGTGAAGTGTAAAGGTTAGAAGAATTTCGGCAAGTTAATTAGTGTCTTGGGTGGCCGAGCGGTCAGGCACCTGCCCGGATAGCAGCGGACGCGGGTTCGATTCCCGCCTCAAGATCATAATTTTTCGAAATTCTTTTTCTAACCCCAAAATCTTGATACCTCTAGTTAATTCATCCCTCCTCATCACATGCCCGTTAATCTGCTAACCTGTTACACACATACATAAATCACACCTATATCTCCGAACGGCTAGGCAGAGGTGAACTAGCACCCACGCACCGCACCTAACCTGTTACTCCTCAAGAAAGTTTACTGTACTGAAATCGTACTCCAAATAGAGTCCTTTACTCTAGCAAACTCACTTGCCGCCATGTAGTTGATGATGTACAGCACCTCCACAGATCTATCCTGTTGGAACATCTCCAACAGGCGGTCCAGCAGCAGGTCGGCGACCTCGGCGCGGCCCAGCATGCCGCACACCTCCTCGAGCCGGTCCTGGCAGGGCTTCGAGTCCAATAACCGCAGTTGGACCCACGTGGAGGTGGTAGGTGGGGTTGTGTTGAGATCTGCAATTATTCAACTCAAAGGCTGGTTCACCAACACCTTAAACAAGCGATTAAAAGTTAACCGTCTATTTATGACATTTCTTCAATACTGTGAAATGTCAAAAAGAACCGGTTAAAGTTGGTTAATAATCGATTGTTTACGTGTTGGTGAACTCGAGCCTTAGGCTGGAAAAGTGGAAGTTAAAATAGAAAGTGAACACGTTATCGCCCGATCGAGACAACTATTCAAAAAGGGAATGCAGGCAAATGTAGGCATTACTCGCGCCGCGTATCGGCACTTCACAATCTTCTTAATCCAATTTGAGGAGATCGATAGCGGAGAAGTTCGATAGAGCAGTGTCTTAGAGCACTCGACCTAGGATAAACTAAGCAAGGCCGGTCATTGGAACGTTGACCAAAAATTCTATTCCCTATTTCCTCCGTGCTTCGGTAGGCAGATTGAGCCGTTAGTGCCGGATGCATCTGTGTGTCGGATCTATCGACTGTACCTGGTGCAGCGTGCACAACCATCAGCGCCGGTGAGATGGTCATCGTGGCTGCGGTCGTAAGCGCCAAACACAGCGCGTTCATCTGCTGGTGACCGCTTAAAGCGGTCGTTAAGCGCTGCGGCCGCCCCGTGTCGCATAAGACCTCCAAGTACCCGTGCAGCAAGTTCAGCGCTGCATGCTTCCTGTCCGAATCTGTAACGGAAAGGGGTGCCTTCAAACTATTGGCTTTCACAATAGGGTATTAAAACTTTTTGTTGGATAAGGCAGAATAAAGTTTTATCGTATTCTTTTTTCAAGTCCACCTGGCTAACCTTATCAAAACCGAGTACAAATTTCTACTCTCCTGGACCCACGAACCACTAGACCACGGAGGTGTTACACCAATATGCAGAGTCGCTTTCTCGAGATTTCCTTCACTGGACCTTAGTCGAGGTCACCTTAAGGAAATCTTAAAAACACCCTTAAAATCAGTTTGTTCAATATGATAGGTAATCATTTCACTGTCATTTAACTCAATTGCCTACCTCAGTAGGCCTAGTACGGAATGTGGACAATTTCTCTCCACCGCTTGAGTGTTTTGTCACGGGATTTAGTGGGAGTGAGAGGGAGATTTAAATATTTTTCACTTCTCATGCTCTGAAAGTGCTTATTTGTGCAGGATATAGGCTGCACAAAATCGAATTTTGTGCTCTAGAGCATTAACGTATCTACACATAAATGTGTCTATATTAAGGCAAAGAAAATGAGCCATGCAGCCAAACACAATAAGAAATTCAGAGATAGAATTTGTTATTTTAATATTTACTTAAATTTATTTGCCTATTTGCCTAATGTGTTTTTTAAGACATAAAAGATATTAAAATTTTAATTCAAGTAGGTACGGTAGGTTATTAAATTAATTTAAGAAAATTATTATTTCAAAATAATTTAATACTTGGCTGTATAGGTCTGCAGCCCAATATCAATGGGAAAAACTTTTTGCTTCAGTCAGTATTGAAAACTTCTAATTTTAGTTTGAATTTTAAGATTTCCTCGCAATTGAAGTGAAAAGCAGAGTTTCTACCTCGTCCACAAAACCATTTTTGTCCGAGACTTTTAGCGGCCCGAGCCGAAGGCGAGGGCTGATAGTAATGTCGAGGATTCGTTTTGTGCACTTGATGGAAAATCTACTATTCTTTTCCCCGAGAAGAGTTTTGTGGAAAGTGCTGTTGACAACAGCATGCTTTTGTCAACAGCTCTTCGGCGTTTCACTCAAGCTTTAGCAATCACAAAATCTCCTTTGCTTTGAGGAGACCATAAAGTAGATCGCTGGGGAATTTCCATAAATCAAGGATAGTTTTGACATAACAACTTTTCCCTTGAGATTGAGTCGAGTGGAGGAAATCTCGAGGAAACGACTCCGCATGTAGGTGTTAGTGACAACATAACTGACCTATGTTATGGAGGACCCTGGGCAGCCCGTTGAGCATCACGAAGAAATTATCGCACAGGCTGTCCATGATCCGGTGGCGGTGGGCGAACGAGGCGCCCGTGAAGTAGCTGTTCACGACGTTAGTGCAGTACTCCGCCACCGTCGGGTGGTCGTCCTTGGACATTGTTATCAGAATGTCCAGCACTATGGGCTGCGACGGCTGCATTGTCCTGAAAACAATACAGACTCATTCTGTTATACAGGGTGGAATGTTGAGATGGGGCATTAAGGGCAGCTACCAGATCCCTTGTTGCCACGCGAAAATGGTCTCAGGAGACCCTTCCCAACTTATGAGTGATGAAAATCGACATACACAGATTTTTGATAAAAAGTACAGTCAGCGAGAAAATCGTCAGAACTGAGAATTTTTTTTGATGCCAATCGATCCCATACCTATAGAGGATACCACAACTAATAAAAATTTCTCAATCGACCCAGTGCCTTACTACAAACAAGTTAAGGTTGGCAATGGATTACAGATTGACAGTTTCAGTTCCCGTAGCACGGGACATGGAAAAAATCTCCTCGGGGGAAAAGAAAATATTTTCCTCCTGCTCTAACTCTCACTAAATTCCAAGACAAAACACTGTCAAGTGGTTGGGGGGGATTTTTTTTGTTTTAAATTTCAACATTCTTTAAATGTTAGAAAAATTATCGCAAAGATACATACATACATACATAATTCACGCCAATATCCCCGAAGGGGTAGGCAGAGGTGAACTAGCACCCACGCTTCGCCAATTAGGCTAGGTCCCATGTAATAGGTGGCGAGCCTATTGCCATTTATCGGGCACAAAAGTCGCAGTACTTTGCTAGTTGGTAGGTATAAGAGAAATGCTGCTGCCCATTCCTCATCACTGATTTATCCTTAGTCGCCTTCTACGACACCCACGGGAGAGGTTTGGGGTGGTGACAATTGTATTCTACTCTGCCGTCACCACACGGCCAAAGATAATAATAATAATGTATTTATTTGCAAGAATATGCTACACTTCAGTTGTTACAGAACAATAATTTACCAACATATCCTGTTGAAGTATTAAGTATTATAAACGTAAAAGTATTATAAATTTATTTGTTCAGGTAGTACTTACAGCGTGCACTCATTGAGCACCCTGGAGCAGAAGACAGCAAGCTCCTTTCGCACCTTCACGTGTTCGTGTATCCGCAGACACAGCAGGCTCTTGGTGACCACGGTGAGCTTGTCTCCGGCCATCTTGTACCACTCCAGGGAGCGCTTGGCCACTTGCTTGATCTGTTGCTTGTCTAACAGAACAAATATATTCTATCAGTTGAGGCTCCAATGAGTTCATTAATACACGCGCCATGTCCGAATTCCCATTGTCATCGCCTCTACAGCTAACAAAGCTCTCGTTAAGATACATACCCCCGAATACAGAAAAGCTACTCAAAGTTTGAATCTTGCTTAACATTTAAGTATTGTCAAAATTGACGTTTTTCCTTACAAATTCTGACAGGTATTGTCCACTTAACTTTATAAGCAGTGCTCAAAATTTGAGTAGCGTTGCTGTATTCGGGGTCTCATACACAAATCACGCCTATATCCCTGAAGGGGTAGACATGAGGTGAAATAAACAATCACGTTTCGCCAATTAGGTAAGGTCCCATGTAATAGGTGGCGAGCCTATAGCCATTTATCGGGCAACGTGCACTAAAATCGCAGTACATTGCTAGGTGGCCTAAGAGGAACGCTGCTGCCCATTAATTATTGCTGTCTTTTAACCATTAATCGCCTTGTACGACACCCGCGGGAGAAATGGGGGTGGTGAGGGGATTATTCTGTTCTGCCGTCACTACACGGCGGTATTCTGTTCTGCCGTCACTACACGGCGGTTAAGATTGTCTTAGATAAAGAATCAAGTTCAATTATTATTAACACGTTCCTGTACATGACCTACACGTGGGGCATTTCGAAGTATAGATGAGGCGTTAGTGTACCACATGTGGATTACTCAAGTGCACACTTACTTCTACGAAATTTTGGATTGTCAAATCTTACGTATGACATTCCAATTGATTTACATGTGTGGCCTACGGAGTGGTGGTAAAAATGGTTAACCAAAACAAATGGGTACGGACATGTTAAATGGATTTGCGTGTGTATTAATGAACCCTAAAACCGTAATAGAAGAGGAAGATAAATAAACTATAAAGAACAGCAAATTAAAATAAGACCATTTTGAGATTTGTTAATTTAAAAGAAGCCATATATAACACAAATCACGCCTTTTTCCACTAATGGGTAGGCAGAGGTAATTCGTCAGCTTATTTCAGATCCCATGTAATGGGGGCCGAGCATATTGCCATTTACCGGGAACTTTAATAGCAGCAGATTGCTTGATGGTGCACCAGGACCGCTGCTGCCCATTTCTATTATAACTCTAACTGCCACACTCAGAGACATCAATTAACTTTAAAGAGTACTAAAAAAATTTCATTTAAATCTAGACCATAGACACGGCAAAATAGGGATTCGTTTTTAATTGTCATTTTTTGACATTAAGTACTTATTAACGTTAATTGACGCTAGCCAAAAAGCATTAAAAATAAATAAAGTGACAACATGTATAGTAAAATGCTCTAAAATTATTAATTACCCTTACTGCTTACTTCTTTTTTTTCTTGTTCTTGCAATTGCATGGCTTCTTTGAAGCTCCTGGCAAAATCTTCTATAGATATGTTATTCTTTCTCGACAAGAGCCTGTCGCCCATTACAGTGCACAAAATGCGGTGTATAGCCTCCAAAGACGCCTGAAAATCAATTGTGTATAGGCCTCAATCAATAAAAAATCCTGTAGGATCATTTTGGTTAATGTGATGACATTCAAATGATTACAGATTTTTTTCATTATAATATGTCATGAAATTTACGAAATACTAAAAATCAATTGGAGTCATTACAAAATAGTGTTTGAGACGTGTTTTGTTTAAGAAGTGTTGAAATATGATGTTGTCTGCTACCCTTCAGGCGAGTGTAAAATATAAATATGCAAATTGATAAAAACATAAGGACCAAGACAATTGATCGCACTATAAGTCACAATAGAGCGCTTCTAACACTGCGCTTATTTTGAAACACTTGAAAGGGACTCATCATTACCACAATTACAGCATGCCCCGGGTTACTGCTACAGGTGGCCACATCCTGTAAGGCAGCAAGCACCCCGGGCAGTATACTGGCGAGCATCTCGACCGTGTTTGCTTCCAGACTGGAGTCCATTATGCGGTACTTGTCATTGGTCAAGTAAGAGTGCGTCATCGTGTGCGCCGTCACGCAGTGTATGGCAGCAAGCCTATAAAAAATTAGTATGAGTAAATAAATATTTCTTACACTAACACCGACTGTCTAGCTAGCCCAAAGTAAGTAGCATAAGCACCTGTGGTATGGATACTGTATACCATTACACGAAACGAGCTCCAAAGAGAAGCATCGAAGTTCGATCATTGGTTAATGCACACATATTAATTAATGTACAGTTCTACAATAAGATGCCTACTAACCTAGCCAAGTAGCAATATGTATCTATTGAAGAAATGTCAATAATTGACAATACCTCTTACATTTAACACGACAGTTGCCATGTTGGT
Organism: Cataclysta lemnata; assembly: GCA_963931975.1. NCBI lineage: Eukaryota > Metazoa > Arthropoda > Insecta > Lepidoptera > Crambidae > Cataclysta > Cataclysta lemnata. Next base: position 13,234,252 of record OZ008339.1, read on the forward strand.
TTCTCTGTAATACGTCAGTTTCATAAATGTGTATTCGAATAAATTGGCTAATTGTCTAGAGGGTCTAATCAATTTGGCAACTGGCTGATTCAATTCGGTATTATTTGTCTTACACTAACATAATTTGCGAAAATAATACCTTATTTCTCCTCTGTTAAGCCCTTTGAGAATAAATAGGTGTGATTTATGTATGAACTATGATAAATACTGTTACCAGCTAATATTAAATATCAAGACTGCCTTACCTTAAAGCTCTAAGTTTTTCGAGCTTCGCAATGTGTACTGCAACAAAGACAGCTTGAGCGAGAAGTGGCACTTGGGTCTTGAGCAGCTTCTCTCTAAACCTTTTGTCCAAATTCAGCATAAGTGCTGTGAGACATTTCATTACACTGTGTTTCAGTTCTTCGGGAACATCAGCAACTGAAAGAATTTTATTAATAAGTGAAAATTGGAAAGTGGAACTTAACCCTAAGAATGATTTATGCACACACTAGTGTATGTACACAAAAAAATGTTCTCATATTGGCAGGTGAAAGAACAGTTTCTTCCTTTTATATCAAAATATTTATTGCTGTGTTTGATAGATATTTTTTAATATCTGTATGAATGGTTTCTTGGTTTAGATCAGGCTATTTTGTATTAATAAAATAAATGAAAGCTTTTACTGATTCTTCTTCTTTTCCCTGCCCTGTTCCCAGTCTATCTGGCGCAGTTTGTTTCCTCTACCATTCATATCGGTCAGACATCATCAAGCCATCCACTCCCTTTTGATTCATATCATCCATCACACCGTAAAGGTGGTAATGATGAATGAATGTATAGAAAAGAGATGGAATGGACCATGTCGAGAGACCGATAAACGCAGAGAGTGATTGTAGGTTTTACAGCCGGCCGCCTTCCTGACACTAACACTCTTTGGGTATGCTGTTGTTGATGGTTTGCCCTCCACCATTCGGGTGCCCCAAGGTGCTTATTGGTCTACACGGGGCAATCTCCCTTAGTTGACTTTTACGACACCCATGGGATGAGTTGGGGCTGGCCTATTCTACGTTATTTGTTCGCTTCCGGGCCAGCATAGAAGAATGCTTTTAGAAGAAAGCTTTTACTGATTCAATATTCTAGTTCAATATTCTATAATATATTAGATTCAATATTTGACGGCCGCCTTGGTCGAATGCTCAGATTGCTGGGTATTGGCCAAGAGGTCCCGGGTTCGAATCCTGGTAGGGGCAAACTTTGTGATGACCACAAATGTTTGTTTCCGAGTCATGGTTGTGTATATGTTTATGTAATAGGTTGGCGAAAAAGTTTCTTCGCATTTTTTAAGAAAATTCAAAACATTTTTTAATATAGTTTATTTACATTTAACTAAAGTATGTAGGTACCATTTTGTTCGATAACTTTTTGCCATCTTGTAGGTAAGGACATGATCCCATTGCTATAAAAATTTTGGGACTTCTGGTCAAAATACCGCGACAAGTGGTTTTGGCAGTCCTCTCGTGATGTTAACCTGACACTGCCTAAAGAATTCTGAAGAGACCGAAACAGGTGGAAATCTGAAGGTGCAAGGTCAGGACTATACGGCGGATGCATTAACACCTCCCAGCCAAACTCTCTTAATTTTTGCTGAGTGGCTAAAGATGTGTGAGGTCTAGCGTTATCATGATGAAAAACCACACCCCTTCTGTTGATTAATTCCGGCCGCTTTCTCTCAACTTCTTGCTTTAATCTCATCAGTTGTTCGCAGTAGAGTTTAGAATCGATGGTCCTGCCTGGTGGTAACAGCTCATAATGAATAATGCCCTTCCAATCCCACCACACACACAGCATCACCTTGTTCGAGTTAACCCGGGTTTCGCCACAGTCTGTGAAGCCTGACCGGCCTTTGACCACGACCTTTTTCGCACGTTCTTGTCGTACGTGATCCACTTTTCATCACCAGTTATCAGCTTCTTCAAAAATGGTTCGGTTTCATTACGTCGTAATAAAGAATCACAAATGAGTACACGGTTCATTAGGTTTCTTTCAGTGAGCTCGTGAGGTACCCAAATATCGAGCTTTTTCGTGTACCCAGTTTTTTTCCAATGCGCCAAAACTGTTTTGTGGTCAATTCCCAGTTCTTCAGCTACGTCGTAACTACTGACATGCCGATCTTGCTCCACTTTTTCAAAAATGGCATCCATTTTATCTGTAATAGGGCGACCAGAGCGACGTGCATCTTTGACATCAAAATTTCCGGATTGAAAACGCTTAAACCAAATTTGTGCTACTCTCACAGACACTGCACTAGGTCCATAAACATCGCAATTTTTTTTCGCGGCTTGCGTTGCAATTTTACCTTTTTTGTAGTAAAATTTTATAATGTATCGAATTTCTTCATTAGATTCACTCATCTTGGCAGTACGAAAAACAAATGAAAATCACACATTTTCCTAATTTGAATTTGGAATTATGTTCTTTAAACTTTAAACTTTCAATGATACCAAAACCAGCCAGATACAAATAGTATAGCCAAAGAGATTTTATTACAAGTTTATACATACTATAATGCGAAAAGACTTTTTCCCCAACCTAATAGTATATTTTCAACATTTATATACATAATTATATTAAAAATATGTCCGTCATCTAGTATCCATAACACAAGTGCTTAGGCTACTTACTTTGGGCTAGATGATAGGTGTGAGTGTAAAAATATTTATTTATTTTATTTATTTACTATCATTATTTAGATCGCTTTTAAAATTTATAAAAAGGAGCCCCAAGGATCTCTATAGCAATAGATCCTGCTTAGGAGTTTAAAGGCTTAATCTAAGTGGTGTGCAAGGATTTTATTTCACAGGTACTAACTCATGCCAGGTTTCCCGTTGTCAAAGACCAACTGCAACAGTGAAGTTTCTATCTTCATGCACACCTCGTAACTGTTCACAGTCACCTTCTCCAGCACCACACGCATACCGTCCACAAGTCTCCATTGTAATTCAAATTTTTTCCTGAAAATTTTATTAAAAAAATAAGTATAATATATTGTTTACTTAACTTAATATAATGAATATATTTGTCTCATATCTATAATTTATCACAATTAACAGTTTATGGATACTGGATGAGGGACAAATTTTAATACACACAATCTATTAAAATTCTTTTGTCACAGCATTTGTTATCAAACTACTCTGAAATGGCTTGAACAATTTTTATGAATTTTTTGATCTTTATTTGGTATGTCTGAGAATAGGTTGTAGGCTGTTTATATACGCCAAGGGGATAAGGGCAAAACAATGATTGCTGGGTATGACACAAACACAAATGTCTGTATTCATCACAGTATTTCCTTAGAACAATAATTAATAACTGATATAGTAAATAAATAAATAAAATGAGCTGCAGAGATTTTGGTACACAATCTCAAATTTACTTAACTATTGTATGTTCTGACAATTTAATAAATATCAATACATATATATATAATCAATTACCTACATACTAATTTTTATTGCTTATTTAATAAATTAACAATAAATAGCTTACTCGATTTCTGTAGATTTGATGTGGGTAATGAAAGGAAACAGCAGATACTGTTGCAATTCTTGAACAACCTCTTTCTTCAGTTCAGATACCCGATTAGTGAAATTCGTTATAGTTTCAGCTGACGGGCAAACCATAACTACATCACATACTGGTTTGATTTTAGAGAAAGATTCCTTTAGATCTGCATTCATTGTATCAGTTTTTAAAGTCCTTGTACGATACGATTATTCAGCAAATAAGCTTACAAACTATACCAAAAGACTGACTTAATGACATATTTTTAAAATACTTCAGTTCTAATTGGAAATATATCAAAAAGGAAAACAATTTAGATTAAGTTTTTCAGCAACAGCTGGAGTCTTTGTTGCTGCTTGTTGATCTATCCGACAAACATATCTGACAAATTGTCAATCAATCAATATTTATGTACCGATAGAAAAATAGAATTTAGAGACGTGTGAGATGAGATGAAATCAGAACAGACAGATGATTTGGCTTTCGATCAAAGTATGTTATTTTTGTCAAGAAAAACAATTTTTTAATTTTCTTTCTCAAATTACATCATTACAATTAAATATTTTTGAACCTTACATTATACAATTCCTTTGCCTCATTCACAAAGATGTTTTGAAAATGGAATTGTCAAGTGTCAGTCAATAAATCTTCTGTCAAGTGCTGTCAAAGTCAGGTGTTTTATTAAATTCTGACGTGATTTTGACTTTGTCTTGTCAATTTTATAAAAGTTGAGAAGGAAAAATAATGCAATTATACGAATTATACTCACAACTATGTTTTAGCAATTTTTGAGTTAAACAAAGATTAGCACAATGTTCTCTTTGACGAGACAGAGAGTTTTAAATATATGCCTTAAGAATTTGAGGTTAAGTATCGTCGACTACAGCAACTTACCGGATATAAAAAATTTGAACCTAATCAGGACAGTAGAGAAGACTATTGACAACAATACAAGCATATTCATTGAAAGCCCAATACACGTGAAGGTCCAGCCCATCGATGTGAACGACTTAAAAGCTCATGACAAGCTTACTATGACTTTGTATAGCCAAGGTAATGCTACAAGCGATTTCCAAGTAAAGCAGACTTCGAAGAGATTGGAACTCTTAAATAAGAACGCCTGCCCCGATTGCAATGATGTGTGCTTAATTCAAGTCCCTTACCAATTGAACGTCCAAGTCACTACCACAGACAATGCATCGGTGCATTTATCAAAGTTAGAAGGTGAAGAGTTTGTTGTGAAAACTCAAAAGGGTGGTGTCAAAGTTGCAGATTTGAAAGCTCAAAACATAAAAGTAGAAAGTTCTGAGGGAGAAGTGCTCACTGAAGGCCGGCTACAGGCATCAAACATTGAACTAAAGACAGGTCTAAACTCAGGCATCAAATGTCACAATATAATGGCTACCATGTTCATGGTGACAACCCATGCAGGTCCTATCACTGTCAAGTCTTGTTACAGTGATAAGTCACACTTTACCACACTTATGGGTAATATAAGGCTGGATCATATGCACAGGTCTGTCATGATTGATGTCATACAGAAGGGCAATTTGTATATTACAGGATTTTCTGGGAACCTCCAAGCATCACTGAAGAGTGGAGAAGTGTATATGCAAGCTGCACAATTAACAGACAAAAGCAGTATTTTCATTCATGAAAAGGGAAAAGTTGAATTGCTAATACATGATATATTAAAGAATTTACCAGCAACAAATTTGATTGCAGAAAAAATTAATGTTGACGACAAAATACTGAAACTTGGCCGGTTTATGGACGACAGCCACCCTAAAAGATTTAGGTTTGAGGGAGACCCTCAGAATGAGTTGCATATAGTTTGTAACAATGGTTCAATTGAATTAAAGGAAACAAGTACACCGTTTATGCTCTCGATTAAGTAGTTCCAATTTAATGCCAAACCACACAGAGGATGACATACTGAAACTTGCAGAATAAACTTTAAAGACATTTTATTTTCTGAAGTAAAAACATTAATTTATTTTATGAAATATATACTAAGGTACTCATCATGTTTTCCTTGCGTAAGAGTTGAATCAGTAAATATTATGATAAATATTTGAATAACACATTTTTTAGGTGTTTTATCTATTTATATCACTATCAGTGTTTGCTATAATAACCTTTACTATATTGAAATTATTTGTTTTCTTTGAATGGTCTGCATCATAATTTTTTTTGTACCATAATAACAATAATAATTTATACAATATGTTGGCGATAATAATGTTTCACAAATTCTGTCACTAGTAAGATGCTACCTTCAGACCTTACCACATGTGAAAAATTCATATTACTACAGTACTTAATCGTTTTTTTTTAATTATTGAATCTTCATGTTAATTAAGTATATTTAAGCATTTAATACTGTTGTGATTTGATTTTTATTTGAACATATAGAAATTAGAAAAGTTATTTATTATACAAAGAAAAAGGGGTCAAAAACTCAAAACTACTTATTTCCAACCTGGTTAGCCAAGTGGCAGGCAGGTGCCCTGATTGCGGAAGACTATGATTCTATTACCAAATCAGTATATATTAACATTGCTTACGCACTACGTCCGATCCGAATCCATGCAAAATCCGTTGTAGTGAGTAAGTTGCTATATATAATAAGTAGTTCTACGGCTAACTAACGGTAACAGTCTAACGGAAACGGATTTTCACGGATTCGGATCGGACCTAGTGCGTAGGCGCTCTTACTGGCTGCTTTTTCTTTGTAATTAATATATGTCGGACTTGTTCTGTATGTTTGTTAATTATGTGTTATTAATATTTTTTTAGTTCCTATTGTAGATGAACTGCTTTTGTGATATGTTTTTCGTTATAGCTAGTCTGGTTTCTTAGACAAGTATAGTGAATTACCTAGATAGATATAAATTGTGTTACGAAAATCCCCAAAACAAGAAATCAAAAATAATTTTCCTTGCAGTATTTCTTGGATATTTGGTGCTCTTTGGTTTTACTGAAATAGGTTTGTCTATTTTAGTAAAACTAAAGAGCACCTAATATCCCTGGATCACTAACCTCTATATTATTATAATAGAGGTCAGTGCCCTGGATACACTAACAAGAGTCATATTTTCGGACATAAAGTTTTTCAAAGCCATGCAGCACCTTCCAATAGGATTATGTTTCTAGTTTTGAGATTACAAACCTTTTTAAACGAAAAATTTGACTATCATCAATAATTTGGGTGGTGCAAATACCTTTTTGGACCACATTTACGCACCATATCAGCCGTTAGCTAAGCGGCTGACGTGTGTGGGACTCGCCCGACTCTTTCGAGTCGGGAATACCCACTAAACCACTCCGGTGTTCCCCTAGCCCTTCAAGCGGGGAGAGTCTGGGATCCGCCGTGAGGCAATTCACCAGAATACCTACCACCCTTCTGTTAAAGTAGTCTATGCCAACCAAATCATTGACTAACTTCTTCCACTCTCTTCTATTAGACGTGAGCTCAGCATGAACTCCCCTCTTTCCCATATCATCTTTCACACAATCCATCCATCGCTTCTTCGGTCTTCCTCTCATTCTAGGTCCATGTGCACATCCATACTTAACATACCTCTAGTTACGTAACATTCATCTCCTCATCACATGCCCGTACTACGCTAACCTGTTACTCCTCAATTGTTCAATCATCGGCGCTCCTTTCGATTTAACATAACACTTTCGATTAGACATGACCGCTGGTGTGAATAATTTACTGTGGGTATTACCAATACACTCAACCAAATACCCAAATTCTTTTGGGTATTTTTGTAACACATAAATGACATAGGTTTATTAAATAATAGCATTGTTACCACCTAGAAGTTAATTAGTAGGTATTGTTGAAAATGTTATTATTAAAGAAATATTACAATGTGATAAATTAAGTATTTCAATACCTACCACCTTTTTATAAAATTATAATAATATGGGTTGATTTATAAAAATGTATCAGTAAAAAAAGTCAATTAATAATGTTCTTTAAACCAACAACAAACATTATTTACCTATTTATCGTTGCAAATAATGAAATATTTGCAATATTTGATATACTTAGGTAATGAGTTACTCTTGTTCTCTGTTTACCTGCAGCCTAATAGTTATGTTTATTTTTTAATAGGCAATTGCTAATTGGGTGCAAAGATGAATGGATAGTGGCTATAGCGGCGCCGGCGTCGCCGATAACGAGATAGTTTATATGCGGCGGAAGCTTGCGCGCGTCAGTCGCCCGCAGTCCGCCACGCCCGCCATGCCGGCCTGTGCACCCGAGTACAGTCGCCTAGCGCGCTCCAACACAGAGTTGGTGTTTTCACCGCGAGTAAAGCGCTGCTCGCATCAACCGCCACCCTTCACGGCTTTGCGTCGCTCATTCTCCTCTACTTTCTCTCTTATACCAGAGGAACGTGCCGTCTCTCCGGAGAGACCGCCACCGCTACCTCGCATCATTCGCGTCATCACATGGGGACCTCGGCTGTGCCTCCGCCCGTTCTTCGCGTTGCTCAGTTTCATATCACACCCGGCTTGGAAACAAATATTAGTTGTGCTACCTACGCTGTGGATCGCCGCATCTCTGTTTATATTTTGGAAGTGCATCCAGTGTCCTGTGGGATTGTTGAAAATGTTTGGAAGCGCTCTCAGCTCGAAGAATCCTCATAAGCCTCGCACCGTACTCATCAGTGGTGGAAGCTCGGTACAAGCTCTGCACTTGGCGAGGAATTTCCATTCGGCCGGAGCAAGAGTGGTGGCATTCGAAGTAGAGGGACAGTTCGCATTGTTGAAATATTCTGCAGCCGTCCACAGATTCTACACTGTTCCAAGACCGAATCCTGGTGACCCACTCGCTTACGCGCGAGCATTGAAAGAGATCGTGGACAGAGAATCGGTTGTATTCTACGTACCAGTAAGCTCGACGACACCTGCATATTATGACGCTCTAGCTAAACCGCACTTGGAGGTTGTCGGGTGTCAATGCTTCGTGCCCTGCGCACGGGACGTTGTCACATTAGACGATCCTTTAGAACTGATTCGTGTGTGCCGTGCCGCTGGCTTAGCCACACCACAATTCTGGGTGGTGACTAGCGAGGAAGATGTCCGACTGTGGTATGAAAGTGGAGCAGCTAAAGAAGGCCGTCATTTCATCGCAAGTGCTGGAGCGCGGGGAGCCAGGGATCGTATGCGATTCATCATGCCCGATGATAAAGCCCATTTCCGATTCCCGCGGGAAATAAGCGTTGAGAAGCCTTGGGTTATAGTTCGGGAGCCGAAGGGAGAGAGGATTGTCACTTGCACGACATTAAAGGAGTCACGTGCTGTGAATAACGTGACTTGCCGCGTTGACTCGGCTCGTAAAGGCCTGGTGCCACAGAAAGATGATGAAGCTGATGCTTGGGTGCAGCGGTTTGTATCTCGCTTGGCTCCAGCGCGGCCTATGACTGGCCATGTGTCGTTCAGGCTAGTTCGCGAAGAGTGCACTACCAATGGACATAATAACAGACTGGTGGCGATGGGCGCTCGCGTCGGAGTGTCCTTGCCGTACTTGTGTCAAGGGCCGACGCGGTGTGGTCACACCGCAACAGTGGGAAAACTTTTGGATACAGTTTTGGATACACGAGAAGCCCTGTTCACTTTTTGGGATCCTCTGCCTTATTGCGCCTACTATCAATCTCGCTCACCTGACGAGCGACGGGCGCCGCCCCCGGAGCCGTGCAAGACGCCTCCAAACGTGCCCCTATGAGAGACGAGCCTACTTAATTTAGGACTTATTTATTAAGACACTCAAGTACCTGAAGCGTGCGAGAGTGGGAGCGCTGCTCCGGGAGTGCCATATGTTCGTGTCACGCTCTAGTCTGTCGTTTTCTGACCATTGCGGACGAGTAGAATTTTTGGGTCGGGGGACGATACGACTTTGTTAGTAACTACTAAGTAGATATCATTTTAAGCACCTATACATTTTGTTGTAGACATCGTATATAAAAGTGTGTAATGAAATGTGTCAAAGAAATAAAAATATTAAGTTACTATTTATCAGAAGTCACTTTGGTTTTATTTTAAATGATTATTTTAATGTTGCCTATCTATAAAACGTTTACCCATTAAATTGGAATAATAGTTACATTGTCAATTAAGTACTGATAGAATCTATATATATTTTCTAGGTTGTTTTATGAAATAATATGACAAATGTCAAGAGTTCAAAATAATGGTCTTATTAATTATGACGGTTCCGTTATTTTACAAGGTATAGTGAACAGCGCATTAGGTTTCCACAAAGTAAGTATAATAGACCACAATCAATTTTGCATTTAACAACAACACAGTAAAGTTGAAAATAACTTTTGTACTTAGCAACTGATAGGATATTATAATAATACTTATATGTTCTTCTTGAAAGTACCTACATTATTCCTACATTTATGATTCCACATTGGTCCGAAACGGGTGCTAGATAAGTCAATAAGTGTCTATAAGTACCTACCTTATCGTATAATTACTAAAAGCGTAGCAACAGACAGCGTTCAGTCCGATATAGGTACCTACTTAAAAGATAAAGTTGTTTTTTAAAGGAGGGCTTAAAATAAATTGTTGCCGATACCTACCTATTATTGTTAATTAGTTGTTGAATGGTTACATAACCTTAAACTTGACTAAGTTATCCTAAATAAGATGAGATCCTACGATTAGACGGGATTTTGAATACGCTTCCTTCCCTAGGGGTATAAAAAATAGCCAGCCCATTTTCAGACCTTTCAAAAACCTACACATAAAATTTCATAAAATCGGTCAAGTCGTTTCGGATGAGTTTGATAACACACGACATTTTTATATTAAATAGATTAACATTGCTATTAAATATCGCTACAAAGAAAAGCACTTTGGCCAATATGTAGAGGGAGGGACTATAGAATTAGATATTACCTCTGTTCGCGACAGCTCGTTAGGGTAACTGGGTATAACGTTTATTCGTTATTAAGTGATACCTAATAGAAAATTTGGATTTTATGTGGAATTAAACAACGATAGAGACGTTATCTTTATTTAATGATTTATTTAATTGAAACGCTCAAACTTCGTACCCGTTCGTAGCCATTTCAACCTGTCTGTCCTACCTACATATCTACCAAACTATAGTAATTTCAACCAAACTGTAGTAGGTACATCAAGCTCAATGGAGGGTGTCAGTTAATGTAAAAAACAATGTCATTAAAGTTTAAATTCAACTACGATAGATTTCATTAATAACGCGAATATCTCCGCTGTTTTGCCGGCCGCTAACAGAGATAACTGAAACGTAATATATTATTGTAAGTGCTGCACTTGAAGCGATAGCTTTATCACAGTCCGGGTCGCCGTGCTGACCGGACAAAGATCGACCCTTTCTCGATGGGCGCGTGGAAAAATATTTTATGACATTACCTAAGCTTGCTAGCGCAGTGGCATAGCGCGCTTGGCCTACGTTGCGTATAACTAAGCAATGTTCGCTTAGGCCGGTCATTGGTGGGTGACCAAAAGTTTTTTATCTCGAGTTCCTCCGTGCTTCGGAAGGCACGTTAAGCCGTTGGTCCCGGCTGCATCTGCAGTTGTTAATACGTACCCATACCCACCAACCGGCATTGGGCCAGCGTGGTGGGTTATGGCCCAATCTCCCTACATTCTTCCATCCATAGGGAATGCCAGTGCCCCAGAACATTAAAGGGCTGGTGATGATGATGACATTACCTAAGTGCCTTGTCGTGATGGCGGAGTAAAATGCAAGGGTTACTATCTCAAATCTCTACCGTGGGTGTTTTACAAGGCGACAGAGTTAAAACAGTGATGATGAATGGGCAGCAGCGTTCATAATGTACCATCTAGCAAAACAGTGCGATTTATGTGTATATGGCAATAGGCTCGCTCCCTATTACATGGGACTGAAAATAGTTGGCGAAACGTGGGTGATATTACACCTCTGCCTACCCCTTCGAGGATATGCAGGCGTGATTTATGTATGTAGATACATAATCGCATGGTAATGTTACTTTAGGGTTGGTTTTTTGATGCATATAGTTAACTCAACCAATTACTAAAAAATGTTACTAATCTTTTAGTATCAGAGTGGTATTTGATCATTTGTAACAATTTTAGTTACTAATGGTTAATTAACACCCTGATATTTAAAGATTATGCTATAGATTTTTAACAATTGGTTGAGTTAACTCTGCATCAATAAACCGGCTCTAAGTTGATCTTTTAATGTTAGTTTACTATGGACTCTACGCCCGACACATTAGATTACAATTTTCAACATCAAACCGCAAATAAGTAGTAGCGTACCTCCTTATATATCTAGTTATAGCTCGGAAGCTCGACGTGTCGAAGCTCTGTAGTCAGCTTGATGAAGGTACACAAGATATTTTTTTCTCATTTCAAAAAAAAATCATCTTCGTGCCCTATGCCTTTAGCCCAGTGGTATCGTTACACAACGTTTCTATAGAACAAATGTAAATTTTTGATAGATACTTGACATGATGGTCGCCATGTTGCTTTCTCAGTTAGTCAGTTTCATACATTTTATTTTATTTGTTCGAATACATTGGCCACTTGTCAATCTGGGGTCGGCGCTGTAATTTTCCTCTTCCTTTCAATAATATTGGTCAGACGTCATCAGTCATCCAATCCCTTTTGATTCATATCATCTATCACTTCGGAAAGGTGCTAGTGATGAATGAAAGCAAGAAAAGTGATAAAAAGATTATGTCTAAAGACCGATGACCGGATCTAGTACATGTTTGGGAAGATAAATCCATAAATCCAAGCATGGTTTTGGTTTAGGGTTTACAGACGGTCGCCTGCCTGACACTAACCATCCTAATTTATTATGGAACATTATTTATGTTCCTCTGCAATAAAAATTACCTGACTATTTTCTTTCCAAAGCCAACTAAAGCTGAACTAATAATTCCCCCCTTGTTATAAAACGCGGACTAAAGTTAGTCATGGTTTAAAATTGATGCTAACTCTTGTCTTTCATTCAGCAAATAAAAGTGACAGCATCAGTTTTAAACTATGACTAACTTTAGTCCTTATTTTTTAATAAGGGGGACTGTTTATTACTACTACTACATATAAGAGAAAATTCAGAGGGAAAACAACAAAAAGACGAACAAGAGTTTCTGTCGCACTTACAATATTCATATGATATAAAACTAGGAACATGCATTACTAGGTTATTCCCGCGGCTTCGCTCGCGTTGATGTCTTTTATATAACTGTAAAAGTTATACATAATTATTAGAAACAACAAAATGACAACAGCAAAAATTTGCCCATGAAAGTCTTAAATAATGGTTTTAATAAGCAAATTTTAGAGAACTGGGTTGTATATTAGGTTGGGGAAAAAGTCTTTTCGCATTATAGTATGTATAAACTTGTAATAAAATCTCTTTGGCTATACTATTTGTATCTGGCTGGTTTTGGTATCATTGAAAGTTTAAATTTTAAAGAACATAATTCCAAATTCAAATAAGGAAAATGTGTGATTTTCATTTGTTTTTCGTACCGCCAAGATGAGTGAATCTAATGAATAAATTCGATACATTTTAAAATTTTACTACAAAAAAGGTAAAAATGCAACGCAAGCCGCGAAAAAAATTTGCGATGTTTATGGACCTAGTGCAGTGTCTGTGAGAGTAGCACAAATTTGGTTTAAGCGTTTTCAATCCGGAAATTTTGATGTCAAAGATGCACGTCGCTCTGGTCGCCCTATTACAGATAAAATGGATGCCAATTTTGAAAAAGTGGAGCAAGATCGGCATGTCAGTAGTTACGACGTAGCTGAAGAACTGGGAATTGACCACAAAACAGTTTTGGCACATTTGAAAAAACTGGGTACACAAAAAAGCTCGACATTTGGGTACCTCACGAGCTCACTGAAAGAAACCTAATGAACCGTGTACTCATTTGTGATTCTTTATTACGACGTAATGAAACCGAACCATTTTTGAAGAAGCTGATAACTGGTGATGATAAGTGGATCACGTACGACAAGAACGTGCGAAAAAGGTCGTGGTCAAGGGCCGGTCAGGCTTCACAGACTGTGGCGAAACCCGGGTTAACTCGCAACAAGGTGATGCTGTGTGTGTGGTGGGATTGGAAGGGCATTATTCATTATGAGCTGTTACCACCAGGCAGGACCACCGATTCTGAACTCTACTGCGAACAACTGATGAGATTAAAGCAAGAAGTTGAGAGAAAGCGGCCGGAATTAATCAACAGAAGGGGTGTGGTTTTTCATCATGATAACGCTAGACCTCACACATCTTTAGCCACTCAGCAAAAATTAAGAGAGTTTGGCTGGGAGGTGTTAATGCATCCGCCGTATAGTCCTGACCTTGCACCTTCAGATTTCCACCTGTTTCGGTCTCTTCAGAATTCTTTAGACAGTGTCAGGTTAACATCACGAGAGGACTGCCAAAACCACTTGTCGCGGTATTTTGACCAGAAGTCCCAAAATTTCTATAGCAATCGGATCATGTCCCTACCTATAAGATGGCAAAAAGTTATCGAACAAAATGGTACCTACATACTTTAGTTAAATGTAAATAAACTATATTAAAAAATGTTTTGAATTTTCTTAAAAAATGCGAAGAAACTTTTTCCCCAACCTATTATTACATAGTTGCAATTTTAGTATGTATGTATACTTTTTAAATAACGATTTAAAAAAATGGTATAGGTATAAGATTTTCAAAATCAGTTAATGATTTAGACAAGATATAAACAAAACAAATTCACTTTATTAATATGTATAAGCTAGGATATAAAAAATTATAAAGGTCTTCTAAATTCAATAAAAAGATAGGTTGAACTACATTAAGAAAGTTGTGCCATAAGCGCTGGGTCTGTGAGTCAAATGAACATTGATATTTTATTTGAAACTAACGAAGGGTCTTATTAAAACCTCCAATACTGCTTAGCAAGTGATCTAGTAAAGAAAGCAGTTAATTGGTTTAGCATTGAATAGAAATTACAGCTCCAGTAAGACAAAACCAAGCGGTTTTGTCTTTGTATCCATCGAAACTCGACCTACTTATTTCTAGCAAGGTCAGAGATGCTCTGCAGAATTAATAAAATGCATCGTAATTGAAAAGTTATGGATTCAATAATTTGTTTTTATCGTCCCACATTTAAGCATTGCTTACTTTACGAAGTAAAATACAAAGAGTAAAATACAATTGTCACCACCCCAAATCTCTCCCGTGGTTGTCGTACAAGGCGACTAAGGATAAATCAATGATGAGGAATGGGCAGCAGCGTTCCTCTTGTACCACCTAGCAATAGCAATGTACTGCGACTTTTGTGCCCGATAAATGGCAATAGGCTCGCCACCTATTACATGGGACCTAACATAATTGGCGAAACGTGTGTGCTAGTTCACCTCTGCCTACCCCTTCGGGGATATAGGCGTGATTTATGTATGTATGTGTTACTTTACTCATTGCTTAGTTAGCCATGCCGCAGTGCACTGAGCCACTGCCATCGAGCTGCCTACGAAGAAAAATACATAATACAGAAGTGAGGTAAAAAGAGCAGCCACGTTTCGTCAATTAGGTTAGGCACATAAATCATAGTTATGACTATGTGGCTTAAGAGGAACTGCCCTGTCTTAACCCTTAGTCGCCTTGTACGACACCCACGGGAGAGAATGAGGGGTGGTGACAATAATGTAGTCACGACACGGCAAATTTGATAATGTTTAAATTCACAAGAGTATGTATCCGTTTTAGGCAGTATACCGACTATGTATCATCTTTTTTTATGCTAGACAGGGAAGCTCTTGGCCTTCATGTTCTGATGGTAAGTGACGATATGGAACATAGATGAAATCGAGCTTCACCTGGAACCCTCAACCACAAAGGGGCTGGCTGTCTTATCACAAATGTTGGAACACAATAATGCTGTTATAGTAGATTATATACCAAGGGCGATAAAACAAAGAACGCATGTATTTGACTGATCTGTGACTTTCTTCTTTATTGCCCGAGGTAAGCACATAGTTTTATACCACCCCCTGGCCAAGAAGTGGGATAAACTATTCGATTTTAATTTTAACATTATATAAATGTTAGAAAAATTAGTACAAAGATTTTGGGGTTAGAAAAAGAATTTCGAAAAATTATAATCTTGAGGCGGGAATCGAACCCGCGTCCGCTGCTATCCGGGCAGGTGCCTGACCGCTCGGCCACCCAAGACACTAATTAATTTGCCGAAATTCTTCTAACCTTTACACTTCACGTTGTAAGCCAACGGGTACCCTCGCAATGTAGAAATAAATTTCAAACATTCCAAAGCAGATATTTTTACAAATATCGTGCGTTCGGTTAAGCTTGGGTTTGCTTTATAAACTATTCGATTTTAATTTTAACATTATATAAATGTTAGAAAAATTAGTACAAAGATTTTGGGGTTAGAAAAAGAATTTCGAAAAATTATAATCTTGAGGCGGGAATCGAACCCGCGTCCGCTGCTATCCGGGCAGGTGCCTGACCGCTCGGCCACCCAAGACACTAATTAATTTGCCGAAATTCTTCTAACCTTTACACTTCACGTTGTAAGCCAACGGGTACCCTCGCAATGTAGAAATAAATTTCAAACATTCCAAAGCAGATATTTTTACAAATATCGTGCGTTCGGTTAAGCTTGGGTTTGCTTTATAAACTATTCGATTTTAATTTTAACATTATATAAATGTTAGAAAAATTAGTACAAAGATTTTGTACCGGATAGCAGCGGACGCGGGTTCGATTCCCGCCTCAAGATTATAATTTTTCGAAATTCTTTTTCTAACCCCAAAATCTAAGTGGGATAAAGTCCAATTTATGATCAGATGTGACATAAACATTATTATTATGGCGACAGATTTACCTTCTCTTTTATGTAGCGTCGTAATAAAACACTGCGCATGTCGGTGACGAAGCCGGAGTCCCCGTAACCGGTTTCGTTCTCTTGACCCCGGACAAAGTCGAACGATTAAACAATTTTTGTCCCATATATTAACAGGGTAAACATCCGCCTGATAATTGTACGGTAGACAACAGACGCAGTTGTTGACGACAAATAAAATACACTTCAAACTTCACATACTCTAATAAAAAGCTAGCATGTTTAGGCTGAGGCGCCACGTTTATATTTATATAACTTTGAATAATATTCCACTGCAAAATCCAAGATCGATCTTGCAATATTTTATAAACTACTACTTAACAACTTGTCACATGTGGTTTGTAAGAGATTTCTATTAGAAATAAACCACTGCTTTTGTACCATTTATAAATTATTTTCCCTATTTTTGTAATTGTCGTGTCCAATAATGATTAAATAAATAAAAATAAAATAAACAACTGAATACAGTTATTTACGATACCTACCAAATGTAGCACCTCAATCTAAACTTAATATCTTTGTACATATTATGGGACCTACTCAAATGGGCCATCACTATCAGTATCATTCCGATAACTATGTTTCCATGGGAGCGAAAAATAACATAGAATGTGCCAGCCCTGACTGACCCCAGGGGTATCTTAAAGTCGACTAAGGAAGATTGCCCGATGTAGACCAATTTTAAAGTTTAACCGCCCAAGAAAACCCAAACAGGGTTTTGTTTGCCAAAACCTTGAGCAGTATGGATTGGAATTTTGTCATCCCAATCACTCCCTCGCATCATTGGTCTCTCGACATGGTCCTTTCCGTCTCTTTTCTTTTCACACATTCATCACTAGCATGTTTTCTGTGTGATGGATGATATGAATTAAAAGGAAGTGATTGGCTTTATGGCGTCTAACCGATGTTAATGGAAGAGTTAACATACTGCAAAGACCCCAGACAAACTGGGAAAAGGGCAGGAAAAAAAAAGATTTTTTACTAGCATCTCAGGATTCAGGTCAAACGAGGATTAAGCAGATTAAATAACGGGGTTAGATTTGCAATATAAGTACTTATTTACTACAACATTTCATTGTAGATCGTGAGATAAGCCAAACTGTTGCGTAGTAGGACCAAACGTTCAAGGCTGCGTTGCAGACTCATCGCAGACGGCGATATAAGTCATATAAGTGATATCAGTTAAGTGACTGGTTTATATTTTTTATCTAATACACTGTAATCACGCACCGTTCACGCCAGGCAAACACGCGAGGAAAAGTATTGATAATAATCTATATGATAAATGATGGCATGCAATAGATGCAGCAACCCTAGATGGGTTTAAATAAAAAAAGCAAGCTTCTTCTTCTTATCGAGTTGGCAGAATTCAGTAATTGCACTGCATTTAAAATAATAAATCATGGAAAGATTACATACAGCGTGTTTGTTAAACCGGTTTTATCTTAATTAAAGCAAAAATAGAGTTAATGGTAATGGATTTATATCATATCAGTTAAATATGACGCATTAACCTTTACAAAGACAAGATAATTATAGACCATAATCACAATTTTATATAAACATATTTATATATTTCTATGGGGAAATTATGTAAACATTAAAGGTTACCCCTTCCCGTTATGTACTAAATTGACAAGATCCTACAAATAGAAACAATATTACATTATAAAATTATTAATTTGTCGATTATTACTTCTAGTATGTGTGATGACATGATGTGTGGTGACAGCAGAGCAGAATACAATTATTATTGTCACCACCCTTCACTCTCCCGCGTACCAGGGGACGATGAGTAAAGGGCAGCAGCGTTCCTCTTTTACAATCTTGCAATCTACTTCGATTTAGTGCCTAATAGATGGCAAGAGGCTCGTTACCTATTACATGGGATCGTTGATCGGGATCATAGTTAGCAAAACTCTGGTATTGATTCACCTCTGCCTACCCCTTCGGGGAATTTTTAAAGCTAGACAGGGAAGCTCAAAATAGACGAACAACACTAACGAGTAGTATTATTGCTCTAACTGCCGCACTCAGAGACGTCAATTAACTTTAATGAGTACTTACTGCCGCACTCAGAGACGTCAAATAACGTTAATGAGTACATAATGTCAAAAACTGAGAATTCAAAACTCGTCGCTATTCTTTCCGGGTCTATGGTCTCGATTTCAATGAATTTTTTTGACACTAAGTACTCATTAAAGTTAATTGACGTCTCTGAGTGCGGCAGTTAATGTCAAAAAATGTTTAAATCAAGACCATAGACCCGACAAGAATAGCTAGTAGATTTGAATTGTCATTTTTTGACATTAAATACTCATTAACGTTAGTTAACGTTTCTGAGTGCGGTAGTTAAATATGCATACGCACGTTGTTAGTAATCATCATCTTCTTCCCAGTTTCCAGGTTATCTGGGGTCGGTGCAGTATGTTTCTCCTTGACGTCATCAAGCCTTCATATCACCTATTAACATTCACAAACAACTAGATTGGTCGAATGGTTTGATCATTGGGTATTAGCCAAAGACGACTGATACCACGATTCGAACCCGGTTCGATTCGTGGTAGGTGCAAAATAATGCAAATGTTTGTGTCTAGAACACGGCGGATATGTGATGTTCTCGTTTAATGCTTGTTTATCTACTATACTAATATTATAAATCTGAAGAGTTTGTTTTTTTGTTTGGTTGGTTGGTTGAACGCGCTAATCTCAAGAACTACTGAATCAAATTGAAAAAATCTTTTTGTGTTGGATATTCCATTTATCGAGGAAGGCTATATCACTCGCGTTAATGTGGGCTATTTAGTAACTGACATTAACGCGAGCGAAGCCGCGGCCGACCACTAGTGTGTATACATATAAAAATCTCGTGCCACAGTGTTTGTTTCCTAACTCCTCCGAAACGGCTAGACAAACTTTAATTTTTTTTTATTCGGTAGGTCTGTGAATGGTCGTAGGCAGTATTTATACCCTTAGATGATAAGGGTAAAACAACGTTTGCTAGGACAGCTAGTAATAATATAAGAGATATCGTGTACGGCTCGTGGTACGAACATTTACCATGTTTGAGTGATAAACACGGACAAATTTTGTTTTCAAGTCATAGTTTTATATGTTTATGTAGTAGTATTAACAATATTTTTAATAATATTTTTAGTGGAGTAAGTACCCGTGAAGGTAATTTAAAATACTTTCTGAAAATTTGTCCGATCCCCTATTGCATTCTGCCTAAGAGTACATTTAAAGTGACGGTTTTCAATCTTATTTGTTCCTTTGCTAGTACGTATGTTCGTGGACGTGACACACATGGGTACGCTGCACCTAGCACGCCCGAGGGTGCGTTATCAATCGTGTCACGTGACATACAAGACACAGACGTCCAAAGGCTAATTCTTAAAACGCTCAGACGCCACGACCTAGATACGTACCCACTCTAATTATATAAACAAGAGAATTAATGATGTGGCTTAATTAATTCAATGCTTTTGCGTAATATGTTTACAGTTAAGCGGTGTGCAACAGTATTTTGAATAGTTGAAATTTAAATGACGGATGCGTTCGCGCATTTGTAGCGTAAAAATCAATTAACTGATGTAGCGTCCGTCTTCTACGGCGTAGTTTCGTAGCAGTAACGGTCTACGATAATGATTTCAAGCAGTAATACTGTAATGTTGGGTGTGATGGAATGTTTTATTTATATTTATTTTTGACTGTATATAATATATTTGCAGAGCCAACAACGCATTGGTTCCTTGACTGCTAGCTCCATATTAAAAAAATGAACCTAAATTTGCTAGCAAGGGGCAGGCAGAGGTGTTTAACACCCGCTTTTCTACTAGACTATTTTTGGAAAATAACAGTTATTAATGATATTATTTAATAACATTCCCTTTGATTAATGGGACATTTAATGGCATAGATAATGATAACGTATGATATCAATTGGGAATATTCCGCGTCGTTATGACAAAGACGCTTCCCTGATAATATTAAGTATGTCTGGCAACACCACCATGTGACAATGGTTTCCGGGGTATCCGGATAAATTGTAGCAAATATATAGTATAAGAAAATTTTACTTCTATTTCAGTCACCCTACAGTCGAGCTCCAACAACTTTTTTTTCCAATCCAGAGGACTCTCATTACGTGAACCCAGTAAAGCCTAATTCTGTAATGATTTGATATTTATATCAACATTATATAAATATGATAAGGAAATTAAAGACAGAACAATTTCGAATACAAATAGAGCTATCCCACTTATATCAGATATGGCGAGTTTGTATGGTTTGAAATTTATGGAAAAAGTAATAAAAAGTTATGTATAACTACTACACGACTTCCAGTTTTATAACGAATCTGACATTAAGCTACATTAAACTATATGTAATCACAATTAGTCGGGAAGTATTCTTTATTTTATAGAAAGCAAACCGCTTATGAGCCTTTGAGTTGTTATAAAGATATATTTATAAAAAAAGTCAATAAGTTGTTGTTGTCTTCAATTTAATTTGTTCGTGTACACAAAGGTTTAAGGAACTAAAAGTGTGACAGGTTCAACGTATGTTCTGTGTCTAGACGAGCAGGCAAGCACTAAAAATATCACCAGTACATTATCTCCTCGTGAAGTGACCTAGGTTATAAGTATATTGATATGGAATATGACAACAGGAGCTGGTTTCTTTTCAACATTGTAATTGTTATCTTTCGTTTCTGCAACAAATATTAATATAGTAGCTAATGTATAGGTAGTTAAAGTCTGTACCATGTAACTTCTCTTATTTGGTAAACAATCGCCAAGATTGTTTTATTGAAAATGCAGCATTAAAAATCAACTGATAACTAGATTAGAAAAATAATATAATTAGACAAAAATAGGTCGAAAAAGTTCGAAAAATCATAGTCTCGATGCTCGCTGGCTTACAACGTGAAGTGTAAAGGTTTGAGAATTATTTTCGGCTAGTTTACTAAAGTCTTGTTTGACCTAGTGGTATAGGCAGGATTGCCGAAGACGCGGGTTCGTTTCCCGCATCAAAACTATAATTTTTCGAACTTTATCTTTAAAATAGAAGGACTTTAGAATACATAAATAAATCACGCCCATATCCCCGAAGGGGTAGGCAGAGGTGAATTAGAACCCACGTTTCGCCAATTGTGTTAAGTCTCATGTAATAGGTGGCGAGCCTATTGCCTTTTATCGGGCACAAAAGTCGCAGTACATTGCTAGGTAATAATTTTAGAATATATACGTATACATATATTTAAAGTATATGTAATAATAATAATAATCATTTATTTCAGATCTATTACAAAATCCATATAAATTGTTAGTAAACACTATTATTAGTAGAAATAATATTACAGAACAAACGAAAATGAAATTAATTAATTATATTTAAAAACTTAAGCGTTCTACCCACATGTATCCTAGTCCAATGCATGTGAAGGGGGCAGTCAAGTTTGTCTTCCCATGTATATGCATATGTTCAAAGAGTCAATCAAAATTTTTAAGATTGTACCTAACGAGATTGGATTGCCCATTTCCGCGTCTCATTTTTCCTCCTTGAAAGATATTTATTAAACCCAATTATTTGTAGCTATGTAGTGCAAGGGGCATGTTTACGTTCTCAGAATATGATTGATTGAATTCCGTGTTAATAATTACTAGTTAAGACTAGATTGTATTCGACTCATTTATTGGTTAGGCGTAAATAATTTTGTTTAAAAGTACAAAGTATTTGCGCGTTAATATTATGTAATATTTCGGTAATTGCGTGCAGTGATAAATGTCGAGTCGAGACAATGATGTCGGTCACATGACAAGTTCAGTATGACAAAAAAATTTATACATTTTTAGCACATCTACCGCCGAATACAGAAACGCTACTCAAATTTTGGGCACACCTTATTTAATTAAGCGAAAATTACCTGTCAGAATTTGTACAAAAAAACGTCAATTTTGACAACATTTCAATGTTAAGCATGACTCAAACTTAGAGTAGCATTTCTGTATAAGGGGGTTAAATTATTAAAGGATTAATTTAAAATTATATCTAACAATATTGCGAACGCCGAAGCTTTTGATTTGTAGCAATTGATTCACCCCCTATTTCATCTGCCCTAATTTAAGTTGCCGAAATTGGGGTGTTGAAAGCCCCTGTTAGTTCTGCTTACTTCTTTTCGGATAAAGGTTGCATCCTAATTCGATTCCAACAGTTTACTTTTTAGAGACCACGGAGACCAAATATGATCCTTGCTAAAATTCTACCTAAATATGTAGTAGACCAAATAATTATGTTGGAGATCAAACACGTTGGAAACATATTGGAGACAAAATAAGTTAGCTGCCCAATATTTTGGAAACAAAATACGTAAGAGACTAAATAGGTAGGTATATTGGAGACCAAATATATTGCAGAGTCTACTTACACCGGAGAAACTAATATGCCAGAATGTCTTCCTTGTAACGTACAAAATTTATATCAGAAAATTCCGGAACGCGACGCGATCGACGTAAAGACCCAAATCGTGACAATTATTTGTTAGTATGATAAATATACTCTATTTACCACCAACAAACACGATTGTAACCGGAGCCTAAGCTGTTTAATTAGTAACTACGCAAGAGTAATTTAGGAATCAGGTTCATAGGTTAATGAGGTACAGGCCTCGAGATATCGGCAAATTTGAACGTGAGATACATAGCCATCCCGGATATTAGTTATTATGTGTTTGGCAAACTAAGCCAATATAAGACAGGTAGAGCAGAATCAGAATATAATTGTAATATTATATTATATTATGTTGATGAGTATACTTAATTCATTTGTTACCAGAATACAAAAATCTGTCATTTTTTATGGAATGCCTCTCGGAGAAAGGGTTAACCGCTTGTCTGTCACGCCAAAGGGATATTTAGATTGGGGAGATTAGGTTGTTTTCATTGAATGTTCTTTTTGGTCTTTTCTTTTTAAAATATTTATTTAAACAATTTGCATTGTCTGTTTGTAGTCTTAACATCTGCTTACTGTGTTGTCCGCAAAAAAAAAAATTGTATGAACCAGATTCGACGATGTACAGTCGGACCACGGTCCCAGAGCACACCTGGCTCTGAAGATCTTTCCTTTTCGCTAAAGATGCGGCATACTTCCCGCATCCCACTAAAAGACACGATTACTAAAGTGGAAAGTCCTGTAGTTTTGATGTTTTATTCGTGATTCTTAACTAAGCTCAAAGTCCACTCCGCGCCAGAACTAAGAATAAACAGATAAGTATTTTTGTTTGTACGTTTAACATTAGGTATATAGTTTGACTTAATGCAATGTAAATCGTATTCAATTCAAAATCGATATTAAAATATATAAATTATATTTTTGTATATCATTATAATACTTGCACTAGGTAGGTACCTATTTGTTCCCGGAAACCTAATGGAAATTCCGGTGCTATGAACGGTGTCTCTGGTAAATTGCCCTCCATTACAGCTACTGACCTACTGAACGAAATAAAATTTACCACACAGTCACCACCACCTTGTCGTCAATTTGAGGTGAAGCGTCTTGCATCTTTCTCTTTTACTTGGTAACAAAAAGGATGCTAAAATAGGTTTATACAAAAAGGTCTGACTTGCAATTTTCGGCTATCAATTGGAAATTCCTTCACAGAAATAGTCTAACGTGTAATTTTAGAGGTGTCGAACGTATTCAACAAACACACATAGGTCCCTACTATAAAATATTGAAATATTTATTGGGATTCAAGACTAGATCACCGGCGATTTTCAATGCACATCATGTCTTAGAGAATCAAGTGTTGCTTGCGATTTTCGTTACAAATAAAGGTAAATGTACATAATGAGCAAAGAAGTAAAATCTCCTCATTCCGCTAGATCTAGAGCGCCTATTAATGAAGTAGGAATAAAATGGTGGAATCAATTTGGTGACAGTGAATATAACTTGGCAAATAACGGTGAAACTACTAAAAAGGAAGTCGCGGACAAATCGACATTTGCGAACACTTTGGACCCTCAACCGAAGTTGACATCCGAAGACAATAAAGACTTCATAACAAATACAGGAGCAACTAAAATCACGAAGGACATCGTATTAAAAAAATATAGGGAGGACCAAACGAAATATGAACTAGCGCGGAAAGCCGTCATTAATTCACTGAAAGAAAAATTTGGAACCGCAACCAAACACGCCAATATACATCCTATTCCTGTCGCAAATAAAACTTATATTCGTAAAGTAATTCCCTCGATTATTATAACTGGAGACAACGTCGAAGAAATATCAAATTTGAATGCGAAGGGTAGGCGGCAAAGGAATGTGGGGCTTGCTGGTGAGGGTCTTAGGGTTGAGATTGGGGATGGCGTTGCCGAGGATGTCTGTCACGCGAGCAGGCTTCAGATGGGGCCGGGTGGTGAGTTGGCACAGTGGAGGCTTGCTCCTGGTGGCAGTAGGGCGGCGGGCGTGCAGGGCGGAATACGCGGGCTATCAAGGGGAGACATGCCGGTAAGTGCTGTTGTACCGATTGTAAACTTTCAATTCGAACAGGAGATTTCTCGTGCATTGTTTAATCGATGACCGGATTTTTTGCAAGATAGTACAATTATGCTGATGGGAAAGATGGGATTGGACTTTGGCTCAAGAATATAAAGCTTATCTTGTTGATAATAATGTCATAACATTTTTCCGGTGCATGGCTCATCGCTTAATTTTTGCGGGAAAAATCGTTTATACAATTTTTATATAAGCCGTGCCGAAGCCGTATAGTGACTGAAGAGAAGAATATAATTGTCGCTACTACTGCTTCTATCGTGGGTGTCGTACAAGTGGACTGGGAGTTATAATAATATAACGAGGAATGAGCAGAGCAGCGTTATTAATGAACTGTAGCACTTACTGCCATTAAAGTTCTAGGCGAATGGCAAAAGGGCTACGGGATAACTTGGTGTATGTATGCATGTATAAAAGTTCGGTGTATATGCTTACTGTTGTCGCTTATGTTTATGAGATAAATCATTTACGCAAATTTTATAAAACGTTTTATAAAATATTTCCACGAAACTAACACGTGATGGGAAAGATAATTATGGGAATGATAATTGCCTGCGTAAACTGACCTCTGAAATCCGTTACGCGATAGCAATTGATGAAACGTGAAGTGCAAAGTCTACAATAATTTTGTTTGTCATTTCATCAATCACAGTAACACTTATGAATAACGACACAAATAATGGTTGCCCAACACAGCCAGATTATTTCATCAATAACTGATATTTTTTAATAGATCGCATTAAACTTAAACTTCATACATACCTACATCGACCACGCCTATGGAAGGAGTTGTGTAGGCATTATGTTAAGTCCCATGTCATACGTGGCGAGCCTATTGCCATGCATCGGGCAGGAAATCGCAGTATATTGCTAGGTAGTATAAGGGCAAAGATTGCCCATTACTACCCATTACACTACTCATCGCTGTCTTTACTTTAGTAGCCCTGTACGACATCCCCTGGGACAGATGGTGGTGACAATTAATTGTATTCTTTTCTGCCGTCACCACTCATTATCAGCCTTTTAACTACTGCTGGGGCAAAGGTCTTTCCTATGGATGAAAAATATATGAGAATGGGCCATAACTCACCACGCAGGCCCAGTTCAGTTTGGTGGGTATTATGGACTGTAGAATGTAGCCGGGACTAACCGGCTTAACGTGCCTTCCGAAGCACGGAGGAACTCATGATAAAATATTGTTGGTCACTTAACCAATGAACGGCCACAGCGAACACCACACGGCAAATATAAACTTAAACTTTGTATCGATAAAACAAGCTAATTGTAAACGTGGCCCATATTTCAAGGAACAATCGGTCGAATATCAGGCAGTCATGCCATCACTACTATCGGGAACCAGGATCTACCCTATTCAAACTGACTCCTTGGGGATATGCTTAAAACATTAGTACCTTATGAGCTAATTTTAAAATGAATATAACGGTTTTGTTTAAGACCAAGATCATTTCACATAGTTAAATTAATAAATGAATAGGATAAAAAAAAATTATTAACCGAAGATTTGCTTTAAATAAAAAAAAACATACGGGTACGAATTGAGTGACCTCCTCCGTTTTTTCGTCAGTTAATAATTAATATACAAATGGTTATTTTCCTGACAGAATTCTATTTTATTAAAAGTACATTTGTTGTGGTTGCTTGGCAACTATGTAAAATAACATAGGTGGCGGTTGCTAAGCAACGTGTAAAATAACAGTTTGTCTTTTATTATATTTGTTCAGTGCATTACAGTTTTCTTTTATATGTGCTGAATTTTATTTTATTTTATTTCACCAATTTTATTAATATTTAAGTGGGATCATTAGGACCGTAACAATGGCACCTGATCCCCAACAAGTGGCGACCGATGCAGAGATAGAAACTGCGAAAAAACGACGGACAATGCAGCGACTCGCATTAACTTTTGCTGTGAACAAGGTAAAGAATTTTCTTGAAAATGTGGAGTCTGCTAAAAAACCGCATATTGAAAGTTTACTTAGTAATCTTAATACTGCTGGACTGGAATTAAAAGAGAGTGATAAGCGTTTGGAGAAAACTTTGTTCACCGCCAACCTTACAGAAGACGAGATGATGGACCTTTTGGACCTCGAAAGCAGCTTAGATCACCAAATAGAGTACCAGCGTTTTGCAAATGAATTGAAGGAATTACTAAAGGCATATGACAATAATCAAACTTCACTACAAGAGGCTGGAGTTTTAAAACGTAAATTTAGTTTGCCAGCTATTCAATTGAACCCTCCAAAGGCGGGCGAGCCGACAGCAGCGTGTGATGCATCAACCCAAGGGCGAAAACAGCTTTTGAAGCTTGAGACCTATGAACAAAAGCAGATTGAAGTTGAAGTGGATAATAATGGTATGGGTGAGAAGAGTACCCATAATAGTTCTTCTATCATCACTCAGACCATGAACAGCTCACATGTCGCGGAGCTGTGGGACTTAGATACTATTGATTTAAAAAATCCCACACAAGTGAAAAATATCGAAGTATGTGAAAGAGGAGTAATGAGACACGATTTAGTAACGGTAAATAAGGATGGGGGTTATGAAGTACGCTTGCCATGGAGAGTCGATAAAAATCTATTGAATAATACGGAATTGGCCATAAAGCGTCTCCATTCTACAATTTGGTGTACATCTAACTTTGTCGGTGCGAGAAATTTATTTAAAGGCTATTGGGAGCATCTCATAGAAGAAAAATCAATTCCTTATGAAATTAATTGGCATTTACTAGCACTTGCTAGTCCGTGGTGGGGAGGCTGGTGGAAGCGCATGTTCCGCATGGTCAAGGAACTTTCTTTTTGATTTTGCAATCTATTCTGTGTTCTGATTGTACCCACGGCTTGATTGCATAGCTTTTAATATTTAAGTAAGATTTAATTTTTTTTGTCAATATGCTAAAGTTAAGCTCTTTAAATTGTTTTATTATGTTTTTTGTTAGAATGTTTGTTAATTTTAATTTTAATTTGCTTTTTCCTCGTCTCGGAGGATGTTGTGGTTGCTTGGCAACTATGTAAAATAACATAGGTGGCGGTTGCTAAGCAACGTGTAAAATAACAGTTTGTCTTTTATTATATTTGTTCAGTGCATTACAGTTTTCTTTTATATGTGCTGAATTTTATTTTATTTTATTTCACCAATTTTATTAATATTTAAGTGGGATCATTAGGACCGTAACAATGGCACCTGATCCCCAACAACATTTAAGTTTAATGTTTTTGAACATTTGCTCTAGGACTATGACTACAAACTAACATATTTTTTAAAAGACAACAACAACACGTCTCCAAAATACTTCACTAGATAACTAGACTAATAAACTAAGCACACATCAAAATAAAAATATACATAAAAATTACGGATCTTGAAATTTAGAAACAATATTTTCGGCAAAACGAACTATCGGCGAACACTGATTCGATGAAGGGTTATAAGCTCCCCCTATCAATGTGGAATTTTTGAAGGGTTCAATTCAAATTAAGTTCACTAAATAATGTCACTAAACTATTGTGATTAAAACCAACCTGACTAATAATTCAATTTGAATGAGTCAAGCAGACTTAAGTAAGTTGTTCTGTCATTAATTTATGTAATTTTCATTCATATCGTTTGGATTTATCGCAATACATTATTAAATGATGATAATAAATGACCGTGTTGTGACGGCAGAGCAGAATAAATTGTCACCACTCCCATCTATCCCGCGGGTATTGTACAAGGCGACTAAGCGATGAGTAATGGGCAGCAGTGTTCCTCTTATACCACGTAGCAATATACTGCAATGGAACATACGTGCCTGACAGTTTGCGATAGGCTCGTCTCGTAGTAGGTTCATCGAACCTAACATAATTTGCAAAACGTGGGTGTTAATTCACCTCTTTTTAGGGATAAATAGGCGTGATTTATGTATGTATATTATATGATATGAAGATCGATACTTGGTAAAACTATTTCTGGCAGAATGCCAAAAAGTGATAAATTTAGGGAAGGCAGCCTGATAAGAATGGGAAAGAAACTCGTGGAGATTTGCTTATCCATTTATAGCTACATGAAATTTTGAGTTATTGAAAGACGTCCCTTTATAATTATGGCAATTATGAATTAAATTCACTTTCATTGTTAATTCAAATTTACATTATCTAGGTACATAAACTGGAAGATACTTATTACTACCATTTGGTAGTGCGTGCGTACTCTTTAACGGTTCTACCCTACTTTTACCGGAATTAATACCGCAAAAAAGAAAAGCGTCTCTATTCGGCGACCTGTTTAAATTCTTCCCCAAGTTTACGGTGTCATTAAAAAAAAACAGATCACGATTATTGTTGACGATGTTGATGGACGGAAGGGCGAAATTGCCGTGAGTTGGGCGTTTCGCAACCTCTAATGTGCCGCTATCACGAGATTGAGCTGCGAATGCACAACTGTTCCTAAAGAAGATATTAGAACGATGTGCTACGCTATGATAGATACTTCCTACGTGTCGTGGGAAAAGGCGCAGGCCTTTTCGTCGTGGTTATAATGCTTAGCATGCTGACACTGTTTGCGATTCAACCATTAAATTCCTCTTTCGGCATTGTTGTACCGTTGTGTTGTTTGTCTATGTTTACCATAATATGGTGCTGATATTATCAACACCTGATTCCCGCCGTGTTGAGAGTGCAGAGAAAAATATAATTGTTGCTAGCCCTGCCTCTCTCGTGAGAGTCGTTCAAGCGCCAAACTGCCGCACTCAGAGACGTCTATAATGAGTACTTAATGTCCAAAAATATGACAATTCATAACTAGTCGCTATTCTTGCCGGAAAACTAGTCGGTATTCTTGAGGAACGGGCAGCAGCGTTCCTTGTGCACTATCAAGCCAATTACTGCGATTAAAGTTCCCGGTCCTGCCTAGGTTCCTACCTCTCTGCACTGCTCTCTGCAATCTATTCGAACGCATAGAAAACAAATGTATGAATCTGACGTATTATATAGAAAACAAAACGTCAGTTTCATACTTTTGTATTCTATGCGTCCGAATAGAAAATCCACTTATTAGGCCCTCTGGTACCTAGTACACAACGAATAATGGTCTGACCACACATTGTTGTCAAAAGTTAGCCAAAGCTTAAAGATGATGGTGTTTCAATTGTGTTTATAATAGGGGACTTAAATTTTATCTTATTTTTATTTCTTTCACTATCAATAAATCTTCAAAAACAGCTCGTCCTAAGTACCACTTAGATCCACGGACACGGACACCAGTCCGTCTCCGTTATTAAAAAAATCTCTAGGTATCATAGGTACTAATAGCTTAATGTTGTCTAAATATACCCACAAAATTAAATAAAATTAAGACTTGTGGTTCCATAAAAAATGTTTGTATGGAAAAATGAATTTTCGCTAAATTCGCCATACAAAACGGCAATTTGATACTTAAACCCCTAATATTAAGACAGAAACAGCATCATGCTTAGAACATGTAATTAGACAACTGTTAAACAAGTTTTGTAGTTTTCATAGGTCTTATAACTTAGTTTTGCTCGATAAACACTGCCTTATGTAAAGTCGTTGGCCAGGAAAGATATTGCAGATCTAACTACTCACATTATATGCAAGCCTAATAAAAGGGGTTTTAAAAATTGTGTATCCTAATCTAATGTCAGTTATGGACATCGATAAATTTATAATGATGCACCTACAAGATAAGATTAGGCGTCCATGTTATAACAGATTATTATTACCAATTTTGTTTGAAAACAAATCATTATCTTTCATTGGAACTTATAACATATTCATTTGAGATATCCTTGAGACGTTCCGCTTAGGGTCAGGCTTGTAGACTATACATGGGAAGATAAAAAAGACAAGAATTATGTCTTATAATCTGCACAAATAAAATGTGAAAAAGAGAAAGAAATCCAATTGTCTTTTGTAATTTATTGAAAACGTAACAAATTTTACTTGACGCCGGTTTAACGGCCAAGAGTTCCCGGGTTCGAATCCTGGTAGGGTCAAATGTTTGTAATGATTCTTTTATATTTTAAAATATTATTTAATTTATAAAGTTTCCAGAATTACTTCCTTACTTGATATTATTCAACCGTAGTTGGAGCACGATGACATAAACTGATACTTAAAAACTCGTTTGTATTGCAAGAAGTAACGCCATTCAAGACGTCATGACAGTCTTGGCCTTTTTCGCGGCGAATGTAAAATTAGCAAAAAAACATAAGTAAAAGATCTATTTTTCTAATCGTTAAAGAATTCTATTATTCTTAAAATACCTAATGTAGGAGGTATTCTTGGGCTAAAATTTGTACACAAAGTTATAAACCTTTTTACAAATTTTGTCAATTATTGATATATTAGGTTGGGGAAATAGTTATTTGTTGTACATGAGTGCAAAGTTGTTTTTTAACCGCGTGCTCAATTTTGATGACCGAGCTAGCGAAGGATTCTAAAATTGAATCACGAGCGTAGCGAGTGATTCAAAAATTAGAATCCTGAGCGATAGCGAGGGAATCAAAAGGGCACAAGGTGAAAAATCTTTGCACTCGAGTGCAACACGTAACTTTTCATCCCCCCCAACGAGGAAATTGCAAAATACAAAAAAAAAATGCAATCACAACAGTTTCTGTTTTCACCCAGAAACTTCCACAACACCCTCCCATTAAGCGAAACACACTCTCAACACCCACCCAGAAACACCCACAACATTCACACCCGCAATACACACCCAAAAAACACCCATTCACCCAGAAACACCCACAAAACACCCATTCACCCAGAAAAACCCACAAAACACCCATTCACCCAGAAACACCCATAAAACACCCATTTACCCAGAAACACCCAAAAAACACCCATTCACCCAGAAACACCCAAAAAACACCCATTCATCCAGAAACACCCATTCACTCAGAAACACCCACAAAACACCCATTCACCCAGTAACACCCACAAAACACCCATTCACCGAGAAACACCCCCAAAACACCGATTAACCCAGAAACACCCAAAAAACACCCATTCACCCAGAAACACCTACAAAACACCCAATCACACCCAAAAAACACTCAATCACCCAGAAACACCCACAATTCTCACCCATCCATTCAGACACACCCACAAAAACCCAATCACCCAGACACACCCACAAAACACTTATTCACCTAGACACACCCTCAAAACACCCATTCACCCAGACACACCTCCAACAGCCACCCATCCACCCAGCCACACCCGCAACATTCATCCAGACACACCTGTAAGTACCTAATAAAAATTACTCCGAGACGGTCAATCAGCTTGAGTCAAGCACGTTGATTTTCTGTATGTTTTTGTTCCGTTGCTAGCGTAAACAAATCAAACAGACCTAAAAAGCTTTTAAATGCTTGACTCAAGCATCCAGCAAGCGTTGTAGACGATCAAAATGTTTAAAGCAAGATTGACGCCAAGCTGATTGACCGTCACGGAACTCCTAGGTTTTAACAAATTTATGACGTGAAAAGATTTTTTTTTTATTCTCCCTATATTTTAGGGAAGGCAAAGGGTCGAGCCCATACAGCCAAGTCTTTAGTGTATATTTTATCTGTAGTCTTATGAAATAATGAGTGGGTGAAAAGTATGAGTGAAATGAATTTTACGTTAAAATGTGGGTGCCACATATTTTAACGCATCTAGGGAGTGCTTGGCGCGAATTGAATGGTAACAGAGTTAATGATGGTGCTTGATGAAATGGATAAAACCACTTTTTAAAGTGATCTTCACCACAACATCAAACACATCATGAGACTTATTTTCGATGATTCTGCATAATTGCACATCAACACGGATGCTTGTGCATCAAAATAACACTACTTTCACTGCACAAAATCCACTCTGTAACAATTTTTGAATTAGTGAAAATAAATCTGACTGAATCACGAAACGCGCCAAACACTCCTCGACGTGAAAAGAAAATGGCGCGCGCAAAGCAAATTACAAAAAA
Source organism: Cataclysta lemnata (assembly GCA_963931975.1). Taxonomy (NCBI): domain Eukaryota; kingdom Metazoa; phylum Arthropoda; class Insecta; order Lepidoptera; family Crambidae; genus Cataclysta; species Cataclysta lemnata. The sequence goes on from OZ008339.1 coordinate 13,267,278, forward strand.
AGTCATCAAGAAGGTTCCGAGTCTGAGTTTTTAACAAATTAAAATAGGTTGCATGACAATTTCGGCACCATGGAGGTAGAAATAAATATGTATAATGATGTTTTGAATTCACAAACTCATTGCACACGATGTTCTAAATTCAAATTTACTTTAACCTCTAGAGGATAAAAACTGCTTTTGCACTCAGATATCGAAGAGCAAAAACGCCTTTTCCGAGATGGTGGGATGAAAAAGTCTTTTCGCATTATAGTATGTATAAACTTGTAATAAAATCCCTTTGGCTATACTATTTGTATCTGGCTGGTTTTGGTATCATTGAAAGTTTAAATTTTAAAGAACATAATTCCAAATTCAAATTAGGAAAATGTGTGATTTTCATTTGTTTTTCGTACCGCCAAGATGAGTGAATCTAATGAAGAAATTCGATACATTTTAAAAATTTACTACAAAAAAGGTAAAAATGCAACGCAAGCCGCGAAAAAAATTTGCGATGTTTATGGACCTAGTGCAGTGTCTGTGAGAGTAGCACAAATTTGGTTTAAGCGTTTTCAATCCGGAAATTTTGATTTCAAAGATGCACGTCGCTCTGGTCGCCCTATTACAGATAAAATGGATGCCATTTTTGAAAAAGTGGAGCAAGATCGGCATGTCAGTAGTTACGACGTAGCTGAAGAACTGGGAATTGACCACAAAACAGTTTTGGCGCATTTGAAAAAAACTGGGTACACAAAAAAGCTCGACATTTGGGTACCTCACGAGCTCACTGAAAGAAACCTAATGAACCATGTACTCATTTGTGATTCTTTATTACGACGTAATGAAACCGAACCATTTTCGAAGAAGCTGATAACTGGTGATGAAAAGTGGATCACGTACGACAAGAACGTGCGAAAAAGGTCGTGGTCAAAGGCCGGTCAGGCTTCACAGACTGTGGCGAAACCCGGGTTAACTCGCAACAAGGTGATGCTGTGTGTGTGGTGGGATTGGAAGGGCATTATTCATTATGAGCTGTTACCACCAGGCAGGACCATCGATTCTGAACTCTACTGCGAACAACTGATGAGATTAAAGCAAGAAGTTGAGAGAAAGCGGCCGGAATTAATCAACAGAAGGTGTGTGGTTTTTCATCATGATAACGCTAGACCTCACACATCTTTAGCCACTCAGCAAAAATTAAGAGTTTGGCTGGGAGGTGTTAATGCATCCGCCGTATAGTCCTGACTTTCACCTTCAGATTTCCACCTGTTTTGGTCTCTTCAGAATTCTTTAGGCAGTGTCAGGTTAACATCACGAGAGGACTGCCAAAACCACTTGTCGCGGTATTTTGACCAGAAGTCCCAAAATTTCTATAGCAATGGGATCATGTCCCTACCTACAAGATGGCAAAAAGTTATCGAACAAAATGGTACCTACATACTTTAGTTAAATGTAAATAAACTATTTTAAAAAATGTTTTGAATTTTCTTAAAAAATGCGAAGAAATTTTTCCCCAACCTATTATTATATATTGATAGGATATCGAAAATATTAAATGAAACTCCACACGGTCAACAACAGGCTTGTCTGGAGTCTATTTCTAAAACCACATCCAGCAGAAACTTGAAAGATAGGTCAATTTAGTGCTTAAAATATAATAAGTGCCTAGGTAGATCACAATTTATTGAGTCTGCCATTTTATCGTGAGTGCAAAGGTTGTATTAATTTCAACTCAGCTACGTGACTGTCACAGCGTATGTGTGTCCTTTTATCACTGAAATAAATCACCAGTAATTACACAATTCGCCTTAATAAATTAATAGATATTTATTGACCCCGGACGGAAACATTTACCGTGTTCAGACTTCATTTGTCATAAATTTGTCTTGTAAGGAAATCCGATCGTCTGCTCGTGGAATATTTTTTTAATCACGTAAATAGCATAGGTTTGATTAAATTATCTTTTCTTCATTATCACATTTTCGCACAAACAAGTTAGTATTAAGTATTATTATTCGATCGGAGGTACGGAGGTCCTTGATTTCCTCTTAATCTTACCTTATTATTTGCTGATTAGGAGATTACATGGTCATGTTAACGTAATGAGAAAAATCCAATAACGAACCGTAACTATGGTGACAGGGTCAAGTTGATTTTTATCTTTTGGTAGGGAATGGATGTAATTATGTTTATCTTTATGTCATTCAGTCCCTATTCTCTCCTAGTCTGATGACAAGTTGTCATGAAGGCATCCACTTCCTTTCGATGAGGACTAGGAGACCGATGAACGGATTAATGAGTGATTAGGATGACAACATTCTAATCCATATCGCTCAAGGTCTTGACGTGGTGGTTTTACATCCCGCCGCTATTCTAACACCAACCCACTTCGGAAAATTATGCTGTTGTTAGTGGTTTGTCCTCAATCATTCGGATGTCCCAAAGGGCTTATTGGTATACACAGAACAATCTCCCATAGTCGACTTTTACGACACTTGATTTGGGGCTGGCCCATTCTATTTAATATTTTTTAATATTAACAAATTCGTGTCTTAGCATTCAGATTAGATAACAATGGTCATTGAACTGGCCCTATCACCGGAATTTTGTTTAATCTGCAACAGCTGATACAACTATTTGATATGCCTGTTAGTAATTTAGAAAAATCATATTACTTATTTTGTCAGTACGCTTACAAAGTACATCTTAGTGTCATAGTAATTAGGTTCAATTTATTTTGTGTGTCAACTAAAATGCACGGTTTCCTTTTTCAAGTATTTATCAGCGGATGCAACTAAATTGTTTTATAAAATTGCTACGTCGTCGCCGGGGGCATGACCTACGAGGATTCTATGTTGGACTTTGAACTTTGATTCGCGACTGATGCAACTCCTCGTAGGGCGATATCGCGCCTCTACACGTGAATCAGTGACCACCATCACCGCTACATTTCATATACAGACATAAATGCTTAAAATTAACGCAGCAAGTTAACGCTTATTGAATTACACGTTTATTATAATAATAATAGCCTTGAAATAAACTATTATTAACATCATAGTAAAAGGTAACATTATAACGATGTTTAAATATAATTGGGTATACATATTACAACGGATAAATAAAAATACCAATAGTTTTTTATCGGCCATTTTAACATTTAATCAACTAATTAGGAAACTAATTCTTATTGTTAGGTTTTTATTTACGTATAACAATAAAGCAGTTAAATATTAACGGTTTGACTAATTACTGTGTCACAAATGAGAAGTTGCCTACAAAACAAGCGTTCGCTAATAATCGATAATGTGTCTGTAATTAAACCGAGAGTACCTAATTAGTTTATTTCGTGTTCTACACAAACGCATCACGAGATCGGTGCATGCGCAAGCTTCGTGATTTTTAAGGGTAAGCATGTTATAATATTATTTTTCCTAATTTTGAAATTTTCAATAACATAATTTTATTTTTGTCTTTTTCTTTATTGTTCTAACATTTCATTAGTATATCGTTCAAATAAAAATCAAAATAGCTATTCTAAAACAATTGGCGAAAATATATGGCTGCTAATACGCCTCCCCTTTTGGGGATAAATGGGGGGATTTATATATTTATTTTACATACATACATACATACATAATTCACGCCAATATCCCCGAAGGGGTAGGCAGAGGTGAACTAGCACCCACGCTTCGCCAATTATGCTAGGTCCCATGTAATAGGTGGCGAGCCTATTGCCATTTATCGGGCACAAAAGTCGCAGTACTTTGCTAGTTGGTAGGTATAAGAGGAATGCTGCTGCCCATTCCTCATCACTGATTTATCCTTAGTCGCCTTCTACGACACCCACGGGAGAGGTTTGGGGTGGTGACAATTGTATTCTACTCTGCCGTCACCATACGGCCATATTTATTTTATTTATTTATTAAAAAATAAATCACACAAAGACAATTACAATAGAAGACATACATTACACAGGTAATAATTGTACAAAGGTACTGCTTATTTCTGAAAGAAATCTCATCCAGCAGCCCCATATATGGGAGAGAGATTTTAATTGGTAGACGAGTGTGTACCTGTTTAATAATACACATAAAATAAACCTAATACCAATATAATATCAATAAAGAAAACAATAGCAAAATATATCTGCTACTTATGATAATTAATAAAGGTATTTAAGAATAATTAAAGGATTGATAGTTCGCTGTTACTCGTGTCTTCAACTGTGCTATGGTCTGAGAGTCGCCTATCGAGGAGGGTAGTGAGGTCCACAGACTGACCGCATAGACAGTGAAGGAGTAGGAGTAGAATTCAGATTTGTGAGGTGGAAAGGTGGTGGAGAAGGGTGCGAAGATGTGATCTGCAAGGAACGTCATGGGACCTGGAAAAAGAGAATCGCTCGCGTGGGTGGGACATCCTTCAAGGATGTTGAAAAGGAGACAAAGAATGCGAGTGTTCCTGCAATCTCTGATAGGAAGCCAGTTAAGTTTCCTTCGATAATCAGAGACATGATCATATTTAACATGTATGAATGCACCTTTTGATAACGACACCCGACGAAACTAGAAGAATAACCTAAATATTAAAGATGGCGGGATTTGTTCGATAGAAGCGGTGTATCGTTTGCCACCTGTCCCCGTAGCACAGGACGGGGACACATCTCTTTCGGGGGACAGAAAATCTTTTCCTCTGGCTCTAACTGCCACTAAGTCTCGAGACAAAACACTGTCAAGTGGTGGAGAGAGACTTGTCCACGTCCCCGTGCTAGGCCCGCTGGGTAGGCACCCGGGGCTATAATAATGAAATGAATTGAAAATTATTCATTTATTTATGTAGCTGTTTTAGTTTAAAGTTTTTCTTCTACAAATCTATTCGAACCCATAGAATACAAATGTATGTACCTGATGAATTAAAGAGAAAATAACTTGGCGATCATCGTGTCAAATGTAAAAAACTAAATATGTTTCTATGGGTTCGAATAGATTTGCCACTTAGGGGTTAAGGGGGGTTTGTATGATTTGATTATAATACACTTATAACGGCCGCCTTGGTCGAATGCTCAGATTGCTGGGTATTGGCCAGGAGGTCCCGGGTTCGAATCCTGGTAGGGGCAAACTTTGTGATGACCACAAATGTTTGTTTCCGAGTCATGGTTGTGTATATGTTTATGTAGTATATTTTCAACGTTTATATACATAATTATATTAAAAATATGTCCGTCATCTAGTATCCATAACACAAGTGCTTAGGCTACTTACTTTGGGCTAGATGATAGGTGTGAGTGTAAAAATATTTATTATTATTATTATTACTTATGAATCGTTAAGACTTTCGACATCGAAAATTCGTGTGCCCACGGGAGAATATAGGAGTGAGCAGGACGCTTCAGTTTATTGATGGGTCTCGAAAACCAAACCACAACCCGAACCCCGATTATGTACGCCTCTTTCGCTTTCGTCTACCTGTCACTCTCACACTTTGCGATTATTCTCAACGAGTGAGAGTGACAGGTAGACGAAAGCGATTGAAAGAAGCTTACCTACATAATAACCCCACCAGTCCGCCAAAGAAGTAGACTTCGACGCATGGCTAAGAGCTCATGAGCCTCCTAGCAAAACGGTATTCAAGTAGGCTGTAGAGAAACCCATCATTGTCAACGAGATTTGGACATTGCAAGTACCTACATTGTTTATATTGCACGAGATATAATCCCACTACTTGCCCATCATATAAACCGAAATAGACTGCGCACAATCAATCAACCCCCAACAGACGAAAACTCTTATTAGTATTGCATGGATTCACTGTGCGGGTGCTGAGTCCATGTGTGGCAGAGAAGGAACACAGTGGCAGCGCTTGGGACTTGTGACCCAAGTGAAGATTTACGTGGCTTGTTCAAAATATGTGAACACTCACCTTAGCCACCACGATTCCTCTCTCTGTCCAGACCTATTTGGTAAGATTCTTTGAGAGCCGCCTTAGACACACGTTCCAGTGTACAACTTACGAGAGTTCTTGCCTAGCCTAGGTCTTTTAGTAATGTGTATAGCATACCGTGTGGTGAAGGAAGCAGAATACAATAGGATATCGGACAAATTTTCAGAAAGTACATACATACATACATAAATCACGCCTATATCCCCGAAGGGGTAGGCAGAGGTGAACTAGCACCCACGTTTCAGAAAGTATTTTGAATTAATCTTCATGGGTACCTACTAATCCCACCAAAAATAAAATTGTATTTATTTATAGCCTTTTAGGTACTTAATTAAAGTACTTAATAATTAATCCTGTTTTAATATTGTTTGTTTAAAAATGCCGCCAAATCACCTCGTTCTGAATCTGAGCTGCGTTTCTGAAGCGCGTCACCACCCTGAATTTCACCCGAGGGTGTCGTACGACTAAAGGTTAAGACAGCAATGAGTAATGGGCAGCAAGCAGCACTACTTTTGTATCACCTAACAATGTACTGCGATTTACGTGCCCGATAGATGTCAATAGGCACTTATTACATGGGACCGAACATAATTGGCGAAACGTGGGTGTTAATTTCACCTCTGCCCTTCGGGTATATAGGCGTGATTTATGCATGTAAAGCACAGCAAACACAACACAAGTTTTAACGAAAAAATCTACGCCATCCGTATCATACGTGGTGTGGTCTATAATGTACTTGCATTTGTAGCAACCTCCAATTAACACTGTCAGTGGAGACTCACACCTCGACACGCTTATCTACGACCTCCGCTCATACGGAACTGACCTATGATAAGTACGCTTAATCTTGGGTCAGCAGGCTCAATTGCTGCTTCTCTTGACAGCGGGCCTATTTTATCTCAGACATTACGGTGAAGGTGATGAAATTATTTACTTAGCATAAGAAGATCGGTGGTTTTATCCTAATGAAAGTAGAAGTGCGTTAATAAGGTTTTCTTACAGCAAACATTGATGATTCCAGTCCATTAGATGGAAGAAGTAAAGACAAGAATTTAAGAAGACCAGACAAGAATTGGTCGCGTAGAAATGATGCGTCAAAGGAGAGTGACAGAAAGATTTATATTATTATGTCGGTAGTGAATAGGAAAACTGAAAAGTAGCTCGCTTACTGTGGTCCATTTCTGCTTAACTACGTCCAGTGGCCGTACCATGAAGTATTAGTGCGATCCAAACGCGGGTGACAAAACGGGACGCGGCTCTACTCAGAGTATAGCGTTGTCTCACTTTAAAAATGGGAATTGAGTCGCGTTTAGAGTTGGTGGTAAGGCCCCAGTTGTTTCCTACCTCTCTTAGGCCTGATGTGGTGTTCCAACCTACGATTTATATTAATAACTACTACTAAACTAACAGAATAAATAAAAATGTAACAAAACCCATGGAACCCTAAAACTGTGACAAAAAGTGGTTCAAGTCTCTGCAATTAGTTATTTACTTTCGAATTTTTGGTGAACATGTGTGTAGTATCATATGTTGATAAACACTTTAGTACTTTGTCACAATAATATTTTATATAATACAATGGCCCATATTATAATTCAAAAATGCTCTCGTTGGAATGAGGTAGATAAGTGGTACTAAAGTGTTCATATACTGTTAATGCTGTTTGTTCGTAATATAACAATTTTGAAAGAACCAAGTTATTTTATCTATGCAATCATTGTCGACTCTTCTTCTTCGTATAAAAATAACAAATCTTATGATGTGCGTGCCGGTGAAAATACGGTAGAAAACGCAAACCCCAGCCCCTGTAGCACGGGACGTGGATACATCTCTTTCGGGGGACAGAAAATCTTTTTCTCTCGCTCTAATTCCCACTAAATGCCGAGACAAAACACTGTCAAGTGGTGGAGAGAGACTTGTCCACGTCGCCGTGCTAGGCCCGCAGGGCGAAATATGACTTGAGGAGGGAATAGCTCGCGATGTGACCGAGCAATTACCTTTCAGGAAAAACTTGTTTGTTACGTGTATGAAAACTTTTTGCCGGAAACTTTGTTAAGGAAAAAAACGTATTTATTATAATATGACAATATTGTATGTTTCCCATGACACATGATTAAGCAGAACTTAATTTAATAGTAAATAAATTAATAAAGTTCCCACCTCCACCTACACATACGTAACGAACGGACACAAAAGGCTACAAAAGGGTTACTCAATTATTTATTTCAATTTCATTGTTTATTTCCTTAGTCTTTTATTTATACTAAAGGCTCGTGAATATTGAAGTCCAGGCTGAAATTGCGTGATGCGTGTTTGTGTAGTGTGCAAAAAAAATCGAATCTAAAACTTTACGCATAAGTAATAATGTAACACTCAAACGAGTGTTTAATTTAGTCAACCAACGGAGCGTTGTGAACTTTCTACCAAAATAAGTGATAACCTATTACGCAACAGCCGCTTTCGAACTAAAGAATAACAAAATTGTTTTCCAAGACAAAATTGCTTTAGTAGAGACGGGCAACCGACTAAACAAAACGAAACAAAACAGCGGTCTGAAGTGTCTAGCTGAAGTTACACTTCTGTTAGTCCATCACTCAGTTACAATGCGAGTAATCTACTCGATTACCAACCAATTGCCCACGAATCGAGATTGGCGGTAAGCACCAGTTGGTACAATCGATATAAAGACGAAAGCCGACGTTTTTTTTAAACTGAGCAGGTATTTTGCCGGCAGGAAAGCTTCGTATATGTTGAGTTAGTCGTTACGTGGAAGGCACTACGCGTTCGTTTCACAGATAGTATTACAATCGTTAACAGAGTCGTGTCGAATGTCTCCGAATCAAGATGGCCGCTTTGACACATGACATAAAAGTTTATTTACGAGCGGCAAGTTCGCGAGTTCGGATGGCACATGCGAGACGGTCACGAACCGCGGAAACGCGGCTAACGAACGATTTCTATTCATGACAATTTTATGTAAAGGTTTAGACGATGATGGATTTATTCGATACGGTAATTTGTGCGCTCGGTATTCGAGTGCCGCTATCGAGTCAGATTTGTGATGCACAAGTTATTACTGGAGAAAAAGTTTCAATTTTAAAAATATTCAGTAACTTTCACAAACTCTAACAAAAGAGTCAAATTTAGGTTAGTAGTCATTGAAACAATAGAGACAATGAAACAAACGTGTTTCTTGAACCCATAATAGCTAAACATTGAACTTCCTATTTATGTTTGATTTAGTCCTGATGCGGACTCGAGGTAGGTCTTTTGCAATACGCCTACGACATTGAAAATGAACACATATTTATTTTTGTATTTTTAACCGACGCAAAACAACCAAGGAGGTTATTCAATTCGTACCCGTATGTTTTTTTATTAAAAGACACGTGAAGATTGTTTACATTTCCTTTCGCTTTATAATGACTAGAGTATTTAATATAGCGGCCGTTAAATTATCAGTTTTTGCTCGTTCGAAAATCGAATTCTAAACTGTCGACTTAGCACTAGGTACTTATCAAAAGTATCTGTTTAAAGTTCAGATTTCCCAGCGATAGATACAACAGATAATCAGCCCAAAGAGTTTCCAAGCGATCACTTTAAAAACTTCGTCGGGAACTGATGATTTAATTTCTGGTAATTCATTATTAAAGTTTGACATTAATTAGCAGAAGTTTCCGCCACGCGAAATGAGTCGGTCTTAGTTGCGACACGTGGTTAGTAAGTAGTTATACTTCAATTAAAATATTATTATAAGTACCTACCACTCATAAAAGAAAAGACGCAGTTTATAAAATTAATGCCTTAAACATTATCGTCGTGTTGTGGTTAAAAGGCTACCGAGCAAAATCACGAAAAACACCATTCACGGTTAGGTTGATGTAATCGAAATGTAGCATTTCAGTAAAAGTCATAAAGTGTGGTGATATTGTCACTTTTTGACCTACCTTCGGTAGTTTTCAATTAGGTGCTCGCTCTACAATATAGATACAATAAAGTTATTCCTGACTTATTTATTTATTTTAATGTTTATTGCACAATAAAAATTGATAAAATTGCAGACTTAACATATGATATAAACATTCTCTCTCAGTCAATCTCACATTTTTTTACATTTGTCGATGAGAAAAATAAAATGAATACATTATATTATAGTATCGTGGTACGTGCATAATAATAAACAAACTTTGATTTTGGAGAATATCGCATCGCACGGATTTGCGTTTCAACGGAGTTTTCATTACTCGATAGATTATCGTAGCCGTAAACGTTTATTGTGACCCAGTTTGTTTCCCGACACGCACATTTTGGGATACAAATTGTATGGGAGTGTAAGAAAGCAATTTACGAAGATTGGACCGATATTCGCGGTGATAATTTTTCAAAGTCAATATTTCGCCAAATCTGATCAACTGTGGACTTTTTGTTTGTTACCTAAGTAATAAAACAAAAACAAAACATTGTACTAGCTAATGAAAAAGATGCCCTTATTACGGAAAACTTATGAAAATGTCCTCATTCCGGAAAATGATGAAAATGTATAAAAGAATCATTTAGAAAAAAATTTAAAATGTTAAAAATTAAGTCCTCATTCCGGAAAAAAATATGAACATTTTAAGAAAGGATGTCCTCACACCGGAGAAATTATTAAAATTTTAATATATTATATATATCACCGAAGGGGTAGAGAACACCAAAGTTTCACCAATTAGGTTAGATTCAATCCCATGAAATTGTATCAGCACAATAATTGCAGTACATTGCTAGGTGGCATAAGTGGAACGATGATGCCATTCCTCTTTCTGTCTTAACACTTAGCATACTAGGTATATTCATAGACATATCTCTAATTAAATAATTTCACATTATAAGCCGCAAATGGGTTGATATTGATGTAGAGATAAATGTAATACATATAAATATTTTTATCTGCACTTTACATAACTGTATTTATGTTTTCTTTTCGAATTACCATTTGGGTCTTACTGCCGCAATAAGAGACGTCAATTAACTTTAATGAGTACTTATTTAATGACAAGTGCGGCAGTAAAAATAAAATACATACATACATACATAAATCACGCCTATATCCCCGAAAGGGTAGGCAGAGACGAATTATATAATATTAGGTCCCATGTAAGCGAGCCTATTGCCATTTATTGGGTAAAAAAGTCACAGTGCATTGCGAGGTTGTATAAGAGGAACGCTGCTACCCATTCCTCATCACTGTTTATCCTTAGTCGCCTTGTACGACACCCACGGGAGAGATTTGGGGTCGTGACAATTTTATTCTACTCTGCCATCACCACACGGTACTAAAATACCTACCACATGGCCAATAAAATAGGTTCAGTATAGACGCGGTTGACGCAAAATTGTCATCGCCGAAACCAGCATTTCACTAAATTTACGTGAAATGATTTATAACGAATTCAATGTTTAAATGTTCGGTGAGAAGTATAAAAAAACATCTAGTGGTTCCTAAGATAGTTTTCTTTTATAGTTTGTACACATCTTACGGTTGCAAGGTTTACGGTTGCGGTTTTTTTACAATCTCTCAGTTAAAAAAATACTATTAATTTATGTAAATTAAGTTAATCAATTGGGAAATTTCTTTTTCACTTATCGTGTAGATAATACAAGTAATTCATCCATTCATTGGCACAAGTAATGAAATTTAAATTCACTAAATCATATTTTCAATTCAGGGTTAACTCGGATCATAATATTTAGAGTTAGAGACTATCAATAACAAAAGAAACACGATAAGATTACAATAAGTCAACGTCCTGATGATGGGTTAGAGAATGCGTATCGTTTGCGTCATTTATAAAAGAATCATCCTACGCACTACTAAGTTATTTAGCATTGTAAGATGTAAAACTGCCAGTAGTAATATCCTTATGAAAAAAACTTTCAACTTCACGTTGGAATATTCCAAAGTCTTAACGTAACATCTTGCAAATGGGTACAATGCATTTATCTAACTTTGTTTTCTTTGGTATTTGTTATTCTAACATTCATAACATTTTCATATAGTTGTGCCTTATGTCGTATAAGCCGACTAAGGTTTGAGGTTGCACCGTTCCTCTTATACTACCTAGTAATATACTGCGACCTATGTACTCGATAGATGGCAATCGGCTCGCCCGCTATCACATGGGATCTAACATAAAGGCGAAACGTGGATGTAAATTCACCTCTGCCTACCCCTTCGGGGATAACTACGCGTGATTTTTGTTTATGTTTGTAGATAAGTTTTAAAAACCCGTACCTACTTGTATATTAATTTCAATTGCAAACTGAGTAAGTGCACCCACAGGATGGCGAGTTACAAAAATAAACGGACTGATATTACAAACGGATGCACTTGCACTCGATTGTTACGATGCATTTAACATTTTTATTTTATAACAAATTATCAGCTATTTTTATTACTCTCAAAGCGCACGGGGAGATAAACGAAAGCGAACACAATATCGAGAAATCTCTTTTTTTATAAGGACCTAAGCTGTGATCGAGAGGTCATTACAGTTTTTTTTGAAGGAGCTTAGTTGTTGGCCAAGAGACTTACAGCATCTACCAGGGTTTTTGGGGAAGGTCCTCGAGCCTTGCAGTCGAGCACTCCCTGAGGGGATTTCGCTACGGCAGGCATTACCCTGGGGGAGTTCTACTGCAGTAAGGAGCTTCACAAGGCGCTACGAATTGAAACTTGGAGCGACAGTGCCTCTAAAGGCGCGGTCCTCAGCCTCAGTTCAGGCGTGCCTTGTAGTGGGGGGAACCCGAGAAATCTCTAATCGACATAATTTAGCGTATTGACCTCTGAAGTCTTCACGCAATACACTATCTCATTCATGAATATTATTCTTCTTGGAAAAGATCTTTTTTTATGGAAAATTGTGTCCTGGCTTCCTTTGTCCCTCTACTCATTAACCTCGCATTAATGCGATTATTGAATAAATTATGTATATTTGAATATGAGTAGACATATTTAGGAATCTGTTTATGGCATAGGTACCTACGAATTTTTACCTACTTACCATGACATAACATAATTAGATAGGTACATATTTTTTCAACTGCCAATTCAACAAAAAATATGATTGAGAAATTGGGGATGGTGACAATTTATTATTGTATTCTGCTCTGCCGGTCTTTTTGTTAATATTTCTATATTTTTATTTATTTCTTGTTTTAACATAAACGTCTATCAAATAATATAGAATCTTCTTCCTGCCATGTTCACAGTTTATTTGGGTGCGGGGCAGTTTGTTGCCTCTTCCATTTATATCGGTCAGGCGTCATCAAGCCATGTATCCATTCCATTTTCATTCATATCATCCATCACACCGGAAAGGTACTAGTCATAAATGATTGTATAGAAAAGAGACATTAAGGACCATATCGAAAGATCCATACTGCTTAAGGCTTTGGCGTAGGTTTTACAGCCGGCCGCGCCTGTCACCAACCCTTTTTGGATATGCTGCCGTTGGTGGTTTAATTGCCCTCCACCATTTGGGTGCCCTAACGTGATTATTATTTGTTCGCTCCGAGGCCATGCTGGCCTAGCGAAAAAATAACGAAGACCTAAGACGATATAAGATTGTAAATCCTGTAAAATTAATTCGGTACATATTTTATGCGTGAACATTAAATAGAGTAGCTTCATCAAAAATTACGTGTCCTTGAGTTATTTCCTCAAAACTATAAGTAGGTATAATAATTCATACCAAATTGCTAATATGATAATGATGTATGTAGAAAAACGTTAGAATGTTTATCACTAGTTTATCGTGAGGATTGCGGTATCGGCCATCGACCTGACTTGACTCGCGCGCTTCCACGCAAACGCTACGATTAATTATTATTTTCTAAAACCAAACTTTCGTTTTCTTATCTTGGGAATAACATATGAATAGAAATAATATTTTTCTATTTATTTGTATAACAATTATTTTAGATAAGTGTCACTGGCCCAACTCTATTCCTGATTAACATTTCGTGTAATTATTGGAGATAAGAATTAAGTACATACATAGATTAATCTATTTCTTGCCGAGTGGTGAGTGACGGCAGAACAAATTGTCACCGACCCTACCGCTCTAGCGGGTACGCAAGCAAGACGACTAAGACTCAGGTATTCAACTTAAAATTTAACGGTCCCTCACAATACAGTCTGCAACACTACGATTTAACTTCCCAATGGCAATAGGCTCACCCCCTATTATATGGGACCTGACATAAGCTGGCGAAATGTGGATGTTATTACACCTCTGCCTACACTGCCGAGAACATAACTGATTTTATGTAAATGTATTAAGGTCATCTCATAGACGACGTATTAGTGAATATTATAATTATGTGTGAATATTATAGATATGTGTGGATACGTATGACACGTTTCGTATTATCGTTATCAGTCATACACGTGCTCGTTCCTACGAAGGGTGATTATTGAACCGTAACACTATAGCCACCCACCCCTACGAAATATTTCGTAAATTTTTAAACAGTACATTTTCTACACTCGTGGCAACAACACAAAATAGTCTTGAAATTAAATATAAAAAAAACGAATACTTAAGGCTGCTGTGGAATAGATTAAGCAGTACAAATAGGCGGGATTAAAAAAAATACGTTATTTTGCAAAGCGCTGAGTCATTCTTAACGTAAGAAAAAACAATGCTTAAAAGCAAAATTTATTATATCCTAGCTAGATCTCATATCATAACAAATACCGAGTAGTTATTGATAAAACTTCAGTTTGTTATCCTGATTGCGTTGCTAAGATACATGCCACAACTTTGTGCAATCTATCGAGTTAACAATTTACTTTTTTGTGGCATTCAACCAAAGAATTATGGCACTGAAAAACTACCCGACTAAATAGGTAAGATAACATGCATTGTGCACGCAAATCTCACTTGTAGTTACAGAAAATTTGTTTACATAAGTTACGTTACGAAGGACAAGGTTACGCCTAACTGTTTAAATTGCTTAGTGCTTAGGCAAATGACCTGCAACTTGACCTACATAGTACAATTGTTTTGCTGTAACGTCGTTATGTAAGGAGAATAATTCTATTTTTAAGTGGGTATTTTTAACCTATATTTTCTGAATTCATGATTATACTTTTACTTATTGGTTTGTTGTTATATTAGTCGAAAGTTAATTCGGAATATAAAGATATACATAAAGATGGCTGTGTGTTATCAGTACACAACGTTAGCTGCGATATTTTCAATTTGTTGATATGCTATTATGATAGGCCTAATATTTGGGGTTAGGAATATAAAAAATATTATTCCTTAAATAAAATAAAGCTCATACCAAAAACAATAAACATTGTACGGAGAGAGGGTCATAGGAATCAAAATATAATCAACAGTTAAAAAAACAATGTGCTATTGGTAAAGTATTTTTCATCCCACCATCTCGGAAAAAGCGTTTTTGCTCTTCGATATCTGAGTGCAAAAGCCGTTTTTATCCTCTAGAGGTTAAAGTAAATTTGAATTTAGAACATCGTGTGCAATGAGTTTGTGAATTCAAAACAAACATCATTATACATATTTATTTCTACCTCCATGGTGCCGAAATTGTCATGCAACCTATTTTAATTTGTTAAAAACTCAGACTCGGAACCTTCTTGGTGTACTTTTTTTGTAATTTGCTTTGCGCGCGCCATTTTCTTTTCACTTCATAAATTTGTTAAAACCTAGGAGTTCCGTGACGATCAATCAGCTTGGCATCAATCTTGCTTTAAACATTTTGATCGTCTACAACGCTTGCTGGATGCTTGAGTCAAGCATTTAAAAAGCTTTTTAGGTCTGTTTGATTTGTTTACGCTAGCAACGGAACAAAAACATACAGAAAATCAACGTGCTTGACTCAAGCTGATTGAGCGTCTCGGAACTCCATTAGGGACGGTAATTTTTATTAAGGACTTACAGGTGTGTCTGGATGAATGTTGCGGGTGTGGCTGGGTGGATGGGTGACTGTTGGAGGTGTGTCTGGGTGAATGGGTGTTTTGAGGGTGTGTCTAGGTGAATGGGTGTTTTGTTGGTGTGTCTGGGTGAATGGGTTTTTGTGGGTGTGTCTGAATGGATGGGTGAGTATTGTGGGTGTTTCTGGGTGATTGGGTGTTTTTTTGGGTGTGATTAGGTGTTTTGTGGGTGTTTCTGGGTGATTGAGTGTTTTTTGGGTGTGATTGGGTGTTTTGTAGGTGTTTCTGGGTAAATGGGTGTTTTGTGGGTGTTTCTGGGTTAATCGGTGATTTGTGGGTGTTTCTAGGTAAATGGATGTTTTGTGGGTGTTTCTGGGTGAATGGGTGTTTTGTGGGTGTTTCTGGGTGAGTGGGTGTTTTTTGGGTGTTTCTGGGTAAATGGGTGTTTTGTGGGTGTTTCTGGGTGAATGGGTATTTTGTGGGGTTTTCTGGGTGAATGGGTGTTTTGTGGGTGTTTCTGGGTGAATGGGTGTTTTTTGGGTGTGTCTGAGTGGATGGGTGTGAATGTTGTGGGTGTTTCTGGGTGGGTGTTGAGAGTGTGTTTGGGTTAATGGGAGGGTGTTGTGGAAGTTTCTGGTGGCATTTTCCTCGTTGGGGGGGATGAAAAGTTACGTGTTGCACTCGAGTGCAAAGATTTTTCACCTTGTGCTCTTTTGATTCCCTCGCTATCGCTCAGGATTCTAATTTTTGAATCACTCGCTACGCTCGTGATTCAATTTTAGAATCCTTCGCTAGCTCGGTCATCAAAATTGAGCACGCGGTTAAAAAACAACTTTGCACTCACGTACAACAAATAACTATTATTTTAAAGAAGGTGTCTTCTTTCCTTTTTAACCTTGTAAATTATTCTAAAGAATATTTATCAAATTCAAGTAAGGAATGTAGTATTTTTATATAATATACTAGATACAGAATCATATAAACACATCTAAATATATATTTTTACAAAAGACCGTTGTATAGCGTATAGCTCTACCGGTAGAGCTCTATCTTTGTTTCGAGTGTCGTACAAGGCAACTTACTGCCGCACTCAGAGACGTCAAATAACGTTAAAGAGTACTTAACGTCAAAAATGACAATTCAAAACTAGTAAATACAATAAATACATAAATCATGCCTATATCCCCGAAGGGGTAGGCAGAGGTGAACTAGCACCCACGTTTCGCCAGTTATGATAGGTCCCATGTCATAGGTAGCGAGCCTATTGCCATTTATCGGGTACAAAAGTCGCAGTAGGTACAATGCTAGGTGGTATAAGAGAAACGCTGCTGCCCATTCCTCATGACTGGTTTATCCTTAGTCACCTTGTACGACACCCACGGGAGAGATTTGGGGTGTGTGAGTGACAATTGTATTCTACTCTCCCGTCACCACACGGCCGTCACCACACCACGTCTAGATTTGAATGAAATTTTTTGACATTCAATACTCATTAAAGTTAATTGACGTCTCTGAGTGCGGCATTTATGGGCGCCGAATCAGCTCAAGTTGACATAATAATATAAATAAATAAATAAACAAACGTATGTATCTAGCTTTTTGACACAGTGTCTGTTACTACAATGCAAAATAACAAATGTAGAGAAAGAAAGTGATTTAACAGAAACAGTAATGACTAAATTAATTTATTATCATCTGTTTTACTAACAGGCATTGTGCTAAAAACCATACTATTGGAACACCATTGAGATACGATTATTACGTTATAATTAGCAGAATCAGGGGCGTACGATCTGACAAAACCACCGCTTCGAGGAAAAATCGGCCAGATGTTTATATTCAATTCGCTACTCTCAAAATATATATACTAAATTCATTTCGAAATTTGTATTTTTTGAGATCAGCGGCAAGGTACCAGCCATAGACTGGTACCAGCTAAGCTTTCATAATATTTTCTTAGACATGTGTTTTACTCTCTATTTGGTTAATGTTGAGGATCGATCATAAATGGTGTTCACAGTACTTGTTCTTAACGTATGTACGGTGAATACCGCAAACAAGTACCTACGTTAAATTTTTGGACACAAAATTTATAAATATAAACTCGGCAAACTGGATTTCATCCAGTTCAAAACTAAAGAATTATATTGTAGGTACCATTGGGAGAGACCCATGTCCAACAGTGAACAACGAGCATGGGTTGATGATGATGATGACGATGACTTGGGAGTTACTTTTTTATTATTTACCTAAATTCATTATAGTAATAATGTTAATTTAACGTAAGATAATTTCTATAAAGACTAGTCATAGTTGTTATACAAATCAGCTGAAGCGTACTTGCCTGTAACAACAAAAAAGTACTTACACACCTGTCCTTCGACCGACTAACACTTCCCCGTTCCCGGTCCTACAATTACTCGGCAAACAAAGACAGTGCCCTTCTGATGTTTAGCGTTGAAAAGGGACAGGTGTATTCGCCTGACTATCCTTTATTTACCGCTGCTGTTGTGGGGGTGATAATTAGATGCCTAGGCCGATAGCCGTTCTCGCTGCCCTCACGGCATCCCCCATTTTCCACCGAATCGACCGCACTCATTGCTTTACCGCAAGCACGGCTTGGCAGTCATTTATTCCTTTTTCCCGAATCCCGTTTCCAGTTTGAGCTGTTCCGTGTTCACAGAACATTAATGTAGCCGGTTTTAAATGTAAAATGTCTTTTGAATTCAAGAAATCCCATCGCCTTCATTTCGAAGTGAAACACAAGAGGAAAAGTAAAAAGAAAGTGACTTTTCAGGTGCTGTTTCTATTTTGTTTGGTGTTCTTTTGTTTTGAGAATTGATGCCACCTGTATGTAGCTATTAGAATATCAAATCACATTAGTTACTATAAAATAACTTATCTGCTACGAATTACGATATGTTATTAATTTTCCCAAATACGAATTATGAAAATACAGTGATGAGAAAATCGCTCATCAGTGTATTTTCATAATTCGTAATAAACACCATTCTAATGCAATCGTCCCTAGAATAAACCAGAATGGTTTTCTTAAGTACCTACCAAAGAAAGATAATATGACGTACCTATTACGTATAATATTTACTAATGAGTGTATTATACGTAGACTTTCATTAGGAAGGTAGTAAAACAAGTAAGTTATTTGTACATGTTCATCTTTTTTATTTAGGAATGTGTGGTTATTTGTGGAAAGTGAAAATTAATATATTTTGGATTGTAAAGTTTTAAGCTCGGTGATCTAAACTCAATTAATAACCAAGTACCCGTGTACCTAGTCTACGAAAATGTAACAAAAAATAAATGAGGTGTATCTTTTTTTTCTTTGTCGTCGCCTTGTTTATATGCGATTTGTGGCAAGTATTTTCTGATAAACGCTTTTTTTTTCCTTGCAGTTGCCCACTAGGGAAGGTTTGACTACACCGAGGAGTGCTAGAGCTCCTCTAACTAGGAGAGCTCCGAGCACTCTTCCTCACCAACGCTTGAAAAAAGAGGTAAACACTCCAGATTGTAATACCGCGTGACAAACATACATAAATGACGCCAATGCCTACTACTATCACGCCACCCCAAAGGGGTAGACAGAGGTGAAATAACACTCACGTTTCGCCAAATGGTAGGTCCCATGTAATAGGTGGCGAGCCTATTGCCATGTATCGGGCACGTAAATCGCTGTATATGCTAGGGGGTATAACAGGAATGAGAAATGCTGCTGTCCATTACTCACTGCGAAATTTACCCGTAGCCGCTTTGTACGACATCCACAGGAGAGATGGGGGTGTGGTGAAAAAATATTATTTTGTCGGCGAGTCAATCGTTGCACCGCCAGCCACGCACGGTGGTATAGGCATTAGTCGTACAAGCGACTTGCAGTACTTTTGAAGAGTGATTGTGCTTTAGAGGAAAGTGGGGTATACCTTACTGCCCACTGCCCTGTTCCCAGTCTATCTGGGGTCGGCGCAGTATGTTTCCTCTTCCTTAAAGGTATCGGTCAGTCAGACGTCATCAAGCCATCTACTCCTTTTTGATTCATATTATCCATTATACCGTAACTTTACGGTGTGATAGATGAAATGAATCAAAAAAGGTGCTAGTGATGAAGAGACCGATGAACGGATCAACAAAGACAAAGAAAAAGTTCAAATAAATCAAACTACAATTTATTTATTTTTATTACAACGTAAATAAGTAAAGTACAAACAGATTTTTGTAATTAATTCTATGGATAAATCCAAGTTCTCCATTTTTTCCCACTTGAATTATTCAGGTATCTAGAACATACTTCACTTTGAAGTTGAAGGATTAATATCCGATCGATGGCACCACATTGGCATTATCGCTTTCTTTTTAATCTAGTGTTCAAATCAAAATCTGTTTTAAAATATGTACCTATTCACGTGCATTTGTTCTAGAAGTCTCTGGATAGCCCTCCAGAGATGGACTCACCCGTTGGCAGCATTAGCGGTGACTTGCGAAGGCAGAACGAAGAACTGAGGGCTCGCCTCGCCGGGGAAGCTGCTGACCACAAGCGGCGCCTGGATGCGTACCGTCGTGCCCAGCAAGGCCAGGCGGCTTTAGTGTCTCGTCTTCAGGCTAAGGTGAGGTGAAGTTAACAAGACAAACTTACATCGGGCGGTAAACAATTGCGTTAATAATACTTGCTTTGCTTACCGATACATTCTATGTAATAAATGTACCGCACTTGGTAATAAATGTACTATGCCCCGATATTATCTTATATAATAGGAAGAAAGGGAGGGTGAGTGAGAGAGAGAGAGATAAAATGAAATTTTAAGGAACTTATTTTGAAAGTATAATATATATTATGCAGAATCATCGAAAAAAAAATGTCTTGTGACTTGTGTCTTGTGTTTGATGTTGTGGTGAAGACCAATTTAAAAAGTGGTTTTGTCTACCTCATCATCACCATCAAGAACTCTGATACCATTAAATTCGGTCCAAGCACTCCCTAGATGCGTTAAAATGTGTGACACCCATATTTTAACGTAAAATTCATCTCATTCATATATTTCACCCACTCATTATTTCATGTGAATACAGATAAAATATACACTAAAGACATGGCTGTATGGGCTAGACCCTTTGCTTTCCCTAAAATTTATGGAGAATTTAACAAAAAATAAAATAAGAGAGAGTGTTTGGCGCGTTACGAGGTGTCAATCGGATTTATTTTCGATAGTTGAAAAATTGCTTCAGAGTGGATTTTGTGCAGTGGAAGTGGTGTTATTTTGATGCACAAGCATCCGTGTTGATGTGCAATTATGCAGAATCATTGAAAATGAGTCTTGTGACGTGTTTGTTATTGTGGTGAAGACCACTATAAAAAGTGGTTTTGTCCACCTCATCAGGCACCGTCATGACATCTGTTACCATCCAATTCGCGCCAAGCACTCCCTTGATGAGTTAAAATGTGTGACACCCATATTTTAACGTAAAATTCATTTCATTCGTACATTTCACTCACTCATTATATCATAAGCCTACAGATAAAATATACACTAAAGACATGGCTGTATGGGCTAGACCCTTTGCCTTCCTTAAAATATAGGGAGAATTAAAATAATAAAATAAGGAGATTGTTTGGCGCGTTTCGTGGTGTCAGTCAGATTTATTTCGATAATTCTTAAATTGGTTCAGAGTGGATTTTGTGCAGTGAAAGTGGTGGTGTTATTGTGATGCACAAGCATCCGTGTTGAAGTGCAATTATGCAGAATCATTGAAAACAAGTCTTATGATGTGTTTGATGTTGTGGTGAAGATCACTATAAAAAGTGGTATTATCCATTTCATCAAGCACTATCATTAACTCTGTTACCATTCAATTCGCGCCAAGCACTCCCTAGATGCGTTAAAATGTGTGACACCCATATTTTAACGTTAAATTCATTTCATTCATCCATTTCACCCACTTATTGTTTCATAAGACTACAGATAAAATATACACTAAAGAATTGGCTGTATGGGCTAGACCCTTTGCCTTCCCTAAAATATAGGGAGAATTTAAAACAAAAAAAAAACATAGTAACGTCAATGTCATCAAACATGTTGTCAATAGGGTCAATACTAGGGTCGATTCTGATGACGTTTCTCTAAACTTATGATTAATTTGACAACAGTGTTTCTCTTTCATTCTCAATACAGAATGAAGAGGAGAGAACGATATTAAATTTAGTTTTAAGTTTAGAGAATCATGTCAGTAGGGTCAATTCTGACATGATTCTCTAAACTTAAAACTAAATTTAATATCAGTCTCTCCTCTTCATTTTATATTGAGAATGAAAGAGAAACACTGTTGTCAAATTAATCTTAGGTTTAGAGAACCGTTGTCAGAATCGACCCTAATGTCATCGAATCAGTCACTGTCATGGATTTGTCATTTTTCTGTCACTGTCAACCAAAAAATTCAAAACAAACTTTGTTGATGTTTGGAAATTGAAAGTTCTTTGAAAGAAATGAAGTCTTCTTTCGCTAGTACCGAAATCAGTATCGCGCGCGCCTATAGAAAGTATCTGATGTAACTTTAATTAAAAATGTCTAGGTTCTGCAATACAAGCAGCGATGTTCCGAGCTGGAAACTCACATGCTGGACACGACTCCTCGCAGCGACCCCTCACCCAGTTACCGCGCCGGGAAGTCGGCCATCGCCCTCCCGCCGCCAGTGTCCACCACAAGCTCCGATTCGCTAAGAGACGACCGCATCAATGATCTGGAGACGGCACTACGCCGGCTTGATGATGAGAAGCGCAAGTAAGTAAACTGTGAACAAATTTTATACTCGACTGTAGTCATCATCATAATCGTCTTCCTGCCCTGTTCCCAGGTTATCTGGGGTTGGCGCAGTATGTTTTACCTCTTTCATTTACATCCATTAGACATAATCAAGCCATACAAATACATTTTGAAACATATCATCCATCATACCGGAAAAGTGCTAGTGAATAATGAAACTATAGACTAAAATCTTATTACATTGATTTTATTCCAATGTTTCAATCACTTAATAATATCAAAAGTACATTCAAGTTCAAACCGTTAAGTTGTTTTATTTCAAATGTGTATTGTTGTGTTTGTGCAAATAGAGAACAATGTCATAAAATACTTCTTTAATTCAAACTGCTGGTAACATTTCATTTTCCTTTTTTTAACACAAATTATAATAAAATGATAATTCACATTAAATCATAAATGTGTACTTAATTGTATTTTGAAAAGGTGTGAGAAGCTGGTGGCTCAGAACAACTTACTCAGGGATCAACTAGAAGAGTCACATCAGCTGAACGAGGCACTTACTGGGGACTTGCAGAAGTTGACCAACGACTGGGAGGCTCTCCGTGATGAGATGTCTATCAAGGAAGATGAGTGGAAGGATGAGGAACAAGTAAGTTTAATAAACAATTAAAATTGTTGTCTTCAAAGAATGTACGAGGGTGAGTCAATAAGACCGTGACTTTTTAAATTTGTTGAACCTCTTTTTGAACCTCGACAAATCATGTTTTTTGAAAGGGAAAAAAAAATGGAGAAGCGTTGGACAAAGGGTATAGAGCTCAAGGGAGACTACGTTAAAAAATAAAATGATTTATTTATCAAAAAATCTGTGTTTTAGTCCAAAAGTCACAGACTTATTGACCCACCCTCGTATTACTTATAATTTTTAATTGGTAGTATTTATAAAAAAAACAGCATTATAATTTAGGAAGATTTTTGAGTTCACAAGCATTTGCTATCCTTGAAAATTACTTTAAGATAAATGTTTAAATATACCTACACACTACACACACTTGTACACGACACCCGTGTCAGGCTTAATATTCTAAGTTTATAGACCGACAACTTCGTGCGCTACCTTCCTGTAGGTGATGTGGGGAGGAGGAAAAACTCGCTCCTCCCCGCATCGCTCGCCCCCGCTAGCATCTAGAGTGCCCCGTCCCCGCCACCGTCTCGTACCGCAGGAGGGTCGCGCATGAACTTGTCGGACTATATGCCCCATTATTTTAAGATTGTTGTATAAAAATATGTATAATTTCTACATTACAATTCAAATACAATTATAGTCGAGCGGCTTAGGCACCTGCCTTGATTGCAGTGGACGCGGGCTCGTTATAATTTTATGAACTTTTTACCATTATTTTTACCATAATTTTACACTACCAAATTCTTTGTACTAATTTTTCTAACATTTATATAATGTTGAAATTAAAATCAAATAGTACATGATTAACTTTGTGTGTCCACAGGCATTCAATGACTACTATTCATCTGAGCATAACCGTCTACTCAACCTGTGGCGTGAGGTAGTGTCAGTCAAACGCTTCTTCAATGAAATCCAGTCCAACACTGAACGGGACCTATTCCGTGTGAAGAATGATCTTGACTCATCTGTTCGGGAGCTCATTGGCACACTTACTGGTTATTCCATCAATGCCCATGCTGCCCAGGGTTCTAGAGTAAGTAATTACACCTAACGTTCATTCATTTATTTCAAAACTATGATATGAAGTAATAAATCTTATTTATATCATTTGCATCGTATTTAAAAAAATCCTATAAAAATATTGCACTAGATTTCTATTTTTAATACATATTGTGTATTTAGGGTGATCTGCAGTCTCAGCAGGGTATATATGGCGGTCAGTCTCCGAATGTGGGCTTGGAATCCTTGCGCGTAGACCTGCGTGATATGACGTCACAGCGAGATACCGCTGTTGCTGAGTTGCGCGAAAGAGATACACGTATACAACGGCTGCTTGGCGAACTGCAGGGATTGGTATGTTAAATAAAATAAGTAAAGGTTTCCTTTTTCCTTAAATAGGTTCAAAAAAAATTAATAAATTATGATTTTTACTGTAATCAAATAAGATGTTAACAGTACAATATGGTATGATGCTTAACCTTAGAATTATTACGCCTGTGCTTCAGTTAAAATTTAATATTTGACATCCACTGATAGGAAGAACGATGCGAAGTGTCAGAGGCTCTGTGCTCGGAGGCGTCGGTGATGCGGTCGGCTCTGGAGGAGGTGGCGCGGGCACTCATCCACGACTCCGAGACGGATGTTGCGCCTGCGCATGTGCAGCACATGGCCGACAGGTAATATGATACAAGTATTATCAAGGTGGAAAGAGTTCGCTAGCGCAGTGGCATAGTGCTCTTGGCCTGCAATTGCGTAAACTAAGCAATGTTCGCTAAGGCCGGTCATTGGATGGGTGACCAAAAATTTATTATCTCGTTTTTCTCCGTGCTTTGCAAGACACGTTAAGCCGTTGGTCCCGGCTGGATCTAATTGGTCTAATGGTTAATACCCACCAACCCGCACTGGGCTAGCGTGGTTGGTTATGGCCCAATCTCCCTATATTCTTCCATCCATATGGAAGGCCTGTGCCCCAGCAGTGGGGACACTAAAGGTCTGATGATGATGATTATCAAGGAGTAATTCTTAAAAAAATACTAGACCAATTCCATATGTGATGCTGTGTAACAAAATAATATTATACAGGTCTCCAAAGCGCAGCGTTTCTCAGACAGCGAACGCCACTGCCTTCGCCGAGAGCACCATATCAGCGGTGCAAGCAGCTCTCCATAAATACCAGATACAGATCCACGAGCTGCAGGTATGTTACACTAAGTTCTGGACTCCTCGCAGACATTTTCCGAAATATTTCTCTAACTACCCTCGCCTAGTATAAGTAACTGTTTCATTGTCTACCCACCGAATAAATTTTAGTGTTGTATTGTAACAACATGCCCTGAGGGTTGAAAACAAAAAATATTTTGCTTTCAGGTGAAACTTCAGAATACGCGAGAACAGTTACTAACAAACAGAAAGCATTGTGAAGCGGCTGATTCCAATGTTGCTTCCTTGGAAGCCAAAGTTCAAGATTTGCAAGGTAAGTGTACATTTAAGGTTGAGTAAATATGAGTCTTATTGTTATTGCATTAGGGACGGTCTCTTTACTCAAACATAATAAGGTACTAACAACATTTTTAAATTAAGGTAATGATGATACCAATACTGATTACAGGTAAGCTAGATCAAGCCAATGCAGACCTTAACCAATTGCAGCAAGAAAAAGAAATGATGCAGAAGACTATAGAATCCCTTAGAATTGACAAAATTGGCCTGGAGAGGAACCGAGTCGAGATCAATGCCATGGTATGTGGGATTTCTTTGATGTTATACCACATTTTAGGTATGACTGTACCAATATAGATGTTGGTGCGTTTATTTATTTAGTTGGTAAGCCTTATTAAATAAAATATTTCTCAGGTGGAATCACTGACGTCAGACTATGAGAAACTTCAGAAAATCAATTCCCGACTGGAGAAAAATATAGAAGCTTTGGAAAATGATAAACACACACTGAATGCGGAGGTCGACCACTTGCACCGCGAGGGTACTAATAGGGAGTCAATATTGAGGTAAGTAAGGATAAATTGAAAAAATACAGCATTTTGTATTCTGCTTAGATACAACACAAAATGTGTAAATTTAACCCATTTAGGGCCTGTTTCACAATCGACAAGTAAGTTCGAAGTAGCTTACTTTACAGTTCAATTGACATATATTTCATATTACAACTGTCAAATGATCTGCGAAGTAAGCTGCTTAGAACTTACGTGTCGATTGTTAAACATGCCTTATTAAGAGTACTTTTGCACGAATAAAAAAAAAGAATGCGGAATTATCGGGATATAATTATATTATAAACTATTTAAATATTTTTAATAACAGTTATTGTGGCTTCTTAATGGCTTTATTATTTAAATAATCTTCTAACTAACTGTAAGGCTAGTTATACGCTTAAAGAGGCTGGCATTAATCGGCACAGCCGGGCGGTAAAATAGAATATAATATTATGAAGAGAATAGAATATTATGAATGTTCGGCTTTCACTAGGGGGGCAAAAACCGAACCGACTATGCCGGCCCGCTTATTTGTGTAGCTACCCTAACTGAAAAATCTGATGGTCTTAATATTATTGTAACACCTTTTAGTATGATATGGTCTTTGCTACAGTTAGCAACTTAAAAACGTGGGATACCTATTACATATTAAATCATGACTGACATTTAATTTATTTACCAATAATGTTTTTTGGTCTCAAGAGCGGAGGAAGAGCGATCCTCGCGTCTTCGTTCCGAGCTGGTTTCCGTACGCGAGGAGTTGAACAAGACCAGCTTGTCCCGCGACCTGCTCGACCAGCAGAAAATGGAGGCTGATTCAATTCTGTCCCAGATGGAGAAACATAGGAGTGAGTTTACACGATTTAAATTAACATTTTAGACAATCATATGTCATCATAATCATCCGTCTACACCACTGCTGGAGTACGGGCCTTTCCTATGGATGGAAGAATATAAGGAGATTGGGCCATATAACCCACCACGCCCCAGTGCGGGTTGGTGGGTATTAACGAATGCAGAGGCAGCTGGGACCAACGGCTTAACGTGCCTTCCGAAGCACGGAGGAACTCGAGATAGTAAATTTTTGGTCACCCATCAATGACCGGTCTTAGCGAACATTGCTTAGTTTTACGCAATCGCAGGCCAAGCGCGCTATGCCACTGCGATAGCGAGCTTCTTAATCATATGTAGAACAAATAAATATTGGCAATGTTGTATACCCTCCTAAAGCCTGAATCCGGCTTCGATTGGCCAAGAATGAGAAGGAAGACCGAAGAGGCAATGGTTGGATTGTATGAAAGATGATATGGGGAAGAGGATGAATTACATGGGAACAGGGCAGGAAGATGATGATGAATATACGGATGCAACGTTGGTGTCAATGTTATTACAATGGCAACATAATTATGTTGGCAAGTTAGTTTACGGTGACTGTACTCCTCTATCATTATCTCTTGTTCTTTTAAAGGTGATCTTGAAATAGAGTTAGAAAGAACTCTACTCGAACGGGGCGATTTGCAAGACTTGATGGAGAAACTGGAAGCGGCCGTACGAAACCTGGAATCTGACAAGAAAAAGTTACAGGAGGATGTCAAAACGGTTTGTGTGTAACGTAGCTTATTTTTCATGACACATCAGTCCTTATTTACTTTGGAATCTACCTAGTTTGTGGTGATATATCAGACAATGTTCTTTTTTAGTTGCATTTGAAGTGGAACTATTTTTACGGATTTAACTCCGTTTGATCCCTGTCAATCGGCCAAGAGGTCCCAGGTACTAATACTCTTGGGGAAAATGTTTTACGGACTTTTGTTGCCGAGTCATGGTGCGTTGTTTAAGCAGTATATTTTAAATATATATATACAGTTATCATGCATATAAAAGTTTGTATGTTACCTAGTATCCATAATAGGATGCTTATGCCAGTAAAACAGGGAACTGGACAGGAACATGATGACATTAGATACAGATACGTTTAAATCTTGCACTTTGATTTTGAAACTTCTGTCATAATTTGACCTATTTTTCTTCGAAAACAAATTCTGTTTATTTTCTGTGCATACGAAATTGTACCATCACACATTCGACTTGAAGTTCGTTTCAATCTTTCGAGCAGATCATAAATCATTGATGGAATTCGTTTCAGCTTGAAGAAGACAAGTCGTCTCTCTCGAACCAATCTTCTGATCTACAAGGCGACCTGAACTCCCTTCGGAAAGAGTTGTTGGCCGCCGAGCAGACTAGAATGGAATTGGAAGCGGACAAGGCGTCTCTGTGCGAAAAGATCAAGTTCCTGGAGGGAGAGAGAGATAGAGTGGAACTTGAACTGCGGCAGGTGATAAGGTTGGTGAATTTAATGTTTTTTATTATGCATTCCGTACAGTGCATAATCGTTAGAACAATTTTATTATTTTACCATGTATTTGTTCCAGCACTATTCGTTATTAATTTAAATATTTATTTTTCTACCAAAAAGACAGTTGCCTTTTTTCTCATTCTTATTAAAATCGAACCTGGGCCCCCTTGATCAGTGATCAGTATGGTATGCAAGCCGATTGCTATCGTTTTCGTCTACCCGTCACTCTCACACTTTGCTATTATTCTCAATGTGTGAGAGTGACAGGTAAACGAAAGCACAATAGTCCCGCTGACTATTCGACCTAACCGAACAGTGCCGGATTAAGCCCGCGCGGGGCCTGTACCTAATTATATCAAGGAGCATTTGGATAGTAGGAGGGTCAAGGAATAACACTAACATGATGCGCAGCGCCGGTATCATTCGCTACTCTTGCTTTCATGGCTAGTCTGCCACTGTAACCGATCGTTTATTTATTTGCAGGGAACGCGGAGAACTGAGTTCTCAGTTGACGGCGATGGTTCGAAAGAAGGACACGCTCAACGAGGAGATAATACGGCTTCAGCAGCGTCTCGAGCAGGCCAATGAGACCATTGGTCGCATCAATCGCGCCCTGGAGGACCATGTCAAAGATGGCGAGGAGAAACAGGTTCGAATGTCGACGTATGAACGTAAGAACCAATGGTTCTTTGAGACACATACATACATAAATCACGCCTATATCCCCGAAAGGGTGGCAGAGGTGAATAAACACCCACGCTTCGCCAACCATGTTCGGTCCCATGTAATAGGTGGCGAGCCTTTTGCCATTTATCCGGCACGAATGTCGCAGTACATTTCTAGGTGGTACAAGAGGAAAGCTGCTACCCATCACTCACCGCTGTTCTTACTCTTAGTCGCCTTGTACGACTCCCGCGGGAGAGATGGGGATGGTGACAATTGACCAAAGGTACTAACAAGAAGTTCAAAATGAGTTATGAGTGTTTGAAAACTATAAAATGTAGGCATGTTTATACGTTAACACCCTTGTTGGGATCTGTACTTTTGATACAAAATTTGGGCGTTTTGAGCTCATCAGTCGAGTGTTCCGCCACATAAAACTTTATGTTCATTCAAAATCGTGTTTTTTTTTCTTTTTTCTAGATAACACCTTTGTCGACTCACCCCTTCAGTTGTATTCTGCTCTGCAGTCACCACAAGGCTAATAATATGCCAAATAGCATTTTAAAATCTTAATATATCCTCAACAGATACTAATAGACAGCTTGGAGAAAGACAAGCAGCATATGCAAGAGCAGTTGGCGGGAGTCCGCTCAGAGAAGGACGCGCTGGAGGCTGTGCTGTTCGACACCGCTAACATGCTGGAGGACACCGACAACAAGCGGAACAAGCTGGAACAGGAGTTGCAGGAGGCGCTGGTGCAGCAGGAGAATTACAAAGGTCAGTGCAGTGATATAACAATCTTCTTCTTCTCCCTGCCCTTATCCTACTCTAAGTAGGGTCGGCACAATGCTCGGCATAATGTCATAAAACAATAGTAGATAATATACCAAGGGCGATAAAACAAAGAAAGTCTTAGATCGCAAGTAATTGATGCCAGAACCGAAGGCGAGGGTGATAAATATGTGAAATATGTGTTAAGATTTACTTGAGTTGCAGAGAAGTAACAGCAGCAGTGTCAAAGAAGAATGATTCTACGAAGTCAGTTTATATCTTAAGTGTACTGTTATTTGTGGACTCTCGACAAAACACAGTTTATCACCCACTCACTTATGTCCTGTCCACAATAAACACTTTAATAATACGAGAATAGAAAAAAACAGTTAAATGTAAAATTCAGACAATCAAAAATACAACAACCGTTGCTGAGCACAGTGAATGTTTTTACAACGTATGTTCTGCCTGCCAGTAACTTAAACAATCTGAAGCTTTCTTTTCTTTTCGCCCGAAGTTAGGTCATAGTTTTATGTCATCCCCTGACCAAGAAGTGGGATTTTTCGTACGCGTAGCGGCCGGAAAAGTCCACTTTATGGTCTGGTGTGACATAAAAAATATAGTTAACGTATTATTATTATCACTTCTTAAATACATCATCACCAGCCCTTGTCCCCACTGCTGGGGCACAGGCCCTCCCTATGGGTGGAAGATTACAGGGATAATGAGCCATTTAGAACCCACCACACTGGCCCAATGCGGGTTGGTGGGTCGACTGTAGATGCACGCCGGACCAAGCTTAACGTCCCGCCCGAAGCACGGGGGAACTGGTGACAATAAATTTTTGATCACCCATGCAATGACTGGCCTTAGTCACGATTGCTTAGTTTACGAAATCGTAGGCACGCTGTGCCACTGCGCTATCGAGTTCCTCACACCGGTTAAAATAGTACTTAAATTAGTTACTTACAGTTCTTAAAACGTAACATGATTAGGATGAGAGCAAGGAACAAATATAAAACTGCTGCACTGTAAGTGCGAAAAGGATAGACAAAAGAATGCATGAGTGTGATAGCTGTCGTATGAATCATCCTATATTTTACAAACTATAGTATATACCCCGGGTACTAAGCACTAATTAGTACGTAGACCTCGGGATCTTATTCAGGTGTGGGCGTACCACTAGAACACGTAGGCGGTTCTAATTTTAAATGTATGTAATTTTAAATGTATTTAGGTCAAGTCGCCCGTCTGACCAAGGACTTGGACAACAGCGAGAAGAAATTGCGCGACACTCGCAACAGCATGCAGCAGCAGTCCGGAAAGAAGGAGGCGGAATACCAGCAGATCATTACCAACCTCAACAAAACTACCACGGACAACATCACGAAACTCAAAGAAGAAAAGGTACTAAAGATGGCGACCAGATAGAGTTTATAGAGATATAATAATGTTATTTCTTTTTATTTTAAACTATCGAATGCTTATTCGTCTTACTTCCCTTCTGGCCATCTACTATTGAAAAGTGTAAATAAACAAGCAGAAAAAAACCCGAATGTTTGTAATAAATAAATTGCTAATGTTTTAGGAAATGCGGTCATTTCATTCGAGAATTCGAGACGAGATCCTTAAATTCTTATTAGTTTTCGTTAAAAATACAGGATCATGTGTTGGCTTCTTTACACATATTATGGTAATATTTGAATATCCCGTAAATTATTATAATCTAAAACTGTGTTGGTATAGGAACAACTGCGCCAGTCTCTGGAGCAAAAACTGAATCAAACTATAGCGACACTTATGAGTGAGAAGGAATCATGTAACGCCAGTGCGAGGGAAAGAGAGAAAAAGCTTTTGGCGACGAGAGACCAGCTCATATTGCAGCACGACGAGGCTATGCTGCGCGCTGAGAATGATAAGCAGCAGGCCTTGCTTATGGGTGCGTATTAAAGACATACACTAGCTTACAAAGGAAGTCTTCTTTCTTCTTCCCCCTGCCCTGTTCCCAGTCCATCTGGGATCGGCGCATTATGTTTCCTCTTCTATTCACATCGGTCAGACGGAGATAGTGACTGCTCAAGGTTTTGGCTTAGCTTTTACAGCCGGCAGTCAGCCTGACACCAACCCTCCTTGGGTATATTAGCTTACAAAGGAAGTAAAGTAAGAAAATAATAAAAATATATTTGTCCTGCCGGTCGAGATGGAGGGTTGCGGGTAGTCCTTTGCCCAACGGTGGGATCTTATAGTCTAATAAAATGAAATAAAAATCCAGATATGGCCATGATTGTGGTCTAACGCTCTGCTTATTTAACTTAAAAAAAAAAACAACACATAATTTTATTTTCAAATTTAACGCCTAACTTATACTAAAGGCGTACATTCGCTTAATTTGATTCCTGATACCTTTAAAACACCCTACCTCTACTATACTTCCGTTTCTTTGCCTGTCCAGCTCACCAAGAACAGCAAGCCCTCATAGAGCGTTTGGAAGAAGCGAAACGGTCCCTCGACTGCGAGTCGAACAAGTACGATCGCCTGCGCAGAGAAGCCCACGCCAGGGCGGAACAGGACAGGACTTACGCCAACCAGTTGAAGGACGAGCTGGCTGCTCTGAAGACCAAGCTTGAGGAAGCAAAGTAAGCTTACATACTAAGTTATTATAGTGCATAAATTACCTTGCATTATCACTTGCCCTTCCAACGGCCCCACTGCTGTGGCACGAGCCTTCCCGATGGATTCATATCGTTCATTTAATGAAAAACGGAACAATAACAACGTAACATTTAGAGCCTGTTTCACAATCGACATGTAAATTCGAAGTAGCTTACTTTGCAGTTCAATTTACATATATTTAATATTACAACTGTCAACTGATCTGCGAAGTAAGCTACTTAGAACTTACTTGTCGATTGTGAAACAGGCCCTTAGTATTCAAAACACAACGCTTTAACTTTCGCACTCACTGTCAATTAACCGGAACTTTGGTCTAGATTTAAATGAATTATTCTGACATTAGGTACTGACTAAAGTTATTTGACGTCTCTGAGTGCGGCAGTAAGACTTTTTTTTTGCAAAAAAGAGTTATTAATTTGTATCAATTTTTTAAGATAAGAAACGATATGTTACTGTAAAAGCTGATACTACGATTTTATTAAATAATTATGTAAGTGAAGTTACATACGTTGTGATCAACAGGGCAGCAGCCGAAGACGACTGCGCCCGCCTGGAGAACAGAATCAAGGAGCTGCATCTCGAGAAGGAGGCTGTGTGTCGCGAGTGCACCGAGACGAGGGCGCAGCTGTCGCTCGCCGAAGATAAGTACGACAACGCTTACGCTCAGCTCCAAGAGACCATGAGGAAGCTGAAGGAATGTAAGTTTCATACACAAATCATGACCGTTTATCCCAAAAGTACCGACAACAGCACGTCAGACTACCACAAAATGTTAAATTTTTCTCAGTCCACTTTTGACTCTACTGCTAACATGATAAGTTTGATAATCAATCGAAGAAATTTGACAGTTTTGGGTAGTCTGAAGAGCGGTTGACTGTAATGAGGTAAGGGTTGAACATTATATTACAAATAATGTTTGAATTTGTGTTAGAAAGAATATAGTTGTTAGAAAAAGTTAGAAACACGAGAAACATGAGCGATCCGGGTAGATGCCTGTACCACTCGGCAACCATCTGCCTGGATCGCAGAGGACAAAGGTTCGAGTCCCGCATCAAGACTATAATTTTTCGTACTTTTTCTAACCTAATTTAATGTTGAAATTAAAATAGTAATTATATTATAATGTTAATTATTTGGGTTAAATTTGTGAGTGGTTTTATTCAAAATTTTTCCGAAAATGCTCATAAAATAAAATAAAAACTACAGGGTAAACTGAATTAAATTTTTATGGCAACTATTCTGCATCGAACAAAAATTAATAAATAAATCACGTAACACAAATCTCGGCGTGACCGGTGTAGATAATATAAAAAAATACCTACCGAATTCAGAACGAAACAGAATTTGAGAGAAAAAGGAGGAGTCCTTTTCGACGTCGGTTAAAAACCTCATTTTCGTTAAAAAGTCAGTTAAAAATATGACGTTAATAAAAATAAAAAAAAATCTTTGCACTTCCAGTGGAGAACGAAGCAGACGGCCTCCGCAAGGAGTTGACAGACGTCCGCCGTCAACTGACGAACTGCTGCGCTGAGCGGGACAAGTACAGCAGCTCTTGCCGGGACTTGCGCGACCACGTGAAGCGCGCTGAGCACGAGCGACGTGACGCTGCACGGGCTCGAGACGACGCCTACCACAAGATTGCCGGTACACTGCATACATCTATTTGGCATACAACTACACTACACAAGTCTCTATACACTGTCAGTACTATACACTACATGAGTAACTAAGCACCCACACCTGTATGTGACTGGTTCCTGTATTAGGATTTTATTTAATTATTTGTATTACTATAATGTAGCGGGTGCACTATACTCCAAAATATATATCACACTTGAAATACGTCGTACATCGGCTTTGTGCCGGCCAAACGAGTTGCGGAAAATCCATGCAAAGCACCTGCACCTACTTCAATACAGCCGGTACACTACACTACATCTCACTGCTTCACACTATATTAAGTGATCATTCAAACAACCTCTTAACAGGACTGGAAGAAAACCGCACGTCCTTGGAGCTGGAAATAAACCGCGTTCAGACCATGTTGAAAGAGTCTGAGACTGGCGGTGACCACGTGACCCGTGAGTTGAAGGCCGCCGAAGGTCAGCTGAAGAGGGAGCGGGCGGCTCTGGAGCAGGCGCATCATGACATCAAGGAACTCCAGTCCAGGTGAGTAAAGTTGTTAAACCAAAATGACGGTCGTACGCGCAGGTTTAATTGAAGAAAAAGTGTCTAAACACAATTTTGAACGCGCAGAAGCGGGAATCCCCTACGTTGCTATGGTTATACCTGAAAACGTTTTTCTGCGCTGCGCATAGGACATGTGCCAGGTATTGTATAGGTTGTATTGTATATTTGACCGCCTCCGTGGTCTCCAAGGTCTCCTTAGTCGCCTTGTACGACACCCGAGGGGGATATAAGGCGTGGTGACAATTATACTCTGCTCTGCCATCACCGGCATTAAATAAAATGAAAATTAAGTAAAACGACTTTAGCACCCTAATTATTTTATTTTTCATTTAATATGTTTTTCAATCTTGTACGGTTAACGGAACTGCAGACTACCCAATACTGCCAAACTTCTTCAATCAATTGTCAACTTTAACTTGTTGGTAGTAAAGCACGAAGTCCTTTGAGAATATTTTACATTTTGAGGTAGCCTGCGGGCCTAGCATGGGGACGTGGACATGGAGAAGTCTCTGTCCACCACTTAACAGTGTTTTGTCTCAGGATTTAGCGGGAGTTAGAGCGAGAGGAAAATATTTTATTTGCCCCGAAGAAGATGTGTCCACGTCCCGTGCTACGGGGGCTGACGTGATGTTGACTGTTTCTATGTACATATTTGTAGATTACAAAATGAAAGCGAGGAACGGGAGAGGTGTGCCAATGAGGGAGCGACTGCAAGGCGACATGGGGCCGAACTCGAGGCTATGCTGGGAGCCACCAGGGCCGAACTGGCCAACTGTAGGCAGAGGGGGGCCGAGCTCGAGGAGGCTTGTCGGGCACGGGATCAGGTACGTATCATTTAGGTATAAATTAAAAATAAAAACCATTTAATCAGGATTACTACAAAATAAAAACCTTTTTCTAAATGTATTTGTTCATTTTTTATATTTTAAAAGACTTATTGGTTAACTTATTAACTAGTACAATCACATTCACACTACCTAAAGGACACATCACATTA
Organism: Cataclysta lemnata; assembly: GCA_963931975.1. Taxonomy (NCBI): domain Eukaryota; kingdom Metazoa; phylum Arthropoda; class Insecta; order Lepidoptera; family Crambidae; genus Cataclysta; species Cataclysta lemnata. The sequence continues at coordinate 13,303,226 of OZ008339.1, forward strand.
TACTAAAGGATCGATTTTAATGGTATGCGATATTGTTTTCTTTCAGGAACTGGTGCTTCGCCTTGAAGATTGTCGGTCCAAAGAGCGAAGGCTAGAAGAATTGAAGCACAATCTTGAGGTTTGCCTTGCTGACGCTACCCAGCAGATACAAGAGCTCAAGGTAATTCGTGTTATATTATTTTTAAGTAATTATTTGCATGTTTTGAAGAAAAGTGTTTTTACTTTAGACATTTATAGATTCTCATAGTAAATTGAAAATTGTCATACCACCTAGATGTATATCTATAGGATTGCGGATGACGCGGATTGGATTCCCGCATAAGGACAATAATTTTTCTGAGTTTTTTTTTAAGTAATATTTTTTCAAACATTTTTAATAATGTTCAAATAAAAATCAAATTCTAATTATTTCAATTTGTCGGTAATCTATATCCTAACTTGCTTTATTTGCATATATAAGTAAATCACGCCTATATCTCCGAAGGCGAAGGCAGAGGTGAATTAACACCCATGTTTCGCCAATTATGTTAGGTCCCATGCGATAGGTGGCGAGCTTATTGCCACTTATTGCCAGGAACGCTGCTACCTTTTCTTTCCATTAAACTTTATTTGGGCTAAATAATATGTGTGAGTGTAAGAAATATTTACATATTATTATATTGGTCATGGTCGCGGCGTGACAAATTGAAATATAGCAGTGAAACATTCGTTCGCAGGCCAGGTTAGGCGGCTCCGAGGGCCGGTGCAGGGCGCTGGAAGCATCGCTGGGCCAGTGCGAGAGCGGCAAGAGGGAGGCGGAAGCGAAGCTGTCGTCGATAGCGCACACGCTGAGGCGGGTGTGCGGCGTGCAGCCGGACGGCAGCGTGCACGCCGCGGCTAGGAGGCGGTTAGCCAGCCCATCCAGGAGATACAGCCCCCATAGAGGTGACTGATGCTTCTGAACTGTTTCTTAGATCTTCTATTGCATCTCCCACAGGTGGTCCAGATATTTCAGACATGCTGAAATGCTGAAATATTTGAGAAATACTGCAGAGTCAGACACTGTAGCACCATATTTCATACAAGTAAATATTTACTTGTATGAAATGCGGTGCTAATAATATTTTGAATGAAAGACCTTGAATGATTATGCATGCAGGTTAACACTTGCTACAATTAAGTATTGAGAATTAAGTTATTGTTGTGCGTTAGCGCGATTAATCGTGCTGATCGATGCCACCGTAGTAGTTAGGTCCACTGCGGCCGCTGCCGCTCCCCGCACCCTCTTCATGTCGCGACAGACCATCTCCACAACAACCACCTTGAGGGTTGAGAACCACTGAGAATTAAGACAGCACCTCTGGCTTCAATAATGATTAAACGCTACCATCTTTAGTGGTAGACAGTGCATCTGCGTGTGCATTGAATATAACCTGGAGATTTTGTTCCAAAAAATAAATAAGGTCTGCAGGGTGTCAAATGTTTTCCATTAAATGAGTCAGCCGCAAGTGTAAAAAAAAATGTCCATGTATTTTACATGTGTTTTATTATATTGTGTCAAGGTCGTGATCATTCCGAGGACCGAAACGAAATCATCGACGTAGATCCGGAGCTCATCAAGAAGGGTGTCAGAAATCTGATGCACGAAGTCTGCCAGATCGAGCGAGAGAAGGTGATTCGTAGTATACCTTAAGACTAGCTGGCTAAAACAGCCATAAGACTTGCTTTTGTAAGAAAACATTTCGATGCCCTTTAGTTTTGAATCTGTTTTATAGGACGACCACAAGTCCCAAGTGGCCGTGATGAAGAAACAGCTGAAGGAAGCGAGTGACCAGCAAGGCAAGGGCGAGGGGAAACTGGCAACAGTCACAAGCAACTTGCGCAACATGCAAGAGGAGAAGGCTCGGCTGCAGACGGCCTATGGCCAAAAGGAGGCACAGCTCAACACCTTGGTATGTTCTATGTTGCTCTACTTCTAGAAATATACTAAATACTCTATTTACTGCTGGAAATAACTACTCCTGGAAATATACTAAATACAATAATACTTTGGTGCCTTGCCAAGTGTCAAACAATACAAGGTTTCCATCGAACGAATGTTAATTTTTGACAACTACCTACCTGCTCTTATTTGACACGTCGGTCGCCATTTTGTTTTCTCTGTAATACGTCAGTTTCATTTTTGTATTCTATACGTTCGAATATATTGGCCACTTGTGTAGAGGGGTTGGTAATGTTACACGGTGTATTAATATTAAAATCTCTTCATGGATCACTTTTGTTACATGTATATTTCAAGCTCAATACTTTTCCCGTTTTCAGAACGAGTCAGTGCAAACCAAGGCGGTAGAGATCAGCAACTTGAGAGACAAAATCACTAGCCTTGAAGCCGCCCTCAGCTCGGTCACAGAGGAGAAAGTGCAGAATGAGGTATGTTGTTTTAATATATCTTTTTAATGGGACTTAATTTATCTTGATACGTCAGTTAGAGGCTCGATGGCGCAGTGATTAGCTTGCTCGGTCTCTCAGCATTCGATGAGTGACCCGATGGCACCATACTCCGGCATGCAAGGGCCAGCGTGGTTGGTTACGGTCTATTCTCCTTCTTATACTTCTTTATTTTCTTCCGTCCATAGGGAAGGTCGGTTTTTTGGTCTTGTCTTTTGAGTTGCTATGTTTTTTGTCGGCATAAAATATTTGAGTCGGGCCATTTTCGTTTTTGAATGTGGCAGTACAGTAGGCAGTGGAAGCAAATAGCCAATTAGATTTTGTTACATTCCAGAATAAATCCGAGAGCTTCCGGGCGCAGTTAGGTGAGCGTGTACAAGAGGTTGGGCAACTGCGCGAAGCTTTGTCTGCTGCTGAAGGTACGATTAATTTATATTTATATGATTATCACAATCGTGCTACACTGACGACGAGTTAATTATAAAGGTGTCTATGAAGTTTTGTCACTGACTGTGCCTGTCCACGCGTTAAGCAATGCGATGTTTGCGACTAGGATCTCCAGAAATCATTCATTTTTAAGAAATTAACGAGTGTAATCTGTAATAACATGTTCTTCACTAAAAACACTCATGTCAATGCAAATAAATAAATAAAATGAATTTATATCTCAGGTCGCGCAGCTCGCCTCGATGTTCGTAGAGCTCAGCTAGAAGGTGACATACAACGAGCCGCAGTCAATGCCCGCGATAGGGACCAGGCACTCAAGGTAATTTAAACTTCAATGACCCCGCGGCGTCCACTCTCGCCGAGGCGGTGCTGGTCGAGTGCCGGGTTGTTGTAATGAGTGTTAACCTTAATAGTACATTTAATACCAAGCGGGCGTTAAAACAAAGAATGTCTCAGATCATAAGAAATCGACGATATATAGGTATACCATCTGAGGCCTTCTTTTCTATCGCCCGAGGTAAGATCATAGCTTTATTACACCCCCTGACCAGGAAGTGGGAATTTAAGTAATCGACGATAAATAGGTATACGATCTGAGGCCTTCTGTTTTATCGCCCGAGGTAAGATCATAGCTTTATTACACCCCCTGACCAGGAAGTGGGAATTTAAGTAATCGACGATAAATAGGTATACGATCTGAGGCCTTCTGTTTTATCGCCCGAGGTAAGATCATAGCTTTATTACACCCCCTGACCAGGAAGTGGGTAATTCACGTACGCCTAGTGGGCGAGAAGGTCCACTTTATGGTCAGGTGTGACATAGAAACAGTTTTAAAACGAAAAAGGTCTACCCAATACGCTACTGTTACAGAAACTGCAAGAGCGCTGCGAGGGCTACACCCGCACCATAACCTCTTTAGAAGAGCGCTGTACCTCGCTCAAGGGCACCGTGGAACAGCTGTCCACCTCGCTGCAAAAGGCGGCCGCGGCGGAGAGCGAGCTCCGTGCTGAACTAGGCAAGGCCCAGAGGCAGCTCAACGAGGCCAAGAGCAACGAGCACAGCTGCGTGGACAAGCTGAGGCAGCTGCAGAAGAGCGTCTGTAAGTGTCTCTGTCCTTCTTCATCCTTCTTCCTTGTCCGATCCCCAATTAATAGAGCTCCACGCCGAGCTGGGCAAGGCCCAGAGGCAGCTCAACGAGGCCAAGAGCAACGAGCACAGCTGCGTGGACAAGCTGAGGCAGCTGCAGAAGAGCGTCTGTAAGTGTCTCTGTCCTTCTTCATCCTTCTTCCTTGTCCGATCCCCAATTAATAGAGCTCCACGCCGAGCTGGGCAAGGCCCAGAGGCAGCTCAACGAGGCCAAGAGCAACGAGCACAGCTGCGTGGACAAGCTGAGGCAGCTGCAGAAGAGCGTCTGTAAGTGTCTCTGTCCTTCTTCATCCTTCTTCCTTGTCCGATCCCCAATTAATAGAGCTCCACGCCGAGCTGGGCAAGGCCCAGAGGCAGCTCAACGAGGCCAAGAGCAACGAGCACAGCTGCGTGGACAAGCTGAGGCAGCTGCAGAAGAGCGTCTGTAAGTGTCTCTGTCCTTCTTCATCCTTCTTCCTTGTCCGATCCCCAATTAATAGAGCTCCACGCCGAGCTGGGCAAGGCCCAGAGGCAGCTCAACGAGGCCAAGAGCAACGAGCACAGCTGCGTGGACAAGCTGAGGCAGCTGCAGAAGAGCGTCTGTAAGTGTCTCTGTCCTTCTTCATCCTTCTTCCTTGTCCGATCCCCAATTAATAGAGCTCCACGCCGAGCTGGGCAAGGCCCAGAGGCAGCTCAACGAGGCCAAGAGCAACGAGCACAGCTGCGTGGACAAGCTGAGGCAGCTGCAGAAGAGCGTCTGTAAGTGTCTCTGTCCTTCTTCATCCTTCTTCCTTGTCCGATCCCCAATTAATAGAGCTCCACGCCGAGCTGGGCAAGGCCCAGAGGCAGCTCAACGAGGCCAAGAGCAACGAGCACAGCTGCGTGGACAAGCTGAGGCAGCTGCAGAAGAGCGTCTGTAAGTGTCTCTGTCCTTCTTCATCCTTCTTCCTTGTCCGATCCCCAATTAATAGAGCTCCACGCCGAGCTGGGCAAGGCCCAGAGGCAGCTCAACGAGGCCAAGAGCAACGAGCACAGCTGCGTGGACAAGCTGAGGCAGCTGCAGAAGAGCGTCTGTAAGTGTCTCTGTCCTTCTTCATCCTTCTTCCTTGTCCGATCCCCAATTAATAGAGCTCCACGCCGAGCTGGGCAAGGCCCAGAGGCAGCTCAACGAGGCCAAGAGCAACGAGCACAGCTGCGTGGACAAGCTGAGGCAGCTGCAGAAGAGCGTCTGTAAGTGTCTCTGTCCTTCTTCATCCTTCTTCCTTGTCCGATCCCCAATTAATAGAGCTCCACGCCGAGCTGGGCAAGGCCCAGAGGCAGCTCAACGAGGCCAAGAGCAACGAGCACAGCTGCGTGGACAAGCTGAGGCAGCTGCAGAAGAGCGTCTGTAAGTGTCTCTGTCCTTCTTCCTTGTCCGATCCCCAATTATTCGAGCTCCACGCCGAGCTGGGCAAGGCCCAGACGCAGCTCAACGAGGCCAAGAGCAACGAGCACAGCTTCGTGGACAAGCTGAGGCAGCTGTAGAAGAGCGTCTGTAAGATACTAAGTCCCTATTCATTCTTCTTTTTCTTTCTTTTATAGTGCGCGCCAAGAGTCATGAAATAAAATGGGATTGTCTGCGCATTTATAATCGGAGAAAAAAATTAAATTGTTTTCTATACAAAACGTACCAGCGTGTCTTGGACTCTTGTTTCCAGTGAAATGACTATTATAAAATAAAAATAAAAACAATAATATCTCAAATGACACCTATTTATCTACTTCTGTGCACTTCATGACTCGTGGCGCGCAGTATAATAAATGTATTTCTTACTTTCTCCGATCGCAAATAATCTGGTCATAAGGTCTAGCGGTTGATTGTTGGACTCTGTTCTTCATTCTTCCTCCCTCTTATTCCGTCTCTGATCCCAAATTCATCTTGTCAGAAAATGACAATCATACCTCCTTTACACGATCCATCTATCTGTTCTTTGGTCTTCCTCATTCTTCTTCCTTCTCCAATTTATCTGTCAGAAGGTCTAGCGGTTAATGATAGGACTTTTTCCAAGTCCGCCTGGCTAGCTACCACCTTCTACTTGCTTCCCTTATCCCGCTCTAAGCGGGGTTGGCACAATTGTTTTCTTCTTCTACTCGTCTCTATCCTTCATCAATAGCTCATCGACTTCTCTCACTATCATATCCTCACGATCCATCTATTTCATGGTTGAGGTTTCCAGGTGAAGCTTGATTCCATCATCGGCTCTTATCGTCACTTACAATCAGGTGAGATAAAGGTCAAGAGCTTCCCTGTGTAGCATTAGTAAAAAGTTGCGGAAGTCCATAAACGCGGAATTTCTAATTAGCCTGAAGGAAGGCCTGTGCCCCAGCAATAGGGATATCAAAAGGCTGATGAGCTAAAAATGTTTTGTGTTTCGTCTACGACAGCGAACTGTGACAACGAGCGGCGAGTGCTAACTGAGAAGCTGGAGAGCGCTAAAGCAGCGCTGGGTGAATTGAAGCGAATGAATTCATCGCTGGAGGATCAGGTGCACCGTCTCACCAATCAGCTCGCCAACGTCGAGGTCCAGAGGTGAGTTACAACAAGAGATGTTTCTGTTGGGTTAAAGTTACAAGTGCACTACACTTCTTCTCCCTGCCCTTATCCTACTCTGAATAGATCGACACAATATGTCTTCCTCTTCCACTCTCGTCTATCAGATGTGAGCTCACCTCTCCCCTCTTCCTAATATCCTTTTTCACGCAATCCACCCATCGCTTCTTGGCTCTTCCTCTCATACTAGGTCCAACCACATCCATACTTAACTTACCTCTAACTACGTAACATTCATCCCTCCTCATTAGTCATTACACGCCCATACCACGCTAAAGATGATTTTTGTAAGTTCAACGCGGTAAACGGCTATATCATATAGTGTTTAGGTGGTCATGCTAGTCGGGCTGGTATCTTATAAAATCATCGAAAAGTGGATGTTAATTCATCACTGCCTGCCCCTTCTGGGGCGCAGGCGTCATGTAAGCATGTATATCAGGTCGGGCTTGGAGTCCCAACTCCGTATGACGACGTGGGACGGCAAAGAGAGCAGCGACAGCGAGCTCGAGAGGGAGCTCCACAACTTGCAGCGTGAGCGCTCCGAGCTGAAAGCCAAGTGCGACGCCCTGCAGGACACCGTGCGGAAGCTGGAGGCGGACAGGAGGATGTCCTCCAGGCCCTCGGCCATAAGGAGTAAGAGCCACGACCGGACCGAGAAGAGCGTGTATTACTCTGATTTGGACTCTGGTGAGTGACAACTAGAAGAATAGTTAATGTGTAGAGCCCTATTTTACTTATAGAGATTGGTAGCGCAATGGCTTAGTGCGCTCGGCCTGCGATTTTGAAAAATAAGCAGTGTTTGCTGAGGCCAGTCAATGGATGGGTGACCAAAAAAATGTTATCTCGGGTGTGTCGGTGAGTCGTATGTTATCAGGTTAAGCCGTTGGTCCCACTTGCATTTGCAGTCGTTTATACCCACCATTCTTCACTGTGCTAGCGTGGTGGGTTGTATGACCGATTCTGTATAATATATTCTACCATCCACAGGGAGGCCTGTGGCCCAGCTGTAGGGACATTAAAGGGCTGGTGATGGATTCAAAAGTGTGATATATGATACAATTATTAATATGCCACACAAACTTAAATTCGTGTGCACAGTAACATGTGGGTAGTTTAGAAACGAAATCTGTAGGACTATCTCTTATGCCAGGGCCAGACTCCACAAAGGACTCGGTGCGGCCGTACAAAGATTGTTACAAGCCCACCAAGGACAAAGGCACTGTGGACCTGACTATACTGGAACTGGAGAACAGGGAACTCAAAGTCAAAATCCGGCGACTGGAGAAAGAATTGGCAGACAAGGTGAGTTGAGAGGACTGTGACGTCATACGCTATGAACGTTGTTAAAGATTGCGAGAGGTAGAGAGAAATGACATACTTTATGAATATAGGGTCATAAGAACGTTAGAGTCTCATTTGTTATTTTAATATTATATAAAATTGATAAAAAAAATTGCTTCTTCTTCTTCTAAATTTAATAATTATAGCAAAAAAATATAAGAATAATGTCTCATGATGTTTGATAATAATGATTTTTCTGACGCATTTATCATTTTAATAGTATTTGTGGTATAATTAATTATTATAATATAATACATACGTTAAGGCTTGGATTGTGTAGATATAAATTATAGAACTTAAGGCGCTTGTCCTAGTACTAGGTTCATATAGCTGTAGTTTGAATGTGGGAAGTCCTGCTCTAAAAGCAGTCCAGTTCAGATAACAAGGTCATGATAATGCTTGACATTTGTAAATAATTATGCTTCTTAAGAACTATAATTTAGTACCAAATTATTAAAATACTTACTTAATACATATTGGTAATACTGTATATTAGGGGCCTGTTTCACAATCAACAAGTAAGTTCTGGCTAGCTTACTTGGCAGTTCAATTGATATACATTTCATATTATTACAATTACAACTTTCAAATGATTACAACTTTCAAATGATCGTCCAAGTTAGCTATTCAGAACTTACTCGTCGATTGTGAAACAGACCCTAAATATAATAAGCATATTTGCTGATGTTAATAGAAATTGAAATATAGAAACAGCCTCATCGCTGTTTAGTACTCCAAATAGAATGGCCAATTGATTAGATATTTCAAATGTAATATTTTCAAAATTATCAATCATTCATTCATGTCACTCATTTACCACTTGACACTGAAACTCTGTTATAGACCAGAGATAAATGGATAGATGTCACCTTAGCTTTGATGTTAGCCACTATTACTAAGGTCACTGTTATGTTGTAATAGACTTTGAGTAAAATATAGAGAAAGGGAGAGTATATGAGAGACAGTGGGAGAGGGAGATATTTAGATATTTTTGTTGAGTGACTCAGTTCAATATTTATTGGTATACGCTTGAACTTCAATTGTTCATAATACTATTTTAGTTAAATATTATTGTGGTTCTAGTTTTTACTCTAATAATCAGCTTTATCCACTTCTGGGATGAAATTGACATTTTTATATTTCAAGCTACGATTTTTGTAAAGAAAGCTTTATATATAGCTGGAGTTAGGAAGACACAGAAGTTCAGTAAAATTTATCTCTGTAACACCTATTAAATAGCAACCAGTTGCTGCTACAAACCTTTTGTAATATTGTTTAAGAACATAATTTTTATCTTGACTGTTATGAGAACATTTATGTCCTCCAAACTACTGCTAATATTTCCGTAATGTATCGTCGAAAGGACATAGTGCGGGGGTACAGAGATTGCTGTGGGCCTTGCAAAGGGTTAGGCTCAGGGAGCATGTCCCTACTCGAGCTTGAGAACAGGGAGCTAAGGATGAAGATCAGGAGAATGGAAAAAGAATTAGCTGATAAGGTAAGCGTAGTGTTCATTCGGTTATCTCCATTTTTTTTAATTCTACCGTCAGAACATCAGAAGTTCTACAAGGTTAGTACTAAGTCAATGTTTTAAAGTTGAATCTTAAAGCAATCAACTGTTGATTAATTGCGATCACCGAATAGTAGAAAGGTACTTGAATTTTCGTAGATAGTCATCGTGCAAAGTCTATGTACAAATAACTATACTCCAATCTTTATAGCGGGAGATAAAATGTAAACAATCTTAACATGATTTCTGATTTCAATATACAAAAAAATGTGTAGGTAATACCTATTTTTTCAATATTATTTTAAACACATATTTTTTATTTTTAATGCATTTTGTAGATAATGAAACATGAAAACTATTTACATTATGTATCTATCTGTAATGGCTGCAATATATTGGTATATAAGTAATATACCAATATACTAATACCAATACCTTGACATTTGAGTGGTTGTTTTCCCGCAGCAGAACGATTTCCCTATAGTAGTACTATCGAATCATTTGAGTTATTTTTTTAAAATTAAATATTTGTTTTTTCTCAACTAATCAAAAAAGTAATCATCAACTCGAAAGCGTGAGAACCGATAGTTTGGTTTACGAGATAACTCGGTCGTCGCCCGGCCTCCCGGCAACCTGCGCGAGGCCGTTTGCTCGGGGGGATGGGGTAGGGGGTGGCCTTTACTATTGGTTCGAGGTTGGTTTGGAGTTTCGTTTGTCACAATCATAAAACTGCTATTTTTTTATTTGAATAAAAAAGAACTGCACAAATCTATTGTACACACACATAAAACATCCATTTAAATGTCTCGCTGTATGATCAAATCGCCTCCACCATATTAACCTTTTAAAACATACAATTGCAATATACTTCTTTTCTTTTGTTATCGAATAACGTCACCGCAATAATAATTCTATGGAAACAATATGGCGGAAACATTTTGTCTAGTATAGTCTTTGTCTAGACGCATGATATTTTAAGTAGTTTATGGCGTACCTAAGTATTTAGCGTTTGTACCATTTTCACTACATGTGTTTAGTAATCCACCCCGAATGCATGACTTACAGCCGTACTTAACGACGTCAATTAACGTTAATGAGTACCTACATAATACAAAAAATGATAATTCAAAACTAGTCGCTATTCTTGCCGGGTCTCTGGTCTAGTTTGATTGAAATTTTATTGTTTATGTATTATGTAGGTACTCATTAAAGTTAATAGACGTCTCCGAGTGCGACAGTTTGAACTTGAAAGATGTGTTATTTATTTTTGTACGGTAAATATTACACAATGTTTGAACCAGGAAGCGGAGTTGGCTTTGGCTCGCACTCGTTTCATGAACGACTTGTCCAACTGCTCGCCGAGCCGTCGCGTAGACGTGGACAACTACCGGCAAGCCGCCTTGCAAGCCGAGAGGCTGCTGGAGGCTCGGGAAGCCAGTCACAGGCAGCAGATTATGCGGCTCGAGAATCAGGTGGGTGTCGTAGAAAACTATCGCTTATTTTCGGCTTGCATACATACATAAATCACGCCTATATCCCCGAAGGGGTAGGCAGAGGTGAATCAACACCCACCTTTCACCAATTAGGATAGGTAAAATCGCAGCACACTGTTAGCTGGTATAAAAGTAACGCTGGCGCCCGTTACTCTGTCTTAACCCTTACCCCCGAATACAGAAACGTTATTCAAAGTTTGAGTCCCGCTTAACATTTAAGTATTGTCAAAATTGACGTTTTTCCATACAAATTCTGACAGGTAGTGTCCACTTAACCTTTTAAGCAGTCCCCTAAATTTGAGTAGCGTTTCTGTATTCGGGGGTTAGTCGCCTTGTACGACACCCGCGGAAGAGATGGGGGTGCTGACTATTGTATTCTGCTCTGCTATCACTATACGGCGGTTATTGTTCGACTTATTATTTTTTATTCATTTGACGGCCGGCTGGGTCGAAGGTCCAGCGGGGTTATTATATAAGCCGGTTGCAATTGCTTTCGTCTATCTGTCACTCACTCTCGTGCTTTGATGTTATTCTCAATGAGTGAGAGTGACGGCCGTGACGGGTAAACTAAAGGATAACAACCCCGCAGATCGCTGTGTACCTACCTATTACATAAAAAATCAAATCAAAATTGTTTACACTTGGTCTTCTCCATGCCCTGTTCCCAGTCTATCTGGGGTCGGCGCAGTGTGCTTCCTCTTCCATTTATATCGGTCGGACGTTATGAAGCCGTCCATTCCCTTTGGATTCAAATCAAATCAAATCTGTGTACTATGTACCTACAGAAAAGTGACGGAGCGGACCATGTCGAGATACCGATGAACGGAGAGAGTGATTGGAATGACAACATTCCCATCCATATGCTGCTCAAGGTTTTGGCTTGGGTTTTACAGCCGGCCGCCAGCCTGACACCAAACCTGTTTGGGTTTACACTTGGTATCCCGCTATAATTTCTGGTTAAAAGTCGTGTGATGACGGCAGAGTAGAATACAATTGTCACCACCCCAAAACTCTCCCGTGGCAGCAGCGTTCCTCTTATACCACTTAGCAATGTACTGCGACTGTTGTGCCCGATAAATGGCAATAGGCTCGCTACCTATTATATTGGACATAACATAATTGGCGAAACGCGGGTGCTAGTTACCCTTCGGGGATATAGGCGTGTTTTATGTAGGTGTAATGTAATGTAATTGCCAGAGCCGCTAGTGTAATTTCATAATATCGCTTGTTCCACGTTGTTTTCTGCTAAATGGGGTGTGTTGTTATGTGAAACAGGCAGCACAGCTCCGCACACAGCTGTCGGCTGAGATCAGGCGCCGGCAAGCGTACGTGGCTCGCAGCGGGCGCGCCACTCGGGACATGCAGCGCCTGCGCAGCGCTCTGGGCGACTCGCTCAGGACCGTCTCACAGGTACCTAACATCAGTATTAGTCGTCATCATTGTTTTATTTTAACCTCCTCCGTGCCATGGTCTTGTGGTTCGCCCACCGGAATGAAAGATCCAGAGGTCCCGGGTTCGATCCCCAGGGGGGTACAATTTTGTGCTCGGTTTAGTTGGTGGTAGGACTTGTTTGAAGTCCGCCTGGCTGGCTACCACCATCTTATCAAAATCTGTCGCCATAATAATAATGACATCATTATTGTGTTCCGACAATGTGCGATAAGACAGCCAGCCCCTCTGTGGTTGAGGGTTCCAGGTGAAGCTCGATTCCATCTTCAGCTCTTATCGGCACATAATATCAGGTGAGATAGCTTCCCTGTCTAACATAAAAAAAATCATCATCACCAACGTTTTAGTGGCCCCACTGCTGAGGGGCACGGACCTTCCCTATGGATGGAAGAATATAGGAAGATTGGGCCATAACCCACCAAGCTGGCCCAGTGCGGGTTGGGTGGGTATTAACGACTGCAGATGCAACCGGGACCAACGGCTTAACGTGTCTTCCGAAGCACTGAAGAACTCGAGAAAATAAATTTTTGGTCACCCTTCCAATGACCGGCCTTAGCGAACATTACTGAGCCAGGTGTGCGCTCGGGGACTGCGGTCCGACTACTTCGTCGCATCAAATTCTGAGTTCCGTTAGACTTTGTGTATGATACTTTATCACAACATTCATTAGGTCTAGTATTGATTCGACTCCATTGTAATCGTGAGCTGTCACATTTTTTACTGATCAACCATTTCTTGTTCGCGGCTAGAGATGAACGAAACCATAAAGGAAGACAGTCTAAAATAAAACAACTTTAACGGATGAGACTCGCGTATAATTAGGTGTGACCACGGCTGCTGTAAAGTGATCGAAACGTCGGGGTAATAATTAATATACCTTTTGCAATCGACGAATAATTCGATCGACTTCTACAATCGACGATATGTAGGTGTGGTAACACCTTAACATTAGTAATTCTTTTAATCACAGATTTGTTTCATTTAAATAATCGAAATAAAAAACAGATAAATCAGACTCTTTCAATTATTTGAAAATGAAAATAATAACAGTACAATTTCGACAATCGTGTCTCGTCTCGTTTCTCGACCCGAAAGTCGAGGATAGATTTTATACGATCTTAACAGTGATAATATACGGAATGGACTGTGACGAGAAATCTCGGCTTGCAAGCCTTCGGCGGTCTCATCCGTAAAAGTTGTTTTATTTCAAATGTGTAGTGCTCGTGCAAATATAAGAAAACATTATGAAGACAGTCTGCTTTAGTTACATAACTTTCATATTTCCAGGACCCAGCGTTGGACTCATACACATTGGAACACGAGGCTCGCAAACTGGACAGTACTCTGACTCACAGCCTACCGCCGCTCAACGACAGCTACGACTCTTCCAAATAAACTGACACGTCTATTGCTCACAGTACTTAGAACACGCAATGAGATCATGAGAATTATGTCTCCTTATTAGGGATAATAATGCCGTAGTCTGAAGGATACTATCATTTCATAGTGATGCATGTACAGTGCCTGGCGATAAATATTGCACCGCACGTCGATCTTTGGAAAGAGACAATCGGCTATTTTCGGCTTAGTGTAGAGCGTTATCTTTGTCGCACGCTACCTTTATGAAGTATCCTATAAAGTACTTTGTCCGGATTAAATTTTTGATAAACGATAAACCTAATGATATGAATTATGGAAATATTGAACATTCGTTTGTATTCGGAAATGTGATTATTGATGATGTGCATCATTTACCGCCGGGTACTGTAGTTATATCTGAGGCACTTTGTCAAATGTTAATTTTGTGTAGGCAACACTAAAGCTGTCCAAGACTTTATTTGTCAACTAGATAGATATTAATATTTTGTTCGTCTATTACCCAGTAATAATGATCAATGAAAAGTGTGCTGTCATCCAAATACTTTACTGAGTTTACTGTATGGGAGAGACATTGTAATAAGGTAAGATGGTTTCATCGAGGACTGAAAATCGAGTCCTGTGATGTATTATGTCTTACTTAATCTGTGGAGAAGTTAAATTTCTCTTCCAAACAGTCCATTTAGCTAATTACTTAAGTTTACAGCTGTATGCGTTACATATATTTATTTCTTAACTTTGTGCAATAGTAAAAAATAATGGTTTAATATAATTTTATTTTTTCTCTTTCTGAGTGAATTTATTCTATAAAAATGTTTTTATTTATTTTGGCATAATACATTAAATCCTACTGATGTCAGGATTATTTAGTAGAATTATTAAGATTAGGTATTGCCTAAAACTGTGAAATTAACATGGGAGGTGAGAAGGATGAACAGGTGAAAGAGTTTATTTGGTCATGTTGAAAAAACGGGTGAAAGTTGAAAATATGGTAGATTACACACTTTTGTGAGCAGCCAGAGCGATAAGACAGATAAGACTCGCATGGCTTTTCGTAGTGGAGTACTGGTCTCGCCCGACATCGATGAATTGGAACTGAAAGTTGTTTATGGGAGAGGAAGCATGAAAGTAAAAAAAAATAAATGCAGTAGAAATCAGAGAGTTGTGAAGCATAGCTGGGATAACGAAGGGGTTGAGCAATCGAATGTACGAAAATGTGACAGGCCTAGTGTTTGAAAAAAGTACTTACTAGTGATAAAACATTATCATGGTTTGGTCAGGTAGAAAGGATGACTGAACGAAAGTGACAAAAATTATTTATAAATGTATTAAGAAAGAGCCAAGTCAAGAGTAACCGAACAAAACCGACGGGCATGCATGAGGACATAAATTATATTAGATGAAGCGAAAGACGTATGCAAGGATCGTAGCAAATGGAAAAAGAGTGATCTCTGACTACCCCCGTGGGAGAAATACTAGACATAATTATATGTATGAATGACGATTTTTTAGTTGGACAAAGTGTTACAACGTGAACAGTATTTAAAAAGCGAACGAACTTTTATATTTTTTATTGTTTACATTAAATTTAGTGATATAATAATCTAGTCTTAATTTTTAAGTTGTTATTTATTTATCGAACCTTGGGAACTTTTAAATTTGTTTTAATTTAGTTATATACCTACAATGCTGTGAATTATGTATCTAAGGCCAATAATATAGTGATTTGTTGCCAGTACAAGTAGACGATTTCCTGAAATATATTTCTAAGTAAAAAACTTCTAAAACGTAATGTTACTGTTTTAGATGATTAATAATTTCTTGATCATAATCGTTGCACGGACTACTTAATTATAATAATTATACAACCGAAGAATTTTGATTACAAATGGTTTATTTCAAAAGGTCCATGACAAGTTTCATGACGCATTATTGTTTAATAATAGAATTACTTACATGTGTATTACGTCATAATGATTGTATTCTGTAAATTATTATAAAGCTGGGATTTACATATTCCTCTAATACGCTGCAATGATGATAGGTACGACTTAATGGTGATGCGTGTAGCCCACTTTTGCCATGAAAATTGTGGGATGGGAATTGTTTCAGAGTTATAGCCTTCCATGATGACAATGGCATTTTCAGAATACATAATAATATGGTGCGATAAACGTGCAATAGGCGTTCTGTTTCCAAGCTTTTTTATCTAAAGAGAAACTAATACATAAAGTTGCCATGGAGATATTGGGGTACGCCCAGTTAGTGATATTTCTCGATACGGAGGAATTAATTTTTTGTATGAAAAATAATGGCCAAATATTATTGATTTCAACACGTTCAATAGTAGGTACAGTCAACAGCACGTCGGGCTTCAAAATTAATTCGAATATCTAAGCGCATACTTCTGCAATGACTGTAATTAATAAGTCACAAGTAAATTACCTACTAGATTTGGAGATCATAAATACCTACCTACAACTAGCGAAGGGCTAGTCAGAGGTATTTGGAATTTCTGCGTAATGTAAGCGTCATAGCCTTCGCGTCCACCCACTTTTTTATCCACCTTGTTCAAGTTGGACTTCTGTATAATTTGACATAACCTACTTTTGTATTACACACCAGACATAAATACCTACCAGACAAAAAAGCTAAAAGTTAGACATGAATCAAGTCTGTTTACCCTAGAATGGGAGCAGAGTGGTATTGTAAACACCCACATTTAGGCGACTATGTCAGGTCCCGTCTAACAAGGGGGGGGGGGGGGAGCCTATTGCCATCTACCGGGACCGTTAAACGCTTCTTTTGAGGCCTTAAACAGATGTCGAATAAGTCCCCTATATTCTTACTGGTAGGTATTTTTTTTACATTTTTCAATTCAAGGCGTGAATGTAATGTATTTTTTAAACTTAGGTATTTTGTTCTTAATTATGCCGAGACAACCCGTTCAAAATGAATACTCCTTAGGTTCGGTTTAGGGAATGTAATGTGCTTTGCAATAGACAGACCACAACTCAAAGCAGAAGTAATTCAATTAGGATATTCGGTTGAATGGCTAAACTTCTTATTATTGTGAGAAACACTCGAGTGATTTATCGAAACCCAGGTCTTGAGGTTTTCATAGTTAACTAATGTAACTAAGTACGTACCTATTGACCTTAAATCCAACCACTATAGGCACTTAATAAATAATGGTCGCATCGTTTAATGGTTATATAAATATCGACATCTTGCTAGCCTGCGACTTAATTATGCAACCATATGTTGAGCAACCCGCTCCCGAAGTTGACATAGTTCGATGACCTATGAAAGTTTCAAATTGAAGTGATTGTTCTGAATGAATAAGTTCATTTAGAATCTTAGTGAATCACCACCATAGTAAGGTCGCCCGGAATTAAAACGGAAGTAGATTTTTACGCCATCTGAGTCACTTTATTAGAAACTGGTTTGCAATGATGCTTGTCCGTAACATGGCTATGGCTAACGTAATTACTCGGAAACTACTATCCATGGAATGCGATGAGTTTTAGTTTCGTCTCTTATATCGGCAACATAACACTACCTGTTTTATACTTTAAACAAATTTTGTTTTTACGTTCAAGTAGCCAATTTGTAATTTTAATTATTATTGGAAACAGACAAGAAAAAAAAGTATATTGGATACAACAAGTCAACTACATAATTAGACAAAATAAAATAAGCCTTATTACAGGCGACTAAGGTCAGAAGTCAATGAGTGAACACTAGCAGTTGTACACGGTCAACCACTGACTGGACCCCTCTGACTTGGCCATAATTAGTCCTTAAATGAGGTCTGTGGCAGCAGTACGTAGGTACCTACATATGCTCATTTTATAAAAAACTGCATAAGGCAAAAAATTCTCCAAACATAGTGTATTTTGAATGTATGGTTTAAGGTATTAAGATTTATTTTTGCAAGAAGTAGTTTGTATATCGAGGGTGTTCTGGCAGAACTGAATAAGTGCAAGATTTAAGAAAATTTTGTTACATACATGGGTATACTTAGGTTTTTCTGCTTTTTTTATCTGGCAAACCCAACCTTCGTCTAACTGCACGGGCTTTATCTAGGTAGGTACTTTTATTTTCTATGTAATCAGATATGAGGCAGTTTTAAAATTTTAAATTATTTTTTCTCATATTAACATATTTGGCACTTATTTGATTCTGCCAGAATACCCTCGTTATATTTAAGAGAAGTGATATACAGCTTGGCAAAAAAGAGTTTGATGCGGTGACAGATGGAACTAATTTTTATTTGCATTAGATATCAATGACTGCTGTCTAACTCTGGTAATTCAATTACCACATGTTTCGGTAACGATTTATTTGTATTTTAATATCTGACTAAAAATGAACAAAACAAAACAAGTGGCGTCCTCATTTTATGCAAACTCTTTCCAAGCTATACGTACACATTTTTTTTTCTTGACTGTATAATATACATATATATAAAAATAATATAAAACCATTATGGTTGTGCTATGATCTAGTGGTGAATTTCGACCAACACAATATTGTTACCTTTCAATTATAATTAATGTAATATTAAAATATGCATTTGACCAGGATGGGTGTTCAGTAAGGTATTGTTTGAACGCAATGTAAACTAACTGAAATGGCATGTATGCATTATGAAAACAATGAGTAGATTAGTAAACAACACCGACCAAGTCTGCGTCAATTTATAATATTTTTTTTGTGATGTGGGTGTTAAAACACCTTTGCCTGCCCTTTCGGGGGATAAATAAGCGTGATTTCTGTATGTTTAGTAATGTAAGTAACGAGGAAACTAGAATGATGCCATATTTTTTGAATGCCTCTTTCTTATTGGTCAACAAATGTGACATCATAAGAAGTTTTATCGAATGGGATTTAAATAGAAACCGCCAATTTTAAACTTGGGCAGTGTTGTTTCTTGTTCCGAATGAATTGTTAGTTATCTAGTCATAAGTTCTAGTCACAAAACTTAAAATCCGTCCAATAACACGTGTAATAATAAAGTTATATTCACACAATTAGTTGGTAATTATAGAATCGAATCTATGTCACACACTTTCCGCCTTATGAAAGTCTTGTACTGTAGGTAGTGGTCCTTTTAAATATTAGTTACTGGTGGAGATTTCCATTGTCACTGATTATTAATAAATAAATTGTCACAAATTACTTATCTTTTGAATGAACTCTTAATTCGACCTGTGCCAGTTCTATGTAGTGAGTAGGCGTCCATATATTATGACAAATATCAAAATCCCATTAATCTTATACTATCACTATACCATATTCACAGTTATCGCAATTGACCTAAAGAATATTATCGATAAACTATATTGTACCTATACGAAAATGTTTCCTTAGCGAAAATAAATGTTACTTGAAATTTATTCTGAACTATCTGAACCTACTTTAGACTGTAGACCTGGGGTCTAAAATGGCCTTATTAAACAATATCGCAAAAGCAATTCAGTTTTCGGAATCATAGATTTCTTAACATAATACGTTTTTTAACTTATACACTTAATCTCATGTGAACCATTTTACAAATTCGTGTAAAAAAATGCGGACGAGAAATGACTATTTTATGATTTGCAATATTATTCATAATAGGACCATAAAAGAAATGGCAGATGTTGCCTTTTTAGACCCCTTGGTCAATAAGTTTTATAGATAGCGAGAACAGTGAATAGACTTGTTAATAGTCAAACACAAGTTAATCATGAACATTATCAAATTCGTCCGTCGCTTCCGCGGCAGCATTCCCGGAGGTCGCGATTGTATGTAGATTAAAGTCACTCTCGCAAGCTTTCTAACATGTTATTCATTAATTTTTACTTTGTTCCGTCCCCTCAGTGAGCTTGGTCTATGTACGAGATCGAGCGTCACATAGCGGAGACTGCGAGCAGTCTGTAGTAACCCAACACTTGTTTTGCATCACAGATTGCCATTGCGACCATAGCTAGATTAAGTTAGGTGTATTGTGTTCATTTCCATTGGACTGTGTCAATTCTTATGCTACTAGAATGTCGACATACGCCCGCCACGTCACACTGCCATTATAATTTTCTCAAAAGTTTGTAACACACATAGTTGTCTACTTCTAGTACCTAAGCTATACACATTTTATGAAACTTTTTACACTGTCAAGTCAATAAAATAGTTGTAGATGGTAATTGTTGTTTTATTTAATTGAATTCAATTAAAATACCGAGCCAATTGTCGTTCGTTTGATTGTGTGGGGGAGTCGTGCGGGTCTGGGATGTGAGTCATCGCCGTGCGAGGCCGGGCGCGGCGAGTGTTGGGGCCGCGCGCCGCCCGCGCCGGCAAGCATACCCCAAAGCAAATATTTAAAATTGGTTTTATTGATAAATTTGCAAAAAAAAAAGAAATTAATAGTTAATGTACATGTCGATTATTGATTGCAAAGATAATAATATACAAGTTCTTAGTTTGCACAATATATAAAAATATAATCCAACTCAGATCAAAAGTCATTATTACCAATATCCTTGTGCAGTAATCTTACATTAACAGAAATGCAAATGGAGAAACATCTAATCCCGTAACAATATTTGAACACCTATATAGTTACTTTTAACAAAGTTCATAGCAGTAAAACTTAAGTAGATAATTATATATATATAATATAATATAAATGAGCCAGTAATCATAAAACTTTTATTTCCATTTACAATAACGATAAAAATTTTAAAGTTATCAATTTCATAGGTGAGGGGTTTAGTCCACAGAAGCATGGTGGCACGGGGTACTGGACCACCACACTAGGACCTCTAGGTAGACACTGAAGACACTAGTCAGCAGGGTGCATTCACCTAAGGCTCACTAATTTGTTCAAAGGTTACCAAGTCCTAAATGGTGTTATTAATAACTTCCCTTCGATACATTTGAATTATATAACAAGACAATAATATATCTGAAAAAATTTAATGTATCCTTAATTATTAAACATTACTTACATGCTGGTTCAGGCCTGCTGGCACATAATCCAGGTCTCCGCAGAGCCTGCTTACTCAACGCTCATTCTAAATGTTCAGAAGTTAGGGGCCCTTGTTAACATTAGTGCAATCAAATACTAGAAATATCTAGAAATGAAATTATCATTTAGTACATTGCTAGGTTCAGACACCAGTACAATCTACATTTGAGACTGCATTAGGGAATTTATACAAGATATTGTAACAATTAATTGTACTGCAACATTTTGAATGTCCTTGTAGAGATAATTGTAGTGTTAAATTATGTATGTATCATTTTTCCTGTTGGCTGCAGGTCTGATGTTGGCTGAACTTAGCATTGTTAGAGTATTATTAATAGAATAACATTAGTTACTTTTGAAAAGACAACATTTGGGTGTGACCTATATATTATTGGTCCATGACAACTACAATTTTAGTAACAATACAATTAGATAAACGAATTATAATTATTATTGCATGTCATTTACCTATTACTTTATTCATGATGAATATTACTCTATTTATACAATGCAGAATCCAATTGCAATTGCCATGGATTGATTACATTATAATATTCAATATAACTTCTGAACCTAACACCATCCACACATTACATTTGGAATTTCTAGAGTGAAATACACACAGTAGCGATGAATTTATCCTCAATATATTGTAACTATAAAAACATAGACCAAAATGTGTAGTAACTACATTTACAGGTAGGAAATTGGATTAAATCCACATTGCTCTGTGCATCTTTCACTCGTGCTATAGCACTGGTTCACAACACGGCTCAACAAATGCACATTCTTCAAATGCTACATATGGCATCCGAGCCACACGCTCTACACCTGATCTAGTAAAGTTTGGGAACTGTCAAGAGCCAAATCCGGGTACGAGAAGTCTTTCAAATTATTAAATATTGTATATCTAGACACGGCGAAGTCTCCGAAACACTTACAGAAGACGACACCCCCGATTCTTCCTTACTTTTCTTTCCTCTTTGGGTGACTTCTTGTTGATCTGTCGTACTAGGTCGTAGAACACATCATTAACGTTGATTTTGGCCTTCGCGGAGGTTTCCATGAAGGCGCAATTGAAGTGGCGTGCCAGGTTGCCTCCCTGCTCCTTGCCCACCACGCGTTCCGCCTCCAGATCGCACTTATTGCCCACTAGCACCATGGGCACATCGTCTTTGTCCTTAACTCGTAGGATTTGCTCCCGGAGGTCCTGCAGGTCGTTAAACGTCGATTGTGCGGTAATCGAATATACTAACACAAAACCCTGCCCATTTTTCATGTAGAGGTCCCTCATCGCAGTGAATTGTTCTGTGCCGGCAGTGTCCAATATTTCTAGCATGCATTGTTGGCCGTCCACTTCCACCTGTTTTCGATAGCTGTCTTCAATGGTGGGGTCGTATTTCTCCACAAAGATGCCTTGTACGAACTGTACTGTGAGGGCAGACTTTCCCACGCCTCCACTACCTAATACAACTATTTTGTATTCGCGCATTCTTAACTATTTTTTATTACGTGATGTTGATTATTAAAATCAAAGATCAAATCGCTAAAAAGCACATTAACTATTGAGTTATTGCAAAAAAAACTTATAACAAGTCAAACCGCCATGACACAGTTAGCAGGGCGATGGCTCACTTTTTCAATGTTGCCACAGAAAAAAACACTCTAGTCTTGATACGGATGCCATCTTACAAATTGTATTAATTTTTTAAGAAATGTTTTGATGTTGAAAAACTTCACTCCACTTTTTAAAAGCGAGTAGTTTTTAATTTTTTTACTACAAACAACAAGTACAAGTACAGCTCTAGGCAGACTGATCAACTAGACAATTTATCAAAGGCAAGCACGTATTATTCATGTCTGACGTCAGAGTTAAAGTACCACACACACACACAGGATACATTGGTTAAATGCAGTCAACATTGTTAGCTACTGCATCAGTCGGATATGAGAAATTAATTCAATTGAGATCCATTAGGAAGATAGTTTTATAACCTACATGCTGGCTAATAGTGTAACAATACTTTAAATCAGTTGCTTGTTTCTATGCTTTTAAATCCTTAAAAAATATCTACATCATGTAATAGGTATGGGTATGTATAACAATGGCTTTAGTTAAATAATATTTACAATGTTTGCGTTGCATTCCATTGGTTTTGATGGTTTTATCATAATGTCATACGAATAATATGATTAATCTAGAGGCTGCGCATAAATTAATATAAGACATGTATTTTGAAAAATAATAATAAATAATAAATTTTCAATATTAATGGAATATTTAATATTATTATGGCTAGCAACATTGCACCGTCATTTCGTTCAATAATTCCATTCTCGTGCAACAGATGTCAGCAAGGTCAACGCGCGGACTCAGATTGGAACCTTTGAAAGTAATTTTTGAAATTGATCAAATCAATATTATGTGAAGAAGACAAAAAGAAAGAATATTTTAAGCTTCTTGTGTATTGGCGAACTGTGACTGACGAAACGGAAAGAGTGATTGAGATAGAAAAAAACTGCGCGCCAGATAAGTCTGCGCGTGATCAAAATTGGAACTAAAACTCCGCGTACTATTTTGTTTGTATATGAGAGTTTTGTTTGCGCTTATCTGGCGCGCACTCTACATAGGTACCTTCTTACAAACCCTCTTTGTGTATAAATAAACACAAAATCCTAGTAGGCAACTGGGTTAATTTTGAGAAATCTAAAAAGTGATGGGCAACTCGAGTAACTTAACTCGAGTTGGGCTTAACTCGAACCAACTCGAGTTGAATTCTCTCTAACTCGAGTTTGAAGACCGAATGAAATCGACATGTAGCGAAGTTTGCCGATCATTTGAGACCGCCCTTTGTGCCCGCGACTTCGTTCGCGTGGAATTCGGAAAATAACAATAGGTCGTACATAAGTGAATAAGTATTTAAATCATGTTGTCTCATACCCCGCTCGAGCATAATAGGTTTAGAGTTCTGTAGGCCTATTCCCTGACTTTTTTTGACAGTTGTAAGTGACGATCACCGAACTATTTACTAATACATACATACATATATAAATCACGCCTATATCCCCGAAGGGGTAGGCAGAGGTGAACTAGCACCCAGGTTTCGCCAATTATGTTAGGTCCCATGTAATAGGTGGCGAGTCTATTGCCATTTATCGGGCACAAAAGTCGCAGTACATTGCTAGGTGGTATAAGAGGAACGCTGCTGCCCATTCCTTATCACTGATTTATCCTTAGTCGCCTTGTACGACACCCTCGGGAGTGATTTGGGGTGGTGACAATTGTATTCTACTCTGCCGTCACAACACGGCAATTACTAATACATTGCTGTTATCACAGGACAAGTTTCACAATAGCATTATATTAAAGTAGTAATGGATAACTAAATAGTTCGGTGATCATCACTTTTAACTGTCAAAAAAAAGTTAGGTAATAGGCCTACTGATCCTGAAGGCGGACTGACATAGTGGCGTTTTAGTGCAGTGAGTTCAACAATTGGATGTATCTGTTGGGCACCTCTGAAGCGACTGGCGCACAGACCATTTCTCGACAGAATCGAAGGCTTTCTAATGTGTAGTCCACAAACTCAAAACATACCGCCCGCCTTAGATATTTTAAAAGCACGCGTAGTACTTGATAATTATTTTGTTGCGGAGCTATTTTAAAACTATGATATATCTTAAGATAATCATTGAAATCCAATGATGTATAGAATAATTTTGTTCATAATTAAATAGTTGTGTTGAATTATGTATTTATTTTGATATGAAATAATATCGCACGTGATTAATGCTATCGTCATGAACAATAATTAGATATTAGTAGGTATAACAGCAGTTACCTTTAGAACGAATAAAAAATGTTTAACTTTAGATAATATTATTGAGACCTCAGATGTAAAACTCACTTACTGTTGTCAATTAACCTTAATGAGTACTTAATGCCAAAGATAGTTCCAATTCAAACTTAGTCGCTATTCTTGCCGGGATACGGTCTAGTTTTAAATTAAATTTTTTGACATTATGTACTTATTAACGTTAATTATTGTCTCTAAGTACGGTTGTAAATAACATTTTGACCAAGATTTCCCTTTTTTGCCCATCAAAATACACTAGAGGAAAAATTCTGTAAATAACTAGGTAATACCGTATTTCCCGAATATTACAATACCTATATATTTCCTTAATTTCGTATAAAAAATCACGCTAATCAGTACAAAATTACCTCGGGCGTTAAAAAATAAAGCCTCAGATCGCAAATTATCGCCCCCGGCTTGTCAAAATTTACCTGCAATCTGAGACATTCATTGTTCTATCGTCTTTGGTACCTATTATAATCGACTGTTATGCCAAAGTGTTTAGTGTGGTTAATTATTTCCTTATTGGTTGAATGTCACACAAAAGGAGCTCGCTAGCGCAGTGGCATAGCGCGCTCGACCTGCGATTGCGTAAACTAAGCAATGTTCGCTAAATCCGGTAGTTGGATGGGTGACCAAAAATTTATTATCGAGTTCATCCGTGCTTCGGAAGGCGCTATAATCCTTTGTCCCGGCTGCATCTGCAGTCGTTAATACCCACCAACCCGCACGGGGACCGTAGTGGGTTTATGGCCCATTCTCCTTATATTCTCCAAGGCCTGTGTCTCGGCAATGGGGACTTTAAAAGGGTGGTGATGATGATGAATGTCACTTGGTGAGTTTTACCTATAGGTAGGTAAATACGTGATTCCTATGACAGCAATCGTCAAATATATGCGAAAAGGATGAACAAAAAAGTGTACGAGCATGACAGTAGTCACATGAATCATCTACGTACCGACGGTGTAGGTAGGCAGAGACAGTAGCCACCGCTACGCATTATCATTAGCCGAATAACGCCCTAGATCATCTAAATCCTGTTAACGGAAATGAGGAGTGATTGCAAATCAGGGGATAACGGGAGCAAACGAGCAATGAACTATCCCGATAATGAGATGGACGCAGCCTCGTGAAACGGGTGCCGTGCTCTCATTAACCGACATTCTGTAATGCGGACAAATCCTCCTGCTCATGTGATTTATTAAGCTTGATGAAAGTATGTGGGTATTACTTGGAATTAAGTGTTTTCAAAAGCTCCCGTGGTCAATCTATCAAACACATAGAATACAAAATGTATGAAACTGACGTGAGAAAACAATACGCCAGTTTCATACTTTTGTTTTCTATCCCTAATTGGCCTGGGAGCGTAAAATAACGTAGAATGTGCCAGCCCCGACTCTCCCCAGGGGTGTCGTAAAAGTCGACTAAGGCAGATTGCCCGGTGTACACCAATAAGCACCTTGGGGCACCCGAATGGTGGAGGGAAAACCACCAACAACAGCCCCAAACAGGGTTGGGGTCGTCAGTAGGGCCGTTTTAAACTATGCTATGGCCCTTGGGCATAGAAAAATTGGGGCCCTATTGAAATGTAAAGAAAGCATACAAAAAATATGTTGTCGAACGAGTGTTATGTGCATGTTATTTTGAGAATAAATATGAAACAAAATGTTGGCCCTTCGGGGCCCATTGAAGATGGGGCCCTGAGTGCCCTTATGGAAAAGACTGTACTGTACTGGGCATCAGGCAGGCGACGCCGGCGGCCTGTAAAAAAGTCAAAACCTCCATTTATTCATCTCATCACTAGTGTGATGGATGATTTATTAATCAAAAGGCAGTGGATGGCTTGATGACGTCTATGTGAATGGAAGAGTAAACTTACTGTGACCGCAGATAAACTGGAAACAGGGTAGGAAGATAAAGACTTTGAATTAATGTAATATGAATGTTTATGTCTGTAATGTGAATGTTTCACATTACAGTGAACAGAGATACAAAAGATGACCACTGTAAAGCTTGTGACCATAATGGTATTAGTGTGACAAAGTTTTATCCGCGTCCGATCGCCAGGGGAGTACAATCTTGTAGGTACTCGGTTTGGTTGATGGTAGGACTTTTTTAAGTCCGCCTAGCTAGCTACCACCGTCTTATCAAAATCTGCCGCCATCATAATAAAGTTAACAGCATTATTGTGTCCCGGCATTTTATGATAAGATAGCAAGCCTTATCATAAACTAGGGGGCCTAGACAAGTTTCCATTATATTCGAACGAATAGAGTAAAATGTTTCATACATTGGTACCGACGTATTATGTAGGTACTGAGAAATCACCACGGCGACCAGAAGTTTAGTGGGCATTGGGGGAACACTTTTACCCCGAGTCCCGCATACCCCTTGTGGCGGTAAAAATAGTTTTTAGCTAAAAAGTGATTGATCTGTCACGAGACCGATGAACGGAGATAATGATTGGGATGACAACATTACAATCATATAACCAATGTTTTGACGTAGGGGAAATGGGCCTATAGAATAAAAATTATTCTATACACGTGACTGTGACACGTGAAAAGTGTTCCTTCTTTCTGCCCTTTAAATGTGATAAATATGTGGTATTTATCCTATTGGGTCCATGGAAACAATTTTATACACGAGCTTTGGACAGTATGTCCGATTTGCCATCTCCCCTTACCCACTTATTTGTATGTAGGTATGTAAATTATTTAAAATTAGCTAGCCTTCCAAGAACTCCAAAGAAAATAGAACGGTAGATTAACAATCTTTTTTTGTTGCATTTTTGTTGTAGGTAATATGGTATACCTATGATTGAAATTCTTTTCTTTAAACACAATCAATTGCGAATGACAACAATCTATTAATTCTCTTCATGTTTGTCCACAATAGTCATTCGATAACAACAAGATTAACTTGAGCAATGTGCAAGTTTAAGCCTGGAGCATGGAAACATATTTTACTTTATACTAACTTAAGTCCGACGTTACGTTGTTGTCCAAATAAATACCACCTACTGTCTCTGTCTTTGACATGGGTGCATTCACTAGTTGTTTTCGGAACAGACTTAAGTTATGGCGGTATACCGAGCTCGTAATTTACTACACCGAGCATTGGGAATTGTTGAGTACCAAACCAACCTTCTCCCACACAAAGGTACGTATATTATTGCATTTATGTTTTTTGGAAGACTTAAATTGGCCTTAGTCAAAAGTCTCTAAAACCAACATGTAATTTACATTTTTTTTAATACAATACATACATAAATCTCGCCCATTTATTCCGTAGGGGTAGGCTATATACACCATAGTTAGGATACATACAGAAACGTTTCGTCACATAATTAGACATGAATTTCTATTAAATTGGATAAGAACAGACTAAACAGTACGGAGGTCAAGTCGAGCGAGGTGCAGGGTATTTGCTAGCTATAGCAATCAGTTCTATTATGAGTTTGAAGAGTTCATAAATTCAAATTCATTACGATAGGAAAACAAACCTATCTCCATTTGTTTCCCTCATAAACTATAGGTAGGTACATACTTAAACGCTCATAGTTTTGCGCACTTCCTAAATATTGGCACAGCGCTTGGAGGAACTTTATGTGTGTACTTAATCAAGTTTAGAACAAACAGTATGTACTCAGATGATTAACCGCAGCACCGCATCGGCTTACGCACCTAATAATGACAATGAAATTCTTCACGCAATAATGACAATTTCGCTACCGAAGTTTGATTAATTAATTTCTTTATTTATTTCAAACATTGCACGTGTGAACTTGCAGTTTCCCGAAACGTCAACATGCTAAATTACAATAGTCAGCATCAATCATGATACATAGATATTCATAGATAATGCAGAACCTAAAAAAATGCCGTGTGGTGACGGCAAAGTAGAACACAATTGTCACTACCCCAAATCTTTCCTGTGGGTGTCACTGATTAATCCTTAGTCGCCTTGTACGACACAAGGCGACTAAGGATAAATCAGTGATGAGGAATGGGCAGCAGCGTTCCTCTTATACTACCTAGCAATGTACTGCGACTTTTGTGCCCGATAAATGGCAATAGACTCGCCACCTATTACCACGTTTCGCCAATTATGTTATGGGAGCTAACATAATTGGCGAAACGTGGGTGCTAGTTCACCTCTGCCTACCCCTTCGGAGATATAGGCGTGATTTATGTATGTATGTATGTAAAAAAATGACAAAAATATAGGTAGGATAGGTATGTCAAATACCTATCCTACCTGTATTTTTGTCAAAAAAAATGACGCCACTAGTCCATACAAAGTTACCCTTTTACCCCCCTGGGGTTCGAACTCTCGGGATCTTAATTCCGGTAGACGAACCAATAGACCACAGAGGCGGTAAAGTTATCAAAATAAGATTACTATTTAAAAATATTAATATTGATTGACGTTAAAGAAAAGTTTTAGCTAGATTCAGTAACGCCTGGCTCTCGTAGACGTAGATAATCACCAGCCAGATTAAGGCAACGTACATAATATCCTCGGCAAATGGATCGATCTATTAGTAAACCTCGCAGACGTGGCGATTGCGATTCAGCGGGGCCGTTCCGATGTGGACGGAATGGAAACGCGTTGAGAAAGTCCAGTTAGTCTTTTTTCTTCATTAAAATCTAAGAAGTAAAACAAAGAGCAAAGAGGTATGGTTTAGTACATACAGACAGACAAATACGTTTCACAGGTTCCTAATAAGATACAGTGTACATATTTTGTTGAATAGAATATTCAATGTGGGTTTGAAATATAGCATTTACCTATGTATTATGTATAACATGTACATACTATCAAAGGCACGCCCCCTATTAAATAGGGCCAGAAATAAGCTGACCGCTTCCTACGCCTTATGGGAGAAAAGCGAGATTTATGTATAAAACATTATATTACTTTCGGAATTCTTCATATTTAAAAAAAGTTAAGATGCTACACTCGCGAACTAGAAGCGGCCCCCCAAATTGACCCAGCGATTAAGCAGACGGAATTACCATAATGCCCATTGCCATAAAACACCCGAGAAACAAACACACAGAAGCGAGAAACGTCTCCCTTTAAGAACAACACAGCTTATGTACAAGAATTTATCCGGGGAAAATAGTTTTGTTCGGGCAAATCCAATTTATTTGCATTATTATTACTGCCCGAGGAAAGCTGGGCGGGGTAGGTAGGTCATTCGAGAAAGTTCCCAGCTATGTGTAGCATTGGGAAGAAATTGGATTTGTGCGGTGAGAAATTGCTCTTTTTATAAGCAAGGTTTTCTTGTTAAGACGTGTCTAATAGGATGTTTAAGCACCCATAGACTGGGTTTTCATAGCTAACAACATATCGGTAATCATTCTTCGCGCAGGTTTTTAAGGATATTAATAAAGGTCGGTATATTATTATATTACTTATCATTTATCCTAAAAATCCTGTTGATATCTAAACTCCGTAAAAATATTATTTATGACAATTGGTTAGATTATTTGTTCACCCGGTATATTATGTGTTCATTGTTCTGATAACACATAATATACAGGTGAGTTTTTTTTTCGGGTCAATATGGGGAAATTCTAAACTTTATGAGATAGAGAAAAACTCTCTTAGGATACGTGATCTTAATTTTAGATAAAATAAAAATGGTATTTTTTTTAAAATCTTATTAATTTGGAGATATCGTATTAAAAAAATTTTTTTTTTGTTATTTTGATTGTATATCACTTATTCTCCCTGCCCTGTTCCCAGTCTATCTGGAGTCGGCGCAGTATGTTTCCTCTTCCATTCATGTCGGTCAGACGTCAACAAGCCATCCACTCCCTTTTGATTCATATCATCCATCACACCGTAAAGGTGCTAGTGATGAATGAATGTATAGAAAAGAGACGGAACGCATCAAGCAAGACTAAATATTTAAAATTAAGAAAATTTCATGAGAAAGAATGAAATGATAAACAAAAATATCCTGTTTTACAAAGACTTTCGAAAAAATATATCAATGACCTCCGTACTCTGGGCTATTGCCTGTACTGTACCCCTCTAATTCTTGTTAATATTGTTTTTAACATTTATATAAAGTTAAAATAAAAATCAAATAAAATTCTTATTTGTTATACCATCGTAATGGCAGTGGTTGACATGACTCAGAAACATGATACTTTTAGTGTATGTAACTTGTAGTGCTGTAATTAAGCATTCAATTTAAATATCAGCCTTACTTGGTATCTGCTAAAAATACAGGCATAGGTGGCGAATGGCTAGCCACACTGTACTATGACTGATTCCCTGCTATACAAGCGCGGTATTCATTAGATCTTATATACCCGGCCAGGCGTTTCGTTGTAATAAAAGGGCATTGAGAGGAACTGTTTCTAACTGCTAACGACTGAAGTTCTCATTGAAAGCCTAAGTTATCGTATTGGGCTTTGTTGGACTAAGTAGCCGTTATAATTATTAGCTAGCGCTGACTAACTTAGTGCTAAAGTTTATTATAAAACGTAGTCAGTCTATTACACTTCCAAACTTACACAGTGTGACTGTGTGTGTAGCACTTGGTTTGCGTAGAAGAAAGCGAGTTACCAACATCAAAAAATATAATAATTGGTGGCTGTGCTGCCAACACACTGAAGTATTTCAAACTGACTGTATCATAGACTATACACATTTATATTTGGTAGACTGTATCATGGGAAATGAACATACCCAAATACCAGGCTATAAAAAATAATAACATTATTTTGTGATAAAAAAATCTCGGGTACGTTCGACCCACGCTTCGGTGAACCGTCGTGGGATAAATTTAGACAAACATTAGGATTACAAAGAAAATAAAGTGCGATAAATTATTGTCCCCATGCCGAGTGGTTTTAACTATGTCGTCAATAATTTAAAAAAAATACTTTATTTTGAAACTATAATGTTCAAATAAAGATTAAATTATAAACCTTAGTTTTTAGTTCATTGGTTTAGTCTAGGTTAGCTTTAAAACATTAACTAATGGCACTGGAGACTCAAAAGTTTCATGAAAAGTTGCTTCGTCGGTTATTGTTTCATCGAACTATGACCATAAAACTAATAGAGAAGTAGGCACAACAGTGAAAGGGGTAAATGTACCACGTAGCGATTTTTTTCTAAAAAGTTTTTCAAAACAGTTTTCCGAAGCTTGGTCGCCGTGGCCATGCCAGCTAACATTTTCGATAGAATAAAAGCAAGTGCTCAACCGTAACGGGAATACATTTTCCAATATAGCGTTTTGCTATTTTTAGTAGTAGGGATCTATTTCACGTTTGAAACAAACTATTTCCTATGCTTGATAGAGTATATCGTTGTTTCAATGTCTGAGCTAGCTAGCTATTTTAGGTCTCAAAGATTGAAGCGACCCTACTGCCAGGTGGTATAAGAGGAACGCTGCTGCCTATTACTCAACCCTTTTTGTTTTATTATATAGATACATATGTCGCGCTGAGTCACGCCTTTCTCCCACAGGGGTAGGCAGAGATCATTACTTTCCACTTGCTACGATCCATAAACACTTATTTTGCTTCATCCAATGTCATTAATGTCCACAATGCCCGTCGGTTTCGGATATTCCGGACCAAGCAATTTTTAAAAGACTTTCAGTTTGATTATGAAAAATCCGTCGAGCTCTTCCATTTTCTCCATTCTCTTCGAATCCTTTTTGTCACTCTCCTTTCTACGAGACCAAACCCAGTATCTTCTTTTTTCAAACTACGCCTTTACTATTGTGTCTTTGTAAATATTATTTTGCCAGTCGAACAATTACTCGTACGAATTAAGGTTGACCAAAAACTGTTACCTACCTATGTTTCACATCTTCGTTAGTTCATTATAAAGCTTGCGGTGCCCGGAGCACGCTCAATTGGCCTCTTTGTCGGGTATGTCGGAATTTTCCGATACAATGAAGCAAATAGACTTTAATGCTTTAGCAAAATACGTTTGCTTTTCCAGTGGTACGTCGCCCGGAAAATTTGTTCTTTCCCGTTCCCTAGTTAGTTTGTTAATTATAATTAAATACGTTTTTTCATTTGAACACAATAAGTGGACTCTCTAAGGGAACTTTGTGCAAAGAGTTCAGAATATCAAAAAAAGTGTATAGGTAAGGGAACTTTGTACATAGAATTTTATAAGAACAATAAAAAAAGTAGAAAATTTATTATAAACATTTCTATTTATCACAGCAAAAAAACTATTTAAAATTATTTTTATGCACCAATGCCATGTAGGTTAGATTCTTTTTGATAAAAATATGGTTTTTCACAAAACGTATTAGTATCCATAACACAATTGCGTTTGCTACTTACTTAGGCTAGATGATAGGTGCGAGTGTAAGAAACATTATCTATCTTTTAAAGGTAACTAAATAATTATATCTGTAGTGCACCTCCGCTTATCGGTCTCTCAACATGGTCCGTTCTGTCTCTTTTATATACCAACATTCATTCATCACTAGCACCTTTCCGGTAAGATGGATGATATGAATCAAAAGGGAGTGATAATGGTTTGATGACGTCTGACCGATATGAATGGAAGAGGAAACATACTCCGCCGACCCCATATACTCTGGGAACAGGGCAGGGAGATAAAGAGATCTTTTATAGGTAACTAAATAATCTATAATATGTATATCTGTACTGCATGCAACTGCACAATACGTAGTGATAAAACAAAACAATACAATGGCAGTACTCATTCAAACCGGCACCAAACTACGTCTATTTTATATTTTACCCGCGTCGTAACAACATATTTACGATAACACTAGTTCTCTTTGTTTATAGCACGGAATGGCATTTCGCACCAAGTTACGGCAACAAACAGTATGAATAGACACATAAAATTTTATCGCTTATAAATATGGCAGAAATTTAACACATGAAATTTTTTAATTATTTCTGAATATCTGACCGATACAATCAATGGCACATTGTGTAGTGCGTATAGGTTTTCGGCAAATACATTATAAATAGTTTTAATTTTAATACAATACCAACAGATTACGTCAGAAACAGATGCCTTGACCTAATTGTACCGATTGTACAGTGTACAGACCCAAGATCTCGTGGCAGAGACAAGCTTTGGCTGGATGTATTAAAGCGAACATGGAGTTGAATGACTTTACAGCACAGGATGCTGAATGACTTTACAGCACTGGCAAAGTGAAGTAGGCTTAGTAGGAAGGCGGACCTTGGTATTGTTGGGGCGGGAAAGCGCCCAAAGACCATGCTATGAGAAATTTGATTTCACAAACTAACAAAAAATTCCTCTTATGGAGAAACGTAGGGTGGAAGCCCAAACAAGGTTTACCGACGATCTAGACTGCGTATATAAGACAAGAAACTGATGTATAGATAGATGCAAATATTATAAGTGCACCGGATGCTAATGAGAACGTTAGATAGAAGATTTTGCCCTCTTTCGCGATTTCCACCGACCATTACGACTCTTATTAGTATTGGGTTTTAGTCGAAATGTGCAAAGGGAGAGCGGATTTAAGAATAATATTGCGCTGCCGATAAGTTCCGTAAGAACGGGTAGTTTCGGTCCAGAGCTCCTGTGGTGAGTAGGTTTGGCACAAGGTACAAGCGGAGGTATACAAACTGAAAATAAAAGAGTTTTTCAACCTGCATTTTTTTGTAGGAATGCAGTCCGATAAACTTTAATGACCAATTGTGATTTTGTTGCACCGAGGACACGGTTATGAGACCTATAATGACCCCACTACTGGGACACAGGCCAGAAGGCTTAGTCAAATGGCTTATCTATTCGAACGCATAAAAAATAAAAGTGTGAAACTGACGTATTGTTTTTTTCTGTAATACGTCAGTTTCATACATTTTGTATTCTATGCGTTCGATATATTGGCCTCTTGGCTAGGGGGCAGGTTGTTTAAATTAAGTTGTTTTATTTCAAATGTGCTCGTTCAAATAGAGAACATTACATATCTATAGTTTTGATTTAGGGTCCGTGTAGTGGGCTCATATCATTAACAATACTTACATATAATCCTGTAATACCTGTGCCCCAGAAATAGCTACTTCAAAGGTCTGACAATTATGCACTATTTTTATTCATAGACGTAAAATAAACTAAGACAACGCTACACGCTCCTGACTTGCACATGCTCTAGTAGGTACGAAACCATCAGAGGCAGGTGTGGTAGTGTAACGAACTTGCACTGTTTTGCACGACACATCTATTGAAATGCGGGGCGTCTGTTGAAATTAACGGTTCCCCGAGACGTGTCTCCAATTCGGAGGTTTGGAATTTGGAGAGCTAATTAGCGTGTCTTGTTTAGCGGAATATGATCTTTGAGAGGCAGTGTCATAAGACAGCGTTTTATTTGAGCACATAAGTTAATAACATGTCAAAGTATCTCGGTATTCAATTGCGCTTATTGTACTCGGGTTTCATTTAATATTTCCTGGGAGGATTATTATCAGGCGGTCGGTATGTCATTTAAGCCTACAACAATATGACAGTACACTGCACCAATCCCAAATAACTTGGGAAAAGGACAGAAATAAGAATACGGTATCTAAAATAATGAAGCTGATGTTATCAATTAACCCTTGTTCTCATTCCATCTTAGCTTGCCTATGAGCAAAAAAAATAACAGAATATGCCAGCCCCGACTCACCTCACGGGTGTTGTAAATATCGACTAAGAGTGATTGCTCGGTATAGACCGATAAGCACCTTAGGGTGCCCGGATGGTGGAGGACAGACCACCAACAACAGCATACTCAAAGAGGGTTGGTGCCAGATAAACTGCCGACTGTAAAACCTAAGCCAAAACCTTGAGCAACTTCTTCTTTCTGCCCTGTTCATCGTTTATCTGCGGTCGGCACAGTATGTTTCTTATTTCCCCGGGACTGGCACAATCTACGTGCCATCCATACTGCTGGATTGTAATGATGTTATCCCAATCATTCTCTCCGTTCATTGGTCTCTCAACATGGTCCTTTCCATCCTTTTTTATACATTCCTTCATCACTAGCACTTATTGCCAGCATGCTCTTCAATGGGCATTAGCATTTTATTACTCTTTTTATGAAATTTGTTTCAGTTTTTATTCAAAAATACAATCGCGATAGTAGCTGCCTCATTGACCTTCTATCACAATAAAATCGACAGAATACGATTTTCGGTCGACTCACTGAGTAATTATAAAATCTGAGGGTCCATAAAGCTCGGAAATTAAAACCTTTTTCGAATACTGTAATGTAAATTACTTAGAAAGTGTTAAGTGTCTGTTAAAGGTCGGTCCCCTAGGGCCGTATGGCGGGAGGGCAAATTAAAAGACTTAAGTTTTCAGATACCTACTATATAGGCATCACTGTAGACATTGGAAATTCCGAAGTGTACTGGTTAAATAATTCGACGCGATAAATGTCAGAGGATCGAAGGCGTAGTGTTGCGTTTGGTTTGTGACTGTGTTTACTGAGCAAAGTTCGCAAAGGCTGGTCCTGAGGTGGGTGACCAATAATGTTCTATCTATCTACATCCACTATCTATAGTGTCCTCAAAAACTATACATTCGATTTCTGAAACATTGAAATTACATTCTATATATTTGTGCCTTGGTGAACCATGGACTGAAATGGGCGAACCTAGGAACAGGGTAGGAAGAAGATTTATGTATGTAAATGTATAGATAGCAGTTTAAGAATATCGATAGCAGTTAGCACAGTCTGAAAGCGTATGTTGAAACTGACCTTCATTATTTGGCTCCCTACTTTGGCACGTTTCGCTCAAATAAAATCAATATTGCGTCAATTTATTCTCTAAGTATATGCCTCTTCTGTCTCCTAAAATACAAGTTTGTTTAGAAGCCAAATCCGGTGCGGCGGGCGGTTTGCTCGCTTTAAGCCAACAATAAGAAAATTGGGCTGTTCATTGAATACGGTTCGGCTTGCAAATAGGCTCTCGCTGCCGGGACAACGGCGCATAGTGGGAATATTCATAGTAAATGAACCTGAAATAAATGTGTGGGTGTTTCGACTGCTGCCCAATCAAAGTAGAGAATAAGCAAACCCTTTTCACTGCTTCTGTGATTTCACTGAAGTATAAAACTATGATCAATAACATCTTCTAGCCCTGTTCCAGGTAAACATTATTCAATACGTCTATCCAATAATTCTATTGGATAGACGTATTGAACTGTTATAGTATAAATAGTATATTGAATGTTATAGTAGTAATAGTATATTGAAAATGCACAACATGTCAGGTAGATTACGATAGGCTTATCCGCTATTAAACAATCTATCTAAGGCAGGAGTTCAAAACAGGCGAGTAATATTTATCTTTTAATTGCTTGTTTTACGTGCTGGTGAAATGGAGCCTTAGCTGGCGAAATCTGCGATGTTTAACCCACCTCTGCCTACATCTTCGGAGTAAAATAGGCGGCATTTATATTTGTGAAATATTCCTTTAAATTACCAAGCTCGCTAAGTAGGGTACTTAAAGTGATACATGGACGATCCATAAGCATACATTTATTTATTTATAATAACTAAATTTGAGTTGTTCTACTGCGTACATTGCACTGTGGTCCTTAGTCAGTATCTAAAGTTTTCCGGTGCATGTATGCGAGTATGCACTTTCGGCAGTAGTTAATAGGGGAACTGTTTAAGCTCACCATTTGCATACAAATGTACACCTTATCGTTCTAGAATAAGGCCCGGTTTAAAGTAAATGCCTGAGACATCTCCCATATGATGGCAAATGGAGGGGTCGTGATTACGCGTACTGGTTCTTTAATTTGAATTTAAGTATCTTTTTGGAGCTTTGTAACTTGCAAATGCCGTGTGGCAAAATAGAATACAATGGAAGGATAAAGACAGCGTTGAGTGATGGGAAGCAGCGAAGCGTGGGTGCTAGTTCACCTCTGCCTACCCCTTCGGGGATATTGGCGTGAATTATGTATGTATGTATGTAAGCAGCGATCCTCTTACAGCAACACTCTGCGACTTACGTGTCCGTTAGATGGCAATAGTTTCGCCGTGAGGCTATCATAGTGGGGCGAGACATGGGTATTAATTTACCACTGCCTACTTATCATCATTCATTCAGCCCTTCAATGTCACCACTGCTGGGGCATAGGCCTTCCTATGGATGGAAGATTATGGGGAAAATGGGTCATAACCAACCACGAGGGCAACCACATTGACGATTATTGGGACCAACGTCTTAACATGCCTTTATTGCTTAGTTTACGGATACGCTGCTGAAATCGAACTCCTCCTATCCCTACTGCCTACCCCTTCGGGGTTAAATACCATTGATTTACGTATGTAGGACTAGTTATATATTTTAATTTAAATATTTTCAGTCTTGTAACAAAACATTTCGTTTCGTTAAACCAGACCTCTGATTAATAAAGGGAACATGTCTGAATTTGGTGAAAGTTAAATTAAGTGTGGGCAACTTCTAAGGCTCATCTGTGTACCCGTTGAGAGAAGTTCAGTGTTTTCTGCTAAGAATTAGTTAGGTACTAAGAATCTAACTTGAGTGATGTGTTTTGCACAGTGGGTTGAATATATACACATTTTGAAAGAAGGTTACTAAAGCTTACCCAAAAAAATAAATTAAATTTTTAACTAATATTTCTAATAAGTTCGAAAAATACAATTTTCACTTCTCATGCTCTGAAAGTGCTTGTTTGTGCAGGATATAGGCTGCACAAAATCGAATTTTGTGCTCTAGAGCATTAACGTATCTAATCATAAAAGTATCTATATTAAGGCGAAGAAAATGAGCTATGCAGCCAAACTCAGACATAGAATTTGTTATTTTTTAATATTTACTTAATTTATTTGCCTAATGTGTTTTTTAAAACATAAAATATATTAAAATTTTAATTCAAGTAGGTACGGTAAGTATTAAATTAATTTAAGAAAATTATTATTTCAAAATTAATTTAATACTTGGCTGTATAGGTCTGCAGCCCAAGCCTAATAACAATGGGAAAAACAATTTCCTTTAGTATTCAAAACTGTACTAATTTTAGTTTTAATTTTTTAAGATTACTGTTTTATTTCCTCGCAATCGAAGTGAAAAGCAGAGTTTCTAACTCGTCCACAAAACCATTTTTATCCTAGACATTCCTATCAGCCCTCGCCTTCGGCTCGGGCTGCTAAAAGTCTCGGACAAAAATGATTCGTTTTGTGCACTTGATGGAAAATCTACTATTTCATCCCACCATCTCGGAAAAAGCGTTTTTGCTCTTCAATATCTGAGGGCAAAAGCCGTTTTTATCCTCTAGAGGGTAAAGTAAATTTGAATGTAGAACATTGTGTGCAATGAGTTTGTGAATTCAAAATATCATTATACCTATTATTTCTACCTCCATGGTGCCGAAATTATTATGCAATCTATTTAAATTTGTTAAAAACTCAGACTCGGAACCTTCTTGGTGTACTTTTTTCGTAATATGCTTTGCGCGTACCATTTTCTTTTCACGTCATAAATTTGTTAAAACCTAGGAGTTCCGACCGAGACGGTCAATCACCTTGGCGTCAATCTTGCTTTAAACATTTTGATCGTCTACAACGCTTGCTTGATGCTTGGGTCAAGCATTTAAAAGCTTTTTAGGTTTGTTTGATTTTTTTACGCTAGCAACGGAACAAAAACATACAGAAAATCAACGTGCTTGACTCAAGCTGATTGACCGTCTCGGAACTCCATTAGGGACGGTAATTTTTATTAGGTACTTAC
The DNA here is from genome assembly GCA_963931975.1 of Cataclysta lemnata. Classification (NCBI taxonomy): domain Eukaryota; kingdom Metazoa; phylum Arthropoda; class Insecta; order Lepidoptera; family Crambidae; genus Cataclysta; species Cataclysta lemnata. The sequence goes on from OZ008339.1 coordinate 13,342,601, forward strand.
AGGTATCTGGATGAATGTTGCGGGTGTGGCTGGGTGGATGGGTGTTTTGTGGGTGTGTCTGGGTGAATGGGTTTTTGTGGGTGTGTCTGAATGGATGGGTGAGTATTGTGGGTGTGACTGGGTGGATGTTGTGGGTGTGTCTGGGTGAATAGGTATTTTGTAGGTGTTTCTGGGTGATTGGGTGTTTTTTTGGGTGTGATTAGGTGTTTGTAGGTGTTTCTGGGTGATTGAGTGTTTTTGGGTGTGATTGGGTGTTTTGTAGGTGTTTATGGGTGTTTCTGGGTGAATGGGTGTTTCTGAGTGAATGGGTGTTTTTTGGGTGTTTCTGGGTAAATGGGTGTTTTGTGGGTGTTTCTGGGTGAATGGGTGTTTTGTGGGTGTTTCTGGGTGAATGGGTGTTTTTTGGGTGTGTCTGAGTGGATGGGTGTGTATTGCGGCTGTGAATGTTGTGGGTGTTTCTGGGTGGGTGTTGAGAGTGTGTTTGGGTTAATGGGAGGGTGTTGTGGAAGTTTCTGGGTGTTGTGCTGTGATTGTATTTTTTTTTGTAATATGTTTTGCAATTTCCTCGTTGGGGGGGGATGAACTTCCCTCGCTATCGCTCAGGATTATAACTTTTGAATCCTTCGCTAGCTCGGTCATCAAAATTGAGCACGCGGTTAAAAAACAACTTTGCACTCACGTACAACAAATAACTATTATCTTTGCATTTACAATTTATGTGTGTACAAAAAATCTCATCATATTATAGTTCTTCCATTCATAATAGTGGGCACATTAAAGGCCATGGCATTGATGATGATAAATTTGAAAAACTGAATAAATTTTGTAACACTGGCTATAGATCTTGGAGGTATCACAAAATAAGCCTATCTTATCGATGGTTTAGAAATGTATATTACATAGGTACCTAATTTCTAAAAGTCAAACATTTACTCGAGAAAATATATCTTTCAGACGAAGAGGGTGAAAATGATTTTTCTGTGTTTTTCTCTGCATGACCCTATAGTAATTTCATTAATAAGCACATAATACTAGATGATAATAAGTAGCACAGTCATTACGATACTTATTTCCTGCTCGTTAACGTACCAAGATTCATGATCCAAAGGTGAGATTATGTGCAAGCCATAAGCGACCTTACTGCTCACGAACACGCTACACTATAAAACGAAATAAATAAAGATGCAAGAGCTATTCCATATTTCCGCAGCAGTAAAAGCAAATTGCATGTTTCGTAAAAGACGCGATGTGCTAAGATTGTATGAGCAGATACGCAGCTTTGTTGCAGGGAAATAGGAAACATTTTGCCGTATTTTAAACTCTATTGACGTTTACTTACGTCTCATTCCGATTTTTACTGCAAATTTTCTTCTAACGACTACTAGGGACTAATGTTATTTAGTATTACGCATTTGAAATAGAACAAATTTGACAGATTTAAAACTAGCATGTGTTTAACGTGATTTTGGGTGTGCGTTTAGAGTGGTTTTGAGTGATAACCCTTAACTACCTACCGGGAGGGAGTCTCTCAAACTCCGGCAAATTAGTTTTTGTCATAACTAGTCTCACGCGCGTCTCTAGTCTTCAAGCGTTCGTGTACCTTCCGCCCTTTACCCTCTGTACCGCGCTTTCGATCGTCGATGTTACAAGTTGCTCTCTGGTGAGTATAAATTTTTTTTTGGAGTTTGTATTGTGAATGTTTAGGACTTGCAATTTTGTTTATATTTTGCCTTTTTAATCACAATTTTGTAAAAAAAAAGATTCGTTGTGTGTTATATTCTTATAAATTAAAGGAGAAAAGTTCCTACTTTAGGTTTATTTTTTTATAATGGATCTCATTTGCGATAGAAGTAAATTTTTCATATTTTTGACTCTATAAGAGATTAAAGCTTTTTTTTGATAAATATTATAGACTATTTACGTCCTAACATTTTTTTTTATTAATAAAAATCTATAGAAATACTATATTTGTAATTTATTTACCTTTTGAAAACTTCGTTTTTGGTTTTTATAGAGCAGAGAAGAGAGGAGTCTGAGAAACTACAGGTAGGTATTTATGTGACGAAAACTAGGGTAGGTACCTAGGTAAGGGTTAAATCCATAAAAGTTTTTTTAATTTCACTTAACATTGAAACACAATAACGTAATAAAGAAATAAAGCATAATTTTTCAGTACCTGTTCTACACGGTCACGAAATAAATTATTTTCATGCTGGACTGGGAGTGAAAAATGAAATGGAATGAAATGAAAAATGAAACAGAATCTGCCTTTGTGCGACAACCGCGTAAGTGCTTTAGGGTGGTGACAATTGTATTCTGCTCTGCCGTCACCACATGACAAATTTATGCTTTTTGCATACAAAAAGCTAAGCGAACTCAATATAGATTACCAACTCAAACTACGAACTGTTCACTAAGCTCTGTTATTTGGTAAACTGCGTTAGTTTTGCGAGGTAGGTTAGTTACTCGTAACTTAGCGTTTGCTCCGAAAACTAAGCTATGATAAGGCTTGACTGAGTCAGCTAAGCTATACCTGCTAAGCTGAGTTAAATTAGAACCAAAACTAAGTGAAAGCTCAGTCAGTGTTCTGAAGGGTTCTGTCTGGATTCTTTATTTCCACCACAATTTTATTCCATACAGCATCCCTTTTATTTCTTCGTTTGAGTCTTCCACAGTATAGGACGTAGTTTAACATACATACATACATAAATCACACCTATATCCCCGAAGGGGTAGGCAGAGGTGAATTAACACCCACTTTTCGCCAATTAAGTTAGGCCCCATGTATCAGGTGGCGAGCCAATTGCCATCTAACGGGCACATAAATCCGAGTATATCGTTAAGTGGTACAAGAGGAACCTGTTGCTGCCCATTACTCATTGCTATCTTTATCCTTAGTCGCCTTGTACGACACCCACGGGAAAGATGGGGGTGGTGACTGGTGACAATTGTAGTTCTGCTCTGTGCACGACGACACAAGATACTTTATTGCTGGATAGCACTGGGAAAGGAAGTGTGAAGGTGTGCCATGGCAGGCGAGAGAAGCTTAGCTTAGCAAGCACAACTGACTCATTTTTGCATATTTTAGTGAGTTCACATAAACTATTAGATTTTAATTTCAAAATTATATAAATGTTAGAAAAAATAGTACAAAGATTTTGGTCGTTAGAAAAAGAATTTTTCGAAATTCCACCAAAATCTTTGAGTTCACATAGTTTGCAATCTGTACACAAGTCTAAAAAACTGCGTCAGCTACGCGAGCTTAACCAAATTAAGATCGCTTAGCGTTTGTTCTGCAACCCGCATTAGCCTCAATGGCTGTAGACGTAACTACGCAGTAAAGCGTCATCCGTGATGTATTCCTTGTAAGCTCAGCGAGCTGGTACACCGGCCTAATTACGCTTTTTATGCTCAATAGTTAATTTCCACTAATTAACCCAATTTTCCTCAGGAGAGGAATAAGTTCCACTTACATTGCGACGTGAGGAGTTCGATGGTGCTGCGCTCGGCCTGTGATTGCGTAAACTGAGTATTTTTTACAAAAATGGTCAGAAAATTTTCCAAAGATTATGGAATTTATAATCTTTGGATTATTGCCCTCTTATGGGAATCAAACCCTCGTCCTTTGCAATCCGGACAGATGCCCGTACCACTCGGCTAAACAGAAGTTGTTAACTTGCCAAAATTTCTCTAACTATTCGATCACCCCCTAGGAAGGGAGCGACGTAGGGCGTCAGTCAATACATCGTGTTTCTTATAATAATATGTATACATTCTGAAATTTTGATAATTTCATAGGTTAAGCACTTAGACTATTAGCCAAGTTACGTACCAACTCGACTCGATTTTATCAATTTTACCTAGACGTTAAACTTTAATTAAAAATGTTCGTCCCGTGTTGTTTTGAACATGTGCTCAATGCCGCAGAATTAACAAGTTTGGTACCTCTAAAACCAATTACACACGTAATATACTTACGTAAATGCCACACCTTACACATTTTATTATGCTAGACAGGTAACTCTTAAACTTATAATGATGGTAAGTGACGATGTGATAATGATGGTAAAGCGGTGTGGTGACGGCAGAGTAGAATATAATTGTCACCACCCCAAATCTCTCCCGTGGGTGTCGTACAAGGTGACTAAGGATAAATCAATTATGAGGAATGGGCAGCAGCGTTCCTACTAGCATATACTAACTAGCAATAGCAATGTACTGCGACTTTTGTGCCCGATAAATGGCAATAGGCTCGCCACCTATTACATGGGCCCTAACATAATTGGCGAAACGTGGGTGCTAGTTCACCTCTGCCTACCCCTTCGGGGATATAGGCGTGATTTAAGTATGTAAGTGACGATAAGGCTGAAGATGGAATCGAGCTTCACCTGGAACCCTCAACCACAGAGTGGCTGGCTACTGGTTATCTTATCATAAATTGCTTTGCTGAACACGAAAATTAACATTAATAACGTAATAATGACGACCGGCTTGGTCGAATGCTCAGATAGCTGGAAATTGGCCAAGAGATCCCGGGTTCGAATCCTGGTAGGGGCAAATTTTGTGATAAACACGAATATTTGTTCCCGGGTCATGGTTGTGTACGTATATGTTTATGTAGTATATTTTCCACATCTGTGTGCATAATTATATCAAAAATATGTTTGTCATCTAGCATCCATAACACGAGTACTTAGGCTACTTACTTTGGGCTGGATGATGGGTGTAAATTTTTTTTATTAAAAAATAATAATATGGCGACAAACTTTGATGAGATGGTGGTAATATTAAAGCATATAGTAACACAGTGCATATACATACCTATGTAACGCACCTTAATAACATATTGATATCTAATTAGTGGTTAAGGGTTTCAGGCGAAGCTCGATTCTATCTTCAGCCCTTATCGTCAATTACTATCTGATGAGATGAAGGCCAAGAGATTGCCTGTCTAGCATAAAAATAGTAATAAGTGGTCGGCCATCATTAAACTCGTCAGATTTATATCATCCATCGCACCGGAAATGTGTTAGTGATGAATGGATGTACCTAAAGAAAATGCAAGGCGAGAGCGATGAACGGAGAAAATGATGGGTATGGCAACATTCTGTCCATACTGCTTAGGTTTTTACAGCTGACCACCTCACCTCAATGTCTCGGGCAATTTTCTCTGTTTTATTTTGTCTTGAGACTTTTTGTCTTCTCTATGCTGGCCTAGGAGCGAACAAATAACGTAGAATGGACTCATCCCATAATGGGTGTCGTAAAAGTCGACTAAGGGAGATTGCCTGGTGTAGACCAATAAGCACCTTGAGGCACCCGAATGGTGGAGGGCAAACCACCAACAACAGCACACCCAAAGAGGGTTGGTGTCAGGCAGGCAGCCGGCTGTAAAATCTAAGCCAAAACCTTGAGCAGTATGGATTGGAATGTTGTTATTTCAATCACTCTCGCCGTTCATCGGTCTCTCGACATCGACATGGCCCGTTCCGTCGCTTTTCTATACATTCATTCATCACTAGCACCATTACGGTGTGATGGGATGATATCAATCAAAATGGAGTTGATGGCTTGATGACGTCTGACCGACATGAATGAGGGAGGAAACATACTGTGCTATCCCCAGATAGACTGGGAACAGGGCTGGGAGAAGAAGAAGACTTTGTCTTGAGACACTTCTCTTGTATTTAATAAATATAAATGAGAGTGTGCTGTCTTTCGTGCTGTTGACTGTACTTAATCAGATTCAACACAAGTACGTTAAAATACATTAACAAATACACGCGAAACAACGCCCACGTTCGCCCTAAATATGAATCAGAAACGTAAAAAAATGAAAAATGTATACAGCCTCAACAGTACACGTCAAGAGCCTGTCAGAAGTCATACGCCGACACAACCTGGTTACGCTGACGAAGGAAATAATTAAATTTTTGTTTTTCAACACAACGCTCAAACTCAAACGTTTCTCTTTACTTCGGTCTGTACTGGCAACACTAGGTCAGGGTGTACACTATTGTTGAATATACTGGAGTGATTTAAAGCTAAAAAGCTTTATATAAGTGTTTTGTTCTGAATCTTACTGAAAACCTTACTTTAATTTGACAAATTATTATTGTTGACAGTATATCTTGGGCGCATATACTGGTTAGGCATAAGTGTAATACACGGGGCTAAAACACATTGGAGTCCGTGGTGTACCATGCGGGATTTTGTAATCCCAGGATGTTAAAGTTATGGATCTTCTCAGTACTGCAAGGCTATATTGAACGATGATCCAACTAAAAAGATTTGGTCATAAAATATTACGTGTAGGGACTTGGCATCATGGCATTTTGTTGATAAAGTTATGCAACGTATAATACTACTTTTACGACTAACGCTATCCTGTATAGTGTAACTGTAGAAATACTGTGTTTCAGTTAAAGGCGAAAGGAAAAGGAAAAAGCGATCAAGCGGTCCACTCGTCGCCAAAAGGTTCTGCATTTACACCTTTTCACTGCGGGCTTCCTTTTGAGTTGCACCGTTGGGAATTCTCAAGAATTTTGCATTAAACCTCTTCCGAGTGAAATTTGATAACGAGGATGGGAGCTTCTGTACGAAGTTAGCTATGCGATAGCCTGTTAAGTCTAACGCTTTTAGTTTGATTGCTCGTTCCAGTAGATGGGTGATCAAAAATGTGTTATTCATAGCGTTTGAGCGGACGGTATAAAAATATTTCATGCACTTACACCTACCATCTAGCCCACATTAAGTAGCATACGCACTTGTGTTATGGAGAGGTTTTAGACGTCAGACAAGAAATTATATTGAAAATATACTACCTAAACATATACGCACCAATAAACTAATAAATATCAATACCGTGTGGTGACGGTATAGAAGAATACAATGAATTGTCACCATTATTGCCTCTCTCGTGGTTCTCTTTCTCTTACTCTAGTCTCCTTGTACTACTACATACTAAATACAATGAGAAATGGGCAGCAGGGTTCCTGGTGCACTGCACCACCTAGCAAATTAGAAGATTTTCTAGAATTTCGTCCATTTAATATTAATTGTAGAGGTAAAAGTAGCAATAAGAACTGTACAACCTACTTGCAACAAAATAATTATTTGGAGATCGGGAACGTTTTCAAATGAAATTCAAATAGGTATCTCGGACAAAACGATGAATCCTGTCTGATAGGGATCTGAAGACTTCCCTTTATTTCAGTAAATACAGAAAAGCGGACCGAACATTGGTATCGGAATAGAACAATACTTTGCCTTTATAGACACTTACTTTCAGGAATTATTTGAGCGTTCATTTTTTAAGACACAACCTTACCTCGCTTACCTTTGGGTCACTTTTTGAATACAACACGTCCGATAATAAGGGCTCGTCTTTTGGCATTAGTGTCTCGATCTGTTTGTATAAAATAACCAACAGAATTAGAATGGTAATGAGATAAAGTTTGGACGAACTGGCATAATTTTTTTTTTGACATACCAATGGAGCTCAAAAACAAAATAATTTTCAAAGCACAGAGGAACTAGACGTAGTATATTTATGACTACCCATCACATAATCGTACTTTGTCCACATTGCAATGAGTGGGCCATAACCCACCACTCTGGCCTAGTGTGGATTGGTGCCTTCCGAAGCACAGAGAAACTCGAGATCATAAATTTTCGCTCACCTATCCGATTACTAGCCCTAGCGAACATAGCTTAGTTTAAGCAATCACAGGCCGAGTGCGCCAAGCCACTGCGAAATCGAGCTCCTCCTGTACGTACGTATGTATGTAAAATTCATCACTAGTAATATGCGATGTCCACCAATGTTTGTGGTAACGTCCATTTCATTGGATTAACTTGTCTGACACCGATGTTCATTAGTGCAACAGTGAACACGATATTAAATCCTAATCTTCTTTGTGTACAGTACAGTTTTCAATTGGAAAATATCTATCCTGCAAATCCGCCGACAGGATAACCTCAAATTAACAACTCTGTCAGCTGACATTCGCGTTATGGTCGCTGTAATTGCTCCTACTAAGAATTTGTGAAGCGTAATATTTTTTTATAACTCTATATTATAAATGTCGTTGTAATTGCCCCTTATACGAATTTGTGAAGCGTAATTTTTTATAACTATATCATAAAAGTATCGTAATTTTATTGAAGAATTAATTCGTCTATATTTTATTACTAAAATCCTGAGTTTTGTCTGAAGAAATTGAGCAAAGAAGGTTCCCAAAGGTAGGTGACTAAAAGACTCTGGGGTGACTGTCGGCTGCAGTATTTTTATTGAGTTTACCTATAAATAGCTCTGTCAGGAATACATCATATTTAAATTCCTTAATTTTTCGCCAGCAGGATTTTAACCACCGTGCCGTGTGGTGACGAATAAAGCAGAATACAATTGTCACAACCCCCAATCTTCTGTGAGTGTCGTACAAGGCGACTAATGGTAAAGACAAGGATAAGTAAAATAAAGCAGCGTTCCTCTTATACCACCTAGCATTAAACTGCGGACTATGTGCCCGATACATGGCTATAGGTTTGCTCACTATTGCATGTGACATAACGTTGGTGTTAATTAACCCGTCGGGGATCAATAGGCGTGATTTATGTATGTATTTTAACCTTATAACTTTGAAAGCTTAAAAACGGTTTGAGGAATTGCTATTCACCTTTACCGGTAAGATTCTAAACGTTGAGTTATAAGTAAAGGCCGTGTTACATGTACTCACTCACCTGTCTTAGCTAGTACCTCCATGTCCCTTAGGAACTCCATCATCTACTTTTATGTTTCCAAAATTGTATATTATGAATAAACAACAAATTGTATTGTTTGTGACCTACAGACTTAAAAGACAAGGTCAATAACAAAGGTAAAGGTAAAGTAACAAAGAACGTAATAATAATATATTTGTCGAAAATGAAGGCGCATGTTATTGGAGTGACAAACATGACGTTGATTTCGTGTTATCTTTAACCCATGAAAATATAAATTGTTATTCAGTCTGGCATTGATACATACGAATGAATTTTCGTCACACATGTTTCTAAGAAACGGCGCTCATCAAACAGAAACCACACTTCAAAATAAAGTCAATAGTCTTAATAAAACAGATTCTTGACAATATTTGAGATTAAAGTACATTTAAGTAAACGCTTCGTTATTAAAAATCTCCGTCTGGCTGAAGGATTTGCTGTAACATGCGAAAAAAACTTATTTTTATAAAAAAATCTGCAAATAAGAATCTTCACAAATATTTGTAAATTTGACACCGATGCGAAAATTTATGCACACGTAACAGAGAAGAATAAGTTGATTTTTTTTATTGCAAAAGATGTACTGCCCGGGTAGCATGACCACTGAAACACGGATTATGATATACCCGTTTATCGCTTTGTCATGCTTGATATCATAACACTACTTGTACAAAGACTAGTCAGACAAATCATCAGTGTCTAATCCAGGTGCTCTAACAGGAATGGTCCCCGGTTTTTGAATCCAATCAGCCTAACTATTTTCAACGTGTCCACTATCCGTTCTTGGGCGAGCAGAAAAACGACCAAGCTATCCTAAACAAACGAAAAAACGTTACTTTGCACAATGGAGGCTCATTAAAATTCGTTGGGCGATGAATTTACATCGGCTGTCATGCAACCCTCATATTTGAATAGGACAGCCGAGAGAGTGCCGTTTTGAATAATTTCACCTTTCTCTACAGCGTTTCGAATAAGTACATACGTGTCTTGTCAAATTATGAATGTATTTTATGATTTTGAAGGATCTCTCGAAGGACTCTCGTATTATTTTTATAATGAATAATTTGATTGACAATGATATTGTGACCTTCAGACGAAGAAAAATAATATTAGCAAATACCAGCAATAGATGTTTGTAGCGGCTAGGTCATATGCGCTACACAAACAAAGTATCGAGTAACTGAGAAATGGTTGATGAGCGAAAAGTGCGACAGCTAACGATAACAATGGAGACAAATCAATATTAGACCTAATGACTTTTTGTGATAAGGCACAACAAGATAACCTGTGTATTAAATTTTTGGACTTCATTCTAACAGAGTTCCCTACTGTTGCCTCGATAGACGATATCTAAGGTGACGCGATAATATAAATCTATCCCCGTAGAGATGGCAGAGTATTCGAGTATAGCTTGGGCCAATACTCTGTAATTTACGTTACTGCGATTTACACGCCCGATAGATGGAAATAGGATCGCATTATATGGGACCTAAACTATTAAGTGAATGTGGCGTGTGTTTTGTATTTAAGTATATGTTTAAAAAAATATTACAAAGAAATAAGTTCATAACATTTTAGAATAAACCACGTCGTGTAGAGGGACATAGTCTTTCCGACCCATCTTTCTTAGCAAATCTAATAATTTAAACCGTACGTAAATTCAATAATGTGAATGGAATTTTGTTTAAATAGCAAACGAGATGTTCCGATTGGTGAAAGATTGCCTCTTCCGGGGCTCCAATGGCCATTATGCGGGCTCTGGGTCATTTATGAATAATCAATTTAACTTAGGCACAACTTCTTGGAGGCGCTCGAAAGTGAGATGTGTTAAGATGAGACGCGCCATATTGTCGGTTGTGACTTTAAAAAGCGTTCCTAAGCGGATAAAATTCACACGATCACAAGACATCATTGCAAACTCAATATATATAATAAAATTAGAAATCTTTGTTTGTAAGTTTTGGACTTCGTGAGAAAGATTTGAGGAAACATTCTACGCAGTGCCATTTTCACCACCTAGCTTTTGATGTAATTGATCAACATCATCACCAGCCCTTTAATGTCCCCACTGCTTGGGCGCGGAACTTCCCTATGGATGGAATAATATAGGGAGATATTTGATATAATTAGCGTCTAGATAAATCATAACGTGTTAGAGTAAAAAACATACGGTAGTACCAATCCTCCGCTTTTCGTCGGTTAAAAAAGATGTTGAGAGAAAAAGGTTGACTTTATAAAAACCGGACTTGTTGCAACGTGCAATCCCAAAGGTATGCACACAGAGACAGACAGAGACTTCGGTCCACGCTCAGAGTTCGTCGAAGCTCCCAGAAGAAAGTCATCGATGCGCATAGCGACGTCTTTGTAAAAAGATATACTCTCTTAAATTGAATGAAACTTTGCAATTAAAAGTTACTGGCGACCGAGGTGTGGCTAGTTCCGGCCGCTCGCTTGTTTCACTATGCTATTATTTTATACATTTTATGGCGGAAGACAAACGGAACTATTACTTTGTTTGTTGCTCGCTTACTTTGGTTTATATTCAAATCTTGGTTCAACGTGTGCATTAATTACTGCAGCGTATTCTGTTTTCATACCACCACGCTGGCCTGCCCCTCTAGACAATTGGTCAATTTATTCAAACGAATAGAATACAAAATATAAGGGTAATTTTTTGATAACGTCTCTACCATTTGACATGACGGTCGCCAGGATGTTTTCTTTCTAATACGTCAATTTCATACATTTGTATTCTATTCGTTCGAATTCGATTGGCCGCTTTATAAATGCTAGCCTCAAATTACTTCAAGATTGTCGTAATGGTTGACCAAGGGAGATTGCCTGGTGTAGACCAAAAAATTCTCGGGGCACCCAAATGGTAGAGACCAAACCACCAACAACAGCATACCCAAAGAGGGTTGGTGTCAGGCAGGCGGCCGGCTGTAAAACCTAAGCCAATTAAGCAGTATGGACTGGAATGTTGTCATTCTAATCACTGTCTCCTTTCTTCTGCCTCTCGAAATGGCCGATCCTAGATAACCTGGGAACGGGGCAGGAGTAAGATGATTATATTCTGACGCCACCACTTCACTAGCAATATACTGCTATTACGCTGCTAGAGTATACTGCTAGTATGCCCACACACATAGTAGGTGAAATGCGAATAATAATACACCCCTGCATCATCATCATCATCACCACCAGCCCTTTAATGTCCCCACTGCTGGGGCACGGGCCTTCCCTATGGGCGGAAGAAGCTAGGGAGTTTGGGCCATAACCCACCACGCTGGCCCAGTGCGGGTTGGTGGGTATTAACGACTGCATATGCAGCCGGGACCAACGGCTGAACGTGCCTTCCGAAGCACGGAGGAACTCGAGATAATAAATTTTTGGTCACCCATCCAATGACCGGCCTTAGCAGAATTGCTTAGTTTACGCAATCGCAAGCCAAGCGTTTAATGCTATTTTGCGCTAGCGAGCTCCTCTTGTCACCTCTGCATACTACTGCATATTCAGGGAGAAATAATAATATGCGTGGTTTATCTATGTTAAACGCCCGTTCTACTTTTGTATGGGAGTGGATCTTAATTTCTCTACACTCGACTCTGTTCTACTCCACTTCACTGGATTATCAATCTTAACTAGGTTATTTGTAAATCCAAGCAATTAGTATTGGACTCTATTTTGTTAGTTCGAAAACAGATATTTCAAGAGCAGTAATTTTAGTATTAGGATTTTACCACGCTTGGCGCCATTGAGCCCCGGGAATTTTATTTTCTGAGCGCCTATATTGACTGAGTAATTGATTTACTTACGTAAGTACTTACTATCTGATTACATAATTTCTATTCCTTATATTCCTTTACCAATTACTAAAGGTAGACATTCAATCATCTTTACATTCATCATAATCTATGTAGTAACATTTGTGTAAGGGTTTTCTTACATTGATGAAATAAATGAGTAAAACTCTTAATATTGTTTAGGCGTTGTTTTAACGTTATGAATTTCTGTCAAACCATTTTCTAAGAAACGTTTTAATAAGGTTAGAACAAAGAGTAATATTTTATAAATATAATTGTACTACATTTAACAAACACGATGCAGGCATTGGAAAACTTTTCTACATGGGACCTAATATAATTGGCGAAAGGACGGCAGAGTAGAATACAATTGTCACCACCCCAAATCTCTCCCGTGGGTGTCGTACGATGGGACTAAGGATAAATCAATGTTGAGGAATGGGCAGCAGCGTTCCTTTTATACCACCTACCAATAGCAATGCACTGCGACTTTTGTGCACGATAAATGGCAATAGGCTCGCCCCCTATTACATGGGACCTAACATAATTGGCGAAACGTGGGTGCTAGTTCACCTCTGCCTACCCCTTCTACCTGCCTACGGATATTTATGTATGTATGTATGTATGGGTGTTAATTCACCACTGACCTCTAGATGCCGGCAGTGTAGGTCCTAGCGGTTTGCAGATCCTGGGGGGGGCCTATGCCCAACAGTGGGCGGCTCTCGGCTGAAATGATAACCCTCTGGGATAAATAAGCGTCATATATATATGTAATCGTCCTAAGTACCATTTAGATCCAAGGACACGGACACCAGTCCGTCACCGTTATAAAAAACCTTCTCTAGGTATCCTAGGTATCCTGCAGCTAAATGTTGTCTAAATATACCCACAAAATTAGATAAAATTTAGACTTGTGGTTCCTTAAAAAATTTGATACTTAAACCCCTAATATATCTTTATTGTCTGCCTATATCTTATTAACTAACACAAAAGAAACAATGAAGCCGCCTTAAAGCCATGGCTTACTTTCGTCAACGTTTGTCTTTGAAGTACTCTTCATAAGCCAATGTGCGGTAACCCTACATCAAGAAAGCCATATACCTGATATCGCGAATTACATGCGTCGGTGAACACAATTCGAGTGTTATTCCAAAATAATTGGGGGCGATGGATAATGGCATTATCATCGGACGAACGGAGGCAGAATTTTATTTATTTTCTTTCATTCGATCGCGACCAACTCGCTTTGACCATTTTTCGGATATATTTGGTTGTCTATTCAATCGGTAATATGCTTTATATGAATTGTAGATTTTCATACAGTACCGTGGCCTGTTGTATTTTATATGTCTCAATATAAAAATAAAACCGGCATTATATTTTTCTTCGCTTCGTGACCTTTGAAACGCTTCTTAAGTGATCTGAAATATCATTAAAGCTTGGAAGATTTACATTGCGTCAATGACATTTACGGATTGTATGTACAAAACTGTGTTGTATATTCAATGAACCCTTATACATATACACGTTAGCTAAATTCGTGAAGGTTGTTTCATTTCAAATATTCTAATGGATAAGAAAACAAAGAATAAAAATAAGGTTTATGAAAATGTCAAAGATTAACACCTGCTGCACTCAGAGACGTCAATTTACTTATAAATTTTAATTCAAATCTAGACCATTGACGCAAGAATAGCGACTAGTTTTGAATTAATTTTTTTTTGACGTTAAGTTCTTATTAACGTTATACGTACCTAATGGGCACTATGGGCAGTGTAACGTTGTCATTTTGTCACTTGTCAAAGTCGTCAAAGTCAAAATTGACAAACTGACTGACAGTGACAATGACATTAGTTGTCATAATAATTTTGGGTTTGCAAAGAGAAATTGGCATAATTGGGGACTTATAAAAAAAAAAAAAAAAAAAAAGGAAAAAGTTCAGATAAGAGTTGCTTGGTTTGGGTGGTTATATAACCCCCAAGTGTTATAAAAAATATTACTTTACTTTTTCCTTGGTTTCCAGACAATAATGTTGTATTTTGGCAGGTTAGGATTTTATTTAGTATTTATTCGGCGTTTAGGTTTCGTTAGGTCTTCAGTGGTCACATTTGTTGCCTAAAATTCCCTTAGAATAGATTTTTTAGAGATCGAAGAAATTGTCAATTTGTCAATGTTATCTTGGCTGTATGATACAGAATCGTTGCCCTAGTCCGGCCTAGTAGCCTTACAAAATTTCAGGATTCGATTGTCAAACTATACGGCCAATGACGAGCGCTTATTTTGAAATTCGGAAGTGGAATTCATTCCGTTTTAAAATTCCTAGCTAGACGCTGTAAATTTTTGATGGTCTTCTTATCTTGGTGGAATTTTCCAAATTTCAGAGGAATTTTATAAATATTATATCGGAGCAAGCAAGTTGTTCTCCGAATAACAGCTGTTATTAAAAGGAATACATACTGTGTCACTGACCCGAAAGGGTCCTTTGGTACGAGTAAAGAGACTCCAGTTAAAGCTGTCTTGATTGTGGACTGGACCTAGCGGGTAATCCTGTGAGGAATTGCTACTCCCTACTACACTTCTCTACAGTCAGGTACCTTACTAACCACCAGGCGGCTGAAGGCTCGGAGATAAAGATAGACTTCTATAGATATAGACAGATTAATATAATTTAGATTCATATACTCGTCCCACTCGTTATCGACCAGAACGACTCCACCTGAACTCCTTGGTCTTGGTTCTTTTTAACTACCGCTTATGTAAATTTTAAATTATAAATTGTGTTAAATTTGTATTAAATTGAAATTATAAATTTACTACTGTCCAACTGGTTGTTTTTATTTTATTGTCACCATTAGGTATATTAGGTAGAAGGGGGGAAATCTAAATTATTATTATATAGGAACACATAAGCAGGAAAAAATACAAGTATTACATGGCGCCCGAACATTAGGAAAAGGAGGTTCTGTTACTTTTTATTATAGTCCTTGTTTCTGGTCTAATTTGCTCAGAGGAGGCTGGTCGATGACGGGCAGGATTAGAGGTTAGTTTTTTATTTTAGGAGTGTTATCATCATTGCTATAAACTTAAACCTAATTTGTATAATTTTCTTGTGCTATAAAATATTTTATACAGGGATATCTTCACTATTATACAGGAATTTTACATGTTAATGGAGAAACTGTAAGTTCTGTTCGATATCTGGAGTGGTTTCTTTAGTTTTTTGCACTGCATTTTTTTTATTTTGCAATTTTAATGCTATAATAAGCTAGGTATAATTAGCAGATTACTTTACTTAATTTCTTATAACCTTTTTACTGTGCCTGCGCATAACAGTGCACTATCTTGGTTCCTTTGCCTGCCTTTCCACACTTTTTTTTATCTTTTAAAGTCATATTGACATTAACATATAAATAAATAAATTAGGTTGTTTGCATCATGGAGCAAAGACCAATAACTTTTAATTTGCTGTTGAAAGATGAACTTGAGTATGAAGTTAAGATTAAGGGTGCAAAGCCGACAGACACAGTGACTGCTTTGAAGGCACAGATTCGTTTACTCAATAGGGACCTGCCCTCTGATGAGGTATTGGAATGTGGTGATCTAGATTTTGTTTCAGAATTAAGAATTGTGCAGAAAAAGCTAGATGATCTGGATAAACTGGTTTCAATATCTTCATCAAAGGCAGGCACACTAAAAACTTTGAATAGGATTCAGACCCTTGCACACCATTTATTCCATCGAATCAGTCGGCTGGATGTGGGAGAAGAGATGGACAGCGACTTCTCTTCCTCATTGGCCTCCTGTCAGAAGCGTTTAGACAGTGTTTTGGTAAAAATTGATAACATTTTACACACATAAATATATTTTAAAGTTATGAGCTTTGGTCTTACTTCAGCTCCGGCTACGCAACAGCGTTTGATGGATCGCTTATTTGGCCCAGAGTTTACTGGTCCTGGAAATAATATTAATATTAATTTAACTAATAATAGTAATAATTTAATTAGTAATAATAGTAAATTGTTCGTCTACCTCGATGATTTAGTTTTACTAACAAGCAATTTCCAGGAGCATTTGGAGTTGCTCCAGTTGGTGAAGGACAGGTTGAGTCATGCTGGCCTTACCATTAACATGGGAAAGTGTCAGTTCTTCAGAAAACAGCTTAAATATTTGGGTCATGTAGTTGATGAATACGGTTTGCGCACTGATCCTGAAAAGGTGAAGGCTATAGTAGATTTTCCCACCCCCACAAGTAGAAAAGAGGTGAAGAGTTTCTTGGGAACAGCATCATATTACCGTCGTTTCATTGTAAATTTTAGTAACAGGGCAGGGCCGTTGAATGCTCTTACATCAACTCGCAAAGGCGCTCCACCGTTCAAATGGTCAGTCGAGGCGGACAGGGCGTTCAACGACCTAAAATTGGCATTAACCACTGCACCAGTGTTGGCATGCCCCGATTTTTCAAATGAATTTGCAGTGCATTGCGATGCATCCGATTACGGGCTGGGAGGGGCCTTGACACAAACCATAGACCACGTCGAACATCCCATTGCTTTTTGTAGTCGATCTCTTTCGGCAGCGGAACGCAACTATTCAGCAACTGAACGGGAGGCATTAGCAGTGGTGCATGTCGTTGAACATTTCCGAGCGTATTTAGACAATGGTCGTCCTTTTAAAATTATTACAGATCATGCTAGTCTGAAATGGTTTCTAAATCTTAAAAATCCAACTGGCCGTCTAGCACGTTGGGGCTGTAGACTGTCACCCTATAATTTTACAATTGAGCATCGCAGTGGCTCAAAGAATATTGTACCAGACGCGTTGTCCCGTGCAGTCCCAGTAGCACCGGTAGACATTATTTCCACAAACGACTCTTGGTATAATAATATTGTACAACGTTGCACGGATAAGCCACGAGCTTGTCCAAATTTTCAATTAGTAGATGGTAGGTTAATGCGTTTTACGAAAGGCACAAATAAACTAGGTAGTGATTTCCAATGGAAAGAGGTAGTCCCATTAGAATTTAGAGAGGATATAATTTTACAAAATCATTCTGTACCTACTGCTGCACACTTGGGTGTGGCAAAAACATATAAACGCTTAAAGTTAAGATATTTTTGGCCTGGTATGTATAAAGATACCGCGGACTTTATTAAAAAATGTACTGTTTGCAATGCTTATAAACACAGCACACTGGCAACACCGGGATTTATGGGTGAACCTAAAATTTGTTGCAGGCCATTCCAGTGCATCAGCATAGATCTAGTTGGTCCACTGCCGATGTCCCGTCAGCAAAATATCTATCTGCTAGTTGTGGTGTGTGTATTTAGCAAATATTGTTTAATGTTTCCATTACGTACGGCCACCGGCAAAGTTATTGCTCAACGTTTGGAGGATCATGTATTTCTTGTGCACGGAATCCCTCAAACTGTAATGTCTGACAACGGTTCACAATTTGTTAGTCGAGAGATTCGTTCTATGTACGAGAAATATAATATCCCCCAAATACACTTGGGACCGTGTACTGTCCTCAGGTGAATACCGTAGAGCGTTATAACCGTACAGTGATCACGGCGGTTGCGTCTTTCGTTGAAAGCGATCATAGAACTTGGGACGTGAATATACACAAAATACAGTTCGCAATGAATACGGCTGTGAACGAGGCGACCTCGTATACACCGTTCATGCTCGTTCACGGTAGGGAAGCCGTTGCGGATGGCAACATTTATAGTGAATTCACGGATATCGATGAGTTAATCGTGCAACCACGGGATGCGTATATCAGTGATCTAGGTCATCTCAAAGACGTCTTTGTGAATGTAAAATCATCTCTTCGCAAGGCTCATGAGCATAACGTACAGTACTATAATAAAAAGCGGCGTGATATTACGTACAACGTAGGTGATAACATTTGGAAACGTACATACAAACAAAGTGTTGCAGATAGATATTTTTCGGCAAAATTAGCTCCCAAATATGAGCTATGTAAAATCATTAGAAAACTGTCTCCGTTAGTGTATGAACTTGAGGACGAGAATGGCAAGTTCATAGGCAAATGGCACATAAAGGATTTTAAAATTTTAGATTCGGCATCAGATGACTGATGTCACACAGTAACCTTTTTTTCTTTTATTTACCTTTTAGCATTATTATACATTTTGCTAGATTTTTTTTTTTTTCTCATTTTCCCCCGTGTGTTGGGCGGGCGTAAGAATTCCTACACTGCCATAATTCCACCCGGCATGTCGTAAGAGTCGACTAACGTGGGTAATAGCACTCGTAACAACAGTTGGTGCGGCGGGTGTCCACCACCTCTGTGCCTCGGTTAAGATTCTCTTGTTTCCCATCTTTTCCCACTTAACGTAACTTTTTTCCAAATTTTGTAATGTAATTCTTTTTCTAACATTTATAATTTGGGGAATACACAAGAGAGTTTTAAACCGAGACACAGGGCGGGCACCGGCTAAATGGGCGTGGAGTTAATTTTACAACTTGCAACACTAGGCTTTCTAGCTTTGTGGTTTTGTGAGTTGTGTCGCCATCTGGTGGCATTGTTTTGTATTATCTCGCAAGCATGCCTGTATCGCGAAATAATATTTTAATTATTCCAATATTATTATTCGGTTTTTACCGTGGAATGAAATTTTCTTTTACATTTTAACATTTTACATACTGATTAACTTAAATAGATATATTTTAGTGTTTTTGCACGTTTCATTTTAATAAAGTTAGGACTATAGTCGGGATTATGGTTTGTGAAATGTGGGGTGGTTGGTATGACAGCTGTCATACTCGTACACATTTCTGTCTATCCTTTTCGCACTTATAGCATTTAGATATTTGTTGCCTGCTGTCATATCGATCAGGCTGGGTTTTGCGAACTATAGTTCTCGGAAATTTAAATAGTTTTAAATTTTTTTTGGCAAAAGAATTATTTTAGGGGGTTTTCAGTATCCGTTTCAGTCGTATAGGTAGGAAGGTAATGGGATTCGGGTTTGACGTGGGCGTCAAGCACGAATTCACTTACGTGAATTCTTTCGAGGGAAAGGGGATATTGTAACGTTGTCATTTTGTCACTTGTCAAAGTCGTCAAAGTCAAAATTGACAAACTGACTGACAGTGACAATGACATTAGTTGTCATAATAATTTTGGGTTTGCAAAGAGAAATTGGCATAATTGGGGACTTATAAAAAAAAAAAAAAAAAAAAAAAAAGGAAAAAGTTCAGATAAGAGTTGCTTGGTTTGGGTGGTTATATAACCCCCAAGTGTTATAAAAAATATTACTTTACTTTTTCCTTGGTTTCCAGACAATAATGTTGTATTTTGGCAGGTTAGGATTTTATTTAGTATTTATTCGGCGTTTAGGTTTCGTTAGGTCTTCAGTGGTCACATTTGTTGCCTAAAATTCCCTTAGAATAGATTTTTTAGAGATCGAAGAAATTGTCAATTTGTCAATGTTATCTTGGCTGTATGATACAGAATCGTTGCCCTAGTCCGGCCTAGTAGCCTTACAAAATTTCAGGATTCGATTGTCAAACTATACGGCCAATGACGAGCGCTTATTTTGAAATTCGGAAGTGGAATTCATTCCGTTTTAAAATTCCTAGCTAGACGCTGTAAATTTTTGATGGTCTTCTTATCTTGGTGGAATTTTCCAAATTTCAGAGGAATTTTATAAATATTATATCGGAGCAAGCAAGTTGTTCTCCGAATAACAGCTGTTATTAAAAGGAATACATACTGTGTCACTGACCCGAAAGGGTCCTTTGGTACGAGTAAAGAGACTCCAGTTAAAGCTGTCTTGATTGTGGACTGGACCTAGCGGGTAATCCTGTGAGGAATTGCTACTCCCTACTACACTTCTCTACAGTCAGGTACCTTACTAACCACCAGGCGGCTGAAGGCTCGGAGATAAAGATAGACTTCTATAGATATAGACAGATTAATATAATTTAGATTCATATACTCGTCCCACTCGTTATCGACCAGAACGACTCCACCTGAACTCCTTGGTCTTGGTTCTTTTTAACTACCGCTTATGTAAATTTTAAATTATAAATTGTGTTAAATTTGTATTAAATTGAAATTATAAATTTACTACTGTCCAACTGGTTGTTTTTATTTTATTGTCACCATTAGGTATATTAGGTAGAAGGGGGGAAATCTAAATTATTATTATATAGGAACACATAAGCAGGAAAAAAAACAAGTATTACAGCAGCAGCGTTTTTATTATACCACCAAGCAATATACTGCGATTTTTATGTCTGATAAATGGCAATAGTCTCGCCATATGGAATTTAACATAATTGGCGAAAGGTAGGTGTTAATTAACCCCTACCTTAGGCGTGATTTATGTATTAATCAATTGTGTACTGTATATCAAAATCATTAGGATAGAAATCGAATGGTGGCATTTTACAGCTTTGCTAAGTCCACTGGGGAAGAGTTTATACGTTGAATTGACAATAACATTATTCCTTGAGAAAATAGATGCTTGTTTTCAAAACTTACAATTCGAATTATACTCTAGGTCCACAAGTCGATACAAAGTTTGAAAAACAATCCAACATTCATTTTGCAAAAGTTTCTCTTGAAAGCATCTTGGTACTACAGAGCGGAAACAGATTACAAGTTTATGATGCTGTCCAATGGCACGCAACAGGAATTCTAGTGTCGGTGGAAAAACTAGAGATACAAAGGCGAAATTGAATTAAAACTATGTTAACTAGCGACGGACTGGTATCCGCGAGGTAAGCATCGATGTCCTAGGGTTGCCACTGCTTCATTTTCAAAAATTTAAATCTTTTTTTTAAGAGTTGTTATTCACATTGTGGTTATATCGCTCTCATGAACGTTGTATAGACAATATACCTACTACTAGATTAAGGACCCCGTTAGTCTGATGAGAACACAACCCTTGCCGGTGGTCTTGTTACTACTTACGCCTTCAGAGAATCCAAGTAGGATACTGCGCGAACTCTTGTGTATTAAATTAATCTCAAAGGAATATGAACTTCCATGTGGAGTCACAGGAGAACGGTGGGGTGAACGATAATAATAGGGGAAAGTAGGGTAAATTGGGGCACTACTCAATTGGACATCCACTTCAATCTTGACATAATATACTTTCATATTGTGATAAGTATGTTAATGACTGGTCCGTCTGTCACCACGTCCATTCTCTCTCGCGGGAGTTGCATTATGTCGACTAAGGATTAAATCAGTGAATCGTATTTGTGGTATAAGAAATACAATATTTCGTTTATTTTTTTGTGCTGTATTGTGTTAAGTTCTTTGTTAAATGACCACAGTTTAAAGTAGTTTAGACTGTTAAACTAACTTTTTCCACTGTGAGGTTATTGTTGACTTCGATTGGTTGTCGGGGCGGATCAAATACAAATTTTATTATACAGGGCATTAAAGAGCTAATAACCAATTTAATGTCGTTACTCAGGTCTTTCTGAAGGGTGTAAGAATGTAAGGTTAAATGTTATAACTAAATTGCTTTAATTTCGGCGTAACATTCTATTCAACATGGTTCTGTTTGTCTATTACTTAGGAAAACCGCGAGGTACGTTTCTATATTACCTAAATTTCTATGGTAAAATGTGGTGGGATTGCTGTATTGTGTACAATAAAAATAGCTGGAGTAGGCAATTATCACAATTAATAATAATAGCAGTATGTACTACAAAGAGTATTCGAATGTCAAGAAAATGTCTAAGCCGACAATTTGAAAGAAACCGAAAAATGTTTATTTGGTACCTACATTTTACAATAAAAATAACAATAATATAAGTTTAAGAGCAAGGAATTTGGCGGTTGTTTAATGTAAATAACTTTATAAAATTAATAAAAAGAAAAAATTGATGAATTATTGTCCTAATGCGGGAAACGAACTAGCGCCCCCCGCAACCTGGGCGGCTGATTATACCACTACGAATCGGGTCATTTTTCAATGTATTAATTTTTTAAATATTTATTATAATGACATTCAATCTTATGCTACATGTAAAACTCCTTTTAATGTTGTTGATGGTGTGATGAATAAGTAAATAAAATGTTTTCAAATAATAGTAAAAATAATAACTGTATAAAAGATCTAGACAACCCTGCTTGTGCAAAGTAGCACCACGGGCCAAAACCTGTGCACTGTCGGTGTAAATTATGTTGAGTGGCCCGGGCGGTTGCTTTTTTAATTATTCTTTCCCTCTCGACATTTGTTGTTGCCGTTTTCTCGCCACAGATAACACAATAATAAATAATCAAAAGAGTGTTTCTTATTCCTAACACTGGGTTGGAAAAATGATAAATATTTTATAAAGAGCGCCTTTACAAACTTTCCCTATTTAGGGAGATTTTGACGTCAAAGTTTTCTATTTATATGCCATGTGGGGTGTGGTGACGGCAGATCAATTGTCACGATCTCCAATATCTCCTGCTGTCGTAACCCTCAGTCGTACAAGACGACTGAGGGTTACGACAGCGATGAGTATTGGGCAGCAGTGTTCCCCTTATACCACCTAGCGATAAACTGCGATAAACGTGCCCGATAGATAGTATCAGACTCGCTTCCTATATTCCTATTATATAGGAGCTAACATACTTGGCAAAACGTGGGTGTCAATTTACCTTTGGCTACCCCTTCGGGAATAAATGTAGTATTTCCTGAGTATACCTACATAAAGCTACACAGTTCTAGCTTTAAAGTAGAATAACTGCTGCTGTTGTGACGTTTTCTAAAAAGCCTAGCACAATTTAATAACAACAATTTGTGAAACTGACATCTGAAACCTTTATCAACGATACAATATCAGCCTTTGTAACAAAGGTTGCTTAAAATCCAATACATTGTTTGCAGCCACATTGCGGTACATGCCTACTTCAAATTACAAAATTTTTAACAAAGAAGTACCATGTAATTTACGTAATTAGCGTAATTGTAGTACAGTCAAAGGCAAATGTGGTTGACAAATTGGTAAATATATAAACAAATATTTCTTACACCCACATACACCTATAATTTTTACACAATTACATAATTCACGCCTATTTACAGAGGTATATTTTACACCCAAATTTCAACAATCATGCTAAGTCCCATGTATTAAGGGGCGAGCCTATTGCCATCTATCGGGCAAGTAAATTGTATTATGTTGCTAGGTGGCTAATTCAACAACAAGTTTCTCCAATTTGTTAGAAATAATGCATAATAAATAGTTTTTTGTTGTACGTGAGTGCAAAGTTGTTTTTTAACCGCGTGCTCAATTTTGACGACCGAGCTAGCGAAGGATTCTAAAATTGAATCATGAGCGCAGCGACTGATTCAAAAATTAGAATCCTGAGCGATAGCGAGGGAATCAAAGAGCACAAGGTGAAAAATCTTTGCACTCGAGTGCAACACGTAACTTTTCATCCCCCCAACGAGGAAATTGCAAAATACAAAAAAAATATACAATCACAACAGTTTCTGTTTTCACCCAGAAACTCCCACAATACCCTTCCATCAACCTAAACACGCTCTCAACGCCCACCCAGAAACACCCAGAACATCCACTCAGACACATCCAGAGTACACATCCATCCACCCAGACACACCCACAGCATACACCCAGAAACACCCTCAACATTCACACCCACAGACACACCCAAAAAACACCCATTTACCCAGAAACACCCACAAAACACACAATCACTCAGAAACACCCACAAAACACCCATTCACCCAGAAACACCCACCAAATACCTATTCACCCAAACACACCCACAAAATCCATTCAGACACCCACCACATCCACCCAGTCACACCCACAATACTCACCCATCCATACAGACACACACAAAACACCCATTCACCTAGACATACATACATACATACATAAATCACGCCTATATCCCCGAAGGGGTAGGCAGAGGTGAACTAGCACCCACGTTTCGCCAGTTATGTTAGGTCCCATGTAATAGGTGGCGAGCCCATTGACCCAGACACACCTCCAACACCCACCCATCCACCCAGCCACACCCGCAACATTCATCCAGACACACCTGTAAGTACCTAATAAAAATTACCGTCCCTAATGGAGTTCCGAGACGGTCAATCAGCTTGAGTCAAGCACGTTGATTTTCTGTATGTTTTTGTTCCGTTGCTAGCGTAAACAAATCAAACAGACCTAAAAAGCTTTTCAATGCTTGACTCAAGCATCAAGCAAGCGTTGTAGACGATCAAAATGTTTAAAGCAAGATTGACGCCAAGGTGATTGACATGATACATCCATTCGGTTGATACAATTCTCATTTCACGTTCGAGATGATTCCCATTACATGCAGTGATGAGATTAATATTTTAACATTTGCACATTCACGACGGTCTTGAATTTGAAGGAACGAAATTGAAATACTTATGTCAATTAGAAACATTACAGATACATACATACATACATAAGTCACGCCTACATCCCCGAAGGGGCAGGCAGAGGTGAACTAGCACCCACGTTTCGCCAATTATGTTAGGTCCCATGTAATAGGTGGGCGAGCCTATTGCCATTTATCGGGCACAAAAGTCGCAGTACTATTGCTAGGTGATATAAGAGGAACGCTGCTGCCCATTCCTCATCGCTGATTTATCCTTAGTCGTCTTGTACGACACCCACGGGAGAGATTTGGGGTGGTGACAATTGTATTCTACTCTGCCGTCGCCACACGGCTTACACACATTTACATTACAGATTTTTGAGGTTGTACGTAATATTCAACTTCGAGGTTCAATATACCAAAGCTCGTTGCTCCGACAAATTATGTTTTATTTTTGTCTTTTGGTAATAAATATAATATGTAGAACACGCATATTTATCCTTCAACAGTTAGGCAGAAATGAATTTACACCCACGTTTCGCAATTATATTAGATCATATACCGATTGCCTTCACATGGTACGTAAATTGATGAATCAATATTATGTGTAACGAAACTAGTCCCACCTACACAGGCCTTGCTTATGGATGGAAGAATATAGGAAGAATGGGTCATAACCCACCACGCTGGCCCGTTCGGAATATTCATTACATAAATGTGTCTGATTAAATTTTGTTAATCAGTATCAAAATAATATGAAAGGAATAAAATTGTGTAAGGAAGCACAGTCATGTTTACCCTGCGTAGCCATTTTCATCCTCGTAGCATAAACGCATAGCTCACACGAATCACCGTAGCAGTTTTCGTAGTTTTAGTAGTCGTTTCATCTAACGTACAATCATAACCGTAGCACCGTTGGAGCGTAGCGCACTGACTACAGTTTTAATACTGAACCCGTTGTATGAAATGTCACAATGTCGAAAAAAGGCAGTGAATCTTTACTAAATGTATTTTTATTTTTAATAATAATCACTATTTTTATTTAACTGAGAGGACTTAAGGCAATCTCAATTTTTATCTTCACTAACCAAACCTTAGTTCGTACTAATCTCACTGTATGTATGTATTATATTCCTTATCGTATTCACCGACGTTTACTCCACTTGAATTAATCTAAAATTGGGTAAAATGTATGTATGTAATGAACTCAAAAACTATTAGATATTTTTAAAATTAAAATTTCTCGTTCATCTTTCCAACTTTTTCAAAATTTTCGATTCTAAAAAAAGATAAGTATTCTAATCGGAAATCCGTTCTTCGGTTTTTTAGTTACTCTGTAATATTACACTGCGAATGAAAAATTAATGATTGCAATATCGTAGCACCATTAATGGTAGCCTAGTTTTACAAAGGAATAATTACCTCTATAAAGTTAGTGAACAGCCAAATGCTTCTCTAGGAGTTTGTTTATTTGCAGTTTGTTATTGTAATTGTGAAATATTATTGTAGAGGACGCGGGTTCGATTCCCGCATCAAGACTATAATTTTTAGAATTTTCTCTAACCAAAATTTTCTTTGACAAAAGTTACAGGAATTCAAAAAGAAACACCGTTTATATTTTATTTTCATTGATGTCTTATGCACACTTTAAAAGTATAATAACATTACCCATATAAATTGTGGTAAAAAAAAATGGAAAATTAGAGTCTTGATGCGGCAGTCGAACTGGGCTCCTCTGCATATGCCTATACCACTAGGGCAACCGAGACGTTAGTTATCTTGGCGAAATTTCTTTAACCTTTCACTTCACCGGCCAGCGAAGCCGGCGAAGAAATAAATTTCTAAGTGCGGATTGGTGGGTATTAACGACTGCAGATGCAGTCGGTGAATTGACGTGCCTTCCGAAGCACAAAGGATCTTGAGATAATTATATTTTATGTCACATCTGACCATAAAGTAGACATTTTCGCCCGTTACGCGTACGGAAAATCCCTCTTCCTGTTCAGGGGGTGGCATAAAACTATTACATCGGGTGATAAAAAGGAAGGCATTCGATTGCATATTTATCGCAATTACTTGCGATCTGAGACATTATTTATTTTTTCGCCCTTGATCTATAATATACTATTTAGCCACTCATCCAACGAGGGCAATTTATTTATATGCTGCAATCGTAGGCCAATCCCACGGACCGGTTTTTTGATGCATAGTTAACTCAACCGATTGTTAAAAATTGCTACTATAATGGTTGTATCAGTCTGATATTTAACTATTAGTAGCAATTGGTTGAGTTAACTATGCATCATAAAACCGGTCCGTGGGCTTGGCCTACGATTGCAGTATATAAATAAATTGCCCTCGTTGGATGAGTGGCTAAATAGTATATTATAGATCAAGGGCGAAAAAATAAATAATGTCTCAGATCCTTTTTATCACCCGATGTAATAGTTTTATGCCACCCCCTGACCAGGAAGAGGGATTTTCCGTCACTAGCTTTCGAGCTCCTCTGCACCCTCACCGTCACCACACTGCACCCTCAAAGTCAAAATGCAGCGATAAATCAATTCGTATCAACTCGCAGCAAAAGTTTCGAAGTCTAGGTGGCTGGACTGGCTTAACAATGTGCAAACTAGAAATATTTGGCTTCAGTCGGCTGTCCTCGATTCGAAGTTTATCCCGAAAACACAATTAATATCCCAAACTGTCAACCGGTAACAATTGATGGCTAAAAATTGCGCAACTAAATTAATCTTAAGCTGGGGACAGACAT
Source organism: Cataclysta lemnata (assembly GCA_963931975.1). Lineage (NCBI taxonomy): Eukaryota > Metazoa > Arthropoda > Insecta > Lepidoptera > Crambidae > Cataclysta > Cataclysta lemnata. The sequence continues at coordinate 13,370,289 of OZ008339.1, forward strand.
GGGAGACTAAGTGTACTTCTCGAGGCAGAGGCCTAATGTTATCGAGGCACAGCGGGCCTACCGCCTAACTCGATTGCTGAAGCAAAAGCTATAGTTTATGACGTCATGCTGTCACTATCAGCAATAGCTTTTGAACTTGTCACTATCAGCAATAGTTTTTAATTTTGTATGAATTTGGCAGAAAATCCGTACCGCCTAAAAATTCAAGATGACTGTTAGCTAAATTGATAGCTGTCAATACTGCAGCCCCCGTAGCACGGGACGTGGACACATCTCTTTCGGGGGAAAGAAAATCTTTTCCTCTCGCTCTAACTTCCACTAAAACCCGAGAGAAAACACTGTCAAGTGGTGGAGAGAGATTTTTTCCACAGGCAAAGGTGCTAGGCCTACTGCTCGGTGCGTCCGTCAACTGTCAACACTCTGCCTCACACTTTCCTTTGTACCGCTAGCAGCTACGTATATAAATAATATTTCGCTGTTTTAATTAGGTATTAGTGAAATTTTTAATCTCATTGAAAATATATGGGCAATGATTGTGACCATGCAATAAAATAAGAAAAAGCATTTGATGGTCGTGACGCCGCTATTGATGGTTTTACGGAGCGCTACATCATCGCACAGGCTCTGATGTGTCATCAGATGAGAGTGAAGATGAAGATAGTGAAGATTCAATGACCAATGTAGAAGAGTTAGAATTTTTTTTTAATGAGTTATCGACATAAATAGTGTTTTACCAGAATGTGGTAAAGCCGGAGGATGGTTAAGTGTTCGATTTGTGTGTATGTCCGTTCCTATATACTTTCGTAACTACTCAATAACTTGCTTTCTTATAAAAAATATTTACTATTTTCTTTTAAAATATTGAATTGTATAATTTTTTTCACTAACCCTACTTTTGCGATCACTTACTTTATATATTTTTGTTGTATATTCTCAATATTTATATACTAATTACATATAATGTAACACAAGTGCTTATGTTACTTACTTTGGGTAAGATTAGATGATAGTTGTCCAACATACCTTTGTTAAGAGTATTTATCTTTGTTCCATTACAGTAGCATTTTGACAAGCGGCCTTACCACGTCTATACCCAGCCTTAGAATCCCCATCATCAAACAACATAAGCCGATCTAACTTGTTTTCCAATTGTCAAATATGCCAACCATGTAATTTGTCAAGGGAGACTCATCTCTGGAAAGTTTACAGATTCATCGGGCTTTTCCGTGTAGCCGACATTAAAGTCTGTTTAGCGGGAGACAGGTGAAATTTGGGATTTTCCGAAATGCGCCCGCTAACGACTTTGAGACATTTTCGAATCTCCTATCTTTTTGTTGTTGTAGCTTAAGATTCGGTAATTTAGGTATTTGAATATTCCTAATTATTCAAAGTAGGTACAAAGAGAGACCTGATAAAGTTAATTACGTTACATAAAACTTTTAATGTACTTTTGTGGTTGCGCCCTTATCCTACACTAAGTAGGGTCGGCACAACATGTTTCATTCTTGCGCTCTCCTCTATCAAGCGTGAGCTCAGCAGGACCTCCCCTGTTCCTCATATCATCTTTCATAAAATCCACCCATTCCTTTATCGGTCTTTCTCTCATTCTAGGTCCATGCACAATCATTTGGTAGTAACAAAAAAGATGGGAAGTTAAATTTCCAAATATTATGAACAATTTCAGGTCATAGAATAGGAGGAGGAGAGAAGAGACCGGCAATAATGTTAATCATCATCTCCAGCCCTTTTATGTTCCCACTGCTGGTGCACAGGCTTTCACTATGGATAGAATGGGTTATGCTGGCCGTGCAGATTGGTGTTAGTGCCTGCCAATTCGTTGCAGCCGACCAAGGTCTCTTCTGAAGCACGCAGCAAGTCGAGGTAATATAGGTTATTTGGTCATCCATAAGATGACCGACCTTAGCGAACATTGCTTAGCGTATGCAATCGCCAGTATTACTTCAGGCTCCTCTGGATCGTCTTAATATTCAATTTAATTTCCAACTGTTTTCATAAACCAAATACTTAATTTCACTTTTGCCAAAAAATGTCAGTAAGATAAATAATTATTATCAGGAAAATATTATTTAAGTCTGTTTAGACGTTCCACAAAGGAGCTGGAGAGTTAATTAGGCTACGGTATTAATTTCGCTACTAGGTAAAATGGATCGCTAAAAATAGATGCGTGGGACGTTATTACTGTATTAAGAATATGAATGTTTTATTTAATTTTTTAATAAGTTGAGAGTTTGACCACAGTCTTATCTTGCCTTGAAGGTGTCCAATATTTTTTATACTGCTTAAGATTTATAACTGTGCTTATAATGTTGAAATAATAGCCGTAAAGATTGCTTATAAATAAATAAATATTATACTGATTCGGGAAAACAGACCTCGGAAAAGGTTTCATTTCTTAGCTGTTCACATAATGTTTTATTGTTTTACCAAGTTAATGAGTGTAATTTCCTCTTTTACTTTGTGTCTTTTGTGACAGCGGCAAGCGCAATTATTATTATGGTAGTAAAATTTAAAAATGATTTTGTGATTTGTTACTCGTCATGTTATTGTCTCTCTTCACTTTAATTATGTAATTGTTCTTTTCAGATGCAGTCTCCAGAGTCTGAACTGTCCTTTAAGATGACGTGTTTGATGAAACACTTTTCATTATAGTGTTTCACGAGATGAAGTGTCTGATGAAAAGTCTGGTATCTCACAAAAAGTACTAAAAATATGAGGAACGAGGCGTCAATTTTCTCCTTTTTTAAATGGTGGTCCGAAAGCCGAATATTCTGTGGTAGAATGCCATATCATTTATTCACCAGTGCCTAACCCTTAGGTTCTATAAATAAGCGTAATTTTTTGTTTGTATGTTATGTGGATTTCTATTTACAAATGACCTCTCAAAGAAGCAGTCAATAAGGCTGGCGGGGATATATACGTTTTGAAAATGATATTTCCACACGACAGTACCCGCTATAGACAGATTGTACGTATTGGGCCACATTCCCCTACGCATAATATAACAAACAGTACACGGGTATATTCACGTTTCTTGCCATTCCCTCTCAAATGTGGGCTAAAATATTTTAACACGTTCCAACAGCCACAGTGAAAGCAGCATTGCGGCAGTAGAACACGCAAAAATCTCCAAGCCGCAAAACGCCGGTTATAAATCGGCCAAGATGCCTCGCAAGGCGCGGCGGCTGAAGGCTGCACCGCACTATTATTCAAGCAGTTCTCGTGGCCCGCTCCTCACAGCGAGCCTCATACTAATTGTGCGGTTGAGAGGAATCGTTATTAGTTTCAAGCTATGCTTCATAAGCGATGTTTCTAGTTAACTACAACATTCTAGAACTAAACGGGAATGCTTGGTGTAAGCGATGTCTAAGTCTGGTTTCAGTATAGAACTCTCACTCTTATTTACTTCTCTTGAGAGTCTCCTAAGACCACAGCCTCTGTAAAGTGAGCGAAACGTCGAGTTAAACAATAATAATGCCCAACATCTAAACACTTCTCTACTTCTGATATAAACAGGGCAGCTAAATTATGATTTCAAAGTTGCCTTGTTTACCATTGATAAGGTACAAATTCGATTATTACCGAGAGAAATCCTGGGTGCAAATAGCTTGTTCTTAATCTCAGAGAGCGCTGTAGAAATGAGCACCAATTTCTGATCGAAAAATAACACGACCTCAGAATTTGGTTTACAAATGAAGTGCCTTGTTTACACGAATACTTCTTCACAATCGATACGCATCGAGCCGAATTGGCATGAAAGATTCAGCGTATCAGCGTGTATTTGCGTTTACCATAATCCGACTGAGCAGTCCAAATTTGAATTGCTATTTGTACATTTTTAGTCGATCATCATGTCATCAATAGCTGAGAAAATACTACAAAGTTACCTCATAAGGCGGAGTTATTCAAACATAAAAACCAAAATGATAATATAATAAAAAATAACTTGAATTCCGAAAATTCATCATCGCCATCGATGCCTTCCAAAATGCTAAGAAGATCTGATATGCAGCCTAGGAATGAAAACAAAACTCCAGTTATGTCGTAAAAATGGTCCATTGAAGATTGCCGGGTGTATACCAATAACCACCTAAGGGCATCCGAATGGTGTAGGGCAAACCACTAACAACGTCACACCCAAAGATATTATAGCAGCAGCCCCTACTCTCTTGTCGGGATAATCCTTTCCCTATATTGACTTTAGATAAACCAGTGGCTCTCCTATAAACACCTCCTGTTATCACGAGAAATAATGGTGCATTATGTTTCTTATCGGAACGTGAAGCCAGAATAATTGACTGTGCCGAAGTCGATGAAATTTATAACAGTCATAATGGGTCCCGGAGACTTTATAACATCAGCGTTGTTTTATTAGGGGAAAGGCGGGTAAGATGGATGTAGCAGGACGGATTAGAATTGTTTATTTTTAAATGTATATGGTACAGTTAATACCAATGAACCGTCAAAAAGCGTTTGTCATAGATAGAAGGGGCACTGTCCTAATCCTCAAGCGCTCCCAACTTCCCTATCTGAAATATTATTGTGATGGTAAGATGGAAGCATACAATTGTCATCACCCCTACCTCTCACGGATGTGTATAGATGGAGGAAGGCAGCAGAGTTCCTGACAGCATGGCAATAGGAAATAGTTAGCAATTGTATGTGAGTGTTTAAGTTTTTTATGTCCGAACAGTGACATGTTGAAGGATACACGAAAACATTTGTCGGATAAATCCGACTTGGGCAGTTAAATGGTTAAATTAAAGTCAGTCTTATCTTAATTATGTCGGTGTTTCTCTCTGTTGTATGATTTATTGAATTGAAATTCTTGATGACCTTAGTTAATCATGGTTGGTGACCTAATCGAAGCTACATATTATATTGATTAATAAACAGTTGCTTAAATGAACGTTTAATACCTGTTAAAAAAAGCACCCTCCCTTCCCCTGTCTGTTCCAGTTGCGAAGCGGGAATCTCAATGAATACTAATATTATTGATGATACTACTATTTATTCTGCGAAAAAGATCTTAGTGTCAAAGGCTTTTTATATTGCGAGGAACGCATTGTGTTTAGAAATTTCCAAATGATCTAAAGGGATTTTCTGCTGTATTCCTGTCTGTGCGAACATCAATTAGTGTCATTTTTCAATTCGTTGTGAGCAAGTGTTGTAAAAGTAAGATCTATTCCATTTGGGATATTTTCGTAGGTGTTAATACACCTCTACCTATATCTATCGGGGATAAATAGGAGTCATCTATGTATGTATCAATAACATCATGGACCTGGTATACAATGAAAGAGTTGGTTGGATACGTTTTTTCAATAGAATTAACCACCTAACAAAGGATTAAGACGGCGACGCAGCAGGTGCGTTCCTCATAATTAGCAATACATGATATTGGTATTTATGACTCTTACGCGTCACCTATTCCATGGTATCTAACATATCTGGCGCATCGTGGGTGTTAATTCACCTCTGCGTACCTATTCGGGGAGAAATAGGCGTAATTTATGTATGTATGTGTTAATCTTCTATTTTCTCGTACATAAGTCTCGTATCAGAAAAAAAGAAGTCAATTCAAAATTGTCTCAAGATTGCGCCGTGTGCCGTAGCGAAATTTATTGTGCTGGAAAAAACCAGCGAATACTGACACAGGACTAAGATTAATCACGTGATTCCACGATAATGCTCCCCGTTTAAGATAAATTTAGAGCCCAGTATTATTTCGCATGGAAGTCAATTTATAAGTACCTCCATTTTCTCCATTCCTTACCGCATTGAATATCGAGAATTTTGATTATTACAATAGAGTATTTTACACTATGTCATACAAAATATGGAATTGCATGCAAAAGTTATGATATCTTTCATATAAATAAACGTGAAACGCAGATATTTATTCTTACAAATACAATTTAAATTTTATAATTCAATAGTTTAATATGTACCATGTGGCTGTACTTATATAAATAAATAAATAAATGTCTAAAACGCCATTCGCCATTTATTGTATACCGACGTTACGTCGCTTACTCAAAGTAGATAGAAAATTCGAAATCATAATGAATATAGTGAGTTTTTGAGGCATTTATCGGTTTATAAAATTGAAATAAAAATTCTAGTGTTCATAACACCTCACGATTTATTATAAACAGTTTACATAAAATGTTGTAATACCATATTCGCTTCACTCCAGCCTACACAAAGTTTAGAATTATTATTTTTTTCCAAATTATTATCGTTCTCTCATTTTAATAACAGTAGTTTGCTATACGTTGTGTCATAAAGAAATGCACCTTATATTGACAGGGTTTAGGTTAATTTTAGTAAGTGTTCCTCTTTCCTATTGTACCCATCGACCCACGTCTCATCTACTTCCATTCACTCTTTGCAGTGTCGTCAAATTAATAATGATGTTTCATCGCTTTTAAGCCAGGTGTAGGAATTTTAAACAAATTACATGGACAATAACTCTTATAAAGTAATTTATATTGAATTTGTCCTGTCGAAACGCGTCATATCCTCATGATATATCGACGCAAAGCCGATTTGATTAACGGCAGCCGGGTCGTTGTAGTAAATAATGTTTTTGTTCGTTCTATTGGACAAATTGATAAAATTGTTGCATGAAAAAAAATTAAGCCCAAAAACAAATGAATAACGTTGCCACCGTCTAGGTGCCACATGGAATATACATTTTTGCATCAATATAAATATTCTTAAACAATTTCTTATTATTACTTTATAATCTTTGAGTAGCTTACAGGTTTCTTTGTAAGCTACCCAAAAGTGATATTTATTATTAGGTTGCTTACCTTGGTACTACTTGCACCAATTGTCTAACTAAACATTCATGTGCCATTAACCAGCTACTATATATTATTATAACATATTATGATCACATTTCTGATCAAACTATATTCAGAAAAAACGATCGAAAAGAAAAAAAAATATTACATTCTCCGTAGTAAACAAACAACATGTAATAAATTTTATTGCCCTTTTTGCGATTTATAGTAGATACTGAAGAATGGATTCCGGTCATTGTGAGTCCACTATAGCGTTGGTGTCAAGCTTAATACTTAGCCAAATTTTAGAATACCCAGACTAACGAAATCATGGAGCAGTATAAGATTAATAATTTGGAAGCAGTGTAGGATTAATAGGGTTTGTTGAAATGCTGTCATCCCTATCACCATCTCCGTTCATCGGTCTATCAATATAGACTTTTCTATGTATTCATTCACCATCAATTCTTTCATTTGTCATCGTTATAATTATTCCTCAATCTATTCCATTCTTGAATCCGCTGCAGGCTTGGTGTCAAATTATTAGTTAAGAATTATTATTCGTATTTCAGTGTAAATCTGAAGACTTTTTATTGTTTAAATAAATGATAGATTACATTTTACAAGAAATATACCTACAAGTTTTGGTTTAAGCCGTAAAACCTATGGAAACGCCAATAACATTTCAATATGTTTTACATAAACTTCCCGGCTGGGATCGTAGGGCGGAGGCAAGTGAGCACTGGGAATCGTTTTTCATTTTAACGAATGGGGCATTTTTTATTACTAAAGTTTTGCGTCGATTTCAATATTTTAATGTCTGCAGGTAAGTAGGTCTCTTATTGAATTCTCGAGCGGCTCGGTAACTTTTACAGAAGAGAGTTTGGATCTTGAACCGACCGGACGTGGTTAAGCAGAAATGATCCAGCGCCAACAAATAGTTTTGCAGTCGATTTTTGAGAGATTATTTCGTGTTTCTCGTCATGTTATATATGCATAAAGTTACTTTTAACGCTAGTTAAGTTAGTAAGAGACATAATTACAGACTGGTAAGACAACATAAAATTTTTTGTCACTTACGTCATTTACATCTGCGTTAGAAATGTGTTAAGTCAGGGCACGCAAAATTGAAACTTTTGGCTGCAGTAATAGAAATATTTTTGGCTACTCGGATGAACGCAGACAACGACGTGACGTTTGGGAAACGCCTTTCAACACGAAATCAGATTGTAACAAATATACATTTCTTTTAGCACGTCCCTCTTAGGAGAGATCACATTGAAACATCCCTTCCAGGAATACTCACGAGGCATTCGGGGAAAACATCCAAATTTGCAACATTTAACTTTTGTCACTTCGTTCTTATGTAGCCCGAAAACGACAAAGAACTATTGTGCCGACATTCCGATTACAAATGAATACAGCTGTTGAACAAATCAAATACCTACTATGTTCACTCGTCAGACAGTCCAAGTTGGTATGGTAGTCGCGAATAAAAGAGTGAAAGGCTATAAAATGTCTATAAAAATATGAATATAAATTATAAAAATATTTTGGTATAAGTACAGAGAGCGCTCGGTCTGCGATTGCGTAAACAAAGCTAAGTTCACTAGGCCCATAGAATTCTTCTGTGCCGCTTCCGGCTGAATATGCAGTTGTTAATACCCACCAATAGCACTAGTCCAGTGCTTTGCCCATTCTCCCTTTGTGCATAGGGAAGGCCTGTAGGCATTTAAGGGCCGGTAATCATTGTTAGAATATCCGCCCCAAATGCAATTAAAAAAAATATTTTAAATAATTTCTTACACAAGTGACCATTTCCGATAATTATCAAGAATCTATAATAAATTATCTTGATAATTTCGAACCCTCAAATAGTGCGTCCTCCTGCCACGTATTTGCAAACCGTACCGTACGTGGTTACTTAGAGAGATGCAAACGCAGCACGATGCATCTGAACTTTCCCAGACATTGCAATGGGAGTTCCCGCTTTAGTTTCGCGAATGCCAATAAGAACTAAACTCATTAGCGGGTTTTTGCGGCCATGACTGTCATGGCGGCAGTCGTATTATACATACATACATACATAAGTCACGCCTATATCCCCGAAGGGGTAGGCAGAGGTGAACTAGCACCCACGTCTCGCCAGTTATGTTAGGTCCCATGTAATGGGTGGCGAGCCTATTGTCATTTATCGGGCACAAAAGTCGCAGTAGGTACATAGCTAGATGGTATAAGAGGAACGCTGCTGCCCATTCCTCATCACTGATATATCCTTAGTCGCCTTGTACGACACCCACGGGAGAGATTTGGGGTGGTGACAATTGTATTCTACTCTGCCGTCACCACACGACGTCGTATTATATACCTTATTATTGTAACAAATTCATAATTTATCGCTATTAAGAAATAATGAAATATGATAATATCTTAATGTTGTTATTAGACGGCCGCCTTTGTCGCTCAGATTGCTATGTACTGGCCAAGAGGTCCCGGGTTCGAATCCTGGTAGGCGCAAACTTTGTGATGACCACAAATGTTTGTTTCCGAGACATGGTTGTGTATATGTTTATGTAGTATATTTTTAACATTTATATACATAATTATATTAAAATGTTTAACATAATTATATTAAATATAATTATCACTTTGCTTAGGTTACTTACTTTGGGCTAGATGATATGTGCGAGTGTAAAAATATTTATTTATTTATTAATATAGTTTTGTCTTTCTGATCTACTTCGAATATGATTTTTTGCCTTTGATGACTTTTTGCCCTGTTCCCAGTGTATATGGCCTCGGCGCAGTATGTTTCCTCATCCATTTATATCGGCGGGGCTATTTGATTCATATCATAAATGAGAGAACGGTGCTAGTGATGAATGATTGTATAGAAAAGAGATGGAAAGGAACATGTCGAGAGAGCAATGAACAGAGAAAGATAACAATATTGCAATCATGCATACTGCTTAAGGTTTTGGCTTAGGTTTAACAGTCGGCCACCTGCCTGACACCAAACGTTTTTGGGTATGATCTACTTCAAATAGTACTCGGGTGTCGTACAATGCGACTAAGGGTAAAGACAATGGTGAGTAATGGGTAGCAGCGTTCCTTTATATACTACAATGTGCTGTAATTTCCGTGCCCGATAAATGACAATGGGCTTGCCAACTATTACAGTGAATGTAAATTCACTCCGCCTACCCCTTCGGGGTTAAATAGGCGTGGTTTTTGTATCTATAAAACACTTATAAGGGTTTAAGTGCCCTGCTGTTCTCTGTACAACCGATAAATTTTATGAAGGAATTAATTTCCTGTACCGATCAAGATACGCTGTCCCTTTCAGAGGATATAATAAGCAAACTATGTAATATCCCAATTATTATTGCTCTTATTCATAAGCCGTTTGTTAATAATTTTTGATAACTGATAAGGGCGTTACTCCATTGAAAGCCGCCGAAGATAGCTGTTTCTACGCCAATATTAAACATTTTGCCAGATTTAGAAATATTGAAGTAATAATTAGTAGATTATATCACAAGGGAATTAAGCAGTGTCTTATGTCACGGGTGCAGACTTGTATCGAATAGTCCTGAATGGAGCGAGGGATTCAAGCGCACCCAAGATATAAGACTGCTTTTTCCCAAGGAATAGGTATACTCTGCTTTTTGTACCAACTGCGAGGAAATAAAAACAATTTTGATAAAATTTTATTATTTATTCAATATTTAATTTGTTAAATCAAAAGTATAGGTTTACATTAGAAACATTGGCCCAATTATTAATACTCGTAGAGAGTATTAATAATTGGGTTGTATAGAGTTGTTTTTATTAGGAACATTTAAAATTGCATACAGCCTCGTCTTGTATTGTCGTGTCTCAATATTTATTCTTACATGATATTTAAAAAGTAATAAAAAAATTAAACTTCATAACTTCATAATAAATAATATAGTCACGAGACTTTTCTATTTTGAAAAAAGTTACAACATGAAAGACTTGGCCGAATGGGCTTGATTCCATCTTTTTCCATTTATATTAAAAAAACCCCTGAAACTGTAAACAAACAATATGGCGGATGGCGGCACTATTTTTTTTCTTATTTTGTTACTTTTTAGTGACTCCACGCATTTTGAGGAGCTCGCTAGCGCAGTGGCACAGCGCGCTTGGCCTGCGATTGCGTAAACTAAGCAATTTCGCTAAGGCCGGTCATTGGATGGGTGATCGAAAATTTGTTATCTCGAGTTCCTCCGTGCTTCGGAAGGCACGTTAAGCTGTTGGTCCCGGCTGCATCTGCAGTCGTTAGCACCCACCAACCCGCACTGGGCCAGCGTGGTGGGTTATGGCCCAATCTACCTATATTCTTACATCCATTGGGAAGGCCCGTGCCCCAGCAGTGGGGACATTAAAAGACTGGTGATGATGACGGATTTTGAACATATATGTTGTCGATTCAAAATCATTATTTTTTTTTCGCTTAACAATTTAAGACAGATTTCAAACAATGCTGGTAATTAATATGATCGAGCGGGTGCAGGGTCCATAGTATGACAGAGGAGCGAATGGCATTTGTGACACATGTATAGGTTTACGGAGCCGCTTCACAACATGTCAACAACCATTTGATGGCCGGTTTGGTCGAATTGTCAGATCGCTGGCCAAAGGAGCCAAGAGCCAAGAGGTCCCGGGTTCGAATCCTGGTAGGAGGAAATGTTTGTGTGATGAACACAATTAATTGGTATCATGTCGTGGTTGTTTATATGTTGAAAACAACTTTAATATTTATACATTGTTAATATTTATATCAAAATTTGTTCGTCATCTAGTATTCATAACACATGTGCTTGTGTTTTTTACTTTTGGGCTATATGAAAGGTGTGAAATATTTATTTATTTATGTTATAAACAATTAGAACAGTTAAAACAATGTAAGACTTCTACTTTTTCTTCTTACCCGCAGAAACCTCTTTCTGCCTTTGCTTGAACACATATTCAGCCATTATTTCCTCGTCACTCTGAACTCTTCTGAAACCAATGACTGGAACCGGCATAGCTCTTGAGTAGTTAATGACGTCATAGATGTCTTGGTTCGAATCTGGGGCAATTTGCAGTGCTTCCGTGGTACCCATAGGGTGAGTCCATCGGCATTGTTTTCGCCCGTTTGCTTAAGGGAAGTAATCTTTTTCGCTAAGAACGCCCCCGATGTCCGTCACTACATTTCTGAAAAAAGAGGTTACAGATAATAATTGTGGGTGGAAAAAGTTCGAAAAATTATAGCTTTGGTGCGGGAATCAAATCCGCGTCCCCTGCAATCCGAGCCTATACCACTCGGCTAACCACGACGTCCCTAGCCACAATATTTTTTATAGATACTAATTTTTCTAACATTTTTAAAATGTTCATATTGAAATCAAAATAGTAAGAGGTATTATATTTGACTTCGTCGACGACTACTTCTGCTTCATGTCTAGTTCCTAGCTTATCTGAGGTCAGCGCAGTACGTTTCCTCTTCCATTCAGTCAGACGTCATCAAGCCATCTATTAAAGCCCTTTTCATTCATATCATCTTTCACACCGGAAAGGTGCTTGTAATAAATTAATGTATAGAAAAGAGACGTAAAGAACCTTATCGAAAGACCGATGAAGAATGAAAACATTAAAAAGTGATGGAAAGACCATGTTGAGAGACCAATATGAACGGAGACAGTGATAGGGGTAACATCATTCTAATCCATACTGCTCAAGGTTTTGGTTTAGGTTTTACAGCCAGCCGCCTGCCTGACACCAACCCTCTTTGGGTAGGTATATATATAAATAAGCTGTTGTTGGTGTTTGTGAATATAATAATTGAATAAGTTAACATGGTCTTCCATGCTGGCCTGGGAGCGAAAAAATAGCGTAGAATGTGCCAGCACCGACTTACCTTGAGCGGAAGGCATTTATAATATGTATCAATTTATTATTTTGTGAAAATCTCACGCGAATGTCTTGAGTATTGACGTGTTGTTACAGCCCTCGCTGTTTCCACTACAGTCTATCAGGAACTGCTCCGACAACGTTTCTGATATATTCAGGTGGACCATACGATGGCTTTCAATGTTGCCTAAAAAATAATGTAAACAGATAAGTAGGTGTACGCTCGTGTTATATACGGCTCTCAAAAAACCTCTGTATCTGATGTTTGTTGTGTCGGATAGATCAATCAATTATCGATCATAATAGTCTAATAATAAAATGTGTACCTAACAACTTTTATGTCACACTTGTGGGGTGGGTTAATTATGTAGGCCGATTGCAGTTGCTTTTGTCTACCTGTCTCTCTCATTCATTAAGAATTATAGCAAAGTGTGAGAGTAGGTGGGGTAGACTTTCGTTTTTATCGCCCTAGGTAAGGTAATAAATACTATAAGGTATGACATAATTTATCAGGTGTGACATAATAATAATTAAAATCAAAATGAAGAATCCGTCACTCAGAAATTGTGAAATGTGCCAAAAGTCATTCGGAATCAACAAAATAGCTGAGGACACGCCGCGTTCGAAACAGTTACACGCCCCCTCAAATGGAATGTGTACCATGCAACGCTTTACACGATTTTTTACTACTGTTTTTTATAGAGTCCTATTTTTTTGCGAGCGCCGCATACCGTGTAAACGCTCGAATTTATCCGAGTGTCTAAGTTTAATTTATTTCATTGTTTGTGTGACTCATGACGATGATTGTTCGATTTGTTTTACGCGCGTTTGTTGCTGTTTCCGATGTCATGTGTCACCTGCGTTCGCGTAAATTGGATCCTGGCTGGAATTTGCGCAGGGGAATAAAGTTGGAATCTAAAGAGAAAATAAAATGATAATGTGGTGTAATCCCATATATAAATAAGAATTTATGTTTGTTGCAGGGGTTGCAACCAGGGGTTTTTAATCTTGGAGTTCCATGGCCGGTCGGTAATTGAAACGAGAATAATAATTATTCATTTTATCATTACAAAGAAAAATCTAGCAATATAATACTGCGGTTTACATGCCCGGTAGATGGCAATGGGCTAGTTACCAGCGGCGAAATGGAGATGTCAATTCACCTCTGCCTAGCTTTTCGGGGTTACATATATAAATCACCCCTGTAATAAAATTATTGTATATGTAAAACATTTTTTAAACAGTAATCAAATAACAATATGAGTTTTTGGGAATCTTTTTAGATACAAAGACTAAAATATCCTATTACTTACCCACAACAGTGAAAGCCGAGCATGCTCCACAGGTATTCTGATTTTTGATTTTTCGGATTATGTCGTACGTTCTCCAGTCGACATAGCTTGGACGTGGTCAAAGTCAAAGTCAAAGTCAAAATTCATTTATTCATATCTGGTATGATTACAATACACTTATGAATCGTCAAAACGCTAGATACCGAAAACCCGTGTGTCCAAGAAAAAAAAATAGTGGAAAAAAATAGTGGAGTGCGCAGCATGCCTCAGTCTGTAATGATAGGTCTCCCAAACCCGCCCACGCCCCGATCCGCAACGAAGCGCCTACCCTGCCGCGTTCAATACCAAGATGGTACTAAACGCATCAGGGCCCAACGCTCCGCTAGCAGAACGGCACGCAAGTAGGCTGTAGAGAAACCCACCATTGTCATCGAGTTATGACATTGCAGGTACATTGTAAATTATGCACCAAATACAATCCCACAACTCGCCAATCACATAAACCGAAACATGCCGCGCACTACCAATCGTGGCAATGAATGGACGTTTGAACTTGGGCCGAATACGTCGATGGCTTTGTAGCGTCTGTATACTACTATATATAATGACGGCCGCCTTGGTCGAATGCTCAGATCGCTGGGTATTGGCCAAGAGGTCCCGGGTTCGAATCCTGGTAGGGGCAAACTTTGTGATGACCACAAATGTTTGTTCCCGAGTCATGGTTGTGTAAATGTTTATGTAGTATATTTTCTACATTTATATACATAATTATATTAAAAATATGTCCGTCATCTAGTATCCATAACACAAGTGCTTAGGCTACTTACTTTGGGCTAGATGATAGGTGTGAGTGTAAAAAGAAAAAAAAAATATACTGAAAACCGTGATCAGGTCTCAATCGACTTTCTGCTCGCAAAACCAAAGCAATTACTAAACTGACATTTAGAATCATAGCGCAGAGAACGTACTTAGCGTTTTTCAAGGGCAGGCTTTATATTGCTTTTTGGGTATCGAAAGAATTCAAACTATCTGTAGATTTCAAGTAATTTACTGCCCGTAGATAAATGTTTCACAGTACCTACAAATAGTGGACATTTATTAAGTAATGTAAGTGATTTTTTATGCAAGTGAAATTTAAGTTACAACGTAAAGTAAAAAAAAAAAAATTTGGAAAGTCAATTACCGTTGTTTGTGGTGGTGTTTTTCCTAATCACATCATCACCAGCCCTTTAATGTCCCCACTGCTGGGGCACGGGCCTACTCAATGGATGGGAGAATATAGGGAGATTGAGCCATAACCCATCACACTGGCCCAGTGCAGGTTGGGGGCTGCAGATGCCACCGGGACCAACGGCTTAACGTGCCTTCCGAAGCACGGAGGAGCTCGTGATAATAAATATTTTGTCACCAATCCAATGTCCGGCCTTAACGAAATTGCTTAGTTTACGCAATCGCAGGCCAAGCGCGCTGTACCACTGCGCTTGAGAGCTCCTCGGTGTTTTTCCAAATTCTTCTTTCCAAGACCGTGAATGATTGATTTTTTTGGCAGCTTTGCTTTTTATTTTTCTGAAATAGAGGCAGATAGATTTGGTGACAGATTATGTCAGCATAGTTTTTAACACCATATTCCATCTTAAATCAAAACAAAACCTGTTAAATTGGTTATTAAGGTAGTCATCATAATGGTCACTAGAAAATATCTGATCTAAACGGACGACTTGCCAACTATCTAAGATGGCTGCAAGTTTAAATTGATCAATTTAACTTGAACAAGTACCATTTGACCGGAATAGGGCTGGTGATATTTGACACACCTTATTCTGGACTGTAAGAAAATTATCTTCATAGCAGGACATTGCATTCTTTTTATTTACAACTTACCTGATTACTCATCTAAAACATAATAATTATGAATGCTTCAAACGTTAAAAATTGTTATCAGTGTAGCTAAATGCTCCTAATAAAAAACTTCGGTGTGGAAGCACTTTAACATTTACATATTAGAGACGAGATTTGTATAAAATAAAATAAAGACTATTTTCATTTTAGTGACTTCTGCTTATATTCTGTTTCATCTTCCTGGGCAATCCCCTATTGGGTTAGTTACATGGGACCTAAAATAATTGGTGAATCGTGGGTAAATTCACCTGTGTTAATACACCGAAGGGGCCCTTCGGAGAAAAAAAGTGTGATTTATGTATGTAGGTATTAATAGAAGAATTAATGCCCATACCAAAACTTTAAATAAAATTGGAATAATTCATTTGTGGACCTAGGTGTAAGCCTGGTTGGACACCTTTATCAGCTCCGTGGGTTGACTCTTAAAGTTTGACGACCCATAAGACCAAATTAAGATATAAAGTGGAAACGCAATAAAAGTTAACACCTTTGTTCTGATCAAGCTACTTGGGATCATTTTGTGACTATCTTAAACAGTATACAATAGTGATAACGTTAACATTTTAACCGTTCTCAGAAAAATCTGTCTTCAAAGCAATGGAGCTCAGAAGTTTAGGTCTTGATTTATTTCCCTTACTAGTATTTTCCTGTAACTTCGTGGAAAATTGTATAAAAATATCACTGCTATTGTTGATCAGAGTAAACTTAGTGTTGTCAACATGTTGTGTCTCATTTGTTTAGCCGTCTACTTTTTCCTTACCCTTTACAATTTCTTATAAGTCTGCAGTTTATATCACAGCTGTTTAGTTTATTAAATCATTTAAAGAAGTGTGTCAGGTGTACCTGATAAATTTATATGTACTATAAAGTACCATAATAGTGGACATTTTATCATTGGTAAAGTTGTTGTTTGTAACTTTATAATAATGGTCATTATTTTAAGTCAGGTTTGATGGTAGTGTTGGAATGCGAAATGGATCATCAGCGCATCATCAACGAAAAGCCAAGATCTTCCTCAGAGCGGGGTGTGCGCTCCCGGACAGGCAGCGATCCGACTGTTGGCTCGAATTTTGGCTTTACTGCCAACAAGATAAGTGTAGTATATATGGAAGTGTCTATAATACATATAGACATACGCTGTCTCGGGCGCACGCCGCACGGTAGCAGTCATACCAGAGCCGTGATGTAATATAGTCTATGGGCATGGGCGAGAGTAGTCTGTGTCAATGCTGTGCGTGTGTGGGTGAGCGAGCCGGTGTTTTGCAGTGTCTAATTTACCAATTAATTGTACTCAACAATAGGGGATTCTACATTTGGCGACGAGGAGAAAAAGGTCCAGTATTTTTAAAGTTTTACATTGCAATCAGCAAAAAAATAAACGAATTTTTAACCAAGTGTTGAACATAACCTTATTGGCAAAAAGTGGGTATTGGTTCGCTTACGCCTGCCCCTTTGGCGAGGTAGGCGTGATTTGTATAATAAGTATGTTAAATAATTATGATCCTATTACTTACGTTTACGAATTCATTCGCCTACATACATACGTTTAGGTCACATCAGAAAGCAAGTGTCAAAAGTTTCTAATAAGATAACTTTATCAATTTTCTAACAAGATAAATATAAAAATATTATTAAAAGTTACAATGACAAGAAATAATTATCCATTCATTACATAGTGTGATTTAATCTAATTAATAATATTGTACATTTCTATGATTCACTTGAAACTTGTTTTAGTTGATATCTAAATGAACAGTTTATTGTTATTTCTATTGTATTTAGTGTTATGCTAAAGTATACACACCTTACAACTTATTTTATAAAATAACACCTGCTTTTTGTTGATTAGCATATTGTGGTAAAAATAAATAATTAAAATAAGAACACATCCATTGAATTGGAAATATGTACCTAATTATTGTGGTTTTAAAATCTCCATTAAATTGGAACTACTTGTGGTTTTAAAACCTCCATTGAATTGGAAATATGTACCTAATTACTGTGGTTTTAAAATCTCCATTAAATTGGAACTAACTGTGGTTTTAAAACCTCCATTGAATTGGAAATATGTAATTATTGTGGTTTTAAAATCTCCATTAAATTGGAACTATCTGCGGTTTTAAAACCTCCATTAAATTGGAAATGATTGTGGGTTTAAACATCCATTCAATTGGAACCTCTTGTGGTTTTAAAGACCTCCATTCAATTGGAAATGATTGCGGTTTTAAAAAAAAAAACACCTATGAATTTGAAAATGTAGATATTGGTCAATGTAATTGGCACTACCCGCTGCTTAATGAAAACATCTTTTCAGGTCGCCTCACCTAGAAATTACCTGTTTCCAAAATAAATGATCATGGCGAATTATTTGCCAGTCCCAGAAAAACTTGATCTGGAAAGTAACGATGCGTCAGTTGGCCAAAGATGGGAAAAATGGAGGAAGTCATTGGAAATTTACCTAGAAGCAGCAGAAATAGACATACCAGTAAAGAAACGAGCAACACTGCTACTTTTAGGTGGTTCTGTATTGCAAGAAATCTATTATAACCTGCCTGGAGCTTCTATAGAACCAACAACGGATGTAGACGTATTTCAAATTGCAATTGATAAATTAAATGAATATTTCCTACCGAAACAGAGTCGCGTCTATGAAAGACATGTATTCCGGCTTATAAAACAAGAAGATTCAGAGAAATTCGAAAAATTTTTGGTCAGATTGAGAAAACAAGCAACCAAATGCAAGTTCCATAATGTGGACGATCATCTAATTGACCAAATAACAGAAAAATGTGCATCGGTTGAGTTGAGGAAAAAAATATTAACCATTGGGGATGATATTACACTTGAAAGAATTGTAACCGAAGCAAATACTTTAGAAGTGGTTAAACAACAATTGGATGATTATGAGGATAAGACAAAGAAAATTGAAGTGAATCAGATCGGATACAAGGAAGGAGATAGAAGAAATAAAAAGAGAGAAGTGAATACCAATAAGATATGTGGAAGATGCGGAAATGCAAAACACGACACACGAGACACCTTATGCCCGGCAATCAAACAAACCTGCCACTCATGTGGAAAAGTGGGACATTTTGCACGATTGTGTAGAAGTAAAAAAACTCAGAAGAGACAATTTGATTATTCAGAAAGTAAAACTAAAAGAGAAGGAAAAGAAAATTACTTCAAAGGGAATAAAAGGATGAGAAATGATGTAAACATAAATTGTATTGATGAGGATACTGAATATGTTTTCAATATAAATATTGATAATGATACCTCTGTAAGGTGTGTTGTCGGAGAAGTGGAAATAGCTATGTTAGTTGATTCTGGATGTAAAGTCAATCTGATCTCGGACAAGACATGGGAGTTTTTGAAAAAGAGAAACATAAATATTTTTAACCAAGTTAGAAGACCTAATAAGACATTGATTCCATACGGAAGCGAGATTCCTTTGGATATTGAAGGTTCATTTGATGCAACTATCAAAACAGGAATTCGAGAAACGAATGGGACATTTTATGTTGTCAATGGGGGAACAAAAGATTTGCTTGGGAAGGACTCTGCGATAGAGTTAGGAGTTTTAAAAGTGGGAATAGGAATAAATCAAGTGGACACAAAAGAATTTCCTAAATTTAAAGACATTCTTGTTGAAATTCCTATAGACGAATCAATTAAACCAGTAGCTCAACCAAACCGGCGGATACCGATTCCCCTTGAACAAAAGGTAGACGAAAAGATACAAGAACTTCTGGACTGCGATATAATTGAGGAAATGAAGCATCCATCTAAGTGGGTTTCGCCTATCGTGCCAATACTTAAAGAGAATGGTGAATTACGGCTTTGTGTTGACATGAGACGAGCAAATACCGCTATACTAAGAGAAAACCACCCGTTACCCACTATGGACAAACTGCTGCCAAAGATTGGCAAAGCTAAGTTTTTCACAAAAGTTGACATAAAGAATGCTTTCCACCAACTAGAGTTGCATCCCAATTCTCGGTATATAACGACATTTATAACGTCTAAAGGTCTCTTCCAGTATAAGCGTTTGATGTTTGGTATCACATGTGCGCCAGAAATTTTCCAAAAAGTTTTAGAAAGGATGATTATTCAGTGTCAAGGAGCGGTCAATTTCATTGATGATATACTTATTTATGGAAGCACAGAAGAAGAACATGATCAACGAGTTGAAAAAGTACTGAAAGTACTGAAGGAAAACAACGTTTTACTCAATGAAAATAAATGCATAAGAAAAGTTCAAGCAGTTAATTTTCTGGGGCATGAGTTGAGACCGGAAGGTATTAAACCTTTAAAAAAGTACGTTGATAGTATAGAACATTTTGATACACCTAAGACTACTGAAGAATTACAAAGCTTTTTAGGCTTGGTAAACTACATCAATAAATGGTTACCAAACCTTGCCACAAAGACTGAACCATTAAAACAACTTTTGCGTAAGAAATTAGGAAGACATGTAAACATCAAAGAACACTGGAAGAAAGAACAAGAGGAAGCATTTATTGTAATAAAAAATGGGTTGACGACATTGGAGTCTCTAGGATACTATGACGTCAAAGATAAAACACAAGTGATAGCAGACGCGAGCCCTGTCGGTCTTGGAGCTGTATTGGTACAGATGGACTCAAGAGGTCCACGAATAATAGCATATGGAAACAAGACACTAACAGATTGCGAACGTCGGTATAGTCAGACGGAAAAAGAAGCGTTAGCTTTAGTGTGGGCAGTGGAACACTTTGACATTTTTCTTTTCGGTAAGGAATTCGATCTTATAACAGACCATAAGCCTCTTGAGATCCTATTTGGAGTTAAATCCAAACCTTGCGCTCGTATAGAAAGGTGGGTTTTACGTCTTCAATCATACAGATACAATATAAAATACAAACCCGGAAAAACAAACATAGCTGATCCACTGTCAAGATTGTGTCATCAGAAACCGGCTACTGTATTTTCAGGAGAAGATCATCATGTCTGCCAAATTGTAGAGCAAGCTAGGCCACAAGCAGTTTCTATGAAAGATATTATAGAACAATCGATCAAGGACACAGAAATTATGAGTGTGAAGAAGGGTCTATACAAAAATAGTTGGGATAATTCAGTTAATGGATATAAAATTTTTGAAAATGAATTATGCTTCTATGATGACGTCCTCTTGAGGGGAAATCGCTTGGTTATACCTGTGATGCTACGTAAAGCTGTGCTGGATGCTGCTCATGAAGGACATCCTGGAATAGCAGCAATGAAGGGGCGGCTAAGATCCAAAGTCTGGTGGCCACGAATAGATCGAGACGCTGAAAACCTGGTCAAAAGTTGCAAAGGATGCACGTTAGTAGGAGCACCAAATCCGCCAGTGCCTATGAAAAGGCGGACGCTACCTACAGCACCCTGGGTAGACGTAGCAATCGATCTAATGGGACCATTACCTAGCGGTGATTACCTGTTCGTGATTGTAGATTATTATAGCCGCTACAAAGAGGTTAAAATTACAAAATTGATCAGTAGTACCCATATCATCAATATGTTAAAGGAAATGTTTAGTAGACTTGGATATCCGGCGTCCATCACTGCTGATAATGGCCGTCAATTTGTTAGTCAAGAATTTCGATTATACTTACGTGAATGCAACATAACTCTGTACAATACAGTTCCTTACTGGCCACAACAGAACGGGGAAGTCGAGAGGCAGAACCGGGACATTCTAAAAAGACTTAAAATAGGTCATATGGAAAAGAAAAATTTGAAAGAGAGTCTATATGAATATCTTCTTATGTATAACTCTACCCCTCACTCTGTAACAGGAAAATCTCCGTCTGAGCTGTTTTTCAGAAGGCAATGCAGGGATAAGATTCCATCTTTAAGAGAAACGGAAACTGAGACGGACTCTGAAATTAGAGACAGAGACAGAGAACAGAAAGAGAAAGGGAAGGAATATGCAGACAGAAAACGACTAGCAAAAGAAAGTGATCTAGCGGAAGGAGACAAAGTATACATTAAGGAAACGCCAACCAACAAATTGAGTTTAAATTACAACCCTACACCACACGTTGTAGAAAACCGAAATGGAGGAGATGTTACAGTTAGAAATGAAGAGACTGGTCAAGCAATAAAAAGAAACGTACTACACTTAAAGCGAGTGGAAGGCGAATGGAAAAGGGTCGAAAATAAAGGAAGTAACAATCAAGAATTAATGAGCAAGAACGAGGTTTAATTTTATTTCAAATTTGATTACATAATGTTAATTACAGCAATGGGGTAAATTTGTGTTTTCAATAAAGCATTCCTGAATCAATTAAAATTCTTTTATTATGAAAGGGATGTAGTATATATGGAAGTGTCTATAATACATATAGACATACGCTGTCTCGGGCGCACGCCGCACGGTAGCAGTCATACCAGAGCCGTGATGTAATATAGTCTATGGGCATGGGCGAGAGTAGTCTGTGTCAATGCTGTGCGTGTGTGGGTGAGCGAGCCGGTGTTTTGCAGTGTCTAATTTACCAATTAATTGTACTCAACAATAGGGGATTCTACAATAAGGTTGAAAATCGATTGAAGAAATTTGACAGTTTTGGGTAGTCTGAGCCGTTGAGTTCATCGGATATTTAGTTTATACCTATTATATTCTGAGTTCTGCCAGAAACTTTGTAATCGTGACTCAGGTCTAATTTATAGTCTTGTTCTGCCTTAACACAACAGTCATTAAATCTAATGTTGATTTCATTCCAGTGTTATTGTCAGCTGTCAGATTTTGCATTTTTATTCATTGTCACTTTTTTACATTGTTACCCCCGAATGGGCTTTAATGGCAAATGTTTTTTTTACTTTAGTTTAAGGTACACTTACACAATAGCTAACGTATTAAATGTACATAAAAAGTAGTAAATGTTACATTAGTAGTATTCATCAGGTACAACACCCACGTAAAAGAACGCGGTTGCCCATTCATAGTTATTTATAACCCATAGTTCTACGACACCCGTGGGAGGGGTAGAGGCAGTTGTATTATACTCCGTTACACACTCTGTAATAGTAGGCGAAACAAAATTTTAAGTAACATCAGGTTTTTAACTAGTTACCGAATATATCCGAAGATTCAGTTGATATTTTCTAAGTTCGTTCTTGAAATATTTTTATGTTTTCAGGCAGGCTGCCGGCACTAAATATTAAGAACAGAGCGAGAACAGAGCAGGAAGATGATGATTCGATTCATAAACCTCTTTTGTTTTCATATCATTTTAAAATTATGTTGTAGCTATTATATTAATCGTTTTCTGAACAGGTAACCCTGAACACAAACTTAAACCAGTTCAATCGTTCGGTAACCCCAAGAGATCCCACCTGTTATTATTGCCATAAGGTTAATCCTGGACCCAAATTACTTTAATAGTTCGGTTTACTTCCATTTAAGGGTCGTTGCTTAGCTCAACTAGGAGCGACTGTAAGTCAATTTGTTTGTAGACATTACCTAATTGAGTTTTAAAGTGGGCGTTGGACTAAATACTTGAGATACAATAAGTTTTGGAGTTAATTTTAGTGTAAGAATAAAACCTTCGATCGCTCAGGAGCGTTTGAAAAGTCTGGAGTGTTAAGAGCTAGTATAGACGAAGTAATCTGAGAAACTGATGTTTGTGTAAAAGTCTTAAATTTACACAATTTATTTTCTAAATCCCTTAATTTCTATTAATAGACGGCGAGCCTATTGTCTTATTAAAACAGGCACGTATATCACAGTATATTGCTAGGTTGTCTGTATTAGAGGAACACTGCTGCTCAATACTCATCGCTGTCTTAGTCGCTATATACGGAAAGATAGGAGTTAGTTTACCCTTAGTCGCTATATACGGAAAGATAGGAGTTAGTAATAATTACATTCTGATCTGCCATTACCACATTTTTTTAATGTGTAATTTAAATAGCAAAGCAGCAACTGTTAACAAAGTTTATCATGACAGACAGGTAGTGGTAAGCAACAACGCGATCTGCATTAGAGCCAGTCGATTTTCTGCTGGAAGTAATCTCATTTCTTTGTCACACCGGCCGCCCGACAAACGCAATAAAACGCCTAAAAGACTCCACGGGGCCTGTGAAGTGCTGGCGCCACGCTTATCGAGCATAAAATTGGTTTGGAAATGGTTTTTTACTCCACTGCAAAAGGTTTTGGTGCTTTTGTTGACGATACTCCCTGCAAACACACACCTGCAAAATCGCATGGATATATGTATTAACGTGTATATTTTATCAAATTATCTATCTATTGACGGCCGGTTTCGCCTAATGTTCTTACGCCATAGGATTGTTCTCTAGTTATGATTGTTTTCAATATTTGAATGTAAAAGATAATTTTGACAATTATCCAAAGGCACTTAAATATTCTAATAATGCGAAATTAACAACGAAATGGACAAAACCGGCACCCTGAAAACGAAAGCAAAAGATTCACTGCAATGGAAATGCACTGCACAATTTTTCGCCTCGCAACATTTCTTAAAAGAAACGCGGTTTGTCTTATTGGTACCTACTGTATAGTTTTGCTGCTCTCTCGGCAACACTGCAACATTTTAAATTTCATCTTCGCCGAGAGCATCTAAAGTTTCTTTTCCATTGTAATAGTACCTGAGTGTTCGCCGGTCAGATAATTATGCACTACAAAAATAAATTCCCGACTTCTGCTCAAATTTTGTTTTAAAGTTCCCTGGAAAAACGGGAGCCACGAAAGAGCGTTGATGAAAGAAAGCATCGACTCTCAATTAGCCTTTTGTTGTGGATTCTATATGCATTCACAATTCAAGTTCCTCATTTACGTGCTATCTTCGTTAGAAGAAAAGTGGAAAAGAAGAGGCTACGTAGCCTGACAGTATATCAGTACTGACCTACATACATACCGAAATTACGACTGCTTATCAAAACCAAAAGGAGTAATCAGTGATGAGGAATGGGCAGCAGCGTTCCTCTTATACCTAACACCTAGCAAAGTACTGCGACTTTTGTGCCCGATAAATGGCAATAGGCTCGCCACCTATTACATGGGACCTAGCATTTTTGGCGAAACGCGGGTGCTAGTTCACCTCTGCCTACCCCTTCGGGGATGTGGGCGTGATTTATGTATGTATGTATGTTATCAAAACCAAAATAAAAAAATTGTTTATTCATATCTGGTATTATTACAATACACTTATGAATCGCAAAGACTGTGTGTCCAAATGAAGATAGGTGAGTGCGCAATATGTTTTGGTCTAAATTAATAAACAAAAAAAAAATTAAAATATAGACTCTTCAAGCATTCATTTATTTCAGGTCAGACAACCAAAACAAAATATTAAAAAACAGCTACTGCTGTTTTTCAACCAAACATCATACAACCTCCGAAGGGGGTGTATAAAATCTTAGTCTTTGCCAGCTATGATAGGAAGAATATAAATAATAGAACTAGTTAGCTATGGCGGCGGTAGATTTAAAATAACTAGCACCGAAAGTACCCTGTAGATGACAGGCTCACCCGGTATTACACGAGACCTGAAATAGGAATGTTAATACGCCGTCACCGGAGTTAAAAAGGTATGTTTATATAATACATAGTCAAACATAAATAACCTCGTTGTTGTGCATTCGGTTAGTCCTATGCACCTTGTGCAATCTGCACCAGATAAAACTGTATTCTAACTTGGCCATGTATCATTTTGGCGCAGCAATTCTGGCGGTTCAAGTCACGAATGGTTGTTTAAAGCGCTTCCCGGATAAACTTTCAGCTGGCTTCGCTCGTATAATAGCCGAAAGGAGAATCCTTTGTTTTGGACCCAAGCTGGTGACCTAATTAATAATGTTGCATGAAAAAATAACAAGAACAAAGTTAAGCTCTCGTTTCTCATTTTACTGCAGACTTGCCACGGTGGCTTCCATTGCGGAGCTAAGTTCTAATTGAATTAATTCGAGTTCAAGCGCTGATTTGCTATGGAATGTTTTTAAGTTTTCTAATCGAGCCTTCGTCCTCATACCTTGCCATCATGTCAATGAGTGAGAATGGCGGAAAGAGATACATACCTACATAAATCACGCCTATATCTCAGAAGGGGTAGGCAGTACTTACCTTATACTAGGCAGAGGTGAATTCAACACCCACTTTTCGCCAATTAAGTTAGGTCCCATGTAATAGGCGGTGAGCTTGACATGATGATGACATACTTCGCAGAAATATGTCTTGAAAATTAAGTGGAAGTGCGTCATAATGATGCTTATGGAAAGGACGGAATATTTAACTATGTATAAAAAATAAATAAGTATATTATTTATACATTTAGTATGCATAACACAGATGCTTATGCCTCTTAAGCTAGTGTAAGGGCGATAAAATAAGGAATGTCTCTGTCTTTTTTTTTTGCCGCCCGAGGTAAGATCATAGTTTTATGTCACCCCTGACCAAGAAGTGAGATTTTCTGTACGCGTAGCGGGCGGAAAAGTTAACTTTATGGTCAGGGGGCCTACCGCCTAACTCGATTGCTAAAGCAAAAGCTATAGTTTATGACGTCATGCTGTAATTTCGCACCAAATGTACCTAAACTATCAGCGATAGCTTTGAACGAATGATCACCGAATGATTTTGTATGAATTTGGAAGAAAATCCGTACCGCCTAAACATTCAAGATGGTTGCTAGCTAAATTCACAGCCGTAAGCAATGCATTGCTTTAAAGCTATCATCAGCAATCGAGTTAGGCGGTAGGCCCCCTGGTGGTGATATAAAATATATTCAAATATTTACAACACATTTTACAAGGATCGATAGGCGTTGATGAGTCAGCGAGTCACAACTAGCATAAACAGATGCAGCCCCTGTACATTTTCATCTGGGACCTTTTCCAGTTCATCAGTGAGCCTGTCCGAGTGTATCGTATTTGAGGTTTGCCGGACGCCTGCGGCAATGCCACGCGTGAGTGCACGCCTGTACGACGCCGATAAAGGGATTTCGGCTTAGAGCCATGTCGGATGTGTAGCTGCTGACAGCGGAATATACACAGTGGTGACACAACGATATTTATTATCAATAGATATTATATTATGCCGTGTGATACAATTGTCACCGCCCTAAATCTCTCCCGTGGGTGTCGTACAAGGCGAATAAGGTGATGAGGAATTGGCAGTAGCGTTCCTCATTAACCACCTAGCAATGTTGTACTGCGTCTTTTGGCTCGCCACCTCGCCACGCCATGTTAGGTCCCATATTATATGGGACCTAACATATTTGGCGAAACACCTCTGCCTACCCCTTCAGGGATATAGGCATGATTTATGTGTTTATGTATTATATTATATTATGTTACGTGCAAAGGATGTCGATAGCGCAGTATTTATCGCGTTCGGCCTGCGATTGCGTAAACTAAGGAATTTCGCCAAGGCCGGTCATTGGATGGGTGACCAAAAGTTTATTATCTCGAGTTCCTCCGTGTTTCAGAAGGCACGCACAGAGGCTTTGTGGCCCACGAAAGAAATAGTACTACTTATAGTTAATGTAAAAGATATTCACAAATTCAAATAGGTACAATTGAACTGTTTCTAAATAAAGGTGATAATGGATCAAAGCTCAAAACATCGAATTGTTGATAAAAATGACTTTAGACTCTGCCTGTTACCCAATGTAACAGAGACGACTTAATATCGGCAAAATTATTATACCTAATTATACTCGTATTATTTCTGCAGACTTCACAATTGTAATAACAATTCAATATCAAATACTACCTGTTACTTCAGAGCAATCCAATTATTTTCTAACTAATACAGTTATATTGTAGGGTTAGCAAAATTCCATTTTAGTCTTTATTAAGATCTATTTAAATTTTGCTGAATAGAATGTTTATAATGCCTTTAGTTAAATATTATTCAAATGACGTTTTTGTTAATATTTAACACGTATAATTTAAAGAATACAATATAATGATAGGATAGATGAAGACAATAAAATAAGTATGCAAATTTGGACACTGACTATTGAACTCCAAAATTAAACTAAGTATTTTGTAATTTACATACCCACATAAATCACCCACGTTTCGTCAACTATGTTACATCTCATGTAATAGGGGGCGAGCCTATTGCCATCTATCGGGCTCATAATTCACAGTATACCTACCGCTAGGTGGATTGTGAAGAACGCTGCTGCCCATTACTCATTGTCGCCTTGTACGACACCCGCGGGAGAGATGGGGCGGTGAAAATTGTATTCTGCTCTGCCGTCACCATACGGCTTCTACGATTTTTATAATTTAGAATGCAAAATTGGATTGAAATGATTCGAGAGAGATTGATAATAATATTTACAGAGTGTTACGCAGTGGGAGCGACAAGCAATATAGACGTGTATACGCGTATCAAAATAAAATGAAGACATTTTTCGTGAACGTTTTGTAGCACCGGCCTTTTGTGTTGTCGCCGCTAGACATTCAGGACGCGCGAGATTGACAAGGCCACTTGGAAAGCTCATCGTTCTCCAGATATATAAACATTCGGAATGTAATATTCCTGACAATAGTACCTAACTGTGAAATATCAGCCGAACTAACAATAGACTAGATCCCTACACTTAATTTGGGTGTTCAAAGTTATAATAATTATGTGCTCCGTCTTGGTTTCTTTTTTCAACGTTATTACGTCAAATAATATTTAATGAAAGTGAATACTCATTATCCCTTCAACGATCTCACTGAGATAGAGGGTCTTGGTGGAATATAGGGAACATGAGCCATACGACTAAACGACGTCGCTGTGGGCAGTTTAGTTTACACAGGACATAATAATATACAAATATCAATCAACGTGTACAGACACCTTTGTATTAATAAACTGGTTCCATTATGTCATGCCCCACTCCTACCTCCTCATCTCTACCCTGTAGGCCTGTTCCCTAACTTTTATTGACAGTTGAAAGTGATGATCACCGAACTATTTACTTATCCATTACTACTTTACTATAATGCTATTGTGACGCTTGTCCTGTGATAACAGCAATGTATTAGTAAATAGTTCGGCGATCATCACCTTCAACTGTCAAAAAAAGTTAGGGAATAGGCCTACTGGTACTCTCTGGGTTGCTCCTTACCACTGCTGAAGCATTGCTGCTACTCAGGGAATGGATAAACCTATGGAAAATGACACTTTACAAAATTACACACTGACCTTTCGTAAATTCTTTGAGTGAGTTGATATTTTTATTTAATACAAAGATTTTGGTGGTTAGAAAAAGAATTTCGAAAAATTATGATCTTGAGGCGGCAATCGAACCCGCGTCCGCTGCTATCCGGGCAGGTGCCTGACCGCTCGGCCACCCAAGACACTAACTAACTTGCCGAAATTCTTCTAACCTTTACACTTCACGTTGTAAGGTCAGGCATCTGCCCGGATAGCGGCGGACGCGGGGAATCGTCCCGCCTCAAGATCATAATTTTTCGAAATTCTTTTTCTAACCACCAAAATCTTTGTACTAATTTTTCTAACAATTATATAATGTTAAAATTAAAATCGAATAGTTTATAAAGCAAACCCAAGCTTAACCGAACGCACAGTATTTGTAAAAATATCTGCTTTGGAATGTTTGAAATTTATTTCTTCATTGCGAGGGTACCCGTTGGCTTACAACGTGAAGTGTAAAGGTTAGAAGAATTTCGGCAAGTTAGTTAGTGTCTTGGGTGGCCGAGCGGTCAGGCACCTGCCCGGATAGCAGCGGACGCGGGTTCGATTCCCGCCTCAAGATCATAATTTTTCGAAATTCTTTTTCTAACCACCAAAATCTTTGTACTAATTTTTCTAACATTTATATAATGTTAAAATTAAAATCGAATAGTTTATAAAGCAAACCCAAGCTTAACCGAACGCACGATATTTGTAAAAATATCTGCTTTGGAATGTTTGAAATTTATTTCTACATTGCGAGGGTACCCGTTGGCTTACAACGTGAAGTGTAAAGGTTAGAAGAATTTCGGCAAGTTAGTTACCCCCGAATACAGAAACGCTACTCAAATTTAGGGGACTGCTTAAAAGGTTAAGTGGACACTACCTGTCAGAATTTGTATGGAAAACCGTCAATTTTGACAATACTTTAATGTTAAGCGGGACTCAAACTTTGAATAGCGTTTCTGTATTCGGGGGTTAGTGTCTTGGGTGGCCGAGCGGTCAGGCAACTGCCCGGATAGCAGCGGACGCGGGTTCGATTCCCGTCTCAAGATCATAATTTTTCGAAATTCTTTTTCTAACCACCAAAATCTTTGTGCTAATTTTTCTAACATTTATATAATGTTAAACTTAAAATCGAATATTTTAATTTAACTTGTATAATGTTATTTGTTGTTGGGTGTTTAACGTTATTTCTTTAACGATTCATGAGTGTATGTAATGATACCTTATATGAAAAAAAAAACATATTTTTATATAAAAGTCTAGTGTCACAGTGCGAACTCCTCTGAAACGGATGGACCGATTTTTGTGAATTTTTTTGTGTATATTTGATAGGTCTGAAAATAGTTATTTGTTGTACGTGAGTGCAAAGTTGTTTTTTAACCGCGTGCTCAATTTTGATGACCGAGCTAGCGAAGGATTCTAAAATTGAATCACGAGCGTAGCGAGTGATTCAAAAATTAGAATCCTGAGCGATAGCGAGGGAATCAAAAGAGCACAAGGTGAAAAATCTTTGCACTCGAGTGCAACACGTAACTTTTCATCCCCCCCAACGAGGAAATTTCAAAATACAATCCCAACAGTTTCTGTTTTCACCCAGAAACTTCCACAACACCCACCCATTAACCCAAACACACTCTCAACACCCACCCAGAAACACCCACAACATTCACACCCGCAATACACACCCATCCACTCAGACACACCCAAAAAACACCAATTCACCCAGAAACACCCATTTACCCAGAAACACCCAAACAACACCCATTCACCCAGAAACACACACAAAACACCCATTCACCCAGAAACACCCACAAAACACCTATTCACCCAGAAACACCCACAAAACACCAATTCACCCAGAAACACCCACAAAACACCCATTCACCCAGAAACTCCCACAAAACACCCATTCACCCAGAAACACCCAAAAAACACCCATTCACCCAGAAACACCCACAAAACACCCCTTCACCCAGAAACACCCACAAAACACCCATTTACCCAGAAACACCCAAACAACACCCATTCACCCAGAAACACACACAAAACACCCATTCACCCAGAAACACCCAAAAAACACTCAATCACCCAGAAACACCCACAAAACACCTAATCACACCCAAAAACCACCCAATCACCCAGAAACACCCACAAAATACCCATTCACCCAGAAACACCCACAAAATACGTATTCACCCAGACACACCCACAACATCCATTCAGACACCCACAGCATCCACCCAGTCACACCCACAATACTCACCCATCCACCCAGACACACCCACAAAACACCCATTTACCTAGACACACCCTCAAAACACCCATTCACCCAAACACACCTCCAACAGCCACCCATCCACCCAGCCACACCCGCAACATTCATCCAGACACACCTGTAAGTACCTAAATTACCGTCCCTAATGGAGTTCCGAGACGGTCAATCAGCTTGAGTCAAGCACGTTGATTTTCTGTATGTTTTTGTTCCGTTGCTAGCGTAAACAAATCAAACAGACCTAAAAAGCTTTTAAATGCTTGACTCAAGCATCAAGCAAGCGTTGTAGACGATCAACATGTTTAAAGCAAGATTGACGCCAAGCTGATTGACCGTCACGGAACTCCTAGGTTTTAACAAATTTATGACGTGAAAACATTTTTTCTTTTAAATTCTCCCTATATTTTAGGGAAGGCAAAGGGTCTAGCCCATACAGCCAAGTCTTTAGTGTATATTCTATCTGTAGTCTTATGAAATAATGATTGGGTGAAATGTATGAATGAAATGAATTTTACGTTAAAATATGGGTGTCACATATTTTAACGCATCTAGGTAGTGCTTGGCGCGAATTGAATGGTAACAGAGTTCATGATGGTGACTGATGAAATGGATAAAACCAAAAACTTCCAAAAATTCCCGCCTCAAGATCATAATTTTTCGAAATTCTTTATCTAACCCCAAAATCTTTGGATAAAACCACTTTTTATAGTGATCTTCACCACAACATCAAACACATCGTAAGACTTGTTTTCAATGATTCTGCATAATTGCACATCAACACGGATGCTTGTGCATCAAAATAACACCACTTTCACTGCACAAAATCCACTCTGAACCAATTTTAGAATTATTGAAAAAAAATCTGACTAACACCACGAAACGCGCCAAACACTCCTGACGTGAAAAGAAAATGGCGCGCGCAAAGCAAATTACAAAAAAAGTACACCAAGAAGGTTCCGAGTCTGAGTTTTTAACAAATTAAAATAGGTTGCATGACAATTTCGGCACCATGGAGGTAGAAATAAATATGTATAATGATGTTTTGAATTCACATACTCATTGCACACGATGTTCTAAATTCAAATTTACTTTAACCTCTAGAGGATAAAAACGGCTTTTGCACTCAGATATCGAAGAGCAAAAACGCTTTTTCCGAGATGGTGGGATGAAAATTATTTTATTTGACAATTTAGTAGGTCGTAGGCTATTTTTTATACCAAGAAGAAAAAAGTTTACCTGAGTCAGCTAATAAAATTATAATGTTGAAATACATTTGAATGTGACAGCCCTACCAAACGCAGCATTGTCGTCGTGTGCCTTCGTCGACATTTTCGCTCCGATTGTAACGCAGGAGTTCTATCGATAAAACTATATTTGTAGCACCTCACAAAGATCGAGCGCCGATACGAAAGAATCAACAGCTAGCAGCCTGTTATTTCTGTGCTCCTTACCGGTAATATTTTCTTGAGGTTTTTTGTTAAAATACTTACAATATTTAGGGCTTTATTCTTAAGGTAGTCTAAATTTTCGATACATCCGCTGTTGGAATCAGATTGAATAAAAATGTAAGAATATTATTTTATTTGTAACAATCTTATGATGTACAGAGTTCACTAGAAAATAGACGTGTATACCATATTTTAAAGGGTTAGTGTCAGGCATGCGGTTGGCTGTAAAATCTAAGCCTAAACCTTGAGCAGTATGGATTGAAATTATTTTTACAATCATCTCTACGTTCATCGGTCTCAAGACATCGTCCTTTCGTGTACTTTTCTAAAAAAATATCAGTTTAATGTGTTTGGGCAGTTCTCCTTAATAATATTGTATATTTTATATGAAAGAACCAGCAAAAATATTAGAAGGCCTTGGTTCTCCGGAAACATCTGCGAACTAGTTGGAATTTTACAGGAATACAGTACAAAATACTAGGTATTTTAAGTTCTGTTCTAAGGAAATAATGTTACTCATAATATATTTCACGAAGAGTTGAGCTGTATTCCCTGTGTGTCGAAACTTTGTAACTCGTTCTGACTGAGAGATCCGAGTAGGTTTCTTCCGATTTATATTTTGCTTTATTTTCTCTCTGGCTCTGCAAAGAATAGTAGCACGAACAAACAAAGAATCTGGGGCGGTCAAAGAACTAGTATTTTTATTTTGACTTTTGAGTGTAAAATGCACTACTTAATACAATGCTAGTAGGTAATTATTGTTCCACGTAAAGATAGGACGTCTTCTACGCTAGGCTGGGAGCGAAAAAATAACGTAGAAGTGCCGACTTATCCCATGGGTGTCGTAAAAGTCGACTAAGGGAGATTGCTCGGTGTAGACCAATAAGCACTTTGGGGCACCCGAATGGTGGAGGGCAAACCACCAACAACAGCATACCCAAATAGGGTTGTTTTCAGGCAGACTGTAAAACCTAAGCCAAAACCTTGAGCGGTGTGGATGGTAATGTTGTCATTCCAATCACTCTCTCCATTCACCGGTCTTTCGACATGGTCCGTTCCGTCTCTTTTCAATATATTCATTTATCACGAGCACTTTTCCAATAGATGATATGAATCAAAAGGAAGTGAATGGCTTGATGACATCTGACTGATATGAATAGAATCCTCTTCTAACATACTGCGTCGACCCCAGATGGCCTCGGAACAGGGCAGGGAGAAGTTAAGTAAAGATGGGACGTCGGTTCCTGAGCAATCACCTGGCTCTGAGAAAGATCTTCCCTTTACGCTGATGCAGCCTCTTGTTGCAGGCTCTTTTCCCTCTCGCTTCTCTATGAGTTATTATCATCACCATAACTGGTATCAATGACTGCTAATTAACGTCTTGCCGCACGGAAGAATTCGAGATAACAATTTTCAGTCACCCATTTAATGACCGAGGTGCACGATAAAATTAAGTAGCCTAAGTAATGTTCGCTAAGGCCGGTCATTGGATGGGTTACCAATAATTAATTATCTCGCACTTCCTCCGTGCTTCAGAAGGCACGTTAAGCCGTTAATTTGGTGATGATGACGATCCAATGACCGGCTTTTGGATCGTCATCATCTTTGGCTTTGGTTTATCGCAGGAGAGCGCGCTAGCCACTGTTGTCTTCACTTGTAGGTAATTAGCAGAATTAATCAGAGGAGCAGACGGCGAAATGCACACTGGGTTCGAGAAAATAAATTAATAAAGCTCAGCCTCAGGAGTGGGAGGGACTGGCCCGTTTCGTGTTTGTTTCTGCATCATTTCATAAACAATTTCTTTGTGGTGAAAATAGAATTGCTTCCACAAGAACGGACGGTCGATTAATGATACCTTTGAGTGCCCAAATCAGCCACTCAGGGCCTTATTTCGTAGATATTTCGTGTTTTATTGCTGCGCACTGAATCTTTATGTCACCATATTGAATCAATAATGGTTATAGTCTTCCCTTTCATTTGCACGAGCATTGCACATTTGTAATACAACCATTTTAACAACGAGTATATTTAGGTGTTTGGCATTGTTTATTTATTTATTTATTTATTTGTTTTGAGGAAGGTTTACAGCTGTTAAATACTAAAATATTCACTATATAACTCCTTATAGCTAATTACAAACCTCCACATATATTTAGCAAAAGTACGTAAGTATTTGAATAATATTATAAAATTTTAACAATGTTTAATTAAATTATTATTGTGGCCCAAAAAATTTATGACATGTAGCATTTCTAATTTTCGCTGTACTAGTTGAAAACAAATCAAAGTCGTGTTCAGTGCTGTACCTATTATATATATCACAACTGCGTATCACGAAAGTGTTTTGATGGTAGTTTGTATGAACAAATGGTATGTTAAGCAGCGGGCGCTGACGAAGAGAATGTTTGTGCGAAGACCAACTTTTGATAATAATTCAGGACAGTCAATAAGGCCGTTAACAAGCTTAGAAATGAAACAAACATCATTCATTTCACGTCGAATGTGAAGAGGTAAGAAGTGATATCTTTTGCAACGATGATTGTAGTCAAAAGAACGCACTTTGGCTTTAAAGTCTAGATATCGAAGAAATCTTTTTTGTATCATCTCCAAGCGTGTAATATAAATGTTATACTGTGGATTCCACACCTGTGATGCATACTCAAGATGGCTACGAACAAACGCACAGTACAATACTTTAATTGATTTAAGCGATTTAAAATCACTCGACATACGCATCACAAACCCTAGCGCCTTAGATGCCTTACTAGCAATATGATCAATATGATTCTCAAATATCAATTTACTGTCATAAATTACACCCAAATCCATCATACTATTAACTTTGGTTATACTGTGGTTGAGAAGAGTGTAATTTGAATAAACTTTATTAATTTTACGCGTAAATGTCATATGAAAGCATTTCGATACGTTAAGATCTAACCTATTTAGAATGCAATACTGTTCAAAACGTAAGAGATCTTCTTGCAAATCAATAACATCCAAGGAATTATGAATCACCTTTAGAATCTTCATATCGTCTGCGAAAAGTAAGGATTTAGAATGTATAAAGCATTTATTTATGTCCATGATAAATATAATAAATAAAAGAGGGCCCAGAATGGACCCCTGAGGTACGCCAGATGGTATTTCAGACCACTGAGATACATAACCGCACAAGACAACTGCTTGACTTCGGTTATCAATATAAGAAGCAAACCACCGATATAAGCTACCATGTATACCAGCTGCATATAATTTGGAAAGTAACAGAGAATGATCAATTCTATCAAAACATTTTTGGTAGTCAGTGTATACCACGTCAACTTGAGCTCCACTTTCCATTCCGTCAGCAATGAATTCATTTGCAATAATAAGATTAGTGCATGTAGATCGGCGCCTAAGAAAACCATGCTGTTCATCACGGAATGAGCTACCTAGACTGGAGTATACTTCTTGATAGACTAGCCTTTCCAGGACTTTAGCAAATAGACATAGCTTGGATATGGGACGATAGTTCTCCACATTACTTTTGTCGCCTTTCTTAAAGACTGGGGTAATGAACGCTGACTTCCATATTTTAGGAACTGAACCCTCAGACAATGACCGTTTAAATAAAATACAAAGTGGTATCGTTAAACTTTCGGCGCATTTAACAATAAATACGGAAGGAATTAAATCCGGACCTCCAGACTTAGACAGATCAAGTGTCTTCAATAGGTTAAATACTTTGGTTGGATCAACTTCAATATTACCAATACTACAATGTGTTAAATCAGAGTTCATGCTAACAGAATGACTAACATTGTGGCTTGGAGTCAGAAAAGTAGATTGAAAATAATCCGCCAATACATTACTTATGTCTTCACCGGTGTCAGCAGTCACAGATTTATAAGTCATTACACTAGGAAATGTGGAGCTTTTTCTTCTGGCTTTTATAAATGCCCAAAACACTTTTGGATTATCTACAATTGAGGACTCAACACGATCAATATAATTGTTAAAACAATCCTTTTCAAGATCATGAGCT
This sequence comes from Cataclysta lemnata, assembly GCA_963931975.1. Taxonomy (NCBI): domain Eukaryota; kingdom Metazoa; phylum Arthropoda; class Insecta; order Lepidoptera; family Crambidae; genus Cataclysta; species Cataclysta lemnata. The sequence goes on from OZ008339.1 coordinate 13,407,132, forward strand.
CTTTTCCGTAGTAAGGAAAACGATTGATAATCAGATAAGTTACCGTAGGTTTTAAACTTTGAATGAAATTTGAATTTCTCCTTTAAAACTTTTATGAGGCTGGAATTATACCATGGTGGATAAGAGTTCTGCTTAACTAATTTATGCGGTATATACTGGTCACGAAGCTGATATAATTTATTATAAAAATATGTTACTGCGTCATCTAATGAACCTACACTCAAAAATTCGTTCCAGTTAGTATTACTAAGCTCAGATGCGATCGAGGAAAAGTCACCTCGGTTAAACATGTACTTCATTTTCCTTGGATTTTTCAATTCATGAATTTCAATAAACTCAGCACAAATTTCAAGAGACTTATGGTGTAAATCCTCCTGAACCAATGGATTTTCACATTTTTTTACCTCTAAAGTTCCATTTGAAAATACTAAATCCAACAATCTATTATTTTGGTTGAGTTCCCCATTGAACTGAGTAAAATTACATGTGTCTATCAAATCAAAAAAATTATATAAGAAGTCAGTACAATAATTAGTCGGTAACATTGATATTCCATCACTTGACCTTACCCAGTGGACACCATTACTGAAATTAAAATCACCCATTATAATAAATTTATCCAACGGATGAATGTTTACTATGTATCCAAGTTTGTCACAGAAGTTATTTAGTTGTTCTTTGTAGGAGTGACCACCTTCCTCCCTGCATAGATATAACGTACATATATGCATTTTATAGGTAATCATTGGTCTCTTTTGTTTCATCAACAAAGTGACCCAAATGTCTTCCGCAGAGCTATTCCACTCTGGCCTACATTGCAATGCAAGGTCACATTTCACCGCCAACAGTACACCGCCACCTAAAGCCTGTCCTAACCTAGTGTAATCACGATCACGCCTATAAACAAGGTATCTACTATCAAAAAGTTCGCTATCCGAAATACCATCCAGCAACCAAGTCTCAGAAATAGATATAATGTCGAAATTATTTAAACATACGTTTCTGTAAAATGTACCTACCTTCGTACGCAAGCCCCTAGCATTTTGGTAGTATATCTTTAGAGAATAACCTTTTTATTTTTAATAAAACTATTTAAAATCAATATATTTGTATGACATTTTAAAAAATGTATACAACTATGAGAGAATGTCTTCATTATTTTAAAACGCATGAAATTAAAGTGATCTAGGCAATAGTTGTTGGAATAATAATTGCAACAAACACGGCGGTAAAATAAAACATTAACCCTCAAATCACAATTTGTGTCTCCACGCACAGTCACACCGAACAACACCAAACTACTCAATAACAAGTCACTGAAATAAAATGCATGCCATATAAAAGATAGCCTAATCATTAAACTGTGATTATTATTTAAAAACCTACAATTAAAATAGTAGTAAACCATCAAGAAAGATTTAACAATAATTTTAAGTACGGTACTCGAACAATTAGCAATACATGTCACAAACTCATAAACCGGCTCACTTATCAGCAAAGATGGGAACCTCAATTCACGGCCCGCTACGGCATTACACTTAAGATAGGATATATTACGGACAAAATAAAACCGTCTTAAACGACTAGGAATACTCCATGTAAAATATAAAACTAGAGTTTCAAAGAGTTATAAAAGTATAAACAAACTAGAGTTATAAAAGTATAGTTTCGATCACTATATCAGCCATGGTCACGGGGAGACTGACTCAACTGTGATTGACTGTATACTTTGTTATGAGTTGTTATAGCTTCTGTTTTATTAAAAGTTCCAGTGTTCGAGTTTATCATCATCGTCAGCCCTTTAATGACTAGCATAGACCTTGGAGAATATAGGAAGAGAGGGTCATAATTCAACATACTGGTCCAGTGCAGATTATCACACGGGGGAAACTACCAATAACGGTATACTCAAAGAGGGTTTGTGTCAGGAAGGCGTTTACTATCCACGAACCCAAACTAGTAACAATATGATGAGGCAGTAGTTTAATAATAAAAATAATATTTATTTCAAAAAATCATACAATTTATCATGAACAATTTAACGTTAACAACTGCAGTAGTCAAAGACTGTGTTACAGTTATTAGCGCCCACCTCGGCTTATACAATGCATAGGTACAGTATGATTAGCATTTAACAATCAATTAATATGAATATATTTATATATTATGTATATGAAAATAAAACTAGACAATATTAAAATTTGAAATAAGGTTTACCAGCCACCAACAATCTTAACATGATGTTGACAGGCAACAGGCTGGCCACTTATTACATGGTAACTTAAAATAGTTGACGAAATTTTCGTTTTGATTGCCTACCTCTGTCTAGGCATATTTACATACTTTGTAAATAGGTGAGATTTAAGGACCTGTTTGTCTACTATTAAAGCGTTGACATGAAATAATTGGCAACATACCTAATTACTAGCTCGATTAATCACTGCCCTTTTTTTAATATCAAGCACGGCTGGAAAGCTATGAAATATTAAAATTTTTAGTTGGAAAAGAACATTTAATAAGTGTCGGAACACTTTCAAACTTTAAGTTTAAATGAAAGTTTGGAGATTACCCGAGTAAATTTATACGAGCAGTAATCGGTTGGCGTAAGAGTGAATCCGTCTAATGCAGATATAGTCAAGGTGATTTTTAGTATGCTATCAAACTTTTTAATTGTAGGTACCTACTTTGTTTTATTTCAAATATAAAATTATCTGACATACTCAGATATCAAAGAAAATAGTTTAAAAAACAATACTCGTACATAATTCCAAGAAAACAAAAGTTCTCACAGAACGCGAAAGTGTCTGAAATCTTATAAAACTTGTAAATTTTCAAGACCCATCCTCTTAAATGTTAAGCATTTTGAATTGCCAATCGACGAACTTGATAAATCTGTTGAATAATTAAATTCGTACTTGTTCGACACCTAGCTTATAATTCCATTTATAAGTCTACAATATCAGGAAAGCTATTCGTTGGGTGGGTGTAAAATTTTTCTTCGATTATTTTTATTTAGGATATCTTCTTAGGTTTTCGGGAAAACGACAGATAAACCATATATAGGTATATACCTTTTCTAACATTTGCTAATGATGTCAAACTCAAATAAGGCAGAATTGGGGGCCTACCGCCTAACTCGATTGCTAAAGCAAAAGCTATAGTTTATGACGTCATGCTGTAATTTCGCACCAAAAGTACCTAAACTATCAGCGATAGTTTTTAACGAATGATCACCGAATGATTTTGTATGAATTTGGCACAAAATCCGTACTGCCTAAAAATTCAGGAAGGCTGCTATAGCCGTTAGCAGTGCATTGCAATATAGCTATTATCAGCAATCGAGTTGGGCGGTAGGCCCTCAGATGTTGACACACATTAATTTATTTTCGGTCTCGATCTAACTATCTATATTGATCGGCGTGCTGAAGAGTTACTACCATTATCTGCTACCTTATCTGATCACTTTTTATTTTTATTCTTCATCACACCAAAAAATAGATTTAATAATCTGAAAATATAGAGTTAGTTTACATAATGCAACATTTTATTACATCATCGCCAGTGGTGACGGCAGAGTAGAATACAATTGTCACCATCCCAAATCTCTCCCGTGGGTGTCGTACAAGGCGACTAAGGATAAATCAGTGATGAGGAATGGGCAGCAGCGTTCCTCTTATACTACCGTCCTGACAATGTACTGCGACTTTTGTGCCCGATAAATGGCAATAGGCTCGCCACCTATTACATGGGACTTGACATAATTGGCGAAACGCGGGTGAGAATTCACCTCTGCCTACCCCTTCGGGGATATGGGCGTGATTTATGTATGTATGTATGTATCGCCAGTCGCCACGATCACGCCATGTGTAAACCGCACTTTGGTACTTACCCAAATATCCCGAGATCCGTGTTTCCCATAATGAATCAACACGCTATGATTAATGATGATTAAGTCCGATGTTATGAACCCAAAACACTTATCAGAAACATTAATTGTCAGTGTTCTCAAGGAAAATTGTCCCCGATCATTATTCATAGGCGTATAAGGCTTTTTTGGCTTTTGTACTCGGCTAAAGTTATCAGCGTGCTAACTTTAATTTGGCGTAATTAAGGAATATCCGCTGGACTGCGAAGAAAAACAAGCAAATAATATTAGAAAATGGAGTTAGGTAATTACAAAACTCACATCAATTACTGAGACCAAATTAAGAATCGTTGAAACCTTGTGTTGTTAACAGGGGGAGTTCTTTCTAATTAAACCAACCCAATAATTATAAATACCCGTAGGAGCCTTAATTTTAGGGTGGCTTAAATTGGTGAGAATTGTGGATACTAAAGAAATTGTTGCTTTTTACTATTTGACAGGAGTACTTGCTAACTAAGTGCGATGTGGGAAATGTGAAAGATTAAGTCAAAATTAGATGGTGGAAAGATGATCGTAAAATCGAGTTTATTAATTTCAACGGATAATTGTTAGCAGCCTGATGATCTAAAATACAAAGAGGTAGCAAGGAACCCCATTTTGCTGAAAAGACAATCCGAGATAGATTATCCTGCACAGAAGAGTAAGGCGACCCGTCCCCAAATAATGGGAAAAGGGTAGAACACAAAAAAGAAGAAGAAGAATTGTTGGAAACAGAGTAACCTAATCAGCCTGCAGATGCAACCTCGGATCCGTTGGGAATAAAAGCCATCTCATCAATCCCTTTCGTTATCCGGCATTAGGAACACAATTACCTTGTTCATTGTTGTAAATTCTACCCCGAAGGTTTCTAGTGTAGGAAAACATCGTTAAACATCTACTCACCGGCCTCCACCGGCCTTGCTAAGCCAACGCAATCAGGCCGAGCTCACTGCTGCGTCATCAAGTTTCCCAACGTGTGATTTTAAGAATCGTATTTTCTTTTTAGTTGACTGAGAACGCCATTTTCGTTGCCCAGCATAAAATTCCTTTAAGAATCGCCAACTGTGGATTTATTAAGTGATTAAATACATTTTCCTTTGTTCCCGGCCTTTATTTTGTTTCCCCATAAATTGATGACTCCATAAAAATCTGGGGCGAAGGGAGAATAACTAATAAAGATTTATTTGGGAAACAAGAAATACTCTCCTGTGGAGTTTATTACAATCAGTAAGTCGCTGATTGGCCCTCATAAATTGAATGGCTGTTGAACAGCGTAGAGTAGAATTTTAATATGATAGCAGGCTGGAGTTACGCATTTCAAAAACAACTACGCAATACCTATCAAAAACAATCTATAAATAACGAGATACATAAACGAAGACATTAGGCGAGCCTATTTAGCACCGAAGAGGTAGGCAGAGGTGAATTAAAAGTCACATTTCGACAAATATCAGGAGAGATGTGGACGTGGTGACGAATGTGACGTTACCACACGGCAAATATAATAACTTTTTTAATAATCTTCTGCTCTAATGATATACCTAAATGTACTAAACATTATTATTTAATTAATTTATATTAACGAGACAGAATATTAAGATAATAAGATAATTATCGAAAATATATACATAAATCACGGTTATATTCCCGAAGGGGTAGGCAGAGGTGAATTAACCACCCACTTTTCGCCAATTATGTTAGGTCCCATGTAATAGGTGGCGGGCCTATTGCCATATATCGGGCACATTAATCGCAGTATATTGCTAGGTGGTATGAGAGGAATGCTGTTACCCATTACTCATCGCTGTCTTTATTATTAATCGCCTTGTACGACACCCACGAGAGATATGGGGGTGGTGATATTTGTATTATGCTCTGCAGTCACCACACAGCAAAAAGTCAAATATATCTTTGCTTTCCAATTATTAATAAGAATAATTTTGATTTGTGATTTGTTACCTTGTGGCGACGGAATAGCAGAATACAATCGTCACCACCCACATTTATCTCGCCCCATTTTATAGATTGTGACCACAGTCATGTTCTCACATTAATTATTATTGTGACGAATAAAAAATCTTCACGAATAACGACGTGGCAACAAAATATCTTGATGAAAATTCGGCGCCGAGGACCTATTTTCAATCCCCCTCCTCACCTGCCACCACACTCACACTTTCAAACCACACTTAGCGCAAGCTTGCCAGCGCAACAATAATTTTCTTAAATCTTTATTACTACATTTACACCTACATGCGGCGTCGTCTACGACTACACAGTAAGTGAGAGAATAATCAGTATAATCGTCGAACTGTATCAATGAACTTCGACCATTTGTTCAATACGTAATACCTACATTAGTGGGAAAGGAACTTCGCGATAATAGCCAATGTTTGTTATTAATTGGCCAATACTCGGCTTTGGCAATAAACTGCAGCGATCAAAAATCGTTAGCGGTTTTGGCAACCCCTGAACTGTATTAAGTTTGCTCCCCCTAAATAATATTCGACGGGGATAGTTGAAACTATTACCGCTTCAAGCTACATGCATGATATTGAGGAGCAACAATGGACCGAAACTATTATTTGCACTTGTGCCGAAAATGTTTGTCATCTAAAGTACTCTGGCGTGTTACACCGGCAGAGGATGGTAAACTATGGGACATATTAATTCGTAAACGGCTACTTTCTCTTCGATTTGTCGCTGAGAGTCCCTCAGAGGATACCCGGTTACCTGCATAGCTCGACGATCCACCAAGGTTTTCACCTTCCCCAGAAAACCCTGTAAAGGCCATATCATCCGACATCCTTCGTGCTTGTAAAGGCACGTTATGCTGTTGGCAGCAGCTGTAGCTACAGTCGCTAATATCAACCAATCCACAATGGGCCGATGAGTGAGTGCCCATTCTGCAAAGGGCTGGTGTTGGTGATTGTTTGCAGAATCCAGTAATGCTCTTCGATCGAGTTTGGTTTCCGTATGATTTTAATTTTAAAATGTTCTGTCCTGTTGTTCTTTGTAAGATTAGTAGCGTTGTAATAATAGGGGTTAAAGTATGAAATTGCTGATGTTCCCTCATTATTTCGTTGTAGTGTATAATTCCTTTAAAACAATAGTTATGTCCATTATTATTTTTTTATTTTAAACTTCATTTCAATGACTTATATTTATGTATAAAATTTTATCTTATTTTTATTTCTTTCACTATCAATAAATCTTCAAAAACAGGTCGTCCTAAGTACCACTTAGATCCACGGACACGGACACCAGTCCGTCTCCGTTACAAAAAAAAATCTCTAGGTATCCTATAGCCTAATGTTGTCTAAATATATCCACACAATTATATACTGTAGGCTACTCTCCTACATTTATTTAGTTTATTTATAATAATTACATATATTATTAAACTATTTATCATTGTATCTATATATTACACATAAAATAAATAATCACCTATACAACCTATTTATGTAACTGACGTGCACCCCGCGCCGCATCGCGTTGCCTAGCAACGAATCAACAAGTTCTCGAAATTACACCACGACGCGAAGTGCACGTTGCTTTCTTTTAAATATTAATTGTAAATTCTTTTTTAATGTAAATTGTGTATTTGTGTGTGTATATGTTATTCCTCTACTGGAGAACCAAAAATATAAGCTTTGGACTGTTATACTGTGAGTTGGATTATTCATTTACTTTTCACACACCAAAATACCAAATTGGTGACCCCGTAAATTTCAATATGGAGAATGAACAACGTTCACGCGTCTCTGATCTGGACAATAGTGAGGGACAAGTGTCGACTAAGAATATCGATGTTTTTAAAGTCGGCGTCAGAGTTCCGCCTTCCTGGCCGGAGGAACCCGATATCTGGTTCGCACAAATTGAGGGGCAGTTTGCTTTAGCTGGGATAAATAGTGACGCCACCAAATTTAATTACGTCATCGGTCAACTGGATAACCAGTATTCCAGGGAGGTCAAAGACATAATAATATGTCCACCAGCAACCGACAAGTACGAGAAGCTAAAGTCCGAGCTAATCAAGCGTCTGTCAGCTTCCAATGAGAAAAAGCTGAAGCAACTGCTCATGCACGAGGAGCTCGGAGACAGGAAACCCTCACAATTTCTCTGCCACCTCAAGAGTCTCGCTGGCGCCAATGTTCCGGACGATTTCCTGAGGACGATTTGGATCAGCCGACTGCCGCACAGCATTCAAACCGTCCTTGCTGGTCAGCCAATTACCGCGCTGTTGGAAGACCTGGCGGACCTGGCCGATCGAATTAACGAGTTAGCTGCTGCATCACCGTCTACATCTGCTGTTAGCGTCAACCAGGCGACGTCTAACTCGGCATTAAGCGACCTGGTCAAAGAGGTTGCCGAACTACGAAGGCAATTTAGTAACTTGGCTATGGAGAGGAATGGCAGACAACAGTCCCGCTCAACTGGCCGTACTCGTGACTCAAGCACATCATCGCCGAGGCAAAAACGATCGCAGTCTAGTTATCGCAAGTTTCCAGTATGCTGGTACCACAACAACTTCGGTGCTGATGCCCGCAAGTGCATCTGCCCTTGCGACTACAAAGCGGGAAACGCCACGGGCGATCAGTAATGGCGACTGACGATTGCCCTACATCTGCTGCTGGTCGCCTCTTCATTGTGGATCGAACTTCGAAGACGCAATTTCTAATCGACACCGGTAGCGATTTGTGTGTCTTCCCCCGTTCCATGCTGAGTGATCATCGTACCTGTACGGACTATAAGTTGTGTGCCGCAAACGGTTCTAGTATAAGTACTTATGGCTATGTGCATTTTAACTTAGATTTTGGCTTACGCAGAGTTTTTACCTGGCATTTTGTTGTTGCCAATGTCACCAAGCCCATAATAGGCGTTGTAACGGTGCTTAATTTGAATACTTAGATTTGAGTAAAATAAATTTTAAATTAAAATTATAAATACAATATCTATTTACACCTTTAATTATCTTAAACTAATATATAAAAAAAAAAATCATAAACTAAACCTACTATTTACAAAAGTCAAAATCGTTAGAAATATCATGCGCGCGAGCGATGTTATTCATACGAGTATAGCTAGAATTGTTATACATCGATACATGACTCATTACGGGCCGACCGAACGATGATGTACCTGAAATCGAATGAGGGAATTTGCTAACATTCACCGGCCATACGTCAAGACGTTTGCTACTTACTTGCTGGAGTTACAAAATTATTGCTATCGATATTTTATATAATTATCACATTAATGTTATTTTTACATTGAGAACTTTTAAAACAAAAGTTAATTAAATAATTATTAGTGCGTGAAATCCCCTATCGGGGATCAAGTACTGGCTTCGCTTCTATCAGCACTAGTCTACGCTACTCTGGAGTGTCCCTGAATTTTAACCACGTGACAGCCGACAGCCCACTACCCACCCGTCGTGACGCCAAGTTCGGGTGCAGCCAGTTAAGTGGTACCCCATAGGCGGTTCATAGTGTGCACAGCCCAAAATAAATTCACGACCCTGCGATTTTTACTTAACTGCCTACTGCAGTATCTGTTTAGTGTTTATTTTTTTTTTAGAATTGTAATAAATTAATAATTTTAAAGTTGTTATTATTTTATTCTGCCAGTCTAAACTAAGCAAAACGTTACAATGGCGCCCAATACTGGTATTTTGTGAGCTGTGTGCACTATTTATGGCTTTGGATATTTTTTTGTTATTTCTGGTGTTGGCTTTCTCTTCGCTTTCGCTTAGCTTTTGAGTTGTCTTGTTCAGCGAACTTACGGAACATTTATAAAATCGGAAATAAAATTTTATTTACACTATCAATTTTTTTATAATTACAATCAATTTTTTTTAATTATTAATATTATTTATATTTTTATTTACAATTTTAAATCTAAATAAAATAAATAAAATTGTACCTTGAGTTGGCTGACGGATTTTATTATTTTAAAGTTTGCAAATGTAAATTATATATCTTTCTGCCTATTGTACATTTGCAACACACATCCATTCGTGTTTGAAAATAATGTCTTACCAAATTAAATTTCTATCACTACAAAAAGCTGAACTTGAATACGAAGTGGCTGTAAGAGGCAGCACTAGTGATTCAGTTCAAGAACTCCGCAAGCAAATAGTTAAATTGTCTCAGATATTACCTTCAGAAGATGTTCTCGAGTCACATCTTGAACCTAAAGATGACTTAATTCAGGTGAAAGATACCCTATTAAAAACTAGAACTAACTTAGACTGCCTAAAACAACGATTCGATAAAAACCTTTTCTCTCGTACTGAAACAATTTTAAATCATGTGTATCATAGGGTTAATCGAATAAATCGAATCTCTGAAGTTGCTGAAAGTTATAAAGAATGTTGTGCAAATTTCAACGCTCAGTATAAAGAAATAAATAGTTTACGTCCTCAAACACCTCAGGCGAAATCTACTACATCGGAACCTAATTCAGATGCTATAGCCACTCCAACAAGCTGCGACAGGAAATATATATCTGATGTAATTTCAAAATTAAAGTTTTCCGGCAAATCTTGCGTACGGTCTTTTATTCAGCGAGTAGAAGAGACTGTTATATCAAAAGGTATTGATAAAGATATAATATTATCATACTGTTACGAAATCTTCACAGACGATGCACTGCATTGGTATCGCTGTATAAAGGATAAAGTAAACTCGTGGGATGATGTAGCTTCTTTATTGAAACAAGATTTTAGCCCTACCGATTATGACTACCGTCTTTTGGCTGAGATTCGTAGTCGTACTCAAGGAGAAAAGGAATACATTGCTATTTATTTTTCTGTTATGCATGGTATGTTCTCAAGGCTATCAAAGAGTTTGTCTGAAGAAGATAAGCTGGAAATCCTCTTACATAATATTCGACCGTGCTATGCTAGTACCCTAGCGGCTTCTAATGTAACTAGCATTGATGGTTTAAGAGACATTTGTCGTAACTATGAAGCTATACAATCACGTTCAGTAAAATTCCACGAACCACCTTCAGTTACGACGGAAACTCTTGCTCCTGAGTTTGCATATACTAAGAGGTCAAACAATTTTCAATCTACTAGTAACACGAATAGAAATTTTATTTCGTACGGATACAATACTACAAATTACAAAACTTACCCAACTAATACTAAAAACTATAATAAAACTAATACACATCAAAACACACAAGTAAATGCTGTACAAGTTGAGAACAACAACTATTCTCTTAAAGAAAAGTATTGCCCCCGTTGCAGAGTCAATACACATTCACTTGGTCAATGTGAACAACCACATTTTCCTATTTGTTTTAAATGTGGCAAAAAAGGCGTCCGCTATCCGGAATGCCCTATTTGCAAAACAACATGTACTAAAACAAAAAACTAAAAACGATGGATTGTAGCGACAGTAATAATAAATTAAAATTTAATCAAGAAGAATGGAAAAGTTGGTTAAAATTTATAAGTACATTTTTCTCATGCTACACTGTCACAACAATCCACAACACTAAAAATTATAGTCTACGACCTTATATTAACATTGAAATTAATGGAATAAATTCTACTGGCTTACTTGATACAGGATCTAGTCTAACAATTTTAGGAAATGATAGTCACAAATATTTTTTAAATATTGGTAGTGAAACCAATATTTAAAAAATATTTGTGTTACACACATGTAAATCTATAAATTTTACAGCTGCTGGTGGCCAGAAATTACATTGTGATGGTTTTATTTATTTACCAATAAAATTTCAGGATCAATTACATATCCTAAATGCTTACGTTGTTCCTGACATTCGTAATAATCTTATATTAGGGATGGATTTTTGGAGAATGTTTGGTTTATTTCCTTCTAAATTAGACTCTGTCATTCTTCAAAAGGAATCGGAACCTATTCTACACAATCTAATTGTAAACTGTGATAGCCATCTTCTGAGCTACGATCATTTGACCAACGAACAAAAGATAACTGCGGACCACATGATCTCTCAATTTCATGACATATCTTATGAGAAACGAGGCTTAGGCCGTACCAAACTAATTACACATACCATTGACACTGGAGATGCTGCCCCCATTCGTCAAAGGTACTATAGAATGTCACCCGAAAAACAAAAAATATTGGTCCAACAGTTAGACGAAATGCTAGACGAAGACGTCGTAGAAAGTTGTGAAAGCCCTTGGTCTTCACCCGTTTTACTCACACCTAAAAAGAATGGCGATCTCAGATTTTGTTTAGATAGCCGTAAACTTAACGCCGCAACTAAAAAGGACGCTTATAGTTTGCCCTATATCGCCGAAATCCTGGACAATTTGCGAGATGCCAAATACCTATCGAGTCTAGACTTGTCTAAGAGCTTCTGGCAGATTTTGATTAGGGAGGAAGATCGTTGTAAAACTGCTTTTTACATTCCTACGCGCGGTACTTTCCAATTCAAGTCAATGCCCTTCGGTCTCACTAATGCGCCGGCAACTCAGCAAAGATTAGTCGATTTATTATTTTACGGTCCTGAATTTGAGCACAAGGTCTTTGTCTTCGTCGACGATATTATTATTGTTTCTCCTACGTTTGAACAGCATATCTCATTACTTGTACGAGTTTATGAGAAATTAAAAACTGCAAATTTGACAATAAACTTCGAAAAAAGTCAGTTTTTCCGAATGAAGTTGAAGTATTTGGGATATGTTGTTGACTCGAACGGATTACAAGCTGATCCTGAGAAAGTGGAAGCTATTATAAATTACCCTACGCCTTCTAGTCGAAAGGAAGTGAGACGTTTTCTGGGAACCGCCTCTTGGTACCGCCGTTTCATTCCCAATTTTAGTTCCGTTGCTAGTCCACTTAACAAATTAACATCTCAAGGAAAAAAGGCCCCTCCATTCATTTGGTCTTCTGAAGCGGAGAACGCTTTCAAATCCCTAAAGGAATGCCTTGTATCTACGCCTGTTCTATCGTGTCCTAACTACTCTGAACCATTCCAGGTGCATACTGATGCGAGTGATGTGGGTATTGGTGCTGTACTTACCCAAAACTTGGATGGTGCAGATAAGGTTATTGCTTATATGAGTAAATCCTTGAGTAAGCAAGAGCAAAACTATAGTGCTACGGAGCGTGAAGCATTGGCTGTACTAACCTCTATTGAACACTGGCGATGCTATCTCGAAAATGGGCAAAAATTTGTCGTCTACACTGACCATGCTGCTCTTAAGTGGTTCCTCAATCTTAATAACCCAACTGGACGCTTAGCACGCTGGGGTGTGAGACTTTCGGCTTACAATTTCGAGATTAAGCATCGAAGAGGTTCCGAAAACGTAGTTCCTGATGGTTTGTCTCGTGCTGTTCCAATTCTTGCTATAGACGCTAATACTAGTACTGTCAACTCAACATCTGATACTTGGTACCTTAACATCTACAATGGTTGCCAAAACTCCCCAACTTCTTTTGTGGACTATCGAGTTGCAAATGACAAGCTGTTTCGTTTTAAAAAGAGCCTAAACCCTTTATCTAGAAACTTCGAGTGGAAGGAGGTTATTCCCTTAGAAAATAGGACTGATGTTATGGCAAATAACCATTCAACTCCAACATCTGGTCATCTAGGGGTTTTTAAAACGTACAAACGTTTAGCTTTAAGCTATTTTTGGCCTGACATGCATCGAGACGTCACCAAGTACGTAGCAGAATGTGATATTTGTAATGCTCACAAAAGTCCCAATCACTCGCCTTTAGGTACTATGGGTCGTCCTAAAGACTGCTCCGTTCCCTTCCAGATGCTGAGCATGGACTTAGTTGGTCCCTTACCACCGTCAAAAAAACAGAATACATTTCTACTAGTCGTAACGTGCTGCTTCTCCAAGTATTGTATGCTATTCCCTATTAGACGTGCTACTTCAGAAATAATAACTCATATTCTAGAAGAGCAGGTTTTCCTTGTTCATGGTATTCCGAGTACCGTCCTAATGGACAATGGTAAACAATTCATTAGTCATATTATGAAACAACTTTTTGCAAAATATAAGATTCCTAACGTTTACTATACTCCAAAATACACGCCTCAAATTAATACAGTTGAGCGATACAACAAGACCATCATGACTACCGTTTCAACTTTCATCGAAGACGATCATCGGTCTTGGGATTCTCAGATATCTAAAATCCAGTTTGCTATTAACTCATCTGTGAATGAAGTTACTGGATATACACCTTCATTTCTAGTATTCGGTAGGGAGTTGATTTCGTGTGGTTCGTATTTTCTTGATGTTGACCGGAGGGTGGATATCATATTTACACCTAGGGATGAGTACGCGGAAAACTTAGGCCATTTGCGTTCCATATTTGATAAAGTTCAATCTAGTTTAATAAAAGCACATTCTAGGAATTCAAATCATTATAATTTACGCCGAAGGAACGTTGAATTCAATGTTGGTGATATTGTGTGGAAGCGAACTTACTATCAAAGTAGCAGGGATAATAAGTTTTCAAAAAAGCTAGCTCCTAAATATTTAAAGTGTCGTATAGTATCTAAGAAATCTCCTTTAGTCTATGAACTACAAGACATGCAAGGTAACAATATCGGTACCTGGCATGTTAAAGATATTAAGTTATCATATTTAAAATAGCGTTTAACACTGCTGGAACTTTATTTTCATAATCAATAAAAAAATATTGACGCATTTTCTATTATCCATATTATTAATTTGTTACTTAAAAGGATCATCGTAGCTGAACGATAGGCCTTTAATATTGGAAGACACACACTAAATGTTCTCCAAAATTACCAATTTAAAATATTACACCCTCACATTACACATATAATACTTAGTTATATGTTGGACAGCTAAGTTATTCCTACACTTTTAGATTATGAATTTTTAAACACCATCTACTAATCAAAACTTGAGTATTTTAGTAAATTAGACACAAAATACTCTGAATAAAAGGTCGCATAAACACACAAACATATTTCAAGTGTTACTGCTAATATGAACGAGGATGTAATGAAAGATGAAGTATAAAAAAATGAAAGATTGAAAAGTTTTGATAGTTGATAGATTGATGTCAGCAGTAGTCAGCGGATTTTACTAGGAAAAATCCTGCGCTTTTGAGGGGGGTATGTAACGGTGCTTAATTTGAATACTTAGATTTGAGTAAAATAAATTTTAAATTAAAATTATAAATACAATATCTATTTACACCTTTAATTATCTTAAACTAATATATAAAAAAAAAAAATCATAAACTAAACCTACTATTTACAAAAGTCAAAATCGTTAGAAATATCATGCGCGCGAGCGATGTTATTCATACGAGTATAGCTAGAATTGTTATACATCGATACATGACTCATTACGGGCCGACCGAACGATGATGTACCTGAAATCGAATGAGGGAATTTGCTAACATTCACCGGCCATACGTCAAGACGTTTGCTACTTACTTGCTGGAGTTACAAAATTATTGCTATCGATATTTTATATAATTATCACATTAATGTTATTTTTACATTGAGAACTTTTAAAACAAAAGTTAATTAAATAATTATTAGTGCGTGAAATCCCCTATCGGGGATCAAGTACTGGCTTCGCTTCTATCAGCACTAGTCTACGCTACTCTGGAGTGTCCCTGAATTTTAACCACGTGACAGCCGACAGCCCACTACCCACCCGTCGTGACGCCAAGTTCGGGTGCAGCCAGTTAAGTGGTACCCCATAGGCGGTTCATAGTGTGCACAGCCCAAAATAAATTCACGACCCTGCGATTTTTACTTAACTGCCTACTGCAGTATCTGTTTAGTGTTTATTTTTTTTTTAGAATTGTAATAAATTAATAATTTTAAAGTTGTTATTATTTTATTCTGCCAGTCTAAACTAAGCAAAACGTTACAGCGTAGATTTTTTAAATCATTACAACCTTATCGTAGACATTCGCAACAAACGTCTTTTAGATAATACGACATCTGTTTCTGCTATTGCTAAGCTAGCTAATTGTAATTTGTATTCTGTCAAGGTTATGACTGGCGATTCGCATTTTCACAAATTGCTTGATGACTTTCCTGATATTACTCGACCCACTGGCATACACCGCATGATACCACACAACACCGTTCACCCCATCCGCACAACACCAGGCCCTCCGGTTTCCAGCACACCTCGTCGCTTAGCTCCGGATAAACTTAAAATAGCCCAACAGGAGTTCCAGTCAATGATCGCCAGTGGAACTGCCAGACCTTCCGAGAGTCCTTGGTCTTCGCCGCTGCATCTGGTGCCAAAAAAGGACAACGGCTGGCGTCCTTGTGGTGATTACCGCATGCTCAACGCCCGAACCGTGCCTGACAGGTACCCGATTAAACATATACACGACTTCGCGCATAATTTGGTGGGATGTAAAGTGTTTAGCACGATCGATCTTTTGAAGGCATATAATCAGATACCTGTCAGTCCGGACGACATCCCGAAGACAGCGATTACTACCCCTTTCGGTCCGTACGAGTTTCCATTTATGACTTTTGGACTTCGAAATGCGGGTCAGACCTTTCAACGCTTCATGGACGAGATCACCAGAAGCCTAGATTTTGTCTATTGTTATATCGATGATATTCTGGTGTTCTCGAAGGATGAATCTCAGCACGAGGAGCACCTGCGCCAAGTCTTCGGCAAGCTGCAGGAGTACGGTATGCTCATCAACGTTTCCAAGTGCGTCTTCGGGGCAAAGGAGGTAACTTTTTTAGGATATTCCATCTCACAGGACGGCTCTCGACCTTTGGATTCTAAGGTGAAGGTGATCAACGAGTTTCCCATTCCCACCAGGGTACAACAACTTAAAGCTTTCCTTGGTATGATCAACTTTTACAGGCGTTTTCTTCCTAGAGCTGCCGCGATTCAAGCTCCATTACATGCATTGTTGACAGGTGCAGTCAAAGGCTCTCATCCAGTAACTTTGACAGGAGAAGCATTAGCAGCCTTCGATGCGTGTAAGAAGAGTCTTGCTGACGCTGCTTTGCTTGCCCACCCTGACTGTTCCGCCAAACTTGCCCTGGTGACTGATGCCTCCGATAGGGCTCTTGGCGCGGTCCTCCAACAGTGTAAAGATGGTGCGTGGCAGCCCTTAGCATTCTTTTCCCGTAAGCTCAGCCCATCCCAGGTCAAATATTCTCCATACGATCGGGAACTGCTGGCGATTTATGAGGGAATCAAATATTTCAGGCACATGCTCGAGGCTCGGCATTTTATCGTCTATACTGACCACAAACCGATCAGTTTCGCTTTCCACGAAAGGAAAAAGAACTGCTCGCCACGGCAGTATAGACATCTCGACTTCATCTCCCAGTTCACCACCGACATCAGGCATATTTCCGGTAAGGATAACGTAGTTGCCGACACCTTATCTCGGATAGAAGAACTGGAATCGCCTGTCAGCCTCGAGGATGTAGCCAAGGGTCAATCATCCGACCCCGAACTTCAACAACTCTTTTCTGGTAGTTCTTCCCTGCGCCTCGAAAAACTTCAGGGACCTGGTAGTCGTATACCTCTGTACTGCGACGTAAGTACACCGACACCCAGGCCTTATATCCCAAAATTTTACCGTAGGCAAGTTTTTCGTAGTTTGCATTCCCTCAGTCACCCAGGCACTACCACTTCTGCCAAGATCGTCGCAGAAAGATTTGTTTGGCCTGGGATGAGGAAAGATTGCCGGGAATGGGCTCGCAATTGTCTGGCATGTCAACGGGTCAAGGTGAATCGCCACGTCAGCGCTCCTCTTGGCAATTTCAATTTGCCCCGTGCACGTTTCATGCACATTCACATTGACCTTATTGGTCCTCTCCCGGTCTCTGAAGGATATCGGTATTGTCTAACGGCTATTGACCGATTTACACGGTGGCCGGAAGCAGTACCGATAGCCGACATAACGGCAGAAACTGTCGCTAAGGCCCTTTTATCATCCTGGATCGCTCGATTCGGATGTCCTATTGACATAACCACAGACCGAGGTCGTCAATTTGAATCGGCTTTATTTCAGTGTTTGTCTAAGATATCCGGATTCGTGCACAAGCGGACGACAGCATACCATCCAGCGTGCAATGGTTTGGTGGAACGGTTCCACCGACAGCTAAATGCCGCTATAGTTTGCCATAGTAATGACAGGTGGACAGAGGTCTTGCCATTAGTTTTGTTGGGCATCAGATCTTCTTTCAAGGAAGATTTACAATCATCTTCTGCGCACTTAGTTTACGGCGAATCACTTCGACTTCCAGGCGAGTTCTTCCACAACGCATCGGATGGTACTACCGACATATCGGATTTCTCTGCTCGTCTCAGGGCTATAATTCAAAATTTGCGCCCCACACCAGCATCTCACCACGGTCATCCTAAAACTTTCATTTTCAAAGACCTTGCTACCAGTGATTACGTCTTCCTTCGAGAAGATGCATCACGCGGTTCTCTTCAACCTGCATATTCAGGACCTCACAAGGTTTTAATTAGGGGGGATAAAACGTTCAAAATCGTGTTGAAAGGCAAAGAGGTCACAGTGTCAATAGACCGCATCAAGCCTTCCTTCATACTGACTGATCACAACAACACCCATCATCCCTCACCTGATGTCCAAAGAAATTACATCACTCGTTCTGGACGTCGGGTTAAATTTCCTGATTTTTTATCGCCCTGACGGTCTTTGGAGGGGGGTGATGTAGGCTACTCTCCTACATTTATTTAGTTTATTTATAATAATTACATATATTATTAAACTATTTATCATTGTATCTATATATTACACATAAAATAAATAATCACCTATACAACCTATTTATGTAACTGACGTGCACCCCGCGCCGCATCGCGTTGCCTAGCAATGAATCAACAAGTTCTCGAAATTACACCACGACGCGAAGTGCACGTTGCTTTCTTTTAAATATTAATTGTAAATTCTTTTTTAATGTAAATTGTGTATTTGTGTGTGTATATGTTATTCCTCTACTGGAGAACCAAAAATATAAGCTTTGGACTGTTATACTGTGAGTTGGATTATTCATTTACTTTTCACACACCAAAATACCAAAATACTATTTAGATTTGTGGTTCCTTAAAAAATCGCAAATAAGTTTGTATGGAAAAATGAATTTTCGCTAAATTGTCCATAAAAAACGGCAATTTGATACTTAAAGCCCTAATAGTTAGAAATTTCATAATATTTGTAACCGGTTGCGCACCATGCTCATAGATTTCACAATAGGTTTAAAAATAGCACATATTTCTGCAACAAATATTTTTGCCGGCAGAATAATATCTTAACAAGCATTTGCTTTCCCGAAGAATCTATAAATCCAAAGTAAGCTCTCGAACTTAGCAAAGTGTTTACGCACGGTTACACTGCAAGTTCCGTGCCTGCGCCTGGATGCTTAAAATTTCCAATACCTGCCTAGTTAACTAGTTATTTGCATGTTGATATTACATACATACATACATAAATCACGCCTATATCCCCGAAGGGGCAGGCAGAGGTGAACTAGCACCCACGTTTCGCCAGTCATGTTAGGTCCCATGTAATAGGTGGCGAGCCTATTGCCATTTATCGGGCACAAAAGTCGCAGTAGGTAAAAGCTAGATGATATAAGAGGAACGTTGCTGCCCATTCCTCATCACTGATTTATCCTTAGTCGCCTTGTACGACACCCACGGGAGAGATTTGGGGTGGTGACAATTGTATTCTACTCTGCCGTCACCACACGGCTTATTGCATGTTGATATTAAACGCAAGGACCTGCTATTTGCTACATTTTTCAGTTCATATTTTTAATATAAAATTAATCTTAGCACAATATTATTACATTATGAGTTGAATAAGAGAGAGAAATTGATGAATTATATTTATATCTACTGAATAATGTTCGCTAAGACTAAGTACAGGATGGATAACCAAAAATTTACTATCACGAGTTCCTCAGTAAGTCAAATTCAAGTGTTGATCCCTCTCCATGTGTATCTTTAATAGTGGCAGCCGCCAGAAATAGGGTCATTAAAATAGTTACATGACCCTGATGGTAAATGGGGTGGGTAATACATCAATGCTTTTTGCGGATATGCGGACGCTAAGTATGTATTTTGCGTTAAAGTAAAACACAATTATTACAAATATGATTATTTCGATTATATTGTTATAAAAACTTAAAAGAAAAAGGCTTAACATAATCTCCTAGTCTAGGCTAGAGTTCCCGAACCGTTCTCACCCTTATAAAATTATATCATCCATCACACCGGAAAAGTGATAGTGAATGCAAGTATAGACGGAAAAGACGATGCGGAGAGCCATCTCAATTCTACCTAAAATAACTAAGCAACTTACCCCCGAATACAGAAACGCTATTCAAAGTTTGAGTCCCGCTTAACATTTAAGTATTGTCAAAATTGACGTTTTTCCATACAAATTCTGACAGGTAGTGTCCACTTAACTTTTTAAGCAGTCCCCTAAATTTGAATAGCGTTTCTGTATTCGGGGGTTAGAGCTATTAAAATATTACTGAAACGGTATTATAACGACTAAGCGACTGATAGCAAAGACAGCGATGAGTAATCGACAGCACCATTCTTATATCACCTAGCAATATACTGCGATTTTATGTACCTTATAAATGGCAATAGGCTGTCCACCTGGGAACTAACTTAATAGGCGAAAAGTGGGAATTGATTAAAGGTGTGATTTATGTATGTATAATATTATATTAGTGTCAGGCACGCGGCCGGCTGTAAAACCTAAGCCAAAGCTTTGAGCAGTGTGGATTGGAATGTTGTCATTCCAATCAGTCTCTCCGTTCATCGGTCTCTCGACATGGTCCGTTCCGTCTCTTTTCTATACATTCATTCATCACTTGCACCTTTAAGGTGTGATGGATGATATGAATCAAAAGGGAATGGATGGCTTGATGACGTCTTACCGATATGAATGGAATAGGAAACATACGGCGCGACCCCAGATAGACTGGAAACAGGGCAGGAAGAAAAAGAAGATAATATTATTTACTCGAAAGTTACCGTTGTTGAGATATCGTTTTTAGAGTTAAGGGGGCAGAGGTATTTACATGATACTGCACAGAAACGAAAACACGCTTCGTAAGAGGAGCCAGGTTAACTACCGAGGAACAAAGGCTACCATAGTTATACGGGATAATGAGCAGCACCAACGCCTTGACTCGGGCCGGCTAATAGGCAATTTGTATTGTAAATCGATCGCATACATCGAGTTACGAGATAACAATAAAGCTTGAACAAAGTTGTAAAGTTAATAATAAGTTTATACCTAGGTACTATGTAAACTTCATCAACTTACAAAATAAAGCTCGGCGGCCGATAACATTCCGCTCCCTGAACAATAATAAAGTAGTAAAAACTTTTGATTTTAGTTCAGCCTGTGCCATATTTTATTGTTTGTTTTTCACCCCCCTTTAGCCCTGAAGAGATAGGCTCTATTGACACTCACATTTCACTAATTGCGTTAGATCTCATGTAGCCGGTCGCGAGCACATACATCTATAGATAATACATTTGTGGTCACCCGTCAAATGACCGACTTTAAAATCAGATAGCTTAGTTAACGAAATCGCAGGCCATTGCCGTAGAGCTCCTTATAGGGGCGCTGGAAGGCTACATTCTTCGTCATCACGTGGGCTCTTTTAGGCTTAAAAGGGTACAATGGCGTAATTGATAGTGTTCTCTTAGACAATTCAGGAGCATCTGCGTCTTCCATGACAATATAATTATTCGGTACACCGTTGTTGTTCCAAAAAGCCCTTTCGTGTACCCCGCATCGTCGTTTCCTAGCTCCTAGTTGGTGTTGTATTCACTATATTAACATACCGTTTGCATATGCATAGCCACCGTTTGTTCGCTCACACCTCGTGAAATAGGCAGATAATTGCTCCTATATTAAACCGTCTGCTGTAAATTGCGTTGCGAGAATCTCACGTTGGGCAAGCCGAGGAACGAAGCGGTCTGATGACGTTCCGGAAATTAGACAGGACTTTGGCGGGAATTGAATACATTGTGAAACGGAGTATACGTAGGAATGAAGTCATGACAACAGTAAAATAATGCTTTTATAATTCTTATATTAATAATTATTATTCCTAATAGAATCTAAATTTCATTTTTCATCCTCACCAATTTCCCATCCCTTCCTCTCGCTATCATATTCAAGGAGGATATTATCCTCCTTTACACAATCCATCCATCTCTTCTTTGGTCTTCCTTTTTTTCTACGTTCTTCTGCGAACATAGATTTTATTATTTGAAGCAAAATCACTTCACAAAATCAATTTTTATAAATACAAATCGTCCTACGACGTATTTGTAAGTAATTATAAAATTAATTCAATTAACAAATTTTATTATTTACCCAAGAGTGGCAAAATATCCTTGTGCCAAGAGCAAAGTCCAACAGTAACTAGAGCACTCCGGTGCTCCATTTTAGAAACTGTATTTGGATTACGGCAGAAAGAATAAAATTGTCACAACCTCCATCTCTCCGCGCGTGTCGTACAAGGCGACTAAGGACTGAGACAGCGATGAGTAATGGGTTCCTAATATAATACTATCTAGCAATATTCTGTGCCCGATAGATTAAAGTCTGAATGGAAGAATATCTGGATATCTCCATCTGCAGTCCCCGATTTCCTAGTAATGCCGTCTTTCAAACGGACATAGCTATCAGTATGCGCACCACACGCTTTGAAGCAAAGGCAAGGTTTGACTTGACTTAAGTTCTGGGAGTACTCAATAAATATGGTTCAATGCGCCACCACATCAAACGAGAACAGTCTCGTGAACTGCGCCATATTTCATGGACTTGCTTGAGTGGAATTGGCTTTACAAGCCCAAGTCAGGCAACCACGAATCGATGGACTTTACATACGTAAATTACGCTTTCTCCCTTAAGGTGGCAGAGGTGTTTCACACACCCACGTTTCGCCAGCTTAGTTCAGATCCCATGTAAAGGCCAAAGCGAGCCTATTGCCAGCCAGTGGTAGTAATTTGCTAGATGGTGCACCAGGAACGTTACTGCCCACTACTTGTTATAATAATAATAATATTATAACTCTACTCCTTGTACGACATCCACGACAAGTCAGGGGTGGTGACAATTGGATTTTTCCCTACCGCCATACCACACGTCACGTAAGTTACATTACGTTTAATTGGTGTTTAATTTTGGGCTACATTGTCAGCGTTTTATCAATAATCCGTACGTATATTATTTTAGTTTCATCTCTAATAGGGATATCTCGCATAATTATTATTATTCATCTTACTGCTGTCACGAGGTTGTGTGTTGTGGCTGGCTTAGATCCTATTTCACTCTTAATACGCTTGACTTAAAGTGCCAAATCGTTTACTTGATACAAATTGCTAAGCACAAAGAGTCTAAGAGTATACACAGTGTTTTTAATAATCTTAAAACTAATTGAAAACCTAATACGAACAGGTTCACTAGCTGTTGTTTACAAATTTCCCAGCTGAAATATACGGGATTGAAGTTTGTTTTCGTCATAATAATTAAGTTTATAAAGCAACGAAACATAGAACGAAAACATTTTAAGTAAATAAATGTTTTGAAAGTTAAATTTGATTAATCATAATAAACAACACATACACAATTCATGCTTATTCATCCCCAAAGGGTTAGACTGAGGTTCACTGACATCCACATCTTGTCATCTGTCGGGCAAGTAATCACAGATAGGTGACTACTACAAGTACGCTGCGGTCCATTCATTTTTACTGTTTTAAATCCCAGTCACCTTGTATTGACAGCCGTGATAGAACTTGTAGGCTGTATGTATTCTGCCTTGTATCCTGGGTCTTCTCTCACTACACGGTATATCAAATGTCAAAATATGTACAACCAGTACTTTTAGCTTTTACACAGTTAGAAAATACTGTAGGTGAAAATTATCACAGCTCGAAGATAATGAATTTACCATACCGCCCGTTTGAGAATCGTTTGCTCGATTTCTATTGCGGATGATAGTTTGAGAAAGTAGAGCCAGCAGCACGCCAGGCTATTGCAAAATGTCAAATTTTCTTAATCGAATTTGTTCTTTATTACAAACAAGTTGAGGCTGTCAATCTATTGAAGAAAGTTGACAGTTTTGGATAGTCTGAAGCGCCAACGACACTTACGACAACATTAAATCGGAATATCAGACTGTTAACTTCCGAAACTAATATTTCCTTCGCATACATTGAATTTTCTCTCTCTAATATAGGATTACAATTATCAACATCACCATTGCCTTAAATGAAGTTTATAGCCGGATGGCACCTGGCTGATATGAAATTAAAAACCATCCTAGATAACCTAAATTCTAGATATGAAGAAGAACATGATGATGATAAGTAGGTACGGGACGGTACGTAGATACGGGAGAGACAAAGAGAGATAAAAGTAAAATTATTGTACTCTACTCTGCAATGCGAATGGGTAAGAAGATGTCTAGAAATAGTTCGATTTATATAAAGTAACTGTGTAAGTGATTTAAAAACTTTACAAAGCAAAATTTAGTCTTGTTTATTTTGTTCAACATTTCCTAAAAAAGTTGCTAAGCAAGGACGGGGATGAATCCATCATATCCAATAATCGATAGCTCGCTTGGGATGAATAATGCTGGCTAAGAAAATGTATGGGCACCAAAGATATTACGGGCCTGTATTTATAAAACCCTCCTGGGGGCTTCGAAGCTGAATTTTAAAATAAACCGTATTTTCAACATAATATACTCTCGCAAAATAAATCTATAAAATATTTATTTACCATAACAGACAGACGGATTAAGAAGGATGGGGGAAAATTTCGAATGGGATGGGACGTTTTTTGTCAAGTGACTTAAGTAAAAAAGTGTAATTTCTGAAAGGAAAAACAAGCAGTTTATTTTTTGTTATACTTACCACTTAAGTAAAAACTGGTGTGAGTGTGGCAAACCGGTCAAAGATTTTACTAGACATTAAGTTGGACGGCCCTACTAAAGAATGCTCTTGTGTGCGATACTCATTATCACATCACCCTCTTAACCCATTATAGGGCAACTAATTCAATTTTTTCCCCTTGGGTTTAAGCCCTATTACCACTCCCTAAGGTTCAAATTTCTATGCGTCGTCTATTCTACAAAATATTATATCTCGAATAAGACATAATATTGTATAAAGTAAGTGTTCCATAAACTTTACCTTGTCCCGAATAAAGCGTCATTCAATACTCACACCTTTAACCGATCAAGATCATCTAAAACCCGCCGAAATCCTTTTCCTTATTCGAATGTGAGTATTAAATATCGCCGTAAAATGTTGTGAACGTCACCTCGTATTCAGTGTTATGTTTCTGTCACGATAAATAAAAAAAAGGTTCTCGCAAAATGGCTAAGAGATAATATATCAGCAATTTAAGCACCTATGTTATGAAAGTTTACTTTAATAACTAAAAACCATCGCAACTGACGACCACCCATCAAAGTATACGTGAACAATAAGGACTCGTCTGATCTAGTCATAATAGAAAATCTTTGGAAACACGGCTATATTTAAAATGTTTACATAATATAGTATTGCCCCTTTTTACGAGACAAAATCTTCAAAAAAGCTTTATTTAAAATGTTTAAGATAGTAGTTATAGTAGTAAGTCATTTTTAGACCAAGGCCACTTGATGATTAAATATCGTTTTTTTTTTACTATGATACAATGTGCTTACAATGTTTAACGTGTATTGATAGGATTGGACTGTATAAGCTCTTATTCTCCGACAGACATTTTAATAAGCTCTTTTCGACATAAATAAGTCTTATAAAATATGGATCTTCACGCAAAAGCAAACTTTTATAACGGAACTTGGCTATTGGCCGATAGTTTTTACAGAATTCCTGGGACTTCAGCGTAAGACTTGCAGTCGAGCATTTCTTAAGCGCCTAGCTATCTCTCCAATACAAAGATGTGGAGCTTTAATGCCGTAGAATCTTACGAATTCGCTTCGAATCGGAGGTGGTGTCCTATAAGTCAAAAGCTTCTCACATTCTGGTCTCTCACACCCTGCAATCACGCCTCATGAGTTCAAGTCATCATCATCTCATTTTTCATAATGTATAGGCAAATCAAAATCTCCATACATAGGGAAGGCCTGTGCCCCAGCAGTGGGGACATTAAAAGGGCTGGTGATGATAGGCAAAATAATTTTGTATATTCGAGATTAGTGGTGCAGTATTTTTTTTTTTTTTTTTTTTTAACACTCACACCTATCATCTAGCCCAAAGTAAGTAGCCTAAGCACTTGTGTTATGGATACTAGATGACGGACATATTTTTAATATAGTTATGTATATAAATGTTGAAAATATACTACATAAACATATACACAACCATGACTCGGAAACAAACATTTGTGGTCATCACAAAGTTTGCCCCTACCAGGATTCGAACCCGGGACCTCTTGGCCAATATCCAGCAATCTGAGCATTCGACCAAGGCGGCCGTCAAGAGAGTACTTTTACAATTTCTTGTTTGTGTTTATTTTTTAATATATTTTTTTATTTTGTATCCTTTATACCTTCGTGTTTAAAGATGTCACACACCCGTCATATTGCTCAGTAAATAAGTGCAAGATTTTATTTAGTAATTAAACCTTTTTAATCTCTAATGTCCATTCTTTCATTTCAAAAGTTTTGTAAGCTTTGCAATCTGATTATTTCTGACAAAAACTATGGCCCGGGTTGTAATTTAGGTATGTTTTAGATGATCAAAAAATATATAAGTGTAGACACACTATCTTTATTCCCTATCATCGTTTGCCCTGTTAGTTATAGAGTAACCCATCCCAAGGGTCTGAAAAGGATAAGAAAAGTGATATAAATCTGTAATGAAGTGTTTTCCTAGTAGTGAACGGTTGGAAAAATCCGGCGTGCCTCAGGGTTCTACTTTGGGGCACGCGGAACCTCTTTGAGGTTAGCACTCTTTTGTCGTCAATGTAAATATGTTATCCGCGTACGTCTTAGGACGGAAGTAAAGGCGAATATAAAATACGTACACTTGAGTGCACGTCAATCCACACCCTTGTAGTGCTCCTTCAACTCTTGTTGCGCGTTATTATAAGGCTCATACGAAACCGAAACTGTACATTCTAGTGTGTTCTCATCTGTACAGTAACTACGGAAATTTCTTCACAATTCTCTAAAAAGTTGGTTACGCACAGAGGCAAGAAAAGATTTTGGTGTTTGTACGAAATAGAATTCTGTTTGTAAGTTCGTTTACGATGATTTCAGAAAAGTATTCTAAATGCAGTCAGTCTGCTTCGTACGTATCCACATTATATTCGAATTAAATGACTTCACCACTTTTATTGCGTCATTAGGTTACACACTTACGTAATTGTTGAACAAGTTTATTTAATTAACTTTCTTTAAACCAGGCTCGTCATTATTATATATTTAACATTTAAAAATTTTTGTCTATTTCACTTCTCTCTTTTTCTATTATAGCACAAAAAAAACTATTTTGCTTAAAGTCTTCAATTTATAAAGGTCAAAAATAATTAAGTTTCAATTTCCACTCCACCCTAGACCACCAATATTATAATATATTTCCTGCTTGTTTCTTATTAAACCATAATGTAAAGGTTAGAAAAATAGGTATTACTCTTTTGTATCTTAAAATTTACACCTGGGGAGTCTCCAGAAAATTCTAATAAAATCACAGACACTAGCAAAGGAATCCGAGCCATTTATAGTCACGGAGGTGTTATCCGAGCACAGACTTAAGTGTTCTCCACAACACACGCCATTTTTATTCATGAACCCCAAATTCTTATGCACATACCTAATTAAACAGTGGCTACGCAATTTTAGGTTTTAAATGTAAATATTCAGAGGGATTTCGTTAATACGGATTCTGTTTGGAGCATTTCGGATCTCTGATCGGCAGGGGGGCTACTTTGTGGGTAACCAGTGTGTTAGAATATAACCTAAGCTTGTAAGTAGTCTTGTTGAGAAATAAATTGGCAACATTTAAGCATATTTCTTAAGAGCCCTACTACAAATCTCACTCCTCTCACATATAGACGGCCGGTGCATCGCATTTTGTAGTAATTTTGCAGTTATGTTTATCGTGTTTATTGAGATAGGTTATTAAATTCTTGTTTTAAAATTATTAAATCTTTATTCCTCATAAAGTAACAATTATTCTAGTATAAATTTTGCTCAAAAATATTATTGTAGAAAGGAGATATTGTGGTGACGGCAGAGTAGAATACAATTGTCACCACCCCAAATCTCTCCCGTGGGTGTCGTACGAGGCGACTAAGGATAAATCAATTATGAGGAATGGGCAGCAGCGATCTTCTCATACCACCTAGCAATAGCAATGTACTGTGACTTTTGTGCCCGATAAATGGCAATAGGCTCGCCACCTATTTCATGGGACCTAACATAATTGGCGAAACATGGGTGCTAGTTCACCTCTGCCTACCCCTTCGGGGAGATAGGCGTGATTTATGTATGTATTTATGTAGATATTCACAGTTAACATCAAGCTATTTTCGAAGTTTTTTTATGTTATGAATCAATGATGTTTTAAAATTCCGAGGCCACTACGAAATATGCCAATATCTATTCTACACTATTCACAAAATTGTCAATGTATTTTTGTTTCTGAGATTAATAACGCCAAAATTTGCCATTCTACGCCAAAATCACAGTCAAAATATTAGGGCTCTTAAATGGCTACACTTTTTGTCTGTTGCAAAGCAGCCCCTTAGCAAATCGTGAGAATGAACTGACTGCGACTTGAAAAAATCTTATTTTATATAGCTCTCTATCTCAAATGTTTGTTACATAGACGAAGCTAATGGGCGTATAGCAATTTAAAATCAGTGCTGCAAAAGGTAAACACCGGGCTTATCCATTTTATATGGCAGAGACGTGAGATTTGTTAATGATGTATACCTACTGACTTCAATGAAATGCCGAAAATGTGGCCACATTTACAAAGACCGATTCAAAGTAGTAAATAAAAAATGTTTATATTTGAAATACCTATAGTATATATGTAGGTGTTAGTATCTTTATATAGGTGTTAAGTAAAATATTTGTAATGCCAAAGCAAGATGAGCTAAAATTTATGTAAAGATTTATTTAATATACTATTAAGTATATACGTAGCATCATCCCTATTCAATAAAGCTTAGACCAAGAGTGCAGAAATTCGATGAATACTCCATCTAATCCGGGTATAGTAGATTTTCTTATAAATTATTAAGGCGCAATAAGATCTTTCAAGTGTCTAGGATTTCTGAGGAGAATCGCCAATTATCTCAACAGGGATTACTAAACTGCTTAAAATGTTTGTTATGAGTGATTTATAATAGGATTATTTTTTTTTTAAAAGGTAACCTTTTTTACTATTGCTATTATCATTGTAGTCTATTTTTTTTATGTTAAATTTCTTTTTATTAGTCTGTTACTAACCTATTTGCCAACTTCAGAGTTTATTGCATACATAATCGCTTTCTAATCTGATAAGTATTTTATTTTTCAATACAAGTAACTTATGATTACGAGTATTATGTAGTTACCTAGATTGTTCCGTGGTATAAGTTTCATTGAATTCGCAATCAAAATCATTCGCGATATTAGTAGTTATACATTAATTACAATGTTATTGAGCACCTCGTATGTATTAAGGTTTCATATTATATATATATATTGCTCATGTAAGTAGACATAAGATGTTTCTACTAAAGCGTACCTTTAGTCCTTCGCTGGAAATATTATAGGGTATCAGACGGCGTGATTGAACTAGTTTAAACAATCTCAGAGGACTTAGAAGTGGTATAATATGTAATAATTTGAATACAAAATTCATTGATAAATAATAAATATGTCTGTTGGTTTTCGTGCGGTTGGGGTAGGCCTGAGGGGTATGCCAGCTAAATATTTTCCTTCTTCGTTAACAACCCTGCTCCTAAATTTGTTAAAATGTTTGTTGAAGTAAATGCATACCAGATGTTAAAAAAGAGCGAAGAGAGTCTTTTGTTTCCAAATTTTTTGAAGAACCGATGAAGTGTATCTTTGTCGTAGTGCTTTAGGATTTAACTAGGTTTATAAGACTGGCCTCTTGCCTGACACCAAACCTTCTAGAGAATGCTGCAATGAATGAGAAGAAACGAAATGAATGTATGTGATTATGGCTACCATGTATGCTTGCGAAAAATATTCTATGGATTCTTTGTGATATACTCTTGCGATATCCATCCATCCATCTTCAGCCCTTATCGTCACTTACCATCAGGTGAGATAAAGGGCAAGAGCTTTCCTGTCTAACATAAAAATTAAAAAATATATATTCCATAACAATCAAAACACTATCTACACGAAAAGCTATGATGTATTATGTATTTTTTTGTTTAATTTCTTTTAATAAAAGTTATTTTTCTTGATTGTGTTTTTTACCCAATACAACGCTTAGAGGATATATTATATAAAAATGGTTGATAATCTAGTAATATTTTATGATATTATATATTATTACTCGTGTCAGCTTAGTCAGAGAAGAAAATGTAACAATCAAAAATACTTGGACAACAAGTAACGAAAGCCGTATAGAGAATTCTCAAAGAATTACGTATAACTTTAATAGTTTATATTGTAAAGTTGTTTTGACTGACGATTGGACGCTTCGCTTTTGTGCGCAAGAATCAAAAGAAATCGTTTTACTTTTGCCATTGTTCTTACATATAGCCTTTGAATTAAATTGGGTCTGCTTTACTAGACACAATTATGTAAAACGAGAATTTGTTGCGAGAAAACAAAATCTGCTCAAAAGATCCCAGCACTTGATTGAAGCCCGTTTTTAGTCGACCGTATTTGTTGACCGAATATTATTTTCAGTGAGAAAGTTTTGTTCGTGAAAAGTTGTCGAATCACTGGCGACTGCGGTCTCAGGGCTGAACTAAATAACAAATTTATTTTGTGAAGTATGATAGAAGTTTTTTCGGTTACGTTATCAGAGAACTTTAGATGGAGTCAGCGATAGAAGATACAATATGGATAGAAGATACGATGTCGATTCGAAAACGCCTTGAAATGTTTATTCGATTTATTACCAACATAATAATTATACAAACAATAATTGTACTTAATATTTTCGGCATACCTTGACGGCAGAGCAAACATTTGTACAGTTGTAACCGCACCCAATTTCCCACAGGTATCGGTCAAGGCGACTAAGATAATATGATGAGGAATAAGAACCAACATCGTCGTTATGAAATTAAGAATGACATATTTCAAGATTACTGAAAATTCAACCTTTTTAGGGGCGGAAAAGGGTGGCAAAAATTTTTATGCATTAATTGAAAGTTTATCTATCAAACACTTTTCCGTCCATATTAAATCAAAATCACTTTTTATACCTCAAAGTAAACCGCCGAGAAAATTTAAATTCTTCTCACTTTATATTCCGTGTTAAGATTGAGACGGCGCCGCAAAAAAAGGGTTAGTGTAGTTCACACGAACGAAGTCGCGAGCAGAAAGCTAAATGATATAAATGGCGAAATAAGCAAAAGAGACTTACAAGTAGGTACCTACATTAATTCAACTTGATAATAATGAAAAAATACGATGTTTAGAAGTTCTAGATTGACTTGGCGTCCTCATTAAATCAGGTTGCTGCACGATTACTAAAAAAAGAGTCTTATTAGAAGGCACTAAGTTATATATCAAAGTCTGAACATCGAAACCTAGCGAGCCGTTGTCTAGACTCAATTTATGCACAATGTCTTTAGGTTTGAAGAGAGGTTGTTAGTCTGCCAAACTTACATAATAAGCGTAAACTCAGTTCACGCAGCCTCCATTTTTACGCAGTCTATCAACATTCGTGGAGCCCAAAAACAAATTCGGAGGAGTCATCATTTGTACGAACAAGTATTTACTCGCCGTTCGATAATTTGTGTTCAGAGTCCGATTTGAACTTCTTAGAAACAAAATCAATTTGCCTGTAGTGGGATTGGGAATCAAGAATTCGGATAATAATTTGATTTCTAAATTTATCGGGCCCATTGACTTTCGATTAAGTGCTGCTTAACTTTTTATCTTTGTGGCTTGACTGATTTATAGAAGAAAATCGTTATTAATTTTGTACTGAAGGATTATCTCCTGTATTTTTTCGTAATTCTCATACTAGTACGGACCCCGTATTATGTTAGCCGTTTTTCAATTGCTTTGATATACCCGTCACTCTCGCACTTTGCTATTATTCTCAATTAGACGAAGGATTATCTCCTGTATTTTTTCGTAATTCTCATACTAGTACGGACCCCGTATTATGTTAGCCGTTTTTCAATTGCTTTGATATACCCGTCACTCTCGCACTTTGCTATTATTCTCAATTAGACGAAAGCAACTGCTTATATAATACGGGGTCGGATCATATATTCACTTTTATTACCGCACAATACGTTGTCACCAACACTGACGTCGTACATGGCGACTAAAGTTTATAAATATTATGTAGAATTGGAAGTAGCATCTCTGGCACACCCTCTAGCAATATTTCGTCGAGAAACGTAGATCGTGAGGAATGGGCACAGGGTCCTTGTTGTACAGTCAGCGGCACTTCAGACTACCCAAAACTGTCAAATTCCTTCAATCGATTGTCCGTCCACCTTAACTTGTTTGAGGTAAAGCACAAAGTCGATTGAGACAATTTGACATTTTGTGGTAGTCTGACGTGGTTTACGTGCCCCGTATTACGTGAACTCTATGATCTATATTATGTTCGTGATGTACCTGTGTGGCAATCGCTTCTTAAATACGAAAGAGACAAAACCCAAAATTGCTTTCCGGCGACAGTAAGTCAATTTAGAACTCACAATGTTTCCGAGCCTTTTTGAAATTGCGTCTCTCTTGTATTAAATGAGTGATAAGCTTACGTTATCAGATTATTTGTTATTGTGTTTGATTTGATGCCGGTGTCATCATCACAACCTTTATAATTCGACCCACTGCTGGTACACAAAGCCTATCCTTTTAACGAAGGAGGTATAGGCACCACGCTTGCCTAATGTGGATTGGTGGACGGAGTATAAGGAGATCAATACCACTTTTCTTCATTAGTTGCCTTCTACGACACCCATTGGAGGATGATGCAGTGACGCTATTCTACTTTGCCAGCATCCCGCAGCCAGATGCCGATGTATAATCAACTATTTCGACTATGTTAATAATTCTGGACTATGTTATCTTACGTAATATATTTATTGCTTGTTATTTTTTGGCTCTCTTCTAACTTGGGAGTAAGTGTCCAGTTGAAATGTTCATTTGGACACTGCTAGCCTGCTTGTCCTGTTCAGATTGTATCAGGATTATACATATGGAACAATGCCTTTTTTATGTCTCTAGACTAAAAATATTCTGCTTAGTAATTTCTCAATTAATTTCTAAGTTTTTGGTTTTTTATGTTATAGTATTTTTAAAATATTTATATAATTATATACCTACCTATTATGTATATATTTTGTCCAGCGTCTAGTTTCCACAACACAAGCGCTTTAGCTTAATATATTTTTTTTATAAATTTTAATAAAGTTATTTATTTTATTGACCATTATATTTTATGTGTATACATATATTTGCTTTATGAATACCTAAAACCAAACAGGTTGAAACTAGCAACTCCAAGTTGGACTGCACACGAACATGTAAATTGACTTAATATTCCAATTGTGCTATGTTAATAATCCTGGAGGTACTTCCCTGAAGTTGAACGCTGAATGCCTATATTTAATCTCGACTGAAGTGAGATGAATATTTACAGAGCTAGTGTCAGCTACTGTATGAATATGCCTTGAAGATAAGGCAAGATGTTTCATGAATATGTTAATGTTTTAATAATATGTAATATTACAGTGTACGGCAAGAATTTGGTATCTTGTCGGTTGCGTTAGCCGTGCTTATGTCGACAGGTTTTACTCCCTGTTCCATGAAACAGAATTTAACGAAGTATAAAACCGTTGGATTACGGCTACCCTCGCTTTTAATTCTTCCATTAAAGGATTTACTTTCACACAGGTATTACATAAAATAGTGTTCAGAATGTTTTAAGCCACGTAAGTTCTGCCTGTGTCTGTATAACGTCTGTTGCAAATTCACCTTCATCAATAAATCAATCGATAGAATTATCTTCAGTACAGCAATTAAAAGAATTCAATTTACTTAAAAAATTGCGATGTCATAGTTATTTCTAATCTAATCTAAATTTATACATCTGACAGCAAGAGCTTGGTTCAGATACTCCAATGGCGTCGCCTTGAAAATAATTGCTAATAATAAACCGATCTTCCCGAATAACCCTATTTATAACCCAGCTGGGGGTCACCCGAAGGCAAGGGTAATGAATTTGCGATTGTTAGCCTTTATCAATTACAGAG
This sequence comes from Cataclysta lemnata, assembly GCA_963931975.1. Taxonomy (NCBI): domain Eukaryota; kingdom Metazoa; phylum Arthropoda; class Insecta; order Lepidoptera; family Crambidae; genus Cataclysta; species Cataclysta lemnata. The sequence goes on from OZ008339.1 coordinate 13,441,491, forward strand.
GCAATATTTTCTGATTGCCATCAACTTCTGCGAACATTACTTGAACGATAAACTCGGTGCATGAGAAATGACCTAATCTCGCTCTTATTAAGATTTGAAATAGTTATTATTTTTTAATTTTATTTGAACGTTATATAAATCTTATAAAGATTATTACAAAGAAAATTGTGGATAGAAAAAACAGAGGACGCAGGTTCGATTCCCACATCAAGACTATAATTTATCGAACTTTTTCTAAGAACAATTTTAAGTAATAGTGTATTTCTCGGTTATCGGTGTATGTATCGGTTGCAAGAATCAGTGTTCTTACTTTCGTACTTTTATGTTTATTATTGTCGCTCTGTCGCGTAGTCTCAATAAACTTTTAGCCTTAATTTTATCGTATTTGTTTCAAGATAATATTTAGAAAAAATAGCACGGCCGTTTTATGTTTTCACAGTAATCTATCTAATGTTATAGATTTAACAGGACTTACATTATTTACCGTGCGAGTGATGATGGCAGAGCAGAATATAATAAATTGTCACCACCCCAATCTCCCTGTGGGTATCGTATAAGGTTATTTTTCGTTATTAAAACAGTTAGTTAAAACAGTGATGAAGAATGGGCAGCAGCGTTCCTGGTATATCACCTAGGAATATACTGCGATTAACTTATTGCCCGATAGATAGATAGATAGGCAATAAGCTCGCCCCCTATTACATATGACTTAACGTGGTTGTCTACCCCTTCCGGGGTTACATAGTAGTGATTTCTATATGTACGTGTAGATCTCATGATAGGAATAAGTATGTCCGGAAATCCTCACAACCCACAACTTTCATTGGAACTTGGGTCAGTATTACGACATAGGCTTAAATATCTCAAACAAATCATTTGTTGTTCTCCATTAACTGTAATGTCAGTCTTCAATTACCTATAACTATTTATCAGTTCAAAATCTTGTATTTGGTGCGAACGTACAATTAATTTAAACTTCGACACTTAAAACTATAACGGACGTGCTAAAATATATCAAAATCTAATTGAAATAAAGGTCAGAATAGGAGGAGACACAACTATAAAACGATATGGAGCGTATCTCAGTCGTAAAGCACACTTTCATTGCTTGACTAACGGAGGTCATGAAAATGCAGATTTCAATGGAAATATGACTGGTACGCACCGGTTGTAAACCAGTTATCGCATGTCCAGAGTTCGCTGTTGTTTGTATGCAGTTGCACTTTAACCCTTTAACAGTGCAGTGGTGAAATTGTTACCACCATAATTGGAACTTTGGTGATTCGTATAAGGTTTAAAAATTCAATTGTAGGCATTACTCTATAAAGGATTCAGTCCTCTAACAGAAATACATTCAACTCTCGGTTCACGTAAAGGGGATTAGTTTTGCAGCTGAGATATAAAAAATAGGTTATTAACAAAATTAAATTGACACTGCATGATTGGTGTACATACATGCTTGCATACATATATTTTATATACAAAAAACAACAAAACGTGCCATATACCTATGTATATATAGGTACTTAACTAAAGATACTCTTTTTAAGACCATTTTTAGGAATATAAATATTTTAACTGTAGCTGGTCAGGGGGCCTACCGCCTAACTCGATTGCTGATGATAGCTATATTGCAATGCACTGCTTACGGCTATAGAAGAAGCCATCCTGAATTTTTAGGCGGCACGGATTTTGTGCCATATTCATACAAAATCATTCGGTGATCATTCGTTCAAAGCTATCGCTAATAGTTTAGGTACATTTAGTGCGAAATGACAGCACGACGTCATAAACTATAGCTTTTGCTTTAGCAATCGAGTTTTGCGGTAGGCCCCCAGGTGACTAGATAGGTTGAGTGAAAGGTATATTATGACAAACAATGGTTATATACTGGTAGTGAATGGAATCCTAGGTGAATATTTGTAAATGAAAATTTAAAACTTATAAAAAGGCTTGTTCGAGGATACGCAAAACCGATGGTCGAGGTTACGGACTGCAAATAAATCAAAGTATTGGAAACAATGAGGTTATAGAAAATAAAAAATATTTGAACGCATTCGTAGGTAGCTATAGGAGTTAAGGAAGTGTTCACAAAGGCATTTCTGTTTACAATTACAATTACGCACTTGGACATTCAGTGGTTTTCTTTCTACTTTGTAACAATGGAAATTTCAAGGTATGTGTATGTATATGATCATGAAATATGAAGTCATTGACTTAATTCATTGTTATGCTTAAAGAATAGGCATTTGGAAACAAAATTAAATCAATAACAATGTCAATGTACAATTAGTACTAGTGTCGATGTCGCCAAGAACTGATTCTGACTCGAAGGACCACTATTCACTCTTCACTATTTTTTAATATCCTTCAGTGACTTATTCCTACAATGACCCGGGGACATATAAATATAATCGTCTCATAAAAGAGTTATTTATATTTCAGGGCAAAATTAGCTTCGATCATCATCTAACATCCAAGGACGAAGATAAATAAACCTCTTGCGTAATGGATATGGCTTGTTATTTACAATAATTGATATATTAGTGAGGAGACAACACGATATTCGATACTACATGTCTAGCCAATGATCTTGACCTAATGACGTAGATCCTAACCATCTAAATACAGATTACATAATCTCCACACAGATTGGTTGAGGTGGCAACTAGCCGTCAGGCTGGCTTGGATACTAATAACTTACGCCCAAATTTCTGAATGAAACCATTATTCTATTGAGTTACCCCTTTCAACGGGTCCAGAGATCACCTTGCTTTACGTCAGTCGGACGGTCAGGGATAACAATAGGTGTCTGGTGGAATTATTACCTTATTTTTCAGATGATTATTATGAGAAAAGTAAGGCTGCGTGGTCAAAATAAAATAGATAGATAGATACATGATTTCGGTTATACATAATAGTCCGTTTGATTTTAAAACGAAAAAATGGGAATTATAAAGGTTTTCGAATATTACTACCCTTCATGTTTTGGCTTTTGTAAATTACTTTTCTGATTTGTAAACTCTGTCATATTTTAAAACCTCATTATAAGTGTCATACGATTTATCTTTAGTCGCCTTGTACGACACCCACGGGAGAGATTTGGGGTGATGACAATTCTATTCTGCTCTGCCGTCACCACATGGCATCCGTCATCACACGGCATCCGTCACCACACGGCGTATACTTATTGAAAATGTTGAATATTCAATGCCTTAAACACTTTTTTTGTAATAACACCGTAGGTCTTTATGTTGTAGCGGCTACGTCGTAGCGCTAACTAAAGAATGTCACCGTCATTGCATAAAATTGTAACACTGACTGAGTTAAAAAAATATAAAGCTCTTTAGCTCTTCGTATTATAATTTTAGGTTAGGTTTGATGAATAAAAAGTGTTACAAACATTTTCAATCAAAGGTAGGCAGTTTTGAGTTTTGAGCAGACACCCATGTTTCGCAAATTATGTTAGGTCCCATTTTTTTAATGTTTGACAAGGAAGCTCTTGCCCTTCATCTCTCCTGATGGCAAGTGACGATAAGGGCTGAAGATGGAATCGAGCTTCACCTGGAATCCTCAACCACAGAGGAGCTGGCTATCTTATCGCTAATTGTCGGAACACAATAATGTTGTTTACATTATTAATATATTATGGCGACATATTTTGATAAGATGGTGGTAGCTGGCCAGGCGGACTTCAAAGAAGTCCTAATACCAACCAAACCGAGCACAATTTTGATCGAACCCGGGACCTCTGGATCTTCATTCCGTTGGGCGAACCATTAGACCACGGAGGTCGAACGAACCATTAGACAAAGGAGCAGGATATAATATATATATATTATATAGGATATATATTATACTAGGACCGAGCCTATTGTAAAATAGGTGATGTAAGAGGAACGCTGCTGCCCATTACTCGTCACTGTCTTAACCCTTAGTCGTATTGGACGATCTCGCGTGAGTGATTGCTCGCGGTACATTGTATTTGCTGCTCTGCCGTCACCACACGGAGAGACGGTGGTGACAATTGTATTTTAATCTGTAGACATCATAAAATTCTTTCTAAATTTCTTTATTAATTTACTAATATAGTTTTGTGTAAAAATAATGTTACTTGCAAAATGTTACCTCACTTTGTAAAAAAAGTACTTATTTTAAAATAGGTTCTAGTCACCTTATTAAAATTGGCTAAATAATAAAATTCGTAATACTCTGCCTACCTCTTTAGGGATACACAGACGTGAATTACTTATGTACTCGAAAATATCTATTTGCCAATTAACTTGCGTTCTCAGAGTTCCGCTTCAGAGGATGTTTCTGATTAGCGATGCAGTTCTCAACATTAAATCATAGTTTACTTTCGACTTACTCAGTCCGTATCCAGCTCCGAGTAACCAATCAAAGTTTATTGTACGCCCGGTGCAAACAGGCTTCAGCTTTAATTAGTACTGCGTCCAAGCGACGTAGACGGCGGATCAGGTAATTTAAATGTGATCATCTTCTTGTCATGTTCACCTGGTATTTTGGATTAGCGGCGCAGTAGGTATGTTTCCTCTTCCATTCATATCGGTCAATTGTCGAGCCATCCACTCCCTTTTAATTCATATCATCAATCACACCGGTAAAGTGCTAATTAAGAATGAATGCATAGAAATTTACTTTCCATCATAATATGATCACATCACATCGTGTGCATGCGTCTACCCCAGATAAACTGGTAACAGGGCAGGAGGAAGAAGAATTTGTTAATTTATTGGTATATACCAAAACAATCTCACTTACTCGACTTTTACGTGAGTAGGGGCTGGCACATTCTACATTTTTTCAATACCAGGCCAGCATGGAAGACCAAGTTATTGAAATATCATTGTTACAAATATAACTTTTAAATTATACTACTACTGACATTATAATTTCCGCTTTAATTTCGTAAATGCTGATAACATGATAGTAGACCTGACAATTATATTGGTGAAAAAAGTTTTAAATGGGATAAGGAGTGGAGAGCGGTTTTACGTGTCATTCCTGATACAATACAATACAGGCGCTGTCATTGGTGTGACAAGGTACTAAAATGTTCAACTAACTATAATGCTGACCGTACTCCATGTCACCCCCACATCTGAGACGAACCTAATAACGTCGTGATTTAAAATAAAATCGTGATTTGAAATCCGTCACACGATTATAGGGCTGTACGGCGTATCAAAGAATTAAAAAATACTTATTGACATGAGCTCGAAAAACATAACCCACCTTTCAGCAGTCAAGCAATAAAGGTAGGTAGGTACATTATCCTACAAATGTTTAATACTGAAATCGAAGTTCATTATCCTACATCAACTCTGTGAGCATAAAGCCCTTTGAATACTGAGCTACCTCAAAGGTATCTCTTTCAGAATTGAATCCTGTTCCTAGCGGGTATTATATTTAGAAAGAATGGCATCACCACCAATATACTCGACTAGAAAATTGTTGTGAAACTGGATCGCAATTATTTACTGTGTAGTAATAGTAACTTTATTGCTAGAAATATTTAGTTGTTATTAGTTAGAAGTTAGTTAGTAGTTTTTAGGTTGAAATAACTATAGCTGCCGGCTGTAAGGCCTATATAAGCCAAACAAAGTATGGCTTGGATTAGCGGTATAGATTTGAATGTTGTCATAGCAACCACCAGCATCACAAGGGAGTGGATGGCTTCATGACGTCTGACCGACATTATTAGAAGAGGAAATGTACTGCACTGCACATGGCAAGAAGAAGAAGAAATCGTTCTATGATTACAAAAATTCTACAGGCATAAAAATATTTCTCCGTCAGTTTTATTGACTCCTTTCTTGAGAGGATTGCCGGGAAATTTTAATTCCCCATCTTTTTTTTTTAGTTTCCTGAGCTTGGAAATATTATACATACATACATACATAAATCACGCCTATATCCCCGAAGGGGTAGGCAGAGGTGAACTAGCACCCACGTTTCGCCAATTATGTTAGGTCCCATGTAATAGGGGGCGAGCCTATTGCCATTTATCGGGCACAAAAGTCGCAGTGCATTACTATTGGTAGGTGGTATAAGAGGAACGCTGCTGCCCATTCCTCATTATTGATTTATCCTTAGTCGCCTTGTACGACACCCACGGGAGAGATTTGGGGTGGTGACAATTGTATTCTACTCTGCCGTCACCACGCGTTATAAACACCACAATAGCCCGCTTTAGTCAGCATTCACGTTTAAGACGCCCTTCCTCTACCCATATGGCTTTAACAGTGGCTATAGTCCGACAACTTAGTAAGAGACAGTATGAGACGGTCGCCCCGGGGACGGGGCGCTCTGGATGTTGGCGGGGGTGGGTGATGCGGGGAGGAGCGAGTCCCCCCCCTCCCGCATCGCCTACCCCCGCTGGCATCTAGATTGTCCCGTCCCCGCCACTCTCTCGTCTCGTCTCTCATACCGCAGGAGGGTCGCGCACGGACTTGTCGGACTAAATGTCCAGCATATACTGGTAGAATGCATAAAATATAGGAGCGGCAGGACTTAGTGATCCAAAAGTTCAATATTAATAGTCAGGATTTAGGAGCACTAACTTATATTTTAGCGGAACCAACATCCGAGGCTGCAAAATTGTTAGTTGGAATATTTTTGAATCACTGATTCTCGTCGTTCCCGCTGTGCATCTATTAGTAGATTTTTTGTAAACTTTAATTTGGTTACGATGGGACTGACCTGTCCTTTTGTAAACAAAACCCCCTAAATTAAAATAAAGGTTAAAAAAAAAACTTGGCGGACTATAATAGAATGAGATTATAGGGTTTGACAGGGAAACATAAATGACCCGACGGCGTGCTTGTAGCTGGGCCGTTAAATTTGTTGTTTCAAATTTATATTTTTTAATTTCACATACATCAGGCGGTGTTTCCGTTGATGACATGTTTTATGGCCATGCGTTCAATTTGTATTTGGTACTTTTGAAAGCGTTTTTCATCACAAGAAACCGTATTTTGGTTTTTATAATATAGTATATTGTAAGGAGGGAAAGGCCTAGACGAACTTTCATAATTAAATTGAAAGTCAATTAAAACGGGGCCAGGGGGCCTACCGCCTACCTCGATTGCTGATGATAGCTATATAGCAATGCACCCCCCAGGTCAATAGTAGGTACCCGAATCCGACGGTCATGCATGAGGACATTAATGAGGCTGGATGAAGAAAATGAAATGTGTAAAAATCGTAGCAACTGAGAAGAAGTGATTTCTGCCTACCCCTGTGGGGAGAAAAGGCGTGATAATATGCGTATGACTGTGATACCCTTACAAGGATATTCTTGTACCGGACAAAAGGGATTAGCACGGGAATAATGAGAGTTTAAGTACTGAGCAGACAAACTAGGTTTCCACTAATTACGAAGTTTTCTTATTGTACTTTACGTCAAATACGTTGGGGTTGAAATTGTAGTGTGACACGAATGCTTTTGACTACATAATGTTGCAAATATTAAAACGAACTGCTAAAATAATGCCATGGGTGTCTAAGTGATGGTATTTAAGTCCCCCGCTGTTTTGGTAAGTAACGTAAGGTGCTGTATCACAAATTGTATCATCATCATTGCCATCACCATTGATTTAAAAAAATACATTTTGATGTTATTAATTTTCTGCAATCTCCATGAAGTTGCCAAAGTCCAATTATCAGCCTATAGACTAGTACAGTCGACAGCGCATTAGGTTAACGACAAATTTTCCCAATCGACTTCATGCTTTACTACACACAAGTTAAGGCTGACAATCGATTGAAGAAATTTGACAGTTTTGGGTATTCTGAAGTTCCGTTGATCGTACTTTGAAAGCAAGACATTCCAACTATTACAAGCACTGATGTTTCATAGACCGGAAACGAACTGAAAGGAGGTAGGTAGACTCTGTTAACTTTATATTCTATGCCAAACAGATTTATCCACCCAACGCTCCAAAGAACGGTGCAACTCAAGTGCTTGCAACAAAGTCCACCATGCAGACGCCGTAACTTGTTTTGTATACCGAGTTGCAGAGAAATTTCTGCGAAATCAAGCGTACGACTTGACGAGGGTGAAAGCATTAAAACTTTTGGTCGAGTGAAATGTTTAATAACCAGACATGAATCAATGCGCAGAATGAGGTTTTGAAGTTACGCTGTTGAAATTGTGTGTAGTTATTCAAACACTCACAACAGTGTGATTTGATTTTTATTTGAACATGACAAATGTCAGACTATTGTGAGTAGAAATAAAATAGAGTCAGAAAAATTCATTCCCACATCAGAACAATTTTTGCCAAAGTTTTCTGTACTTTGGACTCGCAATAGTATGTTAAATTAGATCAAGAAAACATAAAAATCATTTTATTTCAAATGTGTACTCCTTCTGCAAATATAATATAAGAGAACATTATATCAAAGATTTTGGGGTTAGAAAAAGAATTTCGAAAAATTATGATCTTGAGGCGGGAATCGAACCCGCGTCCGCTGCTATCCGGACAGGTGCCTGACCGCTCGGCCACCCAAGACACTAATTAACTTGCCGAAAGTCTTCTAACCTTTACACTTCACGTTGTTAGCCAACGGGTACCCTCGCAATGTAGAAATAAATTTCAAACATTCCAAAGCAGATATTCTTTTTCTAACCCCAAAATCTTTGTACTAATTTTTCTAACATTTATATAATGTTAAAATTAAAATCGAATAGTTTATAAAGCAAACCCGAGCTTAACCGAACGCACGGTATTTGTAAAAATATCTGCTTTGGAATGTTTGAAATTTATTTCTATATTGCGAGGGTACCCGTTGGCTTACAACGTGAAGTGTAAAGGTTAGAAGAATTTCGGCAAGTTAATTAGTGTCTTGGGTGGCTGAGCGGTCAGGCACCTGCCTGGATAGCAGCGTACGCGGGTTCGATACCCGCCTCAAGATCATAATTTTTCGAAATTCTTTTTCTAACCCCAAAATCTTTGTACTAATTAACTTGATGAAATTCTTCTAACCTTTATACTTCACGCTGTAAGCCAAGCCATAATTTTTCGAACTTTTTCTAACCACCAAAATCTTTGTAAAAATTTTTCTAACATTTTATATAATGTTGAAATTAAAATCGAATAACATTATATCATTAAATCGCATTTAAATTATATATCTAAGAGAAAAAGAACATCCATGCTGCAATACAATACTACAATAATGGGTACGTCATCATCATTAGATAACCTGCCTCTTACTGCCGCACTCGTCGTCGATTAACTTTAATGAGTATTTAATGTCAAAAAATTTCATTCAAATCTAGACCATAAACTCGGCAAAAATAGCGACTAGTTTTGAATGGACATTTTTTGACGTTAAGTACTCATAAACGTTATTTGACGTCTCTGAGTGCGGCAGTAAAATGTCCCAACTACTGGGGCACAGGTCTTTCCTATGGATGGAAGAATATATGGAGAATGTGCATTAACTCATCACGTTGGCCCAGTGCGGATTGGCGCAGATGGATGGATGCAGTATGGGGACCAATGGTTTGACTTGCCTTCCGAAGCACGGAGGAACTTTCTGTTTTTAAGTCTGTGTGTGTTGTAAACAACAACCCATAGCGCTTTATAGTACTTTAGACAGTAGTATTTTATTATATAGAAGTGTATAAACGACTGCCGTGCCGTGTGGTGACGACAGAGTAGAATACAATTGTCACCACCCCAAATCTCTCTCCTGGGTGTCGTCGTACAAGGCGACTAAGGATAAAACAGTGATGAGGAATGGGCAGCAGCGTTCCTCTTATACCACCTAGCAATGTAATGCGACTTCAGTGCCCGATAAATGGCAATAGGCCCGCCACCATTACATGGGACTTAACATAATTGGCGAAACGTGGGTGCTGGTTCACCTCTGCCTACCCCTTCGGGGATATAGGCGTGATTTATGTATGTATGTATGTATAAACGACTATTTCCAGAAACCGATAAACGATAAAAGAGTCATTTGGATGACAACCTTTTAATATAATAATACAGATACAGGTTTTGGTTTGAATTTTACAGTCGGCCGCCTGCCTGACGCAGTATGATTACATTGCAAACATAACACTTTTAAAATAAAATTTTTGATAACACTGTAATAAAGAAGGAAGGTAACTTTCCCGAGGAAACATTAACCTTCTTGCAATAAAAATGACTATGTATGAGGAGCACAGAGATGCTGCTCAAGTTTGTGACATGGGGAGGATGAAGCATGGTTTGGCTGTGCAACTTCTGAATAGTGGCGTTACATCAGTTTGCTGTCTGAGCGATGTTAGGGTGACCATCGACTGCTTCCTTGAGAGGACATCACATGAAAATTTAAACTCCTATCTGTTCATCTGTCTTCTTAGGTTGGAAATATTATAAACACTATAAAGTCAGCATGCCCATTTAAGACACCTTTCCCCTATTCATAGGGCCTTTAACAGCTAATATAATGAGATTATCTAGTACAGTACGTAAACGCCCCTCACAGTTGGGCCGTTTAATTTGTAGTTTCCTGTTTATATTTTTTATCATTTGATGTTGGAGATGATTTTTCTAATACAAAATACACAAAATAAAAGTTTTTCTTGGAAAAATAAACACCTGTACCGAATAATAATGCTGTATGGTGACGGCACAGAAGAATACAATTTTCACTCTATCATGGTGATAAATTGCCCGAGATAGAGGTAGGGGTCAGGCAACATACTGCCGCACTCAAAGACGTCGAAAAATATCATTTTAATCTAGACTATAGACCCGGCAAGAAGAGCGACTAGTTTTGAATTGTCATTATTTGACATTAAGTACTCATTAGAGTTACGTCTCTGAGTGCGGCTGTAAGACTTATAATATAACGACAATTCGACAGCATCGTTAATGCATGGCTAAAAATTTATGCGATTAAAGTCCCATCCAATAATCGACCTTCGCAAATAATTTTCAATTTTCGTATTCTAGCCTGTGAGTACGAAAATTGAACGTATTCTGTGTACTCTACTTCGACACTGCTATTAATATTCCAGTCCGTCACTCTTTTGGTCATAATTGTAGCTCGTTTCATAACGTGTCCATTGTCCACACTAAGACACACGGTTTCCTTTCAACCTTTCTGTCACTGGTGCAAATTTCAGACTCCCTTTCCTTTTTTATGTTTGGATACCGTTTGGATACCGTTTAGAAAGCGCTGTAGTGACGGCAGAGCAGAATACAATTGTCACCATCCCAAATCTTACCCGCGGGTGTCGTACAAGGCGACTAAGCGGTAAAACAGCGATGAGGAATAGGCAGCAGCGTTCCTCTTATACCACCTAGCAATGTACAGCGTTTTTCGTGCCCGATAAATGGCAATAGACTCGCCAGCTATTACATGGGACCTACCGTAGTTGGCGAAAAGTGGGTGTTAATTCACCTACCCCTTCAGGGATATAGGTGTGATTTTATGTATATATACATACATACCGTTTATAACAACGCTCATCGCACGCAACATCCTGACCAGTCAGCTGCTGTTTCCTTTCCAGGCTCCTCCAAAAGATTCCCTATCCTATTCTGCCAGGTCTCGTCTCAGCAGCATACATTTTATTTTATCCGTCTATTACACAGCTCAACATTCGTGGCACTAATTCTTCTTCAGCTGTACTAAAAATGTTAAATAAATTAATTAAATATCCGAAAGATTAAACTGGCATAGTCACCCTATTATAAGAGATGTCTACAAGTTCTGAAAACGTCATATTTGTCCCGGCAAGTTCCGACATCTATATTATGGACAGTTTAAAGTACGCTAGCTGTTCAGTGGAAGAGGGGTTTGATAATACTATATGAAATATGATGGTCCTCTTCATGACGTAAATCTAGAAAGTTCACAACAGCTATGCGTGCTTACCTTTCAAAGCACACAGGGAATCAATCATACATACATTTTTGATCACCGGTCCAATTATTACTTAGTTTGAACAATTTAACCGCCTTCGTGGTTCTAGTGGTTCACCCACCGGAATTAGATCCCTACGGTCCCTGGTTCGATCCCCATGGGAGTACAAATTCGTACTCATTTCGGTTGGTGGTAGAACTTTTTCAAGCTCTCCTGGCTAGCTACCACCATCTTATCAAAGAATTTGTGATAAGATAGGCAGCCCCTCTGTTAAGGGTTCCAGGTGAAGCTCGATTCCATCTTCGGCCCTAATCGTCACTTACCGTCAGGTGAGATGAAGGTCAAAACTCCTATCAAGCATAAAAAAAGTTCAACACTGCGCCAGCGAGCCCCACACATAGACCAATCAAATTCAACCGCTTCATTGTCCAATGCGCACACCGTAAATGACTCAATAAAAACAATCCGCAAAGTAAAAGAGATTACGTGTCCGACGAATCACTGTAATCCATTTTGAACATTAGTGCCCCTCGCCTAGTTATAGCGTGATTGCTAATTACACGGCAAACTAAGGCGCGGCATTTTTAAATAACTCTTTGCCACGGAAATGGGCGAGTAATTATAATGGGCGACAAAAATGGGTCAGTACTGACAACGAACGATTACTTTGTACGCAAATGCTAATATATTGCAGAGATATATCGGCGAAATCGCTGTTTATCAAATAGGCGGATAAACGCTAGAAGAAAGTGACCCAAAAGCCACACGCTCTTTCTTGTATAAAACCTTTTTATGTCATACCTGACCATGAAGTGTTTTTTTTCCGCCCCATACGCGTACGGAAAATCCCGTTTCCTGTTCAGGAAGTGACGTAAAATATGCTAAATACACTAAACTGCTAAATATACTAAACGCTCTCGTTAAGCTCGGGCGTCAAATACTTGCGATCGGATACATTCTTTGTTGTACCGCCCTTGGTATATAATCTACTTTTACATACATACATACCGACCTACATATGTCACGCCTTTCTCCCACAGGGGTAGGCAGAGATCACTTGTTTCCACTTGCTACGATCCTTACATATTTCTTTCGCTTCATCCAATCTCTTAATGCATGCCCGTCGGTTTCGGGTACTTTTGACCTGGCCCTTTTTCAATAGAATTTCAATTTGATTATGAAAGATCCGCCTAGGCCTTCCCCTTCCCATTTCTCCATTCACTTTCGCCATGTAAATCCTTTTTGTCTTTTTCCTTTCATCCATTCTTTCGACGTGACCAAACCATGCGAGCATCCATCTCTCAATCATTGTCAGAACAACTTCTTCAAACTACTATCTACTTTTAAATCTACTTTTAATTTTATTATGACGTTATTTCTTTGACGATTCATGAGTGTACGTAATGATACCTTATATGAATAAACCATATTTTCATTTTCATTTTCACTATTTAAAAGTGGTGATATATTCCGGACCGCTTCATGTATGCTTCTGTGCCTTTTAGAGGGCGGGTGAAAATTTAGGTGCCTGTTTGGCCTATTCAAATCCCCTTATAGATGATCCGCTGCTATGGGGATTTGTCGACATTTTGTGTACCTGACCAACGCCGCAGACGATTTCTACGCTAAAAGGGTATAAATCGCATTAACCAATTATAATTTTGTTTTTTAATCAAATATAAGCAGCTTGTTGCTTGATAATGTTTACCTCCTTTTGTTTATATACGAGTATCCACTTTAGGCAGTATGCTTTCCTTTGGCAGTATTGCTGGGACTAGCAGGAACTATTTGAAAAGAGAATATGAAACAATTATATTAGAAGCTCTTAGTGGATATTGCTTGGCGAAAACCTTTGTTTTTGAGTAATATAATAACCATAGCTAAAATTCTAAGCGTATTTTTATTCAATCAGCAAGTTATGTGCTGATTGTATAAAACTACATTCGATATAGCAGATCACATCGTCTAATGGACCAAAATCATTACTATCGAGATCAGAAAACTGAAACACCTTACAAAAAATTATCATCAATTCAAACAAGAAAAAATCATCAATTCAAATTATCCTTAATTAAAATCAGAGGATGAAGGGAAAAGACATATACCGCGATGAAGTGGGTTTTTCCATGGCAGAGCGTTGATTGATGATTATTTATTTGACAATTAATCCCGTTTAAAGTACTAGGGTAATATAAGGCTTTGGGTGGTTATTTGCGCAAAGCATAATTACTAACACTGAACAGACGAAAATAGTCGCCACTTCTTTGGCTACTACTGTGGTACGCAAATATTGGAGAGGCATCTGGTGTTCATTGCAACAAAACATGTGATTGACGTGAGCTGGGGAGCATCATGATCACCAGCCCTGTAATGTCCTCATTGCTGCCGCACAGGTCTTCCTAATGGATGGAAAAATATAGAGCAATGGGCCATAACCAACCACGTCGTTGGATAATGCGCATCGAGGCAATCATCGAGGCAATCTTTGTATCACAGAGTAACGACTACCACAGTAAGCTTATTAACAGCTCTCTAAATGGAAGGTTTTTAGCAGTGAAGCGAAAAAAGCAGACCCGAGCTGCCTCCAAAAGATTTATATTATTGGCATAAGACGTGCAATTTCTTTTTAGTAATGGTTGGTACGTGCCAATTTGTTGTTAATTCGCAAGGATCCATTATGTATTTCGGCTTTACAGCGAACTTAAACGCCATGGGAGCCATCAGCGGAGGGCTGTAATTTATTAGAGGATTCCAACTTTGTGTGAATATTTCGTTTGTTATTAACCACCCAAGGGACTTTGAACTATCTAGAAGTTGGTCAAGCTTAACTACTAGGAAACTTAACACGTTATAATTTACATTTTAGAATGCTACAAAAACAAATGCCTTGCGGTGACTGCAGAGCTGAATAATAATTTTATTGCCATTTATCGGGCACAAAAGTGGTATAAGAGGAACGCTGCTGCCCATTCCTAACTAACTGATTTATCCTTAGTCGCCTTGTACGACACCCACGGGAGAGATTTGGGATGGTGATAATTGTATTCTACTCTCTCTCGCCGTATCTTGACGGCAAAGATACGGCGGATAAAGCTTCGATAAATTGCTCACCATCTATTACATAATTATGGTATAAGCTGGTAAATGTGTATGTTATTTGCGTCTACTTACCTCTTCGATAAAAAGATGTACGAAGTTTTTCATTGACATCATACATTATGCACATACATAAATCACGCCTATATGTAGGCAGAGGTGAACTCGCACCCACAGTTCGCCATTTATGTTAGGTCCCATGTAATAGGTGGCGAGCCTATTGCCATTTATCGGGCACAAAAGTCGCAGTACATTGCTAGGTGGTGTAAAAGGAACGCTGATACCCATTCCTCATCACTGATTTATCCTTAGTCGCCTTGTTCGCCACCCACGGGAGAGATTTGGGGTGGTGACAATTGTATTCTACTCTGCCGTCACCACACGGCTTACACATGTGACTTACGTATTTCAAAAGTGACTGGATAAAAACGTTGTCTAAATATAGCGAACATGCGGTTTTTCAGCAAGATAACAACTATTTTATTTTATGGTTCTTATAGCGACATAGTTTCCAAGATATTTTACATTGATAATAATACTAACTTTATGTGATCATCAACATACCAGGGGTCATTAAACTCGAACTTTTTAACTATTTAGGGCCTCCAGAGCAACTATTTATGTTCAGAAAGCTATTATAGAACATAGTCGTTAAATAGGTATACTGACCAATACACACTGAGTCAGCGTGGTGTATTATAGGGCATCCTCCATAGATTCTTCCATCCATAGGTCTTTGCCCTAACAATGTGACCATTAAAGAGGACCGGTGATGATTATACATAAAAAAATCATTATTTTTTGTTAGACAGGGAAGCTCTTGCTCTTCATCTCACCTGATGGTAAGTGATGATAAGGGCTGAAGATGGCGATTCCATTCACTTAGAACCTTCAACCACAGAGAGGCTGGCTATCTTATCACACATTGTCGAAACACAATAATGCTGTTTACATTATTATTATGGCGACAGATTTTGATAAGATAGTTGTAGCTAGCCAGGCGGATTTCAAAGAAGTCCTTACACCAACCAAACCGAGCACAAAGTTGTACCCCCCTGGGGATCGAACTCGGGACCTCTGGATCTTCATTCCGGTGGGCGAATAACTAGACCACGGAGGCGGTTAACACATGAAAAAAGACTGAAATCTTTTCATTTCACCATCATGTCCCAAAGTTACACAAATAAATGGAGCGTTTTTAGTACAGTCATGGAAAGTCGTAAGCGATATGGTATCAGATAATTTCTCTCCGACTCGTCCGACAGACTGCGGATATTAAAATCCTTTGTGGGGAAAATAAACTCGTTTTTCACCCCCCTACAAGTTTTCGGAGTGAGATTTTTGGGTTGACCAAAATTATGTGCTTGTCATGTTGTGAATACAATTAGCCGGTTCTGGGACACTCTAATTAAGACGGTCACACCCGTCCATCTTTATTTCCATCGAATTAGATCTCATAATATTTTCACTGAACTTAGCTTCTTAGTATAATAAAGCCGTGCGGTCACGGTACAACCCTATTCTCTCTTAACTAAAGGTTTAGACTGTGATGAGTTAATTGCTGCACAGCAGCGTTCCTGCTGCGATTTATGTACCCGATAGGTAGTGATAAGCCCGCCTCCTATTGCATGAGACCTAATATGATTGTCCAATGTAATGGATAAATAATATAATACATAGTATCAGATATTAAAGTTTTGTAATACAAAGTTGTGGCCGTATTGACAGTTTCGGCAGTCCGATTACCCGGCCTTGTGGGGTAACCTTGCTTTCATCTCGCAGTTTAATTTTACAAGGCCTTAAAGGGATTTGGGGAGCTTAAGGTTAAACGCTAAGAAAGTGTCCGCCACAGGCGGATCAAGGAGGACCTAAACTTTTATAACGGTGATGTTGTTTCTTAAAAATTGTAGGCTAACGGGCGGCGGTCCTTTGCCAATAATTATTCACGTAAATGTCCGGATTTTTCTGATAGCATTGGCTTCTGGATTAAAACAAAAAATCTTACAAGATTAATATTTATAGTACACTAGCTGACCTGGTAAACGTTGATTTGTCCTTATCACTTCGGGGTATTAAAAATAGTCTACCAAAAATTTTCATAAAAATCGGTACGACCGTTTTAAAGAAACTGTGACACGAGGTTTTTATACATTGTATTTTTAAGAGACATTAATAATAATGACATTAATGTAGAACCTTGAAAATTTAAAAATAATTGAATACATTTATGTCTTTAAAAATGTTGTTACTTGTTAATTATAAATGTACAAAAATTATTTAAAAAAAATGGGTAATGAAAGTTCGAAAAACTAAAGTCAATTACCCGATTTCGGTCGGGGCATAATTATACTGTACCGAAATTTTGTGACCTCTTTTTTATCATTTTTAAATACATAAATCAAACGATAAAATCGAATAAGATATTAGTTGCACTAAGTGGAAAAGAACCATTAGCAATCTGCAGCAGTGGGTGCAAAACGTTCAGAACAACTTTAGAGGCTATTTTATCTCTAAGAATATTAATTACGACCATTGTCTGGGATATTCATACCTAAGCGAGAGCCTTTTTAAAGCTTAATTAAAATACCTTACAAAATAAGAGAAAAAAAGTAAAGACTCAATTAGTTTACTAGAATGAATTTTAACCGGTCAACGAAATTTTATTGAATCAGGGATTTTTAAGAGTTCTTGTTACAAAAGAGTAGGTAATTGTTTTCTAAAGGATTAGAAGCTAGAGAACTATGACTTAATTAGTGAAATAAAATAAAAAAAATGTTCTTTTCCCTAAAAGTTTGTGGCTTTTTTTCATTGTCTTTTTTCTTCTTCTTTGTAATTATCATAATCTTCCTGTCCTGTTTCCAGTTTATCTGGGCTCGGAGCAGAGTAATTCTTCTTACATTCATATCATCAAAGGTCATTATGCCATCCACTCCCTTTTGAGACAAAGCTTAATAATTATGGTATATACATTTTTTAGATTAACGCTTAGGTTCGTTTTCAGTGTGCCCACTTTCACCACACACTGTACATAAGATTTGTTCTATGGCCTGTTGTTACAAGAAATTAAATTTATGAAATCCAATTTGGTTCCTTGCATTTTAAAACTATATTTTAAAGCCGGCTATTCATACAAGATCTGAATTAGGAAGATCTTAAACAGACATGGATAGGTCACAATTTTCAGTGGAACTGCCGCAGGCGTCATATTATCAGGCCGTTAAGGAAGCCATCCGTAATCGTGAAGTGTCGGGTCCCAGTTTTGCGAACTCAGCATCGAACGCAGTGTTGGGAACTCCCACGTTTGTTACGTTTCAGTTATATTTGATGGCGGCAATTGAAAACCCAGTAACGTCATAACGCACTGTGATCATTGATACTTGTGAAACTTACATATTGCTTGAGTTCGGTTGTTGGTTGTTTCTGACATGCATTGTTGAATTTCCATTGTTTTTTTATTCAATACACACGTGCCGTGTGGAGACAGAGCAGAATTCAATTGTCACGACCCGATATCTCCCGCGAGTGTCGTACAAGGCGACTAAGGGTAAATACTGGTGCACAGTTTCTCTATGAATTGCGGAATATATGGAGATTGGGCCATCAAACCACTACGGGGACTAGTGTGGAATCGTGAGTATTAGCGACTGCAGATGCAGCTGGGGCTTGACGTGCCTACCGAAGCACAGAGGAGGTCGAGATAATATATTTTTGGTCACCCATCCAATGAACGGCCTAAGCTTAAATTGCTTGGTTTACGCAATCACAGGCTGAGCGCGCTAAGGCACTGCTCCATTGAGCTCTTCGATCTTCAATCTGTACAATCACCATTCACTTTGGCGGCCGACAGTACGAAAATTCGTGTCTTATTGTGTACAACTTTTCCTCTAACGACAGTTGACAGACGCTCTTGATATTTCTCGCCGAAATTGTTCTTTTCAAAAGTTACTTTGCTCACGTCACTTTCAATGTTCTGTTATTACGGGATATACAAAACAGTCCTCTATTTTTTGTTGGTAAACAAGTTCACCTATACATACATTCATACGTACTCGTATATAGCAGAAAGGAAAAGGTGAGTTAACACCCAATTTCGCTAATTATGTTAGGTCTAGGGGCAAGCCTATCTGTCGGGCACATAGATCGCAGTATACTGCTAGGTGGTATATGAGGAACGCTGCTGCCGATTACTCATAGCTGTCTTAACCTTTAGTCGCCTTATGCAACACCCACGGGAGAGATTGGGGGTGGTGGCAATTATATTCTGATGCAAAAACATTTATGAAAACAGTGAAAATTTTTTTTACAAAAGTGGTTATTTTAGAAGGGAACTACCAATGAAGGGCCTAAATGTTATACGATGTAGCGGCGCATACTACTGTTAAAATGTTAATAATTCAGAATATTATAGAATTCTGAAATTCTATTTACTACACTGGGCACTATGGATCTAAATAGTTTAACACTACAACTATTAAACTTCAATATTTCTATGAATTCTAATATATATCTAGCATTAATTACACACGCAAAATAAATCCGCTGATTACTTCTAAAAAGAACTTTACTCGGTAGTGTTTTATTTCTACCTCAGCACTATTAGCTATAAACCTGTATAGTTTAACACTACAAACAACAGACTATCTTCAATATTGCTTATTTTTTTATGCTAGACAGGGAAGCTCTTGCCCTTCATCTTACCTGATGGTAAGTGACGACAAGGGCCGAAGATAGGATCGAGCTTCATCTGGAACCCTCTGCAATGGGACTGGCTATCTTATCACACATTGTCGGGACACAATAATGCTGTTAACATTATTATTATGGCGACAGATTTTGATATTTTTATTTATTTTATTTTATTTTTACAATTTTAGGAAAACTTACAGCTAGGTACATAACTTAACAGTAAAATGTAACAGTATATTATAAATATAAAGGTCTGAAGGCCAATTAAAAGTTTCCACTTATAGGTTTAATTAAAGTAAAACTGAAAATCAGTCTCAGTCTGACTCGTTATTTACAGAACAGGTAGGCATTAGATACATTAATATTTTCTGTATACAAATAATAACAGATAAAACACATAATAATGATAAAAAAAAATAAAAATAAAACTAATTGCCAACCAAGAAGAAACGATCAGTTAGATAACGCTTAATCGCAGTAACTGTTGTGTTAAATAAATCTAAGGCAGGATTCGCCTTTACCAATCCGTTAAATGTAGTACATGCCCTTAAAGAAAATGCATTTTGCCTATATTTTGTTCTAGCAAATGGTAAGTGAAGTAAGCTAGGTGCTCTGAATGCGGTTACATTGGTGCGCAGTCCTATAAGTTCTAATAACTCTGAACAGTCTATTGTGCCGTTTGCTATGCCTACGAGATATGACATATCGGAAATACTCCTTCTTTCACAAAGAGGGAGAAAATGGAATTTGCGACATCGTGTTTCGTAATCAGGTAGATAAATCCTAGCACGATACTGTAGGTACTTCAAAAATCTCTTTTGAATGTTTTCTATCCTATTTACATAGACCTCATAAACAGGGTTCCAAATTTGCGAGGCGTACTCAAGATGGCTACGTACATATGCACAATACAGAATCTTCATTGTTTTTATATTGGAAAATTCAGACGACATTCGCAAGACGAAACCAAGTGCACGAGATGCTTTAGTTGTAATATTATCGATATGTTCATTAAATATTAATTTGCTATCAAAGAATACACCTAAATCTCTAATACTATTAACTCTAATTAGAGGTATATTGTTAAGAGTATAAGGGAATATAATATTAGTATGTTTACGGGTAAACGAGCAGACATGACACTTAGAAACATTAAGGTCTAACTTATTCAGTGAACAATAATTTTGAAATCGAATTAGGTCGTCTTGCAGGCATTTCGCGTCGCTAATGGATTTTACATTACATAGTACTTTCATATCGTCAGCGTATAGTAGGATTATTGAATTTAAAAAACAGGAGGAGATGTCGTTGATAAATATTATAAATAGTAAAGGACCAAGCAACGACCCTTGTGGCACCCCTGAGGGAATGTACATAGATGAGGATGAATAGCCGTTTAAGACTACCGTTTGACATCTATTATGGACATACGAAGTAAACCATCTGAACAAGTTGCCTCTTATGCCAGATTGTTGAAGTTTTTTTAATAGCACCACGTGATCGATACGGTCGAAACATTTGCTATAATCTGTGTAGACTATATCTACTTGCGATCGCTCAGAAATAATCCTGGCAACATACTCAGAACATAAAAGAAGATTTGATGTTGTTGACCGGCCTCTAAGAAAACCATGTTGTTGTGGTATTAAATAATGATGTAACGCTGAGTAAACTTGGGAGTAAACGATTTTTTCCAGAACTTTGGCAAATAAACAAAGTTTCGAAATCGGTCTGTAGTTGTCTACAGTGTTCCTTGGTCCTTTTTTGTAGATAGGAGTAACATAGGCCGATTTCCAAATCTTAGGTACAATACCTTCAGTTAATGAACGGCGATATAACATGGCTAATGGAAAAGATAGACTTTTCGCGCATTTAACTATAAGAATAGCAGGTATATTATCCGGCCCAGCAGATTTATTTAAGTCAATACTTTTAAGAAGCTTGAGAACTTCGTGGTCAAGTACTTCAATCGCACCTATGTCCGCGGTTGACGACGAGTGAGAAGAATAATCGTTGCATGTTTGAACATGGGCGGAGGTCGGAGTGTCAGTAATAAAAGTTGAGTGAAAAAATTCAGCAAACATGTTACAGATCTCCGCTCCTTGATCCGAGGACTTAGCACCATAATTCATTATAGATGGGTATGTATTAGAACTATTCTTACTCTTTACATAAGACCAAAAAGCTCTGGGATTTCTTTTAATGAGAGTCTCGATATTACTTATATACTCATTGTACATATCTCTTTCCATCACCCGTGCCCTATCGCGCAGAATATGAAATGAGTCCCGGTCGTATATGTTGCCATATAATTTGTACCTAATACGGACTTTATTCTTTTCTTTAAGTAATTTAATAAGTGGCCGTTTATACCAAAAAGGATATTTACGTGTAGGTGTTATAAGTTTCGAAGGAATATACTGATTTCTCAATGTGTAGATTGTTGTGTAAAAAAAGTCGGTAGCATCATCTATATTCGTTACATTTAACTCAGAGGCCCAATCCATACAGTCCAACTTAGAACAGATCGAGTCATAATCTCCGTTGTTATACAAAAATTTTGTATACGGTTGTGGTTTAATTGTGTCAAATTGTAAAAAGTCAAGTGATGTTATAACAGATGGGTGGTGGAGGTCTTCAGGTACTAGGGGATTATCTGCAGCGTAAACAGTGACGTCATTGTTGGAGAATATTAAGTCTAATAGACGGTTATGGCTGGTGTTAACACAAGAGTTATATTGGAATAGGTTACACTCGTTAATTACGTCAAAGAAGTGAAGTTGATGGGAGCCTATTAAATTGCTTGGCGATAGCGAAATACCGTCACCACTAGCTGTCCACGCCACCAGCGGCATGTTGAAGTCACCAAATATAGCAAACTTATCCAGTGGATTTTCGAGAATTATATTTGACATTTTGTTAGCAAAATTAATTAGTTGTAAATCCATGTTATTGCCTAAATTTTCCCTACATATGTAAACAACGCCTATGTGCATTTTATAAACAGAGCAACTATGTTTACGATTACGGTAAGTTATCGTTACCCAAATGTCCTCCGCTGATGATGACCAGTCCACTTGATATTCAGTAGCGAGTTCACGCCGCACCGCTATTAAAACCCCGCCACCCATCACTTGATTAGTTAAATTATAGTTGCGATCTCGCCTAAATGTTACATACCGATCATCAAACAACTCACTATTGTTAATACTTTCATTTAACCACGTTTCCGTGATGCATACAATGTCGTATGTGCTTAGACAAATATTTCTAAAAAAGGTGGTAGTCTTAGTACGCAAACCGCGTACATTCTGGTAGTACACTCTAATTGGCATCTCTTTTAAACTAGAAAGATATTATTTATTGAATAAACACGATTTAAAATATTTATAATTAAAGGGTAGGGCAATAAATAAATATTATGTAAGTGACGGTGGCAAGCAAAAATTAGACTAACCAGTAAGCGAACAATAGGACTGCGCTTCGCAAAAATCAAGCGAACAGACGGGCCAGCGGTAACCAACCACGGGCCGCAAAAATCAACACCAACAAAAAATTTTAGATATATCGACTGTAAAGCTATAAATAAATGATATTCTATATCTTTTTGAGGTCCATATCCGAGCGTATTTGAATTTTTGGAGAATTTTCGTTTTTTCTTATAAAAATTTTGCATCCTCTCACCCACGTAAATGCAAACCCCCGCTTCTTCGCGAGTTCTTTGGTTTTATTTAGTAGGAGTTTGTTATCAACGGTTAGATGGTCGTTCACATAGACCTTACCACTCCCAGACATCCCCAAACTCGCGGCAGTAATTGTGCTCTTCTTTGCAGCAGCTACAAAATCGTCCTTTATATACCTACTGTGCACAGAAACTACTATATTCTTATCTTCAATTTTGTTTCTCATTGGTATTCTAGCGATGTAGTTGATTTGCTCCTTGGGTATATTATACTTAATCTGCTGTCCTATTCTAGATATGACCTCAAACAGATTTTCTGATTTAGATGCCGGCACACCTTTAATTTCTATATTATTAAGGCGCGATCTCTGTTCCAAATCCCGATTGTGGCCCTCAAATGTCTCCATACGAAGCTGAAGATTTTCCACGTCTTGCTTAGTCTTCTTGAGTGATTGCACATCTTTCTCCATTACCGTAAGTCTCTCCGATAGCTCTCCAATCTTATGGTCAACAAAATCGATCGAAGATTTAATGTCACCTATTTCAGATTTAATAGTCTTGAGCGACGATAATTCTGCATTCATATTTTTTACAGCAGCATCCAATCCAGGAAGTAAGGCAACTTGTAGTGACAGACGTTTTAGTTCTGTGAGTACATCAGTCATGTCAACCGGCACCGGAGATCTTGAGGCTGACGGGCTCACAGAAGGTGGTAGGGGGCTCACCGGTCTAGAGTTCTTACACGACGAACACTTCCAGATGGATTTCCGGTCACCTAGGCGCCGATAACCAGTCTCTGTTATACCGGCACAGCTGAAATCGAAGTTACCCTGGCAGACAGAGCAGTGGGCACCATCTCTAAATTCTTCCGAACAGCTAGTACATTTATACATTATGTCGCTGTTGGTATTACGGATTGCGGGCCGAGCGGTTAACAATCCCTGAACACAGTAACTGACCGTAAACCGGTAGGGCTAGGCGTGCGCACTGTACGACGTTGACTGAACGAGTGATATGATGGTGGTAGCTAGCCAGACGGACTTCAAAGAAGTCCTACCACCAACCAAGATGGTATTATCGCTTATGGTTGTATCGCTTAGCACTATTTTTCCTTTGGGCTTCTTGCGTTATACTATTTGTAATAGTGTAGGTCCTATAAGCCTTGTGATTTAATAACGATAACTTCCCAAATAGCGCAAGGTTGAACTCAATATAATTCTGCATCTGTGGCGGCTGTCAACCCGGGGAGAAATTTATCGGCGCCATATCTTATTATTTGCGGGCGTGGAGATATGTCAAGTTATAATGGTGTTGGTTGGTGCATAGCACAACTTAGATAAGGTATAAATAGTGTTGAGTAGATTACACTTATACTGTGAAATCAATAACGCCCTTTGACGTTTCGAATATTTTTTTTACTATGGAGTATCTTAATTTTCTTCCTGCTCTGTTCCCAGTTTATCTAAGGTAGGTAATCCATTAATATCGGTCGATGGTTAAAAAATGTTAAAAATAATGACGATAAAGTTACTAGATATTAAGTATTATTAATGTTTTATAAAAATTCAACCTGTTATTGGCAAAGCATTGGTAACTCTGATACGTAATTACACATACATAAATCACGCCTATATCCCCGAAGGGGTAGGCAGAGGTGAATAAAACACCCACTCTTCGCCAGTTAAGTTAGGTCCCATGTAATAGGTGGCGAGCCTATTACCATCTATCGGGCACATTAATCGCATTATATTGCTAGGTGATATAAGAGGAATGCTGCTGCCCATTAATCATTGCTGTGTTTACCCTTAGGCATAAATTTTAGGCTATTGTCTCCAATTTTATATCCCCATTAGAAGATCTACAGCATTAGCCGCACATTGTCAGCGTTTCAATAATATGTCGATATTTTATTAAATGATAAATTCGACGATCTGCCTGCTATTTAAACAGTATTCGTAGATGAGAAAAGTACAAGATTAAGTAGTACTTGCATTTCAGTAAGTTTAGGAATCTAGATTACATTGTCGTGCCAATGGGATTTCAGCGATGGGACATTTGTTAACTTCAATAGTTGGTTTAGTATGCATGACATAGCCAGATTCGCTTGGACAAACGGGAATGGCTTGATGTGAAACGTTTTTAATTCCATTCTTTATTACAGTGGCGTGCGGGAATGTTTCCCTTTCAAAATAAATTTAATTTGCCCTGACATGTGCGCTGTTTCAATTGCGGCGTCCTTGAGCTTAGTGACATTCGCTAGTGACACACCCTGTAGCGTGTGCCGGGGCGTATGTGCGATCAGCTAGTAATTAAGTACCATGTCGCACGAAGTTTTTTGTTTTGCTTATGGAAAGAAAGATGTGATTGTCGAATCACACGATTGCGACAAGGTAATAAAGGGTTGGGCTTATCAGGTTAATAGTTTGGAGATTTTATTGCTGTTTTTTTATAACTATGTTTATACATGTGTGTGTATCGCTAGTTTTATACTACTATTACCTGGTTAAATGACCGGTAAAAACTTTGGTTATTTTTCCACTGGAGCGGGATAGTTAATATTAATAAATACTGCACTTTGGAGACTCTCTCCAAAGTGGAGTGGAGTGTCCTCAACTACGGAGACAGAACAATCTCATCATCTAGATCAGCCTTTAGAAGTACGCTGGAGGCTGGAGCCAGGTCTTCCCTATGAATGGAAGAATATTATGGAGAACAGGTAAAAACGACTGCATCTGCTGCTAGGACCAAATGGCTTAACGTATATTTTATTCTTATTCACCCATCCAATGTCCGGCTTTAGCTAAACTTTTTTGTTAGGTTTTGCTTAGTGCTTAGTTTACGAGGGAGAGGTCCTACCTACCCGAGCAATTTAATTGGTGGGTATGTCCTAGCACACTGCTAAGGTACCTCGAACATTTTAAGTGTAACAGTAGCCTTACAAGGATTGTTTCTGTCTGTCATTAATACTCACCAACTCACTCTTGACACTTAAATACAAGTGTCCCTCGTCATCTTCGATATCCCTTCGAACAGACATAAATATACCTATGTTTCACCAATTATATTAGGTCCCATGTAATAGGGGCTGAGCCAATTGCCATGAAACGGGCACGTCAATCGCAGTATATTGCAAGGTGGTATAAAAGGAACGCTGCTGATTACTCATAGCTGCCTACCCCTAGTCGCCTTATACGGCACCCACGTGAGGGAGGGGGTGGTGACAATTGTACTGAAAAATAGATACTGCCTTGGTGCCCTGTAGGTGATGTAATACTGATACCTACGCAATGTGTTTTAGCCAATTAATGATAATTTCCGGCAGCATTTATTTATTGCATGACTCGTAAATTAATTACATTAAGCACACGTCAAATTGAATCCCACTAGGATTGGAACCAGCTTTGGGAGTAGGTATGGCGTCAATTTACCGCCGCTCCTCGTATAAATTGGAACTGAATGTAATATTTAACATTACTCCGGGAGCTTCGGTCGGCTGCAGTTCACATTACGGTGAGTACAATTTAATGTCTTACGCTTCTAGATTTAATAGAATTTGAAAAGAAATACAGGTTAAAGAAACATTGAAAAAATTACAAAGAGAGTTGGTTTCTCATGAAAGTTAATATTAGAAGATACTCCTTAAAATACTTAAAGAGGGTTGGTGTCAGGCGGGCAGCCAGCTGTAAAGTATGGATTCGAATATTTTCACTCCAATCACTCTTTCTGTTCATCGTCTCTTTTCTATACATTCATTCATCACTAGCACCTTTCCGGTGTGAAAAGTGCAAAGGCTTTCCCTATAATAATGGACAATATCAAATTTAGTGCACACTATAGCGGCATTTAAAGTAAATGAGTAAATACGTTTTGGACTGTGCGGAATCGCTTGAAAGCTACTGGAGGCTTACCTCTGCTCTTTCGACGCGATATTCCCCATTCGATGACCAATACGGTGCCCGAGTAACCTAAGCCCCGCTTAGGCCTTCAACCTGACTTAGTCTACTATCGGACTCCACCATATATCGCTGGGAAAACACAACTTAGTCTAGTGTCAATTGGGGCAGTAATCGCTTTAAAAATCTTTGTCTCTATTCGGAATCAAATCTGTACCTAACGAATTACATTTCTTGTTTTGCACTATCATCATCTGATAACACCTTATAATTTTTCTTACTTCAACTTCACTGTCGAATGAGAAAGCGCACTGAAAAATTATGTGTTATACTTAAAACTTAAACTTGATGCGAAATTTCTTTAAGTGAAGCCGAACTGTTAAGGAAAAAATATGCCAGTTTATGTCTCAAAAATTTTTGCTAATCATTTACAACAATTATAAGTGTATATAACGTGTTTTTTAATACGATCGCTCTTTAATGTCAGTTTTATCGTACTTTTTAATTGTGACAGCATTTTGCGATTTTATCAAACAAATACCACGAAAGTAGCGTATAGCTTAAATATTAAACGTTCCAAAAAATTTACTCGTAGCTTTAAGCGGTGCTCTACCAAAACGGGATTTTAATACCGGTAATATTTTAGAGTGCAACTGAAAATAATCTAACCGTCGTAAACGACGTCAACTTTCCTGACAAAACTGCAAAAAAAAGTCAGAAGAAGAAGAGTTTAACTGCAACTTTTGTGCTGAGCAAAATGACACCTTATTTTTTACTACTTAAGGTTCCTTCCAACATGTGAGACGAATTTTCGGTTCCGCTACAGCGTTTCCTAGCCCTATATGACAATGATATGTCGGGAAGATTTTATCACAAATGGTTTACAGTCATTAGTGAAGCATTATTTATTTTAGAGTTCCGTACGAGGCTTCTGCTTATGTTTTTTTTTTTACTTTTTAAGATTTCAGCAATTGATCTGAATGCGGTGTGGTGACGGCAATGAAAAACATAAATACCACCCCTGCCTCTCTCGTGGGTGTAATGTAATGCAAGGCCACTATTAAAAAAAATTAAACCACATTTCTTTTGTTCAAAATAAAACATCCATCCATAGCCCTTCAATGTCCCAACTGTTGGGGCAAAGGCTTTCCCTATATGGATGGAAGAATATATAGAGATAAATAATAAATAGAGATAATTTAGGGAGGAGAGATCGTTAATACACTTCAATCTACCTTCCGGAATAAAGAGACTGAAATTGTGTGTTCTTTTATACCTACGCCTCCTCCTTTCCATTTCTCCATTCACTTCCGACATATAAATCCTTTTTGTCACTCCCCTTTTCTCCCATTCTCTCTACATGACCAACCAAACCATGCGATTTGGTTGGACAACCCTTTCCCAGTTCTTGTCATTACGTCTTCTTTCTAACAACATCTAGTTTGTGCCTTATGTAATTGTCATAAAAGTCTATATACTATTTTAGACGTCGTTGAAAAATTCGCTTTCGTTCCGTTCCGCGGCAACGTGAAATGAGCCTTAGGGACATACTTTTTTTTTTTTTTTGATGGACCTAGGCTGTTGGCCGAGGGGCCTTTACAGCATCTACCGGGTTTTTTGGGGAAGGCGAAGAGGGGGACATACTCTGGAGTGTTACCAGGCTCATATTTTCCTTCAAACTGATTTTAGCTTCTGATCAATACAAATTTCACCAATTCATTTCGACTCTTCTGGCTTACGTTTATTATTCTCGTCGCCGGCTCCGTCTAGATAAAAGCAGTTAGCTGCGCCAATTTTCTTCATTGGACTATTATCCGACTTTTTTTCTCTATCTAAAGCTATTTATTGGCAAACATTTTTCTTTTTTAGCCTCTTTAACCGTTGGTGACGATAGATCAGAATACAATTGTCATCAGTCCCATTTTTTCTCGCGGGTGGCGCACAAGGGTCTAAGGTTAAAGACAGGGATGAGTAATGGGCAATAGCATTACTCTTATACCAGCTAGCAATACGAGTATACTGCGATTTACCTGCCCAATACAAATATGGCAATAGGCCTACCACCACCCTATTACCTACCTACCACCCTATTCTAATTTGCGAAATGCGAATGTGGCGATGATTTATGTATGTATTTTTCCTTTTATCGAACTGTTAGTCCCTGAAGGCGTAGGCATCCATGGTGGCGCGCTCTGTTATAATATATCTGCAGTCGTTAATATCTAGGGAAGGTCTTCTATGCTGGCCTCGGAGCGAAAAAATAACGTAGACTAAGCCAGTCCCGACTCATCCCATGGGTGTCGTAAAAGTCAACTAAGGGATTTTGCCCGGTGTAGACCAATAAGCACCTTGGGGCACCCGAATGGTGGAGGGCAAATCACCAACAATAGCATACCCAAAGAGGGTTGGTGTCAGGCAGGCGGCCGGCTGTAAAACCTAAGCCAAAACTTTGAGCAGTATGGAATGTTGTCATTCCAATCACTCTCTCCGTTCATCGATCTCTCGACATGGTCCGTTCCGTCTCTTTTCTATACATTCATTCATCAGTACTAGCACCTTTACAGTGTGATGTATGATATGAATCAAAAGGGACTGGATGACTTGATGACGTCTGACCGATATGAATGGAAGAGGAAACATACTGCGTCGACCCCGGATCGACTTGGAACAGGGCAGGGAGAAGAAGAAGTTAATATCTAGGGAAGGCCTGGACCTCATTAGGGACATTGAAGGGTTGGTGATGATGAATTGACGCAATCATGTAGAAGTTTTGCTTTCAAGATCATATTGCGCCTGGTTTCTCCCACGGAACCCAGAGTGTCTGGCAAAATGCGACAGTTGAATTATTGTCAACGCTGGTCGTGTGGCGTGGCGTGAGAAAGCAGACGGGTTGAATGATACATTTCAAACAAAACACTTGAACTTGTCTCTTATCAAATCTGGCTGAGAGCGCGTTTTTATTAAATTCTCCTCTCCCCTTTTGTTTTTAGACAGAATGTCCAAAAACAATAGGGGAAAGCGGCCTTTCAACGTTCTCTGTACTGGTCGAAAATGGGACGAAGTATTGTTTTACTTCCATTTCGCTTTGCATTTCTCGTGATTCTCATACACAGGTCTATGTACCTATTTTGAGCTAAATAAATTGTAATTATTTTAATAAACTTTGTCATCTTTTGGCTGGATGTTCAATTGAATTGTGGAATCAATCGAAAAGCTCGGAAAACAACTGCTCTATTTGTGTAGGATTTTGTGTCAACAAACTTTTTTAAGACGGCACGAGCCGGCGCGTCTCGGTCGGTTCCGACAAGAAATATTTATGCCCCAACAAAAACAGTATTACCCATAAAGAGATTTTCAGAACCATTGAGCATTGGCAATTGGTACAATGCTGTTACAGTTCTTTTTCAATTGACCCTTTTGCGGATTAAACGGCCTCTTTGAATAAAGAAAACTGAAAAAATAACACAAACGAATCTAAATATTGTATTCACGAGGAAAAACATTATGATGAAAAGATTAAGTAGGTGCACGAAAAGATGAAAGAATCTTATCTTACGAGGTTAATGCGACTGGGATAACCGGATATGAAATAATTAGTCTAAATAGTTATACTCCCGTTGTTACAAACTGTAGTAGTGTGCGCAGATGAATAAAACGATTTGCCCATTATGTCAAATACCATGGAATAAGTGCCGTGACCTGTGGTGACAGTGGAGCAGAATACTACTCACTTTAGGCAATAAAGTAAAAAACTAATCTTTTCATTTTTAAGTTGTTTTATCAAATGTGTAATGCTCGTGCAAAGCAGAGAACATTATGCCCTGTAACGATGCTTAAATCTATTTAGATAGCCTTTTGATTGATATTAGTGCTATGCATAATGCTCGTGCAAAGCTAAGAGAAAATAGGCTCTGTAATTATTCTTAAATTTATTTAGTTAGCTTTTGATTGAGATTAGTGCCAAATAACATAATTTCTTGTTCTATTCTGTCCTACGACTTTAAATCGGTTCTATGGAAAGCGAGCAAGTAGGTAGGTACTATTCTAAAATATTAGTTCATACTAAACAAAGTCTATACCAAAAGGGTCTTAACCATTATGAACCTTTTATATAAAAACAGCGCTAATGAGTTCTCAAAACGAAAACTAATCAGCGCCAGCATTCAGTCGTAATAATTTCGTACGAAGGCATGAATAAGCGAGTATTTATTCCCTTAGTCATTCAATCTTTGGTTGCGCTTCAGAAGTGGGGGATTTGGGTTTGTATATGCTTAATTATGAGCAATGCTATAATGATTAATAATATATTTTATTTAAATTCAGATTATTTATATACAGTAATTATGTAGATACATAAAAAGGGAAAACATGAATGAAAAAGCTTTGAGACCTCAATTCATTAGACTTTCTGTAGATTCAAAAATTGATAATATAATGTACAAATAAAACATTACAATTTCTTATACTTCTTATTGATTCACCAAGTCTGCTAGCAAAGTAAGAGCTTATAGATGGAATGGATATTTTGAAAACTCGCTTATTATGCATATTATAGGAATATTTTGCTGCTAGTTCGACGTTTATGAAGAACAAGGCAAGTTCTAAGCGCAAAGAGCTGACGGACAGTTATAACTTTGGCTTCTTTGTTAAAATCTGAACTTGGATACCCGCGAGGTTTTCTAAACATAATTTTCAGAAACAGTTGACTACTGAGTGAACGCGTTATGGAAGCGTATAGAAGAGAAACATGATAGATGTTCTGCCGATCGCACTTAAGATAAAATAAGTGCAAAGAAAAGACAAAAAAACTAGACCAAATATATTTCTTGTCAGACCGAATCTCACATAACACCACTCTAGACACATCTTGGTCTAAATATATAAAAGTTTTCGCACATCATGCGTAGGTGCGGCTTAATTACTACCTCAAGATATTTTTTCTACCCAAGACGAGTGCTAATTCCTTAATGTAGGTAGTAGAATTTTCGCCTTAAAAGCGTTTCCAAATCACATGTTGCGTAATAAGTAAAAACTATTCATCAGAATATTTGGAATTCGATCATCTTCGTTGTGACGTTGTATGCCGTGTGGTGACGGGAGAGTAGAATACAATTGTCACCACCCCAAATCTCTCCCGTGGGTGTCGTACAAGGCGACTAATGATAAATCAGTGATGAGGAATGGGCAGCAGCGTTCCTTTTATACCACCTAGAAACGTACTGCGACTTTTGTGCCCAATAAATGGCAATAGGCTCGCCACCTATTACATGGGACCTAACATAATTAGCGAAACCTGGGTGCTAGTTTACCTGTGCTTACCCCTTCGGAGATATAGGCGTGATTTATGTTCTTCGTTCATAGGTCTTTTGGCATAGTCCTTTCCTTTATTTTTCTGTACATTCACGAGGAAGAAGAAACATACTGCGTTGACCATAGACAACCTGGGATCAGGGCAAGAAGATTTCTATATGCTTGACAGGAAAACTCTTGACCTTCATGTCACGTGATGGTAAGTGACGCTAAGGGCCGAAGATGGAATCGAGCTCACCCTCAATCACAGAGGGGCCGGCTATCTTAGTATAAATTGACGGAACACCAATAACATTATTATATTATTGGTGACAAATTTTGATAAATGATGGTGGTAGCTAGCCAGGCGGACTTGACAAAAGTCCTGCCACCAACAAAACCGAGTAAAAATTTGTACCTACTCCCATAGGGATCGAACCGGAAATCTGATTCCGGTGGGCGAACCACTAGAGTTGACTAGAGCACGACAGTTGAAGTTGATTATGATGAATGGTATTATTTTAGCCAATTTTTCATAGCAATTCTGTTTGTAAGACACAGACAAAATAATACACGTTAAAAACAGCGCACCGAACACCAGTATGCAAGATTTTCTCTCGTCTGGTTGGTTCGAGCTTTTCCGTTGGGAGACTCCGCGCATTCAGTGCCACGATAACCAGCGAGCGGTTAGGCCGTATCCGCTCTGCGCATTTTGGCGGCAAATCAAATTTCGGACTTGCGATTTGAATTGACGTCAACTGTTTTGATTGGTGCAATTAAAATTTTTACGCGTGCAAATGAATGAATTAGGTTGAATTTCAAATGAAGCTCGATCGTGTACGGTGAATTATTTTATTTTATTCAGTGTTTGTTTGTTCCGTTAAAAATGTTGACCGCAGTGACGTTCTACTCCTCATTTCTGATGCTGCTCGGCGGTAAGTGTGGCCATCCTTTTTTATACTTGGAAATATATTAAGCATTTCACACGACTCGTACTGGACCCACAGCCTGATTTCAATATTTATAACTCTCCGAAGCGTGCACATAATTGAATTTCTGCGTAACCTCCCCTCTCATACAAGGCGGTGGTTTTTTCCCGGATTATTTTATTAGTGCGGTAAATAGGAAATTTGGGTCGTGGATAATTTTATTTATGTAACGTAAAGGGAGGGGTGGAAAGGTCTTTCTGCGATTATATATTATATTTATTTTTATTATATCTAGCTAAGCAATAATATCTCACTTCAATTTCTAAGATCACTATGAAAATTGAGGGGTGATTTTTTTTTCATAATATGTACAGGATTTGAATAGACACTTTTATGAATGGAAATAGTTCGTAAAGAACGATCTGATATAGGAAGCGATTTTGTTTAAATCTCTCTGACGATTTTATTTTTTGTAATATAAAACAGATGAAAAGATTTTGATGCAGGACGTAATCTAACCTATTTCCTAATTTAAAAGAAAAAGGAATAGGAATATGCCTTTCATGCATTGAAGTGAAATTACTTGTTTTAGGTTCTACAGTGTTTTTACGACCAAGTTCAAATCTATGCATTCTTCCAAGTATTTCCTCGTCTGGCAGATTTTTCTTCTTCCTGCCCTGTTCCAAGTTTATCTGGGGTCGGCGCTATCGGTCTTTCATTAATATTAGTCAGACGTCATGAAGCCATCCCCTACTCTTTGATTCATATCATCCATCACACCAGAAAAGTGCTAGTGATGAATGAATGTACATGTAGCAGCTATGTCATAGCGCTACTCAATTAACCGAGAAATGGTTGATCAGTAAAAAGTACAACAGATCACTATGGCAATGTAGTCAAACCAATAGTAGACCTAATGACTATTGCGATAAGGCAGAATAACATTAGCAAGACCTGAATCATGATTACAAAGCTAGGTTCTTTCCGTCTTATTACGTAAAGGAAAAAGACGAAAAGCACCATGTCGAAATATTGATTAATGAAGAGAGTGATTTGGATGAATCTATACTGCTCAAGGTTTTTGGCTTAGATTTACAGCAGGCCGCTTGCTGACATTAACTCTCTTTGGGTATGCTGTTTTTGGGTTGTGTTGTTGGTGGTTTGCCCTTCACCATTCGATTGCCCCAAGGTGATTATTGGTAACTCGACAATCTCTCGTAGTCGACTTAACGCCACCCCTGGGGTGAGTTCGGGCTGCCACATTCTACGTTATTTTTTCGCTCCCATGCCAGCATGGAAAACCGTTTGGCGGAATATAGTATCGTCATTGTCAAACCAAAATCTCCTATGTGCACTTTTTTAAGATTCCAACATTTTGAGCTTAGCGGGTAGTACACTGCCCTATCAAAACTGCTATGTGCTTATGAGCAATATTTTTCAGACTACGACGCTTAATAAAATATGCTATGTATGTACAGCGGCTAGAAAATTGTCAAACATGTTTTTTTGTGAATATCTCAAAAGTATACTTTTTGCACATAGCAGCCATAAGGTTTGTAATTTTCGAAAGTCTACCCCAGCAGATGCAGAGGGCCGAATAACAACAACCCATAAATAATTTATAACAGACACCGGTGCAAATCGAAAAGTGAAAACTTTAAGGCGATGAAAGGATCGATGAAAGTTTGAGATAAAACAAAACTTCGCGAGACAAAACGTCGTTTTAATTAACTTGTTCCATTCAACCCTCCACGGGACCTTTTTCTTTGGGAGTTTATTGAAAAAGCGACGAGTTAACCCGGAATCAGAAGGGAAACTTGAGTACTTTTAGTCTGCTTTTACTGCTTTTACTGGTATTACGTCTATAAATTATTATATCAGCTAGATATACCTAATATAACATTTTTAGTCCGCATACACTCATAGTTCCACCTATTTATCCCCGAAAGAGTAGCAGAGCTATAGTACCCAGCGAGCAGAGTATAGTACCCACATTTCACCAACTATATAGCGATAAGGCCGTCCATTGTACATTGTTTTTATTTTCTTTATGGATTGATACTATTATAAATTTCATTTAAATTTTAACTTTAATTTGATTTATACATAAAAAAATGCATGCCACTGTATGGTAAAACATGCAGATCTATAATTAAGAAACGATTGTAACATTCAGATGTTACAATCGTTTCTTAATTATAGATCTGCATCGATCTGATCCTAATGTAGATATAGATCTGATCCTAATGCATGTTTTATGCAAATAAACTATTTGAATTTGAACGCTTGGCCTGCGATTAAACCTGCGTAAACTAAGCAATGTCGCTAAGGCCGGTCATTGGATGGGTGACCAAACATTTATTATCTCCAGTTCCTCCGTGTGTCGGAAGGAACGTTAAGACGTTAAGCCGGATGCATCTGCAATCGTTAATACGCACCAACCTGCACTGGGCCAGCGTGGTGAGCTATGGCCCAATCTCCCTATATTCTTCCATCCATAGGGAAGGCCCGTGCCACAGCAGTTGGTGAAGACGTAGCTGGTGCAGATGTAGATGTGATGATGATTTGAATATTTTTAAACATATTGAACATCGGTGTACAATAAAGAATATTCTATCTATCTATCTTTGTTAGGTCCAAGCCTATAGTAATATATCAGGCACGTAAATCGCAGTTTATTGCTAGGTGGTATTACAAGAAATCCTTATCACTGCTCTAATTCTTAAATCCCTTATAC
The DNA here is from genome assembly GCA_963931975.1 of Cataclysta lemnata. Lineage (NCBI taxonomy): Eukaryota > Metazoa > Arthropoda > Insecta > Lepidoptera > Crambidae > Cataclysta > Cataclysta lemnata. The sequence goes on from OZ008339.1 coordinate 13,477,695, forward strand.
GACACCCGCGGGACAGATGGTGGTGACAATTGTAATCTGCTCTGCACACACGGCGATTATAATAATTCATGTCTACATTGTAATAGAAGAATGTGTATGTGTGTGTGTATATAAGGATGATAATAGCTTAAATAGCTGCTGTTTTGAAAACTAATATAACTATATCTCTTCTAAGAAAAAAAGGTGCTAGTGAACTTTGTGATATGAAAGGCGAGAGGTGGGAACTTTTAGAGTTCCACCCCGCGTCCTTAAGGGAGAACAGAACGATCCATTTTCAAAATGATTTCTAAAAGAGAGTATTCTTTTAAAGCAGTGTGTCCGCTCTTGGCCACGTTCCCCCACAGAAGGATTATAGAAAGAACCATGTCGAGGGATCTATAATTTCATTCATCATCACCCGCCTTTTAATGTCGTCCCCACTGCTGGGGTACAGGCCCTGACAATATTTCAATCCATAAATCTACTGCTCAAGGTTTTCCAGACGCCTACTGCCTGACGCCTTCATCTGGCACATGCCTTTGGTCTACGTTAGGCAATCTCCTTTAGTCAACATTTACGAAATCCCTGGAGTGAGTCGGGGCTGGCACATTCCATGTAATTTTTTTTGGCTCCCAGCATGGAATATCGAAAGTAAATTTTGAATTCGATCATTAAGAAAAAGCAATCGTAATCCAAATAGGTCCTTCACATTTAATATCTGATTCCAACAAAGGAATCATAGTTTAAAAATGCGCAGTCGATTCTTGGATTTGTGATTGATCCGTCGAAGGATTAATTTGAAGTTAGAATGGAATTAAATTAACCTCTTAATGGATTACGGGACAAATCTCCAACAGCCACAATTTTACGCACTGATTCTGGTACCTAACCTTAGTTAGGTACCTGCTTAATCTTTTCACCATTCTTTTTTGGCTCTCAGCCTTCAAGTGGATAATAAGTGATGATAAGGGCCAAGGATGAAATCGAGCTTCACCTGGAACCCTCACCCCAGAGGGGCTGGTTAACTTAAATTTTGTGAACACAATAATGCAGTTAACATTATTATTATGGCGACCAATTGTAATAAGATGGTACTAGCCAGCCAGGCGGACTAGAAAAAGTCCTACCACAAACCAAACCGAGTACAAATTTGTACTCACTAGGGATCAAACCCGGTACCGGGATTCCAGGGAGCGAACCACTAGGCCACGAAGGCCGGTAAATTCTTCTCTGAATAAGGCCTGTCGGTAGTTTGCGAAAGAATCTTAACGATTCATAGGTCAATGACAGTTCCTTAGATCAGCTTGGGGAATTCATTAAGGTGATGATGATAAGCTCGCCTGAAGAAGGTCTATGCCTCAGTAGATATTAAAGGACTGGTGATGATGATGTTGATCTTCATCATTCATGCCGAGAGACGGACACTGTTGGACACAGGTCTCCCTTCCAACGACCTCCAACTCAATCAGCCCTGCCCAGTTCGTATCCAGATGAAGTATGCAATGATCATAATCCAGATTTTATTGGTATACTAATGGCCACTGATGTCAATCGTACATACATCACCAATATCGCGCGTAAACAAAAGTTGTGAATATAAATTCAACAATGCACAACAAAAATAGGAATTGCAAAATTGGTTTCTGTGGATAAAACTATGTGTTGGTACGTTCACCAGAAATAGGGATACGTAGAACGATTTATCAAGCACCCTCCATATGAATTTTCCTAGCTATAAAAGTTTGTTTTGAAATAACTGAAATGTATTTTTCGTTAGTAATTTTGCCGAGGCAATGTTAGCTACTAGAATTTCGCAATGATTATAAAGGAGATGATATCTAAAGAAATGTTTGGTCTTTGTCGTGGATAGACGTTTTTTAGCATTGTCCGCTACGGCCCTTTTCATTTTTCATGGCGCGTTTAAAAATAGAAACGGGTACGTTGGTTTGTTTATATAAATATAAAATAGGACGAGACACTTTACCTACCTATATACTATGTTTTTATTACTGTTTATACTTGAGACGCGCATAATTACCTTTTGGCATTCCGCATTTCAGTATCATTCACCGGTGATTTGTCTATTGCTTTCATCACAGACACTTTATTATACATACATACATAAATAAATTACGCTTATATCCCCGAAGGAGTAGGCAGAGGTGAACAAGCACCCACGTTTCGCCAATTATGTTAAGACCCATGTAATAGGTGGCGAGCCTATTGCCATATATCGGGCATAAAAGTCGCAGTACATTGCTAGGTGGTATAAGAGGAACGCTTTATTATTATTTCCAATATAAGTAGTCTCAATATTCCACTAGCCGTCCTCATATTTTGCTCTGTCGTCACCACGCGGCGTACTCCATTATGTCCTTTAATCAAATTGCTAAAGCAAGTCAATTCCAAAATAAAATCCCATGAATCTAACATTAATGTCAGAGGAATTTAATTTAACGATCTGCGTTCTAAAGCGCGCTACACCATTGGGACCGACAATAAGGTTTTTCAATGATAGGACTTAAATCCTCTTTGCCAAATTGAAATTTAATTTGATGTCGTCACTTAGCCCGTTTTAATTACACGTGTAGTTTAATTAGTGAGAGTGAAAGTTAATCAAATATTAGATGCTTTCATTTCGGCGTAATGTAATAATATTAATTTTTCCCAAGACGGAAAAATGTTTTCGTAGGAGCTCAGCTTATAAGGTTTCGGGAAGTATTTACCGATATACTTTGGTATCTTACTTAACCAAAGTGTTTGTCTAAAATAATGTTTGAAAGAAATATATTAATTTATAATGTTTAAAAATATAAGCTAAACGTTGTTATTACAATTTATGAAATAGTAAATCAGGAATTAATGCTGTAAAATTATATTTAGTTGTGTAACTACCACACTCAGAGACGTCAACTAACGTTAATGATCTCGATTCTTCCCTTTCTATCTAAAGTCCTTGAAAAACTCGTCCATAACCAGTTGCTATCTTTCCTTAATAAAAATAACCTCCTCACCCAATTTCAGTCTGGTTTTCGTGTTGGCCACAGTACATCGACGACCCTAGTTAAAGTGACTGACGATATTCGACTAGGAATGGAGAAAAAACAACTCACGTTGCTGGCGCTTTTGGATTTCAGCAACGCGTTTAATTCCGTTGACTACGATATACTAGTTGCTGTTATGCGCTCTCTCAATATATCACCACTTGTGACTGACTGGTTTCGTAGTTACTTGCATGGACGTAAACAGCGTATCCGTATTGATGAGACTAATTCTGCCTGGACTGATATCTATGCTGGAGTCCCGCAGGGTAGTATTTTATCTCCTTTGTTGTTCTCCATTTTTATTAACTCCATAGCCGAATCAGTCTCTTGCTCATATCACATCTACGCCGATGATGTACAGATTTATACTCAGGCATCTATTTCGGATCTGCCAGCTGCAATTTCATTGTTAAATAGTAACCTTGCCGCTATTGAGGACTGGAGCAAGGCCTTTGGTCTTGTTTTAAATCCACATAAAACGCAGGCTATTATATTTGGGAGTCCATATTTCATTAAATGTATTGACTTAAACTGTATTCCCCCAGTCACTTTGAGTGGTGTACGGATTCCATATGAAAAGAGTGTAAAATATCTCGGTATCATCCTGGACCAATGCTTAACATGGAAACCTCAAGTAGATGAGATCAGTAGAAAGGTTTTTGCCGCGTATGGTTCACTTAGACGTCTCCGTAACTTTTTGCCGATTAGCACTAAAGTGAATCTTGCCCAATCGCTGTTACTCTCTTTGCTGGATTATGCTGACGTATGTTATTGTGACCTTACTGAGGTACTTCTTGATAGGCTGGAGCGTCTGCAGAATCTATGTATTAAGTTCGTTTATAATTTGCGTAAATTTGACCACGTGTCGGAATTTCGCACCAAACTCAACTGGCTTACTATTCGGCAGCGAAGGGACTTACACGTTCTTTCACTACTCTATTCCATTCTTTTCCTCCCAACGTCACCGGGTTACCTTCGCAGCTTCTTTACTTTTCATTCTTCTTCTTTAAGTCGCCCGCTGCGTTCCTTGTCCAATCTTACCCTTAACTTTCCTTTACATAGTACCAGTTTCTTTACATATTCCTTTTCCGTGCATGCTGTCCGGTTATGGAACTCCTTACCTGAAAGCATCAGACGAGCTCGCACTTTGGAGTCTTTCAAGCGCTTAGTTACTAACCATTTCCTCCAAACATCTATATAAGTAGCTTTATGTAAGTTGTAATGTTTTGCTGTCTATATTTATTGTAGTTTATAAATTAGTTGTTCATTTATTTATTTCTTAGTTGCCCCACTGATTTTTATATATTTACAATTTTTCTTTTGCCAAGGTTGCCTGGAAGAGATTGCTAATAGCAATAAGGCCGCCTATTGTCCATACATGACTATTGCATTTTGTTCTCTTTAATAATTGTTGTTACTGTGTGCGCAATAAAGAATATTTGTTTGTTTGTTTGTTTGTTAATGAGTACCTACTTAATACAAAAAATGGCAGTTCATAACTAGTCGCTATTCTTGCCGGGTCTATGGTCTAGTATTAAATGTTTTTTTTTTACATTAAGTACGTATTAAAGTTAATTAACGTCTCTGAGTGCGGCAGTAAAAGTAGTAATTATGTAATATGGATGATTTTATTTGAAAATATGGCTTAATTTGTATTTTTTGCCATTGCTTCATTATGAAGGTTGAATGAATGGCAATAAAGAAGTTCGTGACAATACAAGCAGATGAGAATAAAATTCTAATATACATACATAATCATGTAATAATAAAATTATAATACTCCAGAAATGCAAAACAACCAAGACTCGAGAAAAAATGTGTCAGTTCATCGCAAACATGTATTCGAATTTGAAAAACCGGCTGTCAAAACGTTTTAATTGATTGTCCAGTCACACTAGAGCACCAGTACACTGGGCTATAATATTATGCATATTACATTACAGGCCTGTAATAATATTATCTCGTTATCCTATAAAAACAAACTTTGGGGACATCCCGCTAATCATATTTCCCATTCAACAAAGTTTCCTAACGCCCAAAATGAGGACAATTACTCGTGTGACAAGTGAAGTGATCAACCTGAAATGCCTTAACATGTCTGTCCCATGCTCCATTAGGGTAAAAGGGTATACGACAGGCCCTAATAAAGGGCAAAAATGAGGTGTCAATGAATTTTAAACAAGGGACACAGCTACAATTTTTGGCGTAATGACATGCTTTATAGCTTCATATGTGTCAACTTTTGGATTGGTGTTTTTTAATCATTGTTGTTTACCTTCTAATTCTGTAACGAAATACACTTTTCCTAAACCATTGGTTAATGGTTATATTGAGACTATGCCTGGAGATTAGTGAATATAAGTGATAAGCCCACAGAACATATTAATAAAACAATAATATTCTAACAACTTATGGAACTTTTACTAAATATCTAAGATCTTATTTGTTTTAATGAAACAATAAAAAATTGACACAATAAGCATTGGATTGTAAAAAAACCTTACTACAATTTCCAGTAGGTACAGTATCTGCGTCAAGTTAATGCTTAGATGTCTCAGAATTAGTCTTATTGATGTATGATTTTTCTTAATATGTCAAAGTCAAAAACAATTTTGGCCTGATGCATAAATTATTTATTAGAAATTTTCTTATTGATGTAATGCGAGTTAAAGTTGTGAAATGTCATTTATTTATTTATAGGGTATGAATTGCAATAGTGTCTCTTTCATCGCCTAGTTTTAGTGTATCTTCAATTCTGTAAAAAATTGTCCCCATATAATTATTATGTCCTATAGTAAATATGTTTAACGATATTTCTTCAACAATATTTTTATCTCATTAGCTTTATTGAAAAGAGCCACGTTCTTTAGCCACTTAGACGATCTCGCTTTATAAAGCATTTTACTGACTCAAAATGGAATACCTTCTGATACAGAATTCGTGATTAACCTTGTTATGGAGAATCGAATTCATGCTATCGATTTCTTGAAAGAACTTGATAAAATTTCTACGTCTTACTTTGCCTCTACTTCCTTGATAGACTGAGTTCATAACAGTGGTATAAATATAAATTTCTTTGCTGTCTTGACATAAGAATTATTCGATAACAATAACCATCGTTATCTGGTATAGACTAATGTTTACGCCAGTTTATGCTTACTAAACACATAAAAAATTAAAATTTTGTTAAATATCTGCTGATGACGAGCAGAACTTTGATTAGCGTTATAATTATTTCGAAAAAGAGAATAGGGTTATAGGCGAATATAGACAGTAAAAATAGATGTATCATAGTCAGGGTCTGTCCGAATAGTTTTTTTTTCAATCGTCTTTACAATGGAAATATTCTATTCTATATTCTAAGACGACGTACATAAAGTGAGGTAGTTAAAGCTAACAATATGGGAGTAATAGGCGTCTTATGTGTCAGTGAAGGATTGGACCTTGTATTAAAGCTACTGTTAGATTTAATGGAGCAGAACCCCGTTAGTGTAATCCATTTTGATATGTCCGTAGTCCCCACTAAGGGAAACGTGGAGCTAGAAGGACCTATTTGTACCTACATAGTCTGGATACATTTATCCACACATTAACCCACTTCAAAATCCTCGACGCATCTAATAGAATTTGAATAGACATGAGACGAAAGTTAAGCTTTGAATAAAGCGAGTCATTTTCATAATTTAGACCATAGGGCTTAGACAAATGGCCAATCCATTTGAACGAATTGAATACAAATGTCAACTTCTTGACATTTGTATTCAATTCACGACAACTCCTCTAACAGTTTCCTACATTAAAGTATATTCTATTCGTTCGAATACTTTGGCCACTTGTCTACAGGAATTGAAGGATAGCTGTCTAGCCAGGTTCCTTTTAAAAATCAAGGATCTCTTTGAAGCAGCACCTTCCAGTGACGTGGCAGACTACAAAGCCCAAGAAAGGCTTTAAGTTCAAAAAAGAGAGAATAATGATTTCCTTAAACGTTAAACGTGAAGAAATGCAATTCTCTTCCATCTTTGCCTTCCTTATAGTTTTGGCTTAGTAAAGAATTTTTCCATTACTAAAATTTGCTTGAAAGGTGATATACTAAATGTGTTGAAAAGTTGGCTATGAAACTACGCTTTAGTATCAACTTTATTGAATGCGAATCAGTGGTTTGTTGGTGGATCGGGTCGTGGGTTTTGGGGACCCGTCATTACAGACTGAGCCTTACTGTGTACTCCCTTATTATCTTCTTATCTCTCTTGGACACGCGGGAGTTTCCGATAGTAGAATTTATTAAATTCCCACTAGTTGTATATTATCTCTTGTCGTGTTGTTTGACAATTGAGACAATCCTAAAAATTTCACGCGTGATAAATCTGTAATACGGATGAAACTGTGAAAGCCAAAGCATTAGAACGATTGCTAAGTTCAATTGGATAAGAGTAAACACCTATCGCTCTGTCTCTGGAACATGCAACCACTGGAGTCAGACTACAGGGTGAAATCGAAATGAATCGACAAATTGTTGTGGGGGGTTCTTCTGCTATTAAACACTATATTAGTGAGGTTTAAAAACAAATCTAAGTCGACAATAAAGTATTCATATTTTCCTTTTCTTTTACTCGAAACTGGTAAATATACAGATTTAAAACAAAAAACAAAAAAAAAATTAAATATAAAATTTATTTTAGAAAAATAATAAATTAAATTCTTAATATTAAATTAAATTATCGTTCGTAATTCGCGGGTTGCTAAGCGGACGGGTGCGCGCGGCTACGTAGTACAACGCTGTAGGTACAATCACGCGCAAAGTGCGTCGAATGCAACTAATAAATCTAATAATTGCGTTCTTGTATTTTATTACTTAATGTTTCATTACAATTTTAATTGTTACTATAATGATCATTATAGCGTTTAAAATATCCTGTAAAATTTTGTCGACCGATTTCAAATTCACCCTGTAGAATGCCAAATGTTACGAGGACGAAAAAAAAAAGACAAGTACATTTTTTATTACTCAAGTCCTAACAATTAGAAACAATGCGGGATGTAGAAGGTTCGTCATCACCGAAAAAGGGAAGATCTTCCTTCAAGCCAGATATGCGATCTCGTATACAAGGTGTAAAATAAAGGTGTAGTAATATTGAAAGTGGTTATTCAGGCCATTTTCGATTTAGGTCCCGTAGTGAAGGTTGTTCAGTTTGATGGCCTGAATAACCCCTATGAATATTACTGCACATGTCTGTTACACCTAGTATATTCTGAGTTCTGCCACACTATTTGTAATCGTGATTCAGGACTTGTAAATTGTTTTTTGCTTTATCACAGCAGTCATTAGGTCTTCTGTTAGTTTGACTCTATTGTTATCGTGAACTGTCGCACTTTTTCCTGATCAACCATTTCTGGAACAGTAAATGTGAAACTTGTAGCTGACAAGCGAACGTCGGTTTGAAACACTGACCCAATTTTTCTAAGTGTCATTGTTACCTAGATGGCTAGTCGGCGGCGCACAGGTCCTTGTGAAGGCACGGTAGGAGTTCCGGTACCCCCATGCCTCTGAACGGAGACAGGCAATAATATGCCTTAGGGTGACCGGATAGAGCCGACGGGGATAAATGCAACACAGTGCAATCCCCTCTCTCTGTCCACACGGCAAGCCGTTGAACCTCGGGGTGGTTTAGTTGGTAGTTCCAACATCCGGTAATCCCCCCATGCTGGTGTATCCGTGAAGATTCTCCCCGAAACCGAAAAAAAAATGGTCGGCGGTGTTTGTTAAATTTTCACTTAACAAGGGCCGTTAATTGTTTTCCGTTTGGTTAAGCACCGACGTGTTGGTCCTTAGGCCGGGATTTGTCTGCGTCAATTCCTTGGACGTGATCTTGTTAGGAAGCTGTTGGTGTATATTAAAAGCCTGGGGATTTTCTTACTTACAAAACAGGGGAAGGTTAATGGCTTCCGCGGACCTTCGAAACTGCGCTCTTAAATTCTTTACCGTTGTATGTTATTTATAAGGATAAAAATATACAGTCCCAGTATTTTGTACATCCTCATTTAATATTCCGTACATTGAATACACGCATACATAGATAAATCACGCCAACATGTCCCTGAAATGAGAGGTGTATTAACACCCACATTGCGCTGACTCTTTCTAGTCCCCTGTAATAGGCAAGTCTATTGCCATAATAATATGCCGGGCACCCAATTTTAGGTTGTGCACTAGGAATAGTGTTGCCCAAATGCAAGAACAAGACGAGACTTGGCCAGTCTTGGTCTTGGTCTTGCGCCAATACACCTGGTCTTGGTCTTAGTCTTGCGCTCCCAGTCTTGGTCTTGGTCTTGGTCTTGCAGCTTGCATTTTTGCAAGATCAAGACCAAGACTGAATTTGGGCAACACTAACTAGGAACAATAGTGCCCATTTCTCATCACGTCACAGTTGCTTTCTGCTCTGCTGTCAACACACTACACTGAATGGATTGAATACAGCCTATTAATCTGCATTATGATGACGACGATTCTACCTTGCATTCCATTGATTCATCGTACGGTTGTCAAAAGAAAAGAATGATGGGCAGGCCCAAGACAACAGGGCACAGGGCTCGGGACCAGGGTGTCGGTTCAAAGTGACCCTTTAAATGCACCTCAACGATCATATCCACCCTACGCGTTCCCCTCTATGGCTAGCCAATTTTGGTACGTGCTTACTTGTGTAGTTTCAGACACTGGACGTGAGGAGCTTATAGTATTCCTTGAAAAGCCAAGGTCATTCAACAAGGTATTTCCAGCATTTTAAGCAATAATGTAAACATAACTTATGGCTTATTATGGTGTGTTTGATGTTGAGAATTTTATAGTGGTTTTCACAACCTCATCAGTCACCACCATGAAGTCTGTTTGTTACCATTCCATGCACGCAAAGAACCCCATAGATGCGTTAAAATGTAAACCATGTTTTAATGTAGGTATAATTCAAGAAAAATAAAACTAAGTACTTGGCCATATATGCCTTTACCAATACAAATTAACATTACTTTATGTTGCATGACAACCTATTTTGAACGTATGTTGATTGGGTATATGACTACATAGGTAAGTACAATAAATGTTATTTATCAACCCTTAACTCTGAGAACTAGCACCCAGCTCTTGATATATTGAAGAGTCGATGAAATTCCGTTTTGTAGGTACTCGACGATGCCGTGACAACAACGCTTGCCTCTAATCGGCTTGTACAAATTGATCACCAAATTGTTTCATTCTAGTGGCGCTTAGAATTGGGTTAGTTAATTCTTATTTGCTACCAACGTAAACAAATGGCGATTTAACGAGCTTCAAGGTTTTATTTTTAAACCTTCGTTTAATAATATCTCGGATATTATTATGATACTAGCAATACAAAATCCTTTTACTTTGAGTAAAAGGTCTTTAAAATAGAATTCAATAACATTAATATTTTGATCCTAGAAATTTATTACCCGTAACTCATAGAGCTTCACCTGGAAGATGAATAAAGATCTCGGCGAATAGTTCCCTGAAATTAAAACATTCTGACGGAACGTCAATAAAATTTGAAATTGAAATCTCTATTGCAACGAAAAAGCTTAGCACATAGTGTGCTTTGTTTTGTAGTGGACCGGGAGTACCGTTGATTGGGAATGCATCCATTCACGCTAAAATCGTATAGAAGGAAAATGTAGACCGATATTCGTATTACCACTCAGCTCAAATCACTAAAGGGATAGGACTCAAAGGAGATTGTTCAAATTGGCCTAAGAACCAACAAAATATTGGGATGTTTGATAATTCTTGGTGTAATCTATGCTATAATAAACAGTCATTAGATTCTAACGGACGCTTCTGTATATTAAATTAATTTTATAAAGGAATTGATTTCTTCTATTTTAGAAGCTATAAGATCATTTTTTAATTTAATGGCTTTGGATGTTCTAACATTCAGCCAAAGATTTATCGAAGTTGTTTATTTTACAAAAATACTAATGTATGTATGTATGTATGTATGTATGTACTAATCTATTTGGTCGAGATTGATTAAAATGAAATTAAATTTTTATTACGCCTACCCCTTCGGGGATATAGGCGTGATTTACGTATGATTGTATGTACATTTTTATTACTCAATCAATAACAATATATTATTATCAACATAATTTACGCGAAAAGCAAACGCCTAAAATAAAGATGGTAGTGAATTTTATTGCCATACATCTATAGTATCTAACTTGTCTTATTTGATAAACAATCTTGGCACACCTTTTTATTGAAAATGCAGCATTAAAAATCAACTGATAACTAGATTCAATTGGTTTCAATCTATAAAAACGATTTATAGTAAAAGTTGTACCAAGATGTTTACCAAATAAGACAAGTTAGATGGTACAGACTATAGATTATATACTTACGTTAAAAGGTGTTACACAATAAAAATGATTTAATACAAACCTAAAAAAGAAATAAAAGTACTGAAGGCATGCCTGTATAACCTAGATCCCTTTGCTTATCCCTAATAGGGAGAATTTTAAAAATATAAGATCTACTTGTCACTTCCTTCACTCGCTCACAGTTTGACATTGTCTATTTTTGATTGTTGTTTGTTTATTTACGGTGCCGGTGTTCAGTGCAATTTTTTATTGCTTACTAGGACTAGGTAAACAGGTAACCGTGCCTACATATTGAATTAATAATGAATTTTTGCATGATTTCCCTAGTTTACTAACTCATTTATTTTTTTATTAGTTTAATTATGTTTGAAAACATAACCTCAATATCAAGACGCAGTAGTATGCTAATTATGAAGTTCTCAGAACTGTCCATCAATAAATAACGCTTAGACAGTCACTTGCTTATAATTCCGAACCTAGAAAATAATATTTCATGATTGTTGGTTCTTAGGCCAAACATGTATGGGATCTGAACAATCTCCTTTGGTACATCGTTAACAATATCGTATACAAAAACAACATACATACATACATACATAATCACGTCTACATTCCCGAAGGGGCAGGCAGAGGTGAACTAGCACCCACGTTTCGCCAATTATGTCAGGTATCATGTAATAGGTGGCGAGGCTATTGCCTTTTATCGGGCAGAAAAGTCGCAGTATATTGCTAGGTGGTGGGTATAAGAGGAACGCTGCTGCCCATTCCTCATCACTGTTTATCCTTAGTCGCCTTGTACGACACCCACGAGAGATTTGGGGTGGTGACAATTGTATTCTACTCTGCCGTCACCACACGGCCAATACAAAAACAATAGAGGTAATATCCGCTGTATCATTAGCATAATTATTATTATTTATTACAAACACTCTTAAAATTTACGTGAGTAATCATATTTTTATCAAGTCAAATTTATTTTTATCAGTAATGGTAAAAGTTTTGTTTTAGGTTTTCAGTAAAAACGTTAAACCCACCAATTTGCACTGGCCCAGCGTGGTTATTCCAACGGAAAGCCTGTGCCCCAACAGATTGTGATTTGTGATAACGATGAACCTTATACCATTAAAATAAACCTCCACGCCACAATAAATGAACCTATTCTTTTATGACGTAGTAAAGATTTTAGAAAATTTCATCTCTAATCGAAGAGAATTAGCGATATTTACACATACCAAAACCACGCAGCCGATTACCAACGTTTAACATTGTCACTTTGACACCAAAAAAAGAGGTTAATATTATGCAAAATATCAGACAATATTAAAAACAATATACTTTTTTATGTTTGATAGGGAAGCTCTTGACCTTTACCATGGAAGAACAAATTTGTACTCCCTGGGGATTTAATTGGGGCCTCGAGATGTAATTGAGGTGGGCGCACCGCTAGACCACGGTGGCAGTTAAAATAGGGTAGCTAGCTAGGCAGTTTTAAAAATTACTGACCACTAACTTAAAAAGCCATACCACTGACGAAACTAGTGCCGACAACGTGAAAGCTATTTTTCAAAGTTTACCAAACCCCCATATTTTAAGGTAGATCCTTTGGAATCGACTCAACTGCTATTTAACGGTGAACTGAGCCATGGTGAGCCCAAATTGATATTGGACTTTATTAGCAACAACATTTATAAAGAACAAGCAATTTACTTAACTGCCTTTATTTATATTGTCGTTAAGGATTTCGTGAAATTGATGAAATGATTGCCCGGATTAGCTAAGTGGATTACGCGCTGGGCACCTTTCTATGAAAAAAAAAGCCTTTCCGTTTATGCCGCACCTGTCTAGAAAAGGTCATGTTAGAAAATGTTTTGAAAACAGTTTGATTGTGTTTTCAGTTTGATTTTATTTCCAAAAAGTGCGTGTCTTCACCCGAAGATTAGACCGTATTTCCATTTGGTGATGTTTTGTGTAATGTTTTATTAAAGATAATTTTATATGATCCCGTTCAATTTTGTTTTACACCAAGGTTTTAAGTAAATTGAGCAATTTAAATTAAGTTGTAATAAAAGTCATTTTAATGTAATAGTTTAAGTTGAGTTAATGGCATTGCGTGAATGAAATTATTTCCTAGAAACAATTAAATTTTAAATATTCTTTACCACTGAATGTTAAATGTTTATTTTTAATTTTGTACATACATTAAATTACTGTTTGCTGTCCCAATAAATACCAGCATGCAATGTGTTTACATTCAATAATTGGAATACTTTATTTTGCTATTAAAGATCGTTTTGTTGTGGATCGTTGGGTATTGACGACTCCAGTTGCAGCTGAAAGCAACGGCTAAAGCATTCCGCAGCATGGATGACCTTGAGATAATATTTTTTGTCTGGCCTTATAATAGACTACAGTTGCAGTAATTCATTGCATTTCAAAGAACAGATGAACTGAAGATAATACTTTTTGGGCACCCGTCCAATAACTGGCCTTATAAACATTGGTTATTAACGCAATAGGAGGAGAAGGAGGAGGCTAATCACTCCGCCAACGAACTTCTCATAAGCCTCTTAGTACTATAAAACACATACACTGCCACAACGCCAGCTGGTAATTCCACTTTTTAACGGCATAATAAAAGTTCTGCCCGAACCGCTTTGTGCGTTGCCCGAATTTTAATCAACAAAATATAAAAAGCCCACGGCGACCGCTCGCGTTGGTGAGATGGATGATTAATTCGTGTAATACACTAAAATGACTGCTGTAGGTAAGTGAGTAGAGAATTTCCCGTATAAAATTCGCCTCCCCAATTCCCCATTTCTTCCCTTGTTTGATTATTAAGGGGAGGTTTATTACTTTTTCCAAAAAGCCACGGTTAATATTCAATCCGTTCGGTGACAAGAATAATATGAATGACACAATTTTATCCAAAATACAATTGGCCTTAATAATAATTCCTGTTTATGGAATGATGAATGGGGTCGGCGCATGTTTCCTTTTTCATTCGTATCGGTCAGACGTCATCATCCGCTTCCCTTTTGATGCATATCATCCATCACACCAGAAAGACGTCAGTGACGAATGAATCTACTGAAAAGCAATGGAAAGGCCTATGTCCTGTAGCCCTATTTTCATATTTCCCTTTTTCTCGTTTATGGTCTACGGTATTATAAAGTTTGGCATTATAAAATCTTGGCTGTACAAGGTTTGTTTCCTTGCTTTTCTTCTTTTTCGACAAAAGCAATGGTCGACTGATATTCGACATTTCTCTGTCTTGTCTTTTTCCGAATTTTACAACTCGTGGCGTCTCACATAATTTCTTTTGGTAAGTAATTAAATACCAAAAATTATTACAAACCCGTAAAATCAAACGATTGGTTATTCTCCATTGTTTTATTTCTTGCAGATTTTATAAAGAGACCACATTTTACAATCATTTTAAATTTCACTTTGTACTTGCTTGCATCAGGTGGAACCCTATAATATTTTGGTAAGAAAATACTACATTTAAACCATATTAACAGTTTCATGTAATCTTTGATAATTTGATTTAAATTGAGTAGTTAAAGTTATGTCTTTACTTGTATTCATAACCTCTCTTTGACAATGTTTCATTCCAAACTACTTAACAATTAACTTTCACCATATTCATTGGGAATACAATTACTTACAGATTGCCCAACAAAATACATTTAAATAATGAAGTACACATGTTCATAACCTAATAAAGGAAACATTCTCCACCTCCGACAGGTATTTATATCAATATTCTTTATTAATTAGTTCTCAATGTAACCAAATAATAATTTAATAACCACAATTTAACATCAATTTAACTTCTACTTCTCTAATAATCAAATTTAAGTTTAAAGTACAATTTGAATATGGAAAATAATAATTAACAGTAAATTGCCATATAAAGATTTAGTCAGATTGTCTCATATTTTGCCTGTAATTCATTGAATTAAGTAATAACTTCAAATCAGTATTTTAATCTAAACTATTGCATAAATTCTTAACATTTTACATATAGTAGCATGACTATGTATCTTATTTGCACATGATTACCACTCCTATGCAAAAAAAAAAAATATCTTAATGTAATATTTTGATGGTGACTGCCAATAAAACTTGGTTAGTCCCCATAACTAAATTCTCTTTGGAAGGATTATACCTAACTTATCCTTGTCCCTTCCAGGAGGTGTTCGTTACCGCTGTATGTTTACCACTGTTTGTTACCAGTGTTTGTTACCGCCGTTTGTTACCAGTATTTATTTACCACTGCTTGTGTACCGGTTACAAACTGCGTTGTACCAAGCTATATCCTGCTGTGCTCTCCTGTTGGATGATGTTCGTTAAAATAATGTCGAAACACACCACCACATCGTGCTAACACCTCAACAGAGACGTCACAGGTTTAGTACTTAAAAACACCTATATGTAAGTTTGCAAAATTCTCATTACCATATAACCAAACTGCGTTATCGACCAAATGTGCCACGACCTGTTGTTTTTACCTATCTTTATTAATTGTAATGTAATTCCACATCTCACCAATTGCGTGACCGTGCAACCTACGCCTGTGGCCATAAACATAAATAAATACCGTTAAAATTTAGAAACACTATTTTGGTAATGTTTACATAAATATATATGTTTACACAGAAATACTTTTGTTTTATTCCCTACTACCATACCGGAATTTACACGTTACAATTTGGCGACCCTGCCAGGATCGTGGTTACATGAATATTAGTATTCTCTGGTTTTGTTCCTTTTGAACAAACACAGATTGGTCGATAACTTAAATTAACTTTAAATAAAATTACAATGTTATTGTTTAATATTTACTACTGTGTAATACCTTATTATTTCTTTCTGAAAAAAGGAATAGTTATTAATTCTCACTTTAATGACTGTTAAAATACTTTCTAATTATCAGTGTTAACTTTACTATTGTTGTGTTATGTTAATCACACTATACATATTGTGATTAAGATAAGATAAAAAAAACTTGTTTACCAAACAATAAAATACTATGTGACTGTCTACTAAAGGACTTTAATCTTTTAGTTCATGGTAATAACATTTGATAACTACATAACTAACTGTTCAATTTATGTATTTCTACTGAAAGTGAATGTATCTATAATATAATTTAAGTGATAAGTGATTTTGTACTGGTCGATCACGCTTTTCTAAACATAAGTGTATTTTATTACACTTTTATAAAAAAAAAATTTTCCTACACTTTTACACAATTTTGCTACACACATTTTCTCAGCATGGAGGAAAGACCTATTAATTTTAATCTTTTACATAAAGATGAGTTGATGTATGAAGTGACCTTACGTGATGCTAAACCTGTTGATACATGTGCTGGTTTGCGTTCTCAGTTACGTGGATTATTGAAAGAATTTCCTACAGATGAAATCGATACTTATGACTGTGAAATATTCCTTGAATTAGAATTAATTAAAAATAAAATTAGTGAGTTGAATACTTTATCTTCATCTAAACCTTTAACTTTAAAAATTTTAAACAGAATAAATGCTTTAGGTAATCACCTATTCCATCGTTTGAGTAGAATTTATCCTACTGAGGATGATGATATTAAATTAAAATCAGACTTAGATCTTTCTTTAAATAAAGTTACAAATAAATTTGATGCTTTACTATCCAACTTTAAGAGCAGTTTAAAATTTCCTATGGATAACTCAAATATTAAACCGATTCTACAGAACTTAATTCTAATCTCCCTACACATAAGGCTTGTAC
The DNA here is from genome assembly GCA_963931975.1 of Cataclysta lemnata. Classification (NCBI taxonomy): domain Eukaryota; kingdom Metazoa; phylum Arthropoda; class Insecta; order Lepidoptera; family Crambidae; genus Cataclysta; species Cataclysta lemnata. The sequence goes on from OZ008339.1 coordinate 13,494,881, forward strand.
AGATTGTTCACATGGTTATAACAAAGGTGTTCATACTTTAAATTTTAAATACAATGGTAAAACTTGTGTTATTGCTTTTGTTCAACGCATCGAAGAGTTGTGTTCATCAAGAGGTATCAGTGAAAATAAATTATTTGAAGGCGCTTCTGAAATTTTTTCAGATGAAGCATTGTATTGGTATCGTGGAATTAAATCTTCCGTAAATTCATGGATAGAATTAAAACAATTGTTGTACGACGATTACTTACCACACGATTATGATTTTCGGTTGTTAACGGAAATAAGAGGACGTATTCAAGGCCTTAATGAAAGCATAGTGAATTATTTTAGTGTGATGCAAAATTATTTTAGTAGACTTCGTAAACCCTTAAGTGAACTTGAACAGTTAGAAATTGTTAGATATAATATTAACCGATCGTATTCATTACAATTAGCTATGATGTCTATAACTAGTTGGTCCGATTTAAAGACATATTGTCGTATGTTGGAAAATACTGCTTTACGTACTGATTTATCGGTAGAACCGAATAAACCTGCTAACAATAAAGTTTTGCTTGCTGCAGACTTAGCATATAAACCTACCAGTATTACTAAGCAACCAAAAGAGTGTGCTGCTTTAACTAAATTACCCACTAATAAGTTTTGTGTTCGATGTCGTGAAAACGGTCATGTTTTGAAGGATTGTAAGCGATCACCTCGTGTGATATGTTATCGTTGTGGTGAACAAGGTGTTACTGCTAGAACTTGTCCGAAATGTAACAGCTTATCAACAGATCGTCAGAGCGAAGAAAAACCAGATCTTACTATTTCAAAAAACTTGAAAGCTTGAACCAAGGAATTACCTGTATAAGTAATTCTAATATAACTACCTTAACTGATTCTGTTACCCAGAATCGGGACAATTTTGCATTGAGTTTTGTTACCCAGAATTCATTTACCCTAACTGATTCTGTTACCCAGAATCAGAATGAATCTTCATCGAGTTCTGTTACCCAGAGTCTAGATGAATTTTCATTGAATTCTGTTACCCAGAATTCACCTACCATAACTGATTCTGTTACCCAGATTCAGAATATTTTATCGAGTTCTGTTACACGGAATCGAGATAATTTTTCATTGACTCTTAAAGATTCAATACTTAAACATATTTCGTTGGTTCAAGAAAGTCAAGATAAAAGACCCTATTTAACATTTTTTGTTTATAGTTTAAAATTCTCTGGATTACTAGATTCAGGATCCGAGATTTCTATTATTGGAAATGGAAACGACATACACTTTTCTGATTTCGCTACCTTACATAAGTGTAACGATTTACAGTACATTTCTACTGCAAATGGTTCTACTTCTCGTGTTGTAGGATATTATTTGTTGCCTGTCACGGTTGGTAATAAAACAAACGTGATAAGATTTTATGTTATACCAGAAGTTTCTACAAATATTTTACTAGGATTAAATTTTTGGAAAAAATTTGATATCGCACCAGATATTCTTTCTTTGATAGAAAGTAGCAACTACAATGTTACAGGAACAGCTACAGATTCTATTTTTGTTTCAAATATCACCTATTTGCAACCATTACATGTTTTAAATGATAAAGAACGTTTAATAGCTGAAGAAACTATTAATAAATTTGAAACTATATCATCTGATAAGATTGGCTTAGGTCGTACTCATTTAATATCACATAAAATTGACACAGGTGATGCAGTTCCAATTAAGCAGAGATATTATCCCTTGTCTCCAACTAAACTTATTGAATTGAATAAACAACTTGATGAAATGTTACTTAATGACGTTGTTGAACCAAGTTGTAGTCCTTGGAATAACCCAATTACCCTAGCTCTTAAAGCAAATGGTGAATATAGATTTTGTGTAGATAGTCGTAAACTTAATGAAGTATCTAAACATGATGCATATCCCTTACCTTATATATCACAGATTTTAGATCAACTTAATGACGCTAAATATTTATCTTCAATTGATTTGAAAGCTGCATTTTGGCAAATTCCTTTAGAAGAGACTTCTAAAGAGAAGACCGCATTCACTGTACCCTCACGTGGTCTATTTCAATTTAAAGTTATGTGTTTTGGCTTAACTTCTGCACCAGCTACACAACAGAGGTTGATGGATATTTTATTTGGTCCCGAGTATAACGGAAGGATATTTATATATCTCGATGACATTATATGCGTTACGTCAAAATTCTCGGAACATATTGTTTTACTAAATACTATATTTGATAAATTAAGATTTGCTAACTTGACTATAAATTTTTCTAAGTGTTGTTTCTTTCGTAAACAGTTAAAATATCTAGGATTCGTTGTCGATGAACATGGTTTACGCACGGACCCAGATAAAGTAAAAGCCATTATAGATTTTCCTATTCCTACTAATCGTAAAGACGTAAAAAGATTTTTAGGTACAGCTTCTTATTATAGGAGGTTCATTAAAAATTTTAGTAATGTTGCAGGCCCGTTAAACAAATTAACTTCTAGTCGTAAAAATACTTCTTTTCAATGGTCTAAAGAAGCAGACGAAGCATTTAATAAATTAAAAATTAGTCTTTCCACTGCACCTGTTTTAGCTTGCCCCGACTTTTCACTACCGTTTTCAGTCCATTGTGACGCTTCAGACTTCGGAATAGGCGGAACTCTTACGCAAGTGATAAAAGGTGAAGAACATCCAATCGCTTATTGTAGTAGATCCTTGACTCCAGCAGAAAGGAATTACTCCGCAACAGAAAGAGAAGCGTTAGCTGTTGTTTACGTGGTAGAGCATTTTAAACCTTATCTTGAAGGAAGCCAACAATTTAAAATTATTACTGACCATTCTAGTTTAAAATGGTTCCTCAATTTAAAAAATCCTACCGGTCGTCTTGAACGATGGGGTTGTAGACTTTCACCGTTTAATTTTTGTATAGAACATCGTAAAGGCAAAGAAAACATCGTACCCGATGCATTGTCGCGTTCTGTCCCTGTAGCTATTGTTGATAAAAACATTGTTGATCCTTGGTATTTAAATCTTTTAAAAAGATGTAAGGATAATCCTTCATCTTGCCCTAACTTTTTAATAAACGACGATAAACTTTATAGATATACTAAATGTAATAATAAACTTTCTAAAGATTTTGAGTGGAAACAAGTCGTTCCTCTTGAATATCGAAATGATATTCTTGTAGAAAATCATTGTGATCCGCTTGCTGCCCACTTAGGTATAACCAAAACTTATAAAAGATTGCGTCTCAGATATTTCTGGCCTGAAATGTTTAAAGATGTGGTTAAATTTGTTATGCGTTGTGATGTTTGTAAGGCTTATAAACATACCAATCAAACTACTCCAGGTTTGATGGGTAGTCCTAAAATATGTTCAAGACCATTACAGTGTCTTAGTATTGACTTGGTTGGCCCTTTACCCCGATCAAGGTTACAAAATACCTTTTTGTTAGTTGTTTTATGCTGTTTCTCAAAATACACTTTCCTTTTTCCTTTAAGGAGGGCTACTGGGAAATCTATCGTACAAAGGTTAGAAGATCATGTGTTTCTCGTGCATGGAATTCCTCAAACCATCATCGCTGATAACGGTTCACAGTTCACCGGCCGTGAAGTTCAGGCGTTGTTCTCTAAATATGGAATACCGCAAATTCATTTAGGTCCACTGTACTGTCCTCAATACAACACCGTGGAAAGAACCAATCGTACGGTAATTACCGCAGTATCTTCTTTTGTAGGGAAGGATCATCGTTCTTGGGACGTTAATATTCATAAAATCCAATTCGCTTTGAATACATCTGTTAACGAAACAACTTCATATACTCCGTATTTGTTAGTTCATGGTCGTGAAGCAATTGCTGACGGAAAAGTTTACTCGAATGCTCAAAATGTCGATGAAATTATATTTGAATCTCGTCGAGACTACATTTCTAATCTAAGCCCTTTGCGAGAAGTATTTGAAAATGTAAAAGAAGAACTTATAAAGGCTCATGCGAAAAACGCCAAGTATTATAATAAACGCCGTCGCGATATTAGTTTCAACGTTGGTGACTACATATGGAAAAGGTCATACAAACAAAGCGATGCTGAAAAATTTTTTGCTGTAAAACTTGCCCCTAAATACGAAAAATGTAAGATAATTCGTAAACTATCGGCATTAGTTTATGAATTAGAAAACGAATATGGTAAATATTTAGGAAAATGGCACATAAAAGATTTCAAATCTTAAAAGTTATTGCTTACGTTAGTTTCGGCTATTTGTTTCAGTTATTAGATAGTATATTGATACTATAGCGATAGTTAGTGTTGTTCTAATATTCTTAGAATTAGGTTAGTTTGTTAAGCAAATGGTTGAGGTTACTCTCACTATTGTGTACATTTTACCGATGCGTAATAGTTACTACCGTTATTTTTTTGCGTTGTTGTTTTGTTTACAACTTATTACTTTCTTTACAGAAATTAATTTTGTGTTTCTAAGGAAACTTAGAGTTTCTGAGTTGCACAGGAACGGATGAGGGCATCCGACGAATTCGTTTAACCGAATTCTTTATGTGGTTATGGGGGTATTGTAGCCCTATTTTCATATTTCCCTTTTTCTCGTTTATGGTCTACGGTATTATAAAGTTTGGCATTATAAAATCTTGGCTGTACAAGGTTTGTTTCCTTGCTTTTCTTCTTTTTCGACAAAAGCAATGGTCGACTGATATTCGACATTTCTCTGTCTTGTCTTTTTCCGAATTTTACAACTCGTGGCGTCTCACATAATTTCTTTTGGTAAGTAATTAAATACCAAAAATTATTACAAACCCGTAAAATCAAACGATTGGTTATTCTCCATTGTTTTATTTCTTGCAGATTTTATAAAGAGACCACATTTTACAATCATTTTAAATTTCACTTTGTACTTGCTTGCATCAGGTGGAACCCTATAATATTTTGGTAAGAAAATACTACATTTAAACCATATTAACAGTTTCATGTAATCTTTGATAATTTGATTTAAATTGAGTAGTTAAAGTTATGTCTTTACTTGTATTCATAACCTCTCTTTGACAATGTTTCATTCCAAACTACTTAACAATTAACTTTCACCATATTCATTGGGAATACAATTACTTACAGATTGCCCAACAAAATACATTTAAATAATGAAGTACACATGTTCATAACCTAATAAAGGAAACATTCTCCACCTCCGACAGGTATTTATATCAATATTCTTTATTAATTAGTTCTCAATGTAACCAAATAATAATTTAATAACCACAATTTAACATCAATTTAACTTCTACTTCTCTAATAATCAAATTTAAGTTTAAAGTACAATTTGAATATGGAAAATAATAATTAACAGTAAATTGCCATATAAAGATTTAGTCAGATTGTCTCATATTTTGCCTGTAATTCATTGAATTAAGTAATAACTTCAAATCAGTATTTTAATCTAAACTATTGCATAAATTCTTAACATTTTACATATAGTAGCATGACTATGTATCTTATTTGCACATGATTACCACTCCTATGCAAAAAAAAAAAATATCTTAATGTAATATTTTGATGGTGACTGCCAATAAAACTTGGTTAGTCCCCATAACTAAATTCTCTTTGGAAGGATTATACCTAACTTATCCTTGTCCCTTCCAGGAGGTGTTCGTTACCGCTGTATGTTTACCACTGTTTGTTACCAGTGTTTGTTACCGCCGTTTGTTACCAGTATTTATTTACCACTGCTTGTGTACCGGTTACAAACTGCGTTGTACCAAGCTATATCCTGCTGTGCTCTCCTGTTGGATGATGTTCGTTAAAATAATGTCGAAACACACCACCACATCGTGCTAACACCTCAACAGAGACGTCACAGGTTTAGTACTTAAAAACACCTATATGTAAGTTTGCAAAATTCTCATTACCATATAACCAAACTGCGTTATCGACCAAATGTGCCACGACCTGTTGTTTTTACCTATCTTTATTAATTGTAATGTAATTCCACATCTCACCAATTGCGTGACCGTGCAACCTACGCCTGTGGCCATAAACATAAATAAATACCGTTAAAATTTAGAAACACTATTTTGGTAATGTTTACATAAATATATATGTTTACACAGAAATACTTTTGTTTTATTCCCTACTACCATACCGGAATTTACACGTTACAGTCCAGATGGACGAGGAAAGTGATTAGGATGACAACATTCCAATTTATATTGCTCAATGTATTAATGGAAATTCAGACCAAAATTTTGAAGAAAATCTTACGCTACTTCGCGATACCCACCATTTATAAAGTAGCCTGAATCAGAATTAATATCTTCCTAAACTCAGAAGTTATCTTCACAACATAATTAATCTAGTCAGATCTGTTTCCGTTTCTTAAATTTTGTCCCTTCCATTCATCATCTCAATATTCTTAATCTCAATTCAACTTTTACTAGGTAACCAAAATATATTCGTCCACATTAATTTGTCGTTTATAAATTTTATATAGACATAAATAACTGTTGTCATCGATAGCTTTATTCACATTGAACAGAACATTTTCCGCTACTCATTAGCCTTCTATAAGAGCATTGTAGGTAGGTAACTATTATTTTCGTCACAGTATCTTGAGGTTAATTACAATATCAGGATAGGCACCTTTTAAAATATGCGTACTACTACTCAAATGAAAAACGACAGATTTAATAATGTAGTACAGATAGATTTAAATTTTCATTTCAATTATTGCCATTGTTTGAAATTTCATTCCGGCCACCGCCATACAACCGAGTACCCGCCCGGTTGTACAATATCCTGTTGTCAGATGCCCTCGCTGTCAAGTACCCCGTAGTCAGGTACTCGGAGGCGAATATATAAGTCATACCGCACAGATTGGATCGGAATGTGTGACAGCTAAAGTATCTGATAAGTGCGAAAAGGTCCAGAAGATTAAAGATCTACGCATATGTAACGGGAAAGTTCCCCGGACGGAGACGGGGCCTCTCTCGTACAAGAAACCTCGTGGACGTCCCGTCCGTGACTCTGTGACATATGTCATTCATGGTACATTTTGTATGAAATGATGTTTCTGCAGTACCCGTCCCCGTCCACGTCCCGTCCGGGGTATTTTCAGTTACGTATCGAGAGACCTTAAACATTACAAATATTGGTTTATTTATTCACAATGTTATAAATTATGTATTTAGTCCAAAAGTTTCAAAATACCTTTATTTAAAAATATAGTTAGAGAACTTAAAGATATTTTCAAATCAAAGTCTTTTTAACACAGACATAGTGTCTAGTAAATGTGTTAGTTTTAAAATGTAAAAGTGTGTTCTAGCGGAAAATGAGGTCCCAGAGTGGACCGAAGAAATGAAGTCGATTATACTGGCATTATACTGCACCGGCTCCTTTGTAAAGGCTCTCGGGGTGACACAACTCTCAGCTGTTCCATTACGAATGAATTTAAAGTTTTGCCCGCAATTTAGAAGTAGGTACAACTTCTTGGCAAATGTGCGAATTTTATGTGGTAACTGCTTTCAAGAATATTACAGTTTTATTACTATAATAATAGAGAATAAGATATAACACGAGTATGATATATTTGTGAAATGCAGGTGTTAGTTCTACAATTGTGGTAGTTGTCAAGTTTGTTAGTATCTCTACGTTTCCACTTAATATTGTGAGGTATGCAAATAAAAGGCAATAATTCAATACAATCATACAATGACAAATTAAATCAAACACAACATAATAATATTTATTTATGGCAACTATTTCTATATTATTTATCTACAACGAATTTGTAAAATGTCATCAATTTTCAAATAAATATATATAATAAATATCAGATAGTAATGTAACATCTCAGATAAAAATAGGTACAATAATTAATCATTAATACTCAAAAAAGTTAGTAGAGAAAACATTGTTTAAAAACTATATATACATCGGTCGATCTCTATTGTTGTAATATCGCATTTTTAGATAATACATTTTTGGTATCTCCTTGTCAGCCTTTGATAAATTTCCTAAGTTACGAGATAGCAGGCAAAACGCAATCACCAAAACGACATGGTGCCCCTCGCTATTGAGTATATTATTTATTTAAATAAACTTTTACCAAAAACATAAAAATACTCGATATTATCATTTCCAGTTTCGCTTCGAAGGCATTCGTTATCCTATAACATACAAGTATACTGCGTTCCCGACTTCGCTGGGAACAATGTAAGTGACGTCACCCAATATTTATTTATTAGAAAGCTTAGATTTATCGTGATAAAGTTCAAAATGCCAATGTAAGTCGAACAATGAGGGAAATGTACCTTTATCCCGTGTTTTATTCAACAGCCGAGCTTAAAGTGTTGTAACTTAAATCCGACACCTTTTGTCTTCTAAACGTTTTGCAGTGGAAGGAATTCTATTTCAGTAAAATTACTGTAGCGTTCTATTTATTGTTATTAAATACTTGCGTAGCATGGGGTATGGAAATTCCGGGCGAGTCTTGAATACATATTTATCAACAAAGATATACGAATCACAAAAAATAAAAATAGAGATAGAAATAAATGAGCATTTTATCTTTGTTATATTCGCATACTAACAGATTTACATTTGATTACTGAATGAACATTTTTCACTAGTACTTATACATGATTTTTCAAAGCTTCTAGACAGTTTTAATTATTTATATCAAGTTAAAAACGCCTGTTATTAAAAAGTCAGACGGTGAGAGTAGGTACTTTACAGAAGTTATAAGTAGATGACATCAATAAGACTTTAAATACATTCACACAAATAAACGCATACAACATCTAAGGTGCTAAACATTGAAAATAAATCAGATAGTAAAAGTCGATTGTTTATAATAGCTATTCTTGTAAACTTAGTTAAAAAAATGTAATTTAGCTACCATAAAATATTTGTCTTAAATAAAATATTAAAAGAAGTTAATGACTTTTCTTTTTCATTCTTTTTCATTGCAATAGCTGCTTCTTTTGTAGTTATTTATTATACTCTTGTGTGGTGACGGCAAAGTAAAATACAATTGTCTCCACCTTAGGGGTGTTATCTATCTCGCAGGTGACATCATACAAGGTGATAAAGAGTTAAAAATGACGAGGAATGGGCAGCAGTGCACCTCTTATACAATCTAGTTAAATAATATAAACTGTTGTAAGATAAATACCGATATTGATTGCCATCTTTATTCTTCATATTTGACCTGTTAGATTTTACTACACCGTTAACTAGCGAAACATCAAAAAACAGAAGACTGAATTTACAAGCTGTAATTTAGATCGTACCTTTCAAAGTACCATCACATTATTCTTAATTAAGATCCCTACTTAGGTACTGTACTAAATTTTGTATAGGAACAGTCTAAGCAACATGGTCTGAAAGTCTGGAAGACTGAAAGGAATAGATGAAACTAGGCTAATAATGATTCAAATAACGCTTAACAAATCCTTGCTACGCCTTCTAACTAGCCAATTAAGAGTGGCTACACAAATGAATTTGATACTGGAAGGAAATAATTAAGTTTGTCTATGGTTTAGAAACAAGTCTGCAGTAACCTACTACTGATTCATAATTAAGTTTAATTAAGCACTATGTTATGTATGCTTTGTGTCAATTTAATTTGGAATGAAATAACATTTCAATAATAATTATAAAGGTTTATAAATTTTATATTTCAATATATTCGTTTAATTTTTCTAATGATAATTAAGGGACGAATAGGACAGGACGATATTAATGAATGCAGAACGTGCCTTCTTCAGCACGGAGGAGCTCGAGATAATATATTTTTGGTCACTCATTTAATGTGCGCACTTAGCGACCATTACTTAGTGTATGCAACGCAGGCCGAGCTAGTTAGACATTTCACATCCAAATCCAAATACTTATATTTCTCTAAGATACATTAGTCACCCTTTTTCCCTAAGGAGCAGATAGAGGTGTTTTCACCCCCACGTTTCTCTAGCTTATTTCAGGCCCCATGTAATTAATAGTTGGGCGAGCCTAATGCCTTTTACTTTTATATCATACATACATGCATAAATCACGCCTATACATGGGTAGGCAGAGGTGAAACACCCACTTTTCGCCAATAAGGTTCGGTCCCATTTAATAGGTGCCTATTGCCATCTATTGGGCACGTGAATCTCAGTAAATTGCTAGGTGTTATAAGAGGTAGAAGACCCGTTGCCCATTACTCATAACTGTCGCGGGAGAGGTGACAATTGTATATTGTTCTGGCCATCACCACACGCCAATATTTTAAGTAAAACCATTAAAATCATTTTTTTGGTGTTTGAAAGACTCTTGTAGAAATTCTTTTGTCTCTGTACTTACTAACTTAGAAGGATACAAAAGAGTTTGGCTCACATTGAATTGACAACATTTCATTTTTTCAACATACCTTTACTATGATGTTATATGAAATTAAACCGAAAATGAAGACACCCATATTTTTTATTTCTTTTGAATTCCGTCGTTTTGATACAAAAAATCATGATTGAAATACAGTTCATTCTAAACAGACGTAAGCGCCAAATGACGTCACAATCGTGGACAAATGGCGAAATCACTTTTGACGCAAAAAATAAAAAGATCACTTGTCAAAATTGACGAACTGGCGTGTCCGGTGTCGAAAATATAAACATTTTATCTGAAATTTTTGAAATCAATTACAAAGTAAAATACGTTATAAATAAAAATAAAGTTTATGAAGGATTTTTGTTTTTTGCTACTTTATTAATGTTAATTTCGACGATGACAAGTAATGACACTGGATTTGATTTATGACTGACGTCTGTTATCATGTCTATGATAACTTTTTTATTCTTCCATCTAGGAAGGCAAACGTTTTAATTCAAACATCCACGACCGTGACGTCATCGCATGTTTTTTACATTTTATTTTTTTCTCTGTAATTAAGTAATACAAAAATTTTATAAAAATATTTTCGATGTCAGGATTGGAAAATAAAGAAACGGTATTTTTATTTTGGGGGGGTTGCCATTTTTGAAATGTTGTCAATTGCCGTTAACCCAGGAAAGACAATACTTTGGTTTGTTAGACGACAAACGCAGGTTGCGGAACATTATCGTGCTTATCAACAAAGGCAAGGAAAATCAAAATTTGGTGGTTCGTATTCAAGCTTCGTTCATTGTTCGTCGCTTAGGCCCATTGACATTGTAAAACGGGCACGGTGTTATCCCGAAACCAGAAATTGAATTCAGTATTTTGTGTAAGCGAAATTCGTATTGAAAAATGTCATTAAAATCTCGTCTAATACTCTTTGTTCCGTCAACAGCAATTAACATACGGTTTAATGGGATCCCAAGGCTTCGTTGTAACATATTCTGAATCATAAGCTCGAGTTCTGATAGTACATGCATTGGATGCTGTAGCGAACATATAAAATACGGGCAAAGCCCTAAGCTAGAGCCCATGTGGTGACAAGTATCCAGGAACTAACTAACATAACATAAGGGATGCAGCACATAAATGACCATTGCATTTCAAAGCAAAATAGTCAGATATAACAGACAGACTAGTAGGCCTATTCGCTAACTTTTTTTGACACTTGAGAGTGTCAAAAAAAGTAAGCGAATAGGCCTTAACCACTGAACTATTTACTGATCCATTACTACTTTACTATAACGCTATTGTGACACATGTCCTGTGAAAACAGTAATGGCTAAGTAAATAGTTCGGTGATCATCACTTTCAACTATCAAAAAAAGTTAGCGAATAGGCCTACAAGACACCATATAATAATATACATAACTTTTTTAAATTCTTTGAAATTTAATTTGAATAGACTTTTTTGATCTTTAATAATGTTCAAATAAAAAACAATATAATTAATCACTATTTTAATGTTTATTTCATTCATTAATTACAATTTTGTCCCTAAGGGGAAGGCAAAGGTATCACACTTACATTTTGCCACAGGCCGCTATGCGACGTGCCTTAACCACGCTGGTGTTCCTCCAAGCCCTTTAAATGGGGAGAGTCTGGGATCTGCTCCGCGGCAATTCATTAGTCATCATCACCCTACCCTTATCCCATCCTATTTGGGGTCGGCGTAGTATGTCCTCTTTTTCCATTCTCTTCTGTCACTGGTCATCTTCTCATACACTCACTTTTATATCAAACATCACATACAATTCATCAAATTTTTCAGTGGTTTTCCTCTACTTCGACATTTTTTAGAAACGAGTTGTGACCCGCGGCTTCTCTCGTGTTAATGTCGGTTCGTTATAAAGCCTATTAGTATTCCTTAATAAATGGACTATCCAACACAAAGATATTTTTTTTATTTGAACCAGTAGTTACTGAGATTAGCGCGTTTAACCAACCAATCATTAGCTTTATAATATTATTATAGATTAGAAAACAATTTAAAGTAATACTTATCTCACAAATATTTTCAATAGAAAAACACTCATTTATAACCTATTACGATGCCTAATCAGCATAAGTGAGGCTTCTATTAGCTAGACGGAATAGATTGATTGCCTCAGCTTATGCGATGCGCAATTCACATAGTTCAATATAAGTCAAGCATTACAATGCAAATATGGTTAAGCGTTATACCTGTTTGATATTCCGTCCGTGCGTGTTTGTTTTTGTTGATCGGTAACACAAGATGCCTTCATGTCGGGTTTCTAAGCCTAAACTCCTTCAATATTGCAAAAAGGGTATGGTTTTGCGTAGTTTGTTGGTAACAATTATTTTTTGAGTGACATTCGTATGTGACTCTTGTTTTAGGTGATCATGCCGTCATCATCTTTCACATGCCGTGTGGTGACGGCAAAGTAGAATACAATTGTCACCACCCCAAATCTCTCCCGTGGGTGTCGTACAAGGCGACTAAGGATAAATCAGTAATGAGGAATGGGCAGCAGCGTTCCTCTTATACCAGCTAGCAATGCTGCGACTTTTGTGCCCGATAAATGGCAATAGGCTCACCACCTATTACATGGGACCTTACATAATTGGCGAAACGTGGGTGCTAGTTCACCTCTGTCTTTCCCTTCGGGGAAATAGGCGTGATTTATGTATGTATGTATGTATGTATGTATGTATGTACCTTTCACATCACCTCACCCATCACCCACCACCATATAGCAAGTATCTAAAAAGTTAAATAATTTCCCTGCTCTAATGCAAATCTTCACTGTCAAATCATCATGTAGATTATAATGAATGATTTATTATCATTTATCTGTATGCCTATTTATAGCTAAACAAGTGAACCAGATTTCAAGAAATCTATTTGAAGTGATTTAGTAGAAACCTTAACGTGTGTGTGAAAGTAGGTATTTACATACGATATCAATAGACATAATCTAAAAGTCTACTATCTGAAAAGGTCTTTGTATATTAGAGGGCACTATCTAATAATATCTTGGCTAAGAAACTTATCTATTGGCGGCTTCACCCACAGTCTAATTATAAATCTCTTAACACTAACCATATAGCTTATTATATCTAAATGATACGCTCCATTAGCAAAACGAGCAATACACGTAAGCTAGATAAAATATTATAAGACTCTATGTATTAATACTAGAATAATCAACAGCACAGCAGACTGGCATGATTCTATAGGTTTAAATGTCATATTTTCCCAAAAAAATTCACAGGACGTTATCTTAAGCACACTAAGGTCAAATATCGATTGAAGACTTAACTTGGTGTTCTCTAAATATTGGAAATATTGTATGTGGTAAGTGCATTGTAAAGATTGCTTTGGCAGAGTCAATTGTAAATAAAAGTTGCACTGAGAAAGTAAGTAAAGATGTACCTACTAGGTAACATTGAAACGATTGTATAAGGTTATAAATATTAAAACAGAAAATTATAATACTATAAATATGATACGTTGTGGCATGAGGATGTGATGAAAAAGCAAATAAGTTGATAGCAAAATTGAAGAATATCTTTTGATTTCGAATTTAATTTTCGGAGCTTAGAGCGGAAAATAGCTTAAATAATTTCAACAGTTGTGTTGGTACCACAACAATCAAGGCCAGCTTGTTGTGGTACAAATTTAAATTTGCCAATTTACAGTGACCTGTCACTGTAAATTGGCAAATTAAAATGTGGCGCATTGTTTAAAATACAGAGATTATTTTCCTACTAAAATTATCCTATTATTAGTCGTGTGGTGACTGTTTTACAATCGACAAATAAGTTCTGAGTAGCTTACTTGGCAGATCATTTGACAGTTGTGATATGAAATATATGTCAATTGAACTGCCAAGTAAGGTACTCGTAACTTAGTTGTCGATTGTAAAACAAAGTTATTCTTATAATACCTGTAAAAAACTGCGACTTATTTGCCCGATAGATGGCAGTAGGCTATATATTACATGGGTCGAAATATAATTAGCGAAGCGTGTGGGCTTAATATACCTCTGCTTACCCCTTCAGGGATAATGTATATATGTATGTCTTATGTATGTATGTTGTATGTAATAGAGAAAAAAAGTTACGTTATTGAACACATTTCAATTTTTACCGAGCCACCGAATCTACACTGTTTATTCAGAAGCAATTATTGCATAAAATATTGATAGACTTTTAATCCGAAAGTTTACTATTTAAAAATTCTCTATATAACAGGGGGCGCACGAAATGCTAATATGGATTCAGTTTGGCCAAGAAACCTATCTATTGACACAACAAGAAAAGTCCTTTTCAAAATTCATTTCATTTAGAATTATCAAGCGAGAATTACAGACAATAGAAAAAAGTCACTAACGAGGGCGACATTCGAACAGACTGATTTAGAGTACATTATGTAAATTGATATGAACCTTATTGTAAGCTCATAGCATCGCATATCACTTGCTAATGAGACACGTAAAGGTCCATTGTAGGAGGCACTACTACCATTGTGCAAGTGAGTCGTTGAACTCCACATATCGAGTTACGGGTATTGTTCGGGACCACTAACAGAAACATATCCTTTGGATATACTCTACTCTCTACATGCTTTATTCTGGCAACAATATATTTTTACGAAGCTGATTACGTAAACTGATGTTATGCTGCCCTTTTAGACAAGTCTATCTAGCCAATCTATTTGAACGAATAGAGTACAAATAAATGTAACTGACGTACCTATTACAAACAAAACAACATGGCCATCGTCGTGTCATATGTAAGAGAAGCTGTTAAAATTGATATATTCAATTGGCCACTTGTCTTGAGGATGAACTTTTGTTTAAATCGTCTTTTAGGGTGAGTTTATTTTGGACCTATATTGTAATTCCATATAGAATATTTTAACATTTTTTGTCAGATTGAGTAGAATAAGCGTTCGCAAATCTCGTGCTACACTTGGCTACCAATTAGAAATTGTTTGGACCACATGTAATAATTACATGGTTATTATCATATGTACTGCTCTAAGATTCTCATTTCAGCTGATCTTACAAAGAGACCGACTACCAAAATTGTCAAATTGTCGTGAAATTGTCGTAAGCTATTTTCCAAATTTTACTATCTACAGTTTTCGGATTTGCAATTTTTGCTCATCTGGAGGTGTATCACAACTAGAAAACTGCTCGAAAAATAAGCTCAATTATTAATGATCGCACAGTGAGTCTCATAAATATTTATATTCAATTAAACCAAAGTCGAATAAAGTCCTGGAATATAAAATTTATAGCTCCCCTGTTTTCTCTAAACCTCATACGATATTTCAATTAATTGTTGTCCACGATTGTGTGAGCACAATGAACTTCTTGGATAATATATTAATTTCGTTCACAGCACATGGACACGAATACAAAATCGTAATTTATGGAAAGTGGATGTTTTCGTTTGAGAAGTTTCCAATTCCGAGGAAGTTATGGATGTTTTATTTTGTAGTGTTTAATTCTAACGTATAATCGTCATTAAGTAGAGACAAAAAACTCTTAGCATTCCAGGGATTGGTCCATAGTGTGGCAGTGGCGAACGTCAGTGGCAGCCCTTGGGACTTGTGACCCAAGTGTTTGGCGTCTTCTATGCCGGTCTTTCTTTCTATGACGGTCTTCTATGCCGAAGATTACAATGGCTATGATATGAAGTGCGTACAGATATGTATGGTGATGTTGAAGAAGTATTCTTTAGGAAACTCTAAATGTTCGGCATAAAAACGTTTTCGAAACGGAAAGTTTTTATAAAAAATATTTTTCTATTACTCTGATTATTTTTCTATATTGCACGGATTTTCGCCAAACAAGTTAAGGTTGACCCTCGATTAAAAATATTTGAAGTTATGTATTGACAATATTTAAGTAAATTATTCCGGCCTATTTTTATTTGTACTAAATTTTCCAACATTTCCAAATGTTTTGCATAGTCTGACGTTTTGTTGATTGTACTTTATTTGGTAAATAAATCCTATTCAGAGAATCCGATAATGCCCGTATTCCGTACACTGAATGAGCTATATTCAAATGGTTGCAGATAAAAGAAGTGAGCTTAAAACTCTTTTGTGGACACTCTTTCCAATTGATCTGCGACTTTTTTTCTGTAATTGGTTCGGAGTGGAAGATAAACACGAGGACCGGCGATAAAAAGATCGAAAATGGGCGAGCGTAGACAGCCCAATTCAGAGAGATCGATCGAGTGAAATATGGCCGTTTGTGAAGTAACAGTTTTAATTTGTTGCGCAATTTATTTCGAATCGTATCCTGATTATGGATTTGATTGTTTTTCGTTAATCAATTTTGGAATGGTGAACAGTCAAGAATTATTGAGGATGTTGCAAGTAAACCCGTCCACTGGGCGCCAGAAAATAACAAATCCAAAAGGTCCACTGCTATTTTCGATACAATGTAACTTCGATATGGTGTACTTTCCACGTAGTGACAGTCAATGTAGTGACTGTCGATGTAGTGACCGTCGATGTAATAATTTAGACCCTTTTCCTAGGCATATGGTATTATAGTGTTTAACAAACAGTTCTACACAGGGGTAAATAGAATTATTCGTTGTTTTCCTTTTATGTTATATATTTTATACTAAGTTTTCATACCTTATTAAGTAAACAGTGTAAAAAACCAGAGAGGTTTATTCGTACATTAAATTCAAATTAATGATTGCATGCCACAGTACAAACATAAGGTGGTACATTCCCAGCGCGACTAAGCGAATTTCGTTAATCGCTCCGCTATTTGCTTACGTCAAGTCACAAAACTCAAAAATCCACACGTCAGTGAAACGTTCTTATTTGCAGTATTCTCCCATGATGTATTCCCTGTCTTTGATCCCGGAAACACATGTTTCCCGGGGGACTTTGGAAGTTTCCACGGGATAGTACACGCACAACGCCGACTTTTGAAAGATGGTTAGTATGCAGATCGTCTATGGAGGATTCTCTCCGGGAAATCCCAATTTTTGCTAGATTCAGTGCCAATCGAGTTGCTAGTTTAATAGATAACGCATTACTATTAGACGTAGATATAAAAGATTAAACATTAATCACGCCTATTTGCCTCCGAAAGGTAGGCACAGATGAATTAATGTTTTGCCAGCTAAGGTGGGTCCCATGTAATAAGGGGTAAGCCTATTGCCAAACCAATTTGTCTGTCTGCGTGTAAATGCAGCCAGGATCAACGGCTTAACCTTCAAGCACGCAAAACCTCAAAATATTAAAATTTATTTTTGTTGACCCATCCAATGGCCGATCTTAGCAAACATTGTTTAGTTTACACAAATGTAAGCTTATCGACCTCCTCTCTTGAAAAGATAACATATTAACAGTATTTGTCATTCCTAATAGGTTGTTAACTTATCATAGCAGTGTAGGAACCAGAAGTCAGATGTATACTGTCGTCAGTAATTTCATTTGGCAGATCCACTAAGCTTCCTTCCCGTCCCCTCATTCATACAGATAATGAAATTAAGTTAATCTTACACCACGCAATAACCAGAACAGACATAAATAAAGACCTCTCGACGTCCCAGCCAAGAATTAGTGTTGTCATAAAAAACGGAATTAATACACAACGCAACATATAGCCCCACTGAAGCGGTAAAGAGCCTTCCTTACATGTCAACGACAGTGTTATGGGCACTCTCTGTTCCTTTCATTGCTACTGCATTATCACATCTTCTCTCTCACTCGAGTTTTTCCCAATTGCGTAAACTCTTTTAGCCAATTTTATGGAATAATTTGGGAAAGTCTGTGTTATCAAAGCTGACTTGTTGGAATATTGTTGCAAGTACTTAGATGTCACAAGAAAAATGTGTAATATACTACGCTGTTTTATGATATTTTTTCAAGTTGATCTTTCTGTTATAACACACCAAGCTTATGTAATACTCCACACTGGTACGTGAGTATATCGTAATTGAATCAGAGGAAGGCTTATTGTATGAAAATTGCGTTATAGTACAAAAACTGCTTGATATTTACTCTGTTGGTGTAATATGAAACTTTAAGCGGGGAACATTTCTCGTCAAATTATTGTTCTAGCTCGAAAATAGTTTGTCTAGACAGCGTGTACACTCTATACATTGGCCAAATGAGTGACAAGGCTGAACAATGCCAATATTATGAATGGTATTAATGTTCTACTTGCGTAATATTCTATAGGAAAGTTTGTAGCCAACGTTGGAACTACAGTCTTAATTAAAAAGCTTTCTGGATCAAAACAAACTTTATTAACAACACGGGCGTATTATATTGTTGGTGGCAAAAGAGAAATAGACTGCCAATCATTTCAATTCCGCGTACTTTCAACTTATTGTTTTTGTACTTACAGTATTATAATATAATAAACATATACATGTGGGTTCGGTGCCTCAGTGACTTATCGCGCTCAGTCGGTGATGACGTAGACGGAGCAATGTTCGCTAATACTGGCCATTGGATAGGTGACCAAAAAAACACATCGAGTTCCTCCGTGCTTCGGAAGGTACATCAAGCCGTTGGTCCCGATTGCATCTGCAGTCGTTAATACCCACCAATCCGCACTGGGCCAAGGCCCAATTCTCCCTATATTCTTCCATACATAGGGTAGGTCTGGAGCCCCGCAGTGGGGACATTATAGGGCATGCGATAATCGTGATAATGATATCTTTTATGTTAATATTCTTTTTATTCTCGCCAAACCATCTCCTTTTTTTTCTTTATAAAATATTAGGTTGTTTTGTCCCACGTCATTTTCCTTTATCTTTTTTTTATTATTTTGTTTATTTTAGCTGCTGGCTTTTAGCTGCTATCTTATTTCAATTGGCAAATCGTGTCATAATTCCATTTATATAATACAGGTAACTAGATTATTTCCGCATCAGAACAAGCATCCTTTCAAATTTTACAGTCCTCCTTTTTTATTATTGTTACTATGTTTATTACGATTATTATTAAGTATCAATTACGATCTATCGGCATACACCATACTTTAAGTCGCAGATCGTAGACGTAGCCAAGAACCATATTTAGGGGAAGGTCCCTTTTGTGTATATTAGTTTTCATAGACACCTAAGGAAACAGATGGGAACTTTACTGTCCACGTGTCTCCTCAAGGGAGCAGTTAATAAGGCTGACGGGAATACGTCGCTCTTGAAAATTATTTAAGCCGTTTTAGCATGGTCGTTTTGTGCCCCTTCCCCTATAACAGTTTAGTTGCTCTCGCTTTTCGCTTGGCTTCACGCAGAGCAGCGCGTGTGATGGAATTGGATTAAGGCACGGGGACAGCAACTGTTCTGTATTTGTATTTGGCAGGAAGTGGATTTATGTAGACACGTCTTGGGGTTGAATTTGAATGAAGATACAAGTCCGTTTCCAAGCGTTACAAGTTTCACGGCTCTTAGTCTATATTAACTAGTTACCCTGACTTACCTTATCTTGTGCGGTTGATATTTTGAAAAGCACTGAATAATTCATGGATACTGTATAGCTAAAAGAGTTTACAAAGTAAATAAAGACTGAAAATTTTTAAACCCGCATCATGACCAATAATGTTATGCTTTTATTTTCTTTGTAAACTCTTTAAGCTATCCAGGATACTTTACAAATTATACAATATAAAAAACATAAGCCAAAATCATAAGAGAATTTATAAGTGTTTAAATGATAATCGAAAATCACATGTCATGCAAAGGGAAAGGCAGCAGCGTTCCTCTACCATTATAGTAATGCGATCTACGTGCCCAATAATAGCGAAGCGTGGGTGTTAACACCTTTGCCTACTCCTTTGGAAATGAAGATGATTGCGTGTAAGCCAATATTTAGTTCTCTCCTACAGCGCCAGTATAGTTCTAGTTGTTCTTAACCTATTATTTGGCTAGCAACCCACAGAAACGACCTTCGACGAATCACCTTCGGCCGTATTGTCATTGAGTTTGCAATAACAATAACGCTATCCCAAAATGGCAAAAGTAATTGCAGACGGCACACACGCCTTCGGTCGGTGGTCGAGCGATAAAGCAACACGCACGGCGCCCAGAGGATATTAACTTAAGCCAGATTATTTCACGAATCATTTGGCTGTCGGACCATCCCGGACACTTACGCCCCTTGGGTCACCTTGCGTTTTACCCACGTTCCAGGAACGCGTCGAGTCGCTTATTTATTTTTATTGTTCCCGCTTATCTGTGTAGGGTTGTCAGGGAGGGCGATAAATAAAAGGAAAACAATAACAGTCCTCTCATCGGGCATTCCTGCGAAATAGCAAATTATTATGACTCGAAAGGTTAGTCAGTTCTGATGTAACGTTTATAGATCGCTATGTGTTAATTCGGCTTCTTTCTGCCCTGTTCCCAGTTTATCTGCGGTCGGCGCAGTTTGTTTTCTCTTCCATTTTTATCGGCAATTTTCAACTTCTTATCATGCCAGATATGAACGAATTTGATTTGATTTTAAATAAACAAACTTTCATAAACTCTTCTACTGGGAAAGATTTTTTCCGCGTTTTAATTGGATATTTTGTATGTTTGTTAGAAGATCATCACAAAATGCCTTTTGATTTCAGCCGTTAGTGTTATCACTCTATCTGCCGCACTCAGAGACTTCAATTAACTTTAATGAGTATTTAATGTGAAAAAGTTTCATACAAATCTAGACCATAGACCCGGCAAGAAAAGCGACTATAATAGTTTTGAATTGTCATTTTTTGACGTTAAGTACTCATTAACGTTATTTGACGTCTCTGAGTGCGGCAGTATGAGACGGGATGGAATCCATGCGACTAAGACATGACTATTATCAACACTGCTAATAATATATTTGTCACCACTTAAAAACTAATACTCGTGTAATTTGAAGCTTGGTATTAGGCTGGCTGCCTGTAACACCTCTCTAAAATTGTATTGAATTTTCAACACCGGGCTCTTTCGCAATGAATAGCGAATGTAATACCAACACAATTTTGTCATCTATATGCTTTCTTATGAAAAGGAAACTATAGCTTCTCCCAAGTTTGACCTCGGAGGAGTCAAATATAATATCGAATATAAGTGATAACAACTTTTCCGTACTTCCGAATGGCCGACTTCCTGAAGACTGTCGACTCACATTGCATTAGACAACTTTCAGTAGATACTTCTTTTCGTTTATTTATCTTTCGCTAAACGGGCTTAATATAGACAGTTAGAAGTAAAGGCATGAGATTCAACAGTCACTTTTGAGCAGACCAAATTAATTATTAAAGATGTTAATTTAAAAAAGTACGTACCTCATAAATCCAGAATCAACATTACGGATCTAATTCAGCAAAATATTTTTTATTATAAATGTTAGATAAAATATTGCAATGAATAGGAGATCAGACTAATTTCGAAAAATGATTGTCCGTATAAGAAAACAATGTATCGAAATGCTTTTGACATAATTATTTCACTGTAGCACAATATTGTTAAGACATTATTTATATACGATACTTTTTGTAAAAAAATAAACTTATTATGGACGTCTTAAACATTAATAGACTATATATAAGTGGAACAATAGCCAGTTTCTTTACTCATGTGATAATAGTGTTTAACTGTTGTGTATTTAGACTTTGCACAAATTTGGATTGTCCACCAACACAAAAACCAAGTAAAAAAAAAACATGCTCTAACAATATTATTGTGTCGATAATGTAACGTTGTCATTTTGTCACTTGTTAAAGTCGTCAAAGTCAAAATTGACAAACTGACTGACAGTGAACATTAGATGTCATAGTAATTTTGGGTTTGCAATGAGAAATCGGCATAATTGGGGACTTATAAAAAAAAAAGTTCAGACAAGAGTTGCTTGGTTTGGGTGGTTATATAACCCCCAGGTGTTATAAAAAAATTTACTTTACTTTTTCCTTGGTTTCCAGACAATAATTTTGTATTTTGGCAGGTTAGGATTTTATTTAGTATTTATTCGGCGTTTAGGTTCCGTTAGGTCACATTTGTTGTCTAGAATTCCCTTAGAATCGATTTTTCAGAGGTTGAAGAAATTGTCAATTTGTCAATGTTATCTTGGCTGTATGATACAGAATCGTTGCCCTAGTCCGGCCTAGTAGCCTTAAAAAATGTCAGGATTCGATTGTCAAACTATACGCCCAATGACGAGCGCTTATTTTGAAATTCGGAAGTGGATTTCATTCCATTTTAAAATTCCTAGCTAGACGCTGTAAAATTTTGATGGTCTTCTTATCTTGGTGAAATTTTCCAAATTTTAGAAGAATTTTATAAATATTACATCGGAGCAAGCAAGTGATTCTCCGATTAACAGCTGTTATTAAAAGGGATACATACTGTGTCACTGGCCCGAAAGGTAACTATACTGAAATGTCATAATAGGAAGTCTCGTCTTGTCATTTTTTCTCTGTTCTAAATTAGAAAGTAAATTAAGTACATAATTCAATGCCGTAATTGTTGTTTCATCATCATTTTGCATATATTTGGATCAACAAAGTCGGTTGAAAAACCTTTGCTCAGACAATTCTCTGGATACCTTAAGCTGTATGGATAAAATTTCAAAGTAGAGTTTTTGGCAATTTTCGATATTATTTGATCTAAATTGATTATTAATATCGTTTCTTTTTAACCTCATAGGTACTTGCTGCCGGCTCGAACGTGTGCGATAGCTTCGTCGGTGGTAATTCAGGGAAACCTGTGTATATGAGTTGGTGTTCATGTCAATTCGCATATATTGAGACGTTTTATATTGCACAACTTCAGGGTCTTTTGGTACAAGTAAAGAGATTAAGAGACTCCAGTTATCAATCTATGAGAGATCCAAAGCTGTCTTGATTGTGGACAGGACCTAGCGGGTAATCCTGTGAGGAATTGCTACTTCCTACTACACTTCTCTACAGTCAGGTACCTTACTAACCACCAGGCGGCTGAAGGCTCGGAGATATAGATAGACCTAGATTCATATCATTTAGTTTCGTATACCTGTCCCACTCGTTATCGACCAGAACGACTCCAACCGAACCCCTTGGTCTTGGTTTTTTTAATAACATACTGCTTATGTAAAATTGAAATTATAAATTGTGTTAAATTTGTGTTAAATTGAAATTTTATTGAAAATTTACTGTCCAACTGGTTGTTTTTATTTTATTGTCACCATTAGGTAGAAGGGGGAAATTCTAAATTATTATTTAAAAGGCGTACATAAGCAGGTTAATATTTGCGTATTACATGCTTATGTATGCCTATATAATAATAATTTAGAATGGAACAATATTGTCAGATGTATTAGAATCACTAGAAGTTCTACAAAGTCCTTAACTTTATTTTGCACAAGTTTTGCGTCTTGATAAATGAACTTCGCGGACGCGCTTTTTCATGTAGTTTATTCCTGATTTCAATTTCTTGTGTAACTTGTTACTGGAAACTTTTTCAATGTCCTATTTCAACGACATTCAATTTTTCGTTGCCTTCCTTTGTTGAGATCTGAGCTTCGGTTGTTGTAATCAGCATGTCCTTAACATAAACATGTTGAAGAACTTCATTTTGGTCAATTTCAAGTCAATTCTGTAATTATTATTAAAGGTAGCAAGTATGATGATGATGATGAAGGGATGACTTGGCAAAAATTAGATAACGATCCAAAAATATTCGCCTTATAGAGGTATTATAGAAAAGTGACTATATTATGAGATATTCTTCGTTCTGATCCAAATTCTCCTGTGCTACATTTAAGGCGTAAAATCTGATTCAATTTGTAGAACAATTCGAAGCGACAAAATACTTTAACGAAACCGCAAATATTTAATTTGTACAATCTAAACTTCCTGGCCCTTGACAATTGTGCGTTCAATCAGCTTTGTTCGATCAAAAGCCTATTCAAAGTTTTTACTAGAGCCCTAAATAATTCAACTTGTATATTCGTGTTCCTGTAAATCTCGCTGCCTTCGTTGAACGATAACAATGGGTAAAAACAAATTCTAGAAATTACCATCTGAAAACGACCTAGCTTTATAACGGAATGCTTAGCAGACCGATACCTTTCCCAAGATATTTGGTTGGCGAATAAGCTGTATTTTGAGTACCCCTTTGATAGTTAACGGTGAAAGAGGAAAGAGCTGTATATTTTCAAGGATCAGCTTTATCGATACGTTATGTATTTCCCGAGGCGTTTTGTTTTTTCTATAAACTTGAAGAAAATTCTTGTCGGAATGATCTGAGAGAATTAGTTACCTTTGAATTATATTATCTTTTTGACGGTTATATAACTTCAAGGCCTTTTTTTTTATTGCGTGCAGAGGTGTATGTATGTAATACACAAATAAAACGCCATTTTTTCCCCACCTACCAACCCCCACTACGCCAGCGTGGTGGGTTATGGCCCAATCTCCCTATATTCTTCCAACCATAGGGTAGGCCCGTGCCCGTGTGGGAGGCACATTAAAAATGGCTGGTGGTGATGATATTATTCCCAAGCAGACGTTTCACCAATCACGTTAGGTCGCAATAGGTGACGAGCCTATTGCCATCTATCGGCCACGTAAATTGCACTTTATTGCTAGGTATTAACCCGTAGTCGCCTTACTCTCTTTGATCTCTGAAAACGTTCGCACAGCTCTTCCCTCGTAATAAACAGTTTTTTAAAGCAAGCAAGAATTGTTTTTCCTCCTAAAAGGACCAAGAACCCGCACAATGCTAAATAAGCTGCCCCTTTAAAAACTTCGCTTTTTCTTCTCAATGCCATAGACTGCGTTGCCTCATCTGAGGTTTTTAATTAAAAACTGGGAAACAATGGGGTTGTAGGGTATAATGTGGCTGGAACATTAACACGGGTACTACCGATGTAACATAGTTGTGGTGTCACCGGTAATATTATTTAGATAATTCTTCAAAATTTACTTTTTCTTTTACTAACTGCTGATTAGTGGACTTTTAGTGTTTACATAGCGCCTATGAGTATGAAAGATTCCCTACAACCTATTCTCAGACATACATAATCTACACAAAAAAATTCATATGAATCGGTGAAGCCGTTTCGGAGAAGTTCAATAACAAACTCTGTGACACGAGATTTTTATATTATTATTATTAGATATTCGCTCAATTACATGTGCTTTATTAATTATTAATTAATTATTGATTATAATATTGATTATATTTGATGTTGGGTAGGCATCTAGTTTCCGAAAAGAATCGTACATTATAAGTCTATTAATATTGGCTCCAGGAAAAATATTCAGCTTCTATTGACCATCTCTGGACTGGTGCGCCTACAACCACACCGAAGGCTGACGGATAAGAGTAAGATATTGTCAGTACTCTCTAATCTTGCCTTGAAGCGAATTCTTTGAAATTCCAAACAAAAACACAACATTGTCAACAATTCTTCAGAATATAACGCTCCACTAGACGGCACTTTAATACTTAGGCAGCTAAATCTCAAATACATATTTTCAGTCGAGAGGCCGATTCAAATTAAAATTACGTAGCTTATTACTCGCTTATTTTAATGACATATTAAACGAAATCATTCCTTGTCACTCTCCAATCTCCATCGTTCCAACTCAGTGAGTAGCACGCGCGATGGGAGGTTTTGTGGCTTTATCTGTCTTTCCAAAGGGTTCCTAATGTTGGATTCACAATTTAAATCATCGTTTGGCTTTTAAGTATGGTAATTACTTTTTTTAGAACTTCACCTGAGCCAACTGGGAACCAAGCTTGTAGCAATGGTGACACACGAAGGCACATAGATAAATCACGCCCTGTTTCCCTAAGGGGTAGGCAGAGGTGTATCATCATCCACGTTTCGCTAGCATATTTAGGGTCCAAAGTAACAGGGGGCGAGCCTATTGTAATTCCTCAGGACAACACATACCACAATTTAACTGCAGTGATTTCCTGTAGACGGGTAATACACCGGAAATGCTTCTGCCTAATCATCGTTATTCTCTAATTGCCGTACTCAGAGACGCCAATTAACTTTAATGAGTACTTAATGTCAAAAAATTTCATTTAAATCTAGACCATAGACCGGGCAAGCGAGCAATAGCAAGCAATAGCGACTAGTTTTGAATTGTATTTTTTTTTTGTATTCAGTACTCATTAACGTTAATTGACGCCTCTGAGTGCCACAGTAAGTCTCCGTGTACGACACCTACGACAATTGTTTTTATCTCTGCCGTCACCACGCGCTTTGTCTCCGCAAACGTTGGTAATATTGTTTTGTATTGACGTGTGTTCTTCAAATTTTTTAATAGCTTTTACATTAAATCCTGCCTGTTTACCACTGACCAATATACCGCGACTAAAGTTCAAGGTGAATCACATAAAGCTCGCGCCCTATCACATGCGACCTGGAATTAAGCTGACAAAACGTGGGAGTTAAAACACAACTGCCTAACTCAGGGAAAACAGGCATGATTATGTATGTAAAAGCTATTGAAAAAGTCGAAGAACACACGCCCACACACAAAACAACATTACCAACTTTCGCAGAGACAAAACAAAATAAAGCATCCAACGCACCCATTCCAAAAGTCATCACGAACTCACTCCTCAATTATTGCGTCACGATATCAAATTCAAATTAGTTGGCAAGGGAGTTGTGCGACAAGTTTGTTTCGAACAAATAACGTGGCTGTGTTTAATCTTTTGTCACCGAGTCCTTATTCTGAACTTGAGGCGAACCGTCAGAAATGCAAAGAGATTTAAATTTAACGGTTTGTTTGGGCTGGCCAATCAGAGACTCCCGCTCTGTGACTTTCGAACCTTTCCGCTGTAGTGGGAATCCCCCGGGCGATGGCTACCGTAAAGAAACCCTCTCAGGGATTGCTCGATTGCAAGGTTCGAAGACCATTAAAGGTTTTCGCCTTCCCCAAAAAAATCAGATAGATGCGGCAAACGCCCCTCGGCCAACAGCTTAGGTCCTCCAAAAAACAGCGACTTTCTTTTGATGTTAGAACTGTTTCAAGAAAAAGAGATCAGTGACTGTACCACGAAGTATTAGTGCGATCCAAACGTGGGTGGCAAAAAGGGACGCCGCTCTACTCGGCTTATAGCGTTGTCTCATTTTAACAATGGGAATTGAGTCGCGCTTAGAGTTGGTGGTAAGGCCCCAGAAATGCGGGAAAGGAACTCGCGTCCTCCGCAATCCGAACAAGAGCGTCCTGGTTGGCCTAATTTTATAGGCCTGGATTGCAGATATAATCGAAATTTTAAGATATCTTTTTCTTTTGTAATATTTTTTCTACCAATTTAATAAAAATCCAATAATTATTAGAACTATTTTTATGTCATGATAATATATGTTCACTTGACTTTGTATTGTTCAATTATATAAGATACTCGGAGGCGGAGGAGTTCGTCAGTGCAACCTAAGCTGCATGTTCCCTGAATTAGGTTATGGGATAAGTGACCAAAAAAAAAATATCTCGAGCTCCTCCGTGCTTCGGTAGGCACGTTAAGACATTGGTCCAGGCTGCATCTATAATCGTTGATACTACCAATCCCCACTGGGCCTGTGTCGTGATATATTCTTCCAATCATAGGGAAAGCCATAAATTAGACGACAGAGCAGGATACAATTGTCACCACCCCCATCTCTTCCGTGGGTGTCGTACAAGGCGACTAAGGGTAAAGACAGCGATGAGTAAAGGGCAGCAGCATTCTTCATAAACCACCTAGCAAATATACTGCGATTTTATGTGCCTAATAAATGGCAATAGGTTCGCCACCTATTACATAGGACCTAACTTTATTAGCGAAAAGTGGGTGTTTTATTCACCTCTGCCTACCCTCTCGGGGATATAGGCGTGTTTTATGTATGCATAGGGAAAGCCACGATTATTATATTTACTAGACGAACTTAACAACCCTTTAATCACTTTAAAAACAATTGGCCATCAATGATACTGAAGATATGAATATTCAGATTTTAACAATATTGAATTTGATTCTTATATAATCCCATCAAATGAAATAAATAATAATAATTTCCGTTTATTGGTGCCGTAGCAGCGAGACATTAAAAACCCCCGGATGATGATGGCAGAAAATTGCACACACTCATGTATCGTCAA
Source organism: Cataclysta lemnata (assembly GCA_963931975.1). NCBI lineage: Eukaryota > Metazoa > Arthropoda > Insecta > Lepidoptera > Crambidae > Cataclysta > Cataclysta lemnata. Next base: position 13,523,349 of record OZ008339.1, read on the forward strand.
CTTATATTACAGAGAGTTGAAATAACACCCACATGTTAATTGGGCGTTGGTGTTATTATGTTTTAAATATTTCATACCTACTAGGGTTTGTGTTTTATTCAGACCCGACTTTAATTCTAATTAACGTACACGAGAATAGTCATTTTCAACTCGCTGCTTTCCAAAATGTAGATAATAATATCACGAATCAAAGCTTTGATATTGAGACCTTGAATGAAATGAGAGTCTGTCTAGTGTCTAGTGGGGAAGATATCACCACCCTGAGGCAGTGTAAAAATGATTTTAAAGATTATAAAACCTTTACAATCTGAACATAACTGAAAATTATTATTGCTTATTTAAAAATACCTTTAGTAGCTAGTACAAATAAACCTATCTGGTTTTTTATATATTAATTTGGTATTATTATAAACTTTTGTTATAAAATAAACCTTTAATTATGTCTTCGAACATATTGTTTATTTCCTTAATCCCCTTATAACAAGAGAAGCAGGAGTGATTTATCAACAAAACTGTTGTTTGCATACTGCTGAGTGTATTCAGTGTACGTTACTGTGAAATTTCATTGTATGTAACCATAGCATCCTTTGAGTGCAATGTTTCTTTGTAGGTTTTGCAGCTTATTATCCTTTTATTAATAATAACTAGCTTACTGATAATTCACTATTATAATTTAATATAAACTATGCTGATTACGTAACCACATCCCTACCATGTTGCAACAGGATCTGTCATATTGTCTTGACCGCGTATTTTTTGAACAGACATTTGAAATGATTCATGTAGTTTGGTGCCTTTTTTATATAAATGTTCAATTTGATTATGAAAGATTGGCCTAGGCCTTTCCCTTCCCATTCGTGAATTGACTACTACAGTTACTATAAAACTTTTTGAAATTCCTTTACATATTCTTTGTACGTGACTAAATCATGCCAGCATCCCTTCCTTATCATTGCGTTTTCTTTCAAACAACACATTTCTCTGATCACATTATAGTACAATTGATCGCTTAGCCTTACCCCAACCATAATTCTTAATGCTCTCATTTCTACTGCATTATTCTGATTTCATGCTTCTTCTTCCATATCAAACTTTCACTATATGTCGGGATCAGCTCCATTATAAACAGCAACACGAACCTTTCTGGACACGCTCTGATAACAAAGACAAATGTAACAATACTCTAGCTTGATCCCTGTAAGGTAATAGAGTTACTTTAAAACCACACAATATCTGACGAAGTGTGAATGTTTTCAGACGACTATTGACTCCATCGGGATGGGTACATGATGTATCATAATCAGTATCATGATCTTTTTCTTCCTGCCCTATTCCCAGTTTATTTGGGGTCAGTGCAGTATGTTTCTTTTTCAATTTATATCGGTCAGACTTCAACAAAGCATCCACTCGCTTTTGATTTATATCATCTATAACACCGGTAAGGTACTCATATAAAAGAGACGAAAAGGACCATGTCGAGACGTCGATGAACGTAGAGAGTGGTTTAGATGACAACATTCCAATCCATACTGCTCAAGGTTTTGGTTACGCGTTTACAGCCGGCCGCCTGCCTGATGCCAACCTTCTTTGGACACATGTATGAACACATGATGCATATCACAATCAGTTATGAGTAAGCACCTAATAACACTAAAACACTACATGAATAATGTTCTCTTATTTTTTTTCACGAGCACTACACATTTGAAATAAAACAAATTTTACGGATTAGACTCGCGTATATTATCACACTGCATGAATGTTTAAAAATCACTTTTGGTAGGTACTTTCATTTTGGCTTTAACTGGAAATGGTACTAAGCCCGTAAACTGTCAACTTCGCAAAGTAACAGACTCGGCGTCCAATGTAGCATTGCGGCATTAAAAAAAACCGAAACTCAATTTCCTTTCGATAACTCAGACTTGCTCACTTTATTGCTTTGTAATAAAAAGGCAGTTGCAGAGGTCGCTATTATAAGAATGAAATTCTTAATGCTACTCAATGACAGTTTTGCTGTACTGCAAACAGAATTTAAAGAAAATGAAACATTTTGCATTTACTTTTTTGACTACTAAATTAAAAAAGTAAATGTAAAATGTTTTTATTACTTGCAGTTATAGGAGTATATATATAGTAATAGTAGTTAAAAAAAGTACTGGCCTTCTTTATGGATAGACGTATAATAGGGAGAGTGTTGTACCGGCGTGTTTGAACCCTGTAGTAACCACACACTATCAGTTTGTGTGGTCACTAATCACTAAGCCTTCATCACACAATCAAACGTGGTATTTCGTAAATTTTCTCAGAATTTTGTTAGTTTTAACTGTCAAAAAGACAGTTCAAAGTGGTGGAAGGCTGATGCCATGTAACACAGGGCTTTTTTACATTAGTCGCAGACTAACATTGTATGTCATATCCATTGCCAGCTTTGTCCAATAATGTGCTTTGAGATGCACGATAGCACAGTGACTCTACACTAAGCAATGTTTCCTAAGACCGGTCATTGGATAGGTGACCAAAAATTTACTAACCCAAGTTCATCCATGCTTCGGAAGGCACGTTAAGCAGTTAGTTCCGGCTGGATCTGCAGTCGTTAATACCCACCAATCTGCACTGGGACATCGTGGTGGATTATGGCCCAATCTCTCTATTTACTCCATCCATAGGGAAGACCTGTGCCTCAGCAGTAATGACATTTAAGGGCTGGTGATGATAATTTGTTTGTGATGAGAAAATAAAGTTATAATTATTAATTTCAGGTATATTTTAATGTACAAAAGAGGCACAGTCAGATACGTAAAACCTCACTCACGCTTCTCACTCCACCAGGAACATACATTTAAACGCGGTAAAGTGTTCCCTCACCAGTTTTCACGTTGTGATTTTCAATGTTTAATTAAACTTTAATTATTATGCTCACGCGAGCTAACCCTGGCAGTTTGTGCTACACTTCCACGGCACGAGAATTTAATTTATAACATTTAATGAATTTCTAGAACCGAACATACTTATAATATTTCCTTAAGCTGAAACTAAGTACTAAATAGAAAAACAGTTTTGCTCTCTTATTCATGTTAGAATATTTCGGTACTTACAACCTCAAGCAAGTATTAGATATCCTCACGTGATTTCTGATCCGTATAACGCCTCCTATACCTTTTTACGTCACCACACGCTTAAAATATTCCTTAAAAATGACATCTCCACATTACACTGTTCCCTAGAATTTAAGGCGTTACTTACAGCACCGAGTTTTAGTTAAGATAACTAGTTAGGAGGGTAGTTAATGTTTTAGTTTGATTGTGCGCCAATTAAAAACAAACTGGAACAACGCAATAGTTTTTGTACAAGACGCGTTATTAGAACCGTGGCAAGCTATTTCTAGAACTCCGGTTCATTACCTGTGATACTAAACAACAATAAAGTTTAGTACTGACAATATTAATGGCGCGCTTTGAAAATGTCTAGCGCCATCTACGTAATATTATTGAAAACGGCCTAATTATGTGATTTTCTTGGAAGCTCTAAAAATCATATTACATTGATCATTACGATTTGAATATTACATCATTAGAATATCATGTGCTTTAAAAAAAACAACATTCTAAGTTGTTACAGTAATAAAGATAAATAAAAATATAGTATTTGTAGATTTAATACAGTATCTTATTTTTGCCGAAACAATATTTTATTCCTTCCGGAAAAAATGGTCCAAAAAGTAAACATGGAAACTACATTGCTTAACATTTTTTTCACGGTGTCATGGCGACTTGACACTCTCATAATAAATCTGCCATCTTCAGCGTTTTTCATTACTTTCTGTCCAACGCTCGATTAGATACAATTAGGGGGCCAGCTTTTTCTTTGAGTCCGCAAATTATGTTTAACTTGGTTACAACTTCTGCTTCGCACAGAAAGATTTCTTGTAAAAAAAATTAGCCTTGTTACACTCTTTGGAATTTAGAGGGTTTACAAGTTATTTGTTAATTATTGTACAAAATGACAAATTATTGAAGCACTTATTGAAGCATCACAAATGAATATGATTAGACAAGTGCAATTGAGGATTAATGAAAGTTCAACAGCTGATCACTTGAATGAAACTGATTCTAACATCAACTACTTTTAACAATTCTGGAATTACATGGATGATCTTTTATAATGGCATGTACTGAAATAACCAACACTTCTTATAATTTATTATATTATAACGGTTTGTTTACGTTATACGATCAATTGTTTTGTAGATGATTTAACCAATGAGCTGTTATAAACGAACACGTCTGAATATCTTAAGTTAACACAAATGCCCTGTGAACCTGTTACGGGTCATAGTTCCACCTCTTTGAAGTTTCACGCCCAATAATAACCGATACTCATCAATGCCTATAGAGCTATCACCGCGGACATCAACGTAAACAATAAATAAAAAATCGAATTACAATAACAATAGAATATACCTAGTTGAGGAAAGCCGTACTAATTCTTATTTCGGAAAAAAAAAACAAACCATATTAGAAAATAGGATTGTTACGAGATTCATATTGTCTTAGCAAAATCATTAATTACGGAAATACCTCAAAGAATTATGCGGGGGCTACAGTCGGAATAACAATGTCTACAGAGGAAGATAAATGGTCATGTTTAAGCGAAAGAGTTATGAACTCAGAGAAATGAAGCGAAAAAATGATAAGAATATTGTAAACATTTTTCACTGGCGATGAAATATGCCAGGTTATTAGTATTTCGTTTATGATTGCCCTGAAAATGCGGAGTTGGTCTTAAATTTGTGACCCGTTAAGGTAATAAAACACAATTTTCCAGAGATGAGGTTGCAGAGATTGTTGAGATGACGATAGCGTTGATGAGTGGAATAAAAAAATGGACACGATAAGGAATGCATATATACGAACGAGTATAAAAATAGCACCTGAAAGGAAGGCAGTTGGCTTGCCATGTGTATTAAAATTGATAAGAGGCGACAAGTATGTATGTAAAACAGTGATGAGTATGAAGTGGAGACAAGACGACGGCACAAGTAAAAATGGATGGAATAAGTGAAATATAAATACATACATTCATAAATCACCCCTATATCCCCGAAGGGGTAGGCAGAGGTGAACTAGCACCCACGATTTGTCAATTACGGCAGGTCCAATAGGTGGCGAGCCTATTGCCATTTATCGGGCACAAAAGTCGCAGTACATTACTAGGTGATATGAGAGGGAACGCGGCTGCTCATTCCTCATCACTGATTTATCCTTAGTCGCCTTGTACAACACCCACGGAAGAGATTGGGGGTGGTGACAATTGTATTCTACTCTGCCGTCACCACACGGCATTATATAATAAATATAAATAAATCACAAGTCAATGATTTTATGATGGGTGACCGATATGTATAGTAGGATAGAACTATCAGTGCCGACTCTAGATACCCTGACTCCAGACCTAATACGGTAGGGGAATAATAATGACGACGATAAGGATAAAACCTACATGGAAATTCACTGTGAAACACTATAAAAAATCACCTTTTCTAAGACAAGAAAAACAGACATTTCTGGGGATGTAAAAATAATGTACTGACATAAATTTATGATAATTACCATTAATTTGCCTCGGACAAGAATTGGGTTCCTTTTTTTCTTTATTCTGTCTCGTTGCCCACCAAAAAGTTAATAAATTATTGAAAGCGGAAAGATAGTCTTACCCTCGAATACAGAAACGCTGCTCAAATTTTGAGCACTGATTTTAAAATGGACAATACCTCTCAGAATTTGTATGGAAACGCGTCAATTTTGACAATAGTCAAATTTTGAGTAGCGTTTCTGTATTCGGGAATAAATATATCAACGAATTTAAAAGTATTCTTCAGTTAAAAACGTCGTTTTCGACTGACGCAGCAAAGAAAATGTTTGAAACCAATCCCTTTTATCTCTCCACAATAGGAAAGTTAAAAACCAAATTAATTAAAAAAGTGTCCTTTTTGTTTTAAAGAGAATTAATTAAAAAAAAACAATGCCCCGTATTATAATAAACAACACATAGCATAATAAACTACGGCACTCTAAAGAATTCCGTTTTTGCTTTTTGTTTTATTCATTAGAAGTTGTTTTGTTGTTACCGAGCGTTGTATTCATAATTAATGTCTTGTTTGGAATATTTTAATTGTTAGTCCTTAATCAATTCAAGATAACTTTTATAACTTTTAAAACACACGTACATTGCTTCAAACCTACACTGGCTAACGTATTAGTTGCGTCTCTCTTCGTGACAGAAACCTAAACAGGCCTTGAATCCAATACGTAGGTACAGTCAATAGGACGTTAGGCTACCACAAAATATTAAATTTTCTTAATCGACTCTGATCTTTACTAGAAACAAGGTTGACAATCAATTAAAGAAATTTTACAGTTTTGGGTACCTAATCTGAAGTGTCGTTGATGGTCGTCGGATGTCGTTTAGGCATTTGACTAAAAGTTGACTTCATTGGTTTTGGAAGGCTTTGGAAGAACAATATATCCATTGTAATATGACATACAATAAGCGGATAAAGTTATTTTACTTGTATCAAATTTTCTTCTTGGTTCTGCCCTGTCTCGAAATGATTTGAGATCGGTGTAGTACGAACTTCTTCCCTCATAAGGTAAATAGGTGGATAAAGACACTGCAGATCATTTCAGTGAACAGCCTTTAACCAACACTAAAATAAATTTCAACAACAACATACACCAATAGGTAATCACCTGTCGTATCTTATAATATTGCTCGCACCGATTTATGGGTGCTACGGAAAATATATAATAAGATTTTAGAATATTAACCTTCTTAAAATATTGGCCAATATTTTCCTTTCCACTTAAAATTAAGCCTTGGCTCTTGTTCTCCACGGCGTAAGAGGTTTCCAGAAGGGAATAAATTATTATGGATTTAAAATAAAGTTTAATTTCTGCATTTAACCATTGCTCTATGTCCGGAGTATGCTAACCTTAATAAATGTTAAATGTAAGCCAAAACCTTGAGCAGTATGGATTGGCATGTTGTTATTCCAATCACTGTCTTCGTTCATCGGTCTCTCGCCATGGTCCTTTCCGTCACTTTTATATAAATTGATTCGTTATAAGCACCTTTCGGTGTGATGGATGATATGAATCTAAAGAGGGTGGATGCCTTGATGATGTCTGACCAATAATGAAAGAGGAAACATACTGCGCCGGCCCCAGACAAAGTGGGATCAGGGCAGGAAGAAGATTTAATTTAGCTTTGAGACCACGTGACATTGCCGTCACCGATTGGTAGAGTTGTCATCAACCCCTACCACTACCACTCCCACGAAATCATCTAATATAGTTGGCGAAATGCGTAATTTATGCGTGCTTTTACGTGTTAATTCAATGCTTCGAAAGCAGCTTGGTCATCAGACACAGCTGCTAGCGATGTCCTAGATCCTCCGCCAAGAAATTAATTAGTAACGAGTGAAAAAAACATTCTCTTTCAAGAATTATACCGTCCCGTCTGCTGAGGACGAACTAAAACAAGCAACGGATTTAAACCCAACTTAATTAGCCTTACTTAGCAAAGCTTTGCTCAGCGCCAGCTTTAGCATGTTTTAGTGGAATTGTTTTAGCCCCTTCAGATTGGAATGGTCTGGTCAACGGAGAAGTTTATAGTTGTCCACTTATGGCCAAGTTGAAAGCGGGAAAGGTTTTGACGACATCAAAATTATATTTATCTGAACATTATTAAATTAAAAAAAATATATTACATATAAAATATACGTACCTACTTAAAAATTTATCGGAAATAAAGGACATCCTCCACGTTTCATACATTTTTGGTCCAAAAAAAAAGTGCTGTATTCTGACAGAACACGTCGGCCTTAACATTTGTTAATATCGCACCAAAGCTGTAGCACCAATATTAGTACCTAGTGCTGTACAGGTTGGAAAGTTGAGATGGGCCATTGAGGGCAGCTACCAGATCCCTTGCTGCCACGCGAAAATGGTCCTAGGTGACCCTTCCCAACTATCAAATAGTTGGGTGATGACAATCGACATTCACAGATATTTTATTAAATGTACAGTCAGCGATAAAATCGTCTTTACCCTACTAAAATGTATGGAAAACGTTTTCTTTGATTTGTGGGTGTTCTATTACTCTAACCTCAGTTGGTCTCAAAGAGTGTTTTATCCTCTATGGGAATGGCATCGAGTGGCATTAAAAAAAATCTCAATTCTGACGATTTATTCTGACGATTTTTTCGCTAACTGTACATTTTATCTGAAAACTGTGAATGTCGATTGTCATCAATCAAAAAGTTTGGAAAGGTCTTAGATTATTTTCGCGTGGCAGCAAGGGATATGGTAGCTGCCCTTAATGCCCCATCTCAACTTTCCTCCCTGTATACATAGCACTACTTATATTGGTGCTACAGCTTTGGTGCCATATTAACGAATGCTAAGGCCGACGTGTTCTGTCAGAATACAGCACTTTTTTATTGGCACTTTTGATTTTGGGCCAAAATGGAGGATTTCGTCTGTTTGCCGCATTTTTTAGAGATTTTCACTTATGTATTTTCTTTGTAATTTTATTTACAGCAAAATTAATAGCCACCAATTTATATACTGCGATGTTGCTGGTACTATAATAATCAACTCTGTATTCACCAGAGTACACACTTTAGGCTGCATGCCCGTTTTGGGCCCCTTTCCCCTACATAATGAATGCGGCTGTCAGTTCTAGCTGGCGTTTCTGCAACTTGTTTCTGCTTATTCGCCCGGCTTCATGCTCTGCCTAAGTAAAAAGCGTATCTTACATCAGATTTATGTCAAGTGAGTGCTTGTGATGCGCATTTCGCTTTTTCAAATCCGACTTAATTACGATCGTCATAAAGTCTGCTTTGCAAAAACTCTGGCTGGATTTTCATTTGCCGCGCGATGTGGAATTGTTTTGGTTATTTCTTAAAAGGTTTTCTTTTTTATGGTTATTGTATATTAATTATTATAGAACAAGAAAGCCGAACTTTATATTTCTCTCACACTATCATTTTTATCTTGCTTAGAACAGACTTGTAATTTTCCAAAAAATATTCGATAAAATCTTAGTGCATTTACATCCTAATTTAGTACATACATAGATCACGCCTTCTTCTCCAATCGGTTAGGAAAAGTTGTGTACGCATATAGCTTATTTCTAGTCCCATGTAATGGGGAGCGATCTTATTGCCATTCACCGAGAGCCGTAATCGCAGTAATTGGCTAGAAGTGTACCAATAATACTACTGCCCATCCACATTAATTACTACTTTACGCCTTGTAGGACCACGAGCAAGGTAGGGGTGATCACACTTGTATCTGCCATCACCATACCAACCATACTGCCCAATTTCAAAAACAATTTAGATCATAATTGAGAGTTCAGTACATATTATTATTTAAAATGTAGCGAAGTACGCGACTTAACTGGTCCATTAAATTTCCGTACAGCCTGAAAGCAATTTCTTATCATCTCTAAAAGCGTAATCTTGAAATTATTACACACTGAAGAGAAAATGCAGAATATTTCTCACATCGCGAGCATGAATTCTAATTAAATTTTGCACCGTGTTGCTGGCGTTGGCGCTGTACGAAATTGAATTTCGTTTGTTTTTCCTTTTTAAAACATGACGTGTGGTGCATACAATTAGTTTTTAAGGACACAACAAGCTACCTGTCCCCTTGGAAAATATTTTTGATTAGAAAAAAGAACACAACCATGCAGCTAAGCGCTCGTGTTGTGGAAATCGTGTGTTCATCTAACAGAGGAGGGACTCGCAGAATTCCAAAAGTAGGATCCCCAGTTAATTGGAACAAGTTAAACACAAAGAACCCACGTTATAAGAAAACTATTTATTTATTCATAATAATAACAATAATTTATTTATTTACGATAACAAAATCCATTACTATAGTTTTTTACAAGTTAATATATAGAATGTGGTGGTTAGAAAAAGTTCGAAAAAATAACCACCATTTCTATACACCCATATTCTTTGTACTAATATTTCTAACATGCATATAATGTTGAAATTAAAATTAAAAATAAATTAATATAAGTCAACGATAAAATGTCAAATTAAATTACATAAAAACAAGATAGAAATAACATGAAAATATGGACAGCGTCAAATTACGAAAATACATACCTACAATGTCAAGTGCTAATACCTAAAACATCATCTCCAGCCCTTTAAGGTAACTGGCCTTCCCTATAAATAGAATAATAAAGGAAGAATGGGGCATAACCCACAACGCTGGCCCAGTACGGAATGGTGGTACAGGAGACAATTTTTCGAAAATTTTCTAGCCTATTTTTTCTTTGTTATATTTTTTTTAAAGATGTTTATGACGTTCATATAGCAAAAAAATACGAGTACTGTGTGGTTTGCATATTATTATAAAGGTTGTATATAACACTTAAAACTTAAAAAGGTGCCTAGAGAAACCTCTAACTCGTCAAATGCAGGTTGCCAACAATTCAGCCTTGCCGAGATACGAACTTTCCTTACGAAATGACTTGGTTGTGCAGTATAGCAAACTTCAACGGAAGAATTTACAGGCAGTGAGCACGCCCACGGGCGATATTCGTTTGTTTGTGGATTATTATATTCTTAAATGTTATCATCATAAACTATTACGTTTATAGCACACAAAGAAGATTATACAAAAAAGAAAGAAAGTATTTCCGTATTATTTCGATGCATTGATATTATTTTCTGTAGTTGGTTTGATGACCATCAACACAATATCATTACAACTGCGCACAGGCGATGGATGGAAGAATATTATTATAGGGAGTCTGATGATGGAAGTGCAGAATACAAGTTATCAAGAATCGTAAGAGAGTCTTAAAGCAACTAAATAAAAATATGTTTTATTCATTAAAAGGTATCATATCATACACTCACGACTCGTCCATAGAAATACATTAAACATGAATAAGCCAGCCCCGAGTCATCCCATGGGTGTCGTAGAAGTCGACTAAGCACCTTGGGGCACCCGAATGGTGGAGGCCAAACCACCTACAATAGCATACCCAAAGAGGGTTGGTCAGGCAGGCGGCTGGCTGTAAAACCTAAGCCTAAACCTTGGAATGTTGTAAATTGGAATGTTGTCATTCTAAATACTCTCTCCGTTCATCGGTCTCGACATGGTCCGTTCCGTCTCTTTTCTATACAATCATTCAACACTAGCACCTTTACGGTGTGATGGATGATATGAATCAAGAGGGAGTGGATGGCTTGATTTCGTCTGATCGATATAAACGGAAGAGGAAACATACTGCGCCGACCCCAGATAGACTGGGAATAGGGCAGGGAGAAGATGTTTATTGACATATATGATTGAGTATGAGAACTAGACAACACATTATTGGTACCTAGTTAAAATAGCTTAATTTTAGTGGAATTTACGAAATCGTCGAAATACAGTAATCACACGACAACAAATCTACATCCACAGCTATAACATTTATGTAGTCTTTTACCGTATAGCATCCCTTTTTGAAAATAATGTTTGTTACTTGAGTCATTGAAGTTAAGTCTATTTAAAAATAATAAGTATTACATACTTATTTTTTTATTTCATTAAATTAATTATGTCACATAATGAGTTATTGAAGTTAAGTCGAGTTGAGAAAATGAGTGTCAATCCATTATGTCACATAGAGTAAATTAAGTGTGAAAAAAAATTCTGGACACTAAGATTTAAATAAAAAGAGTCATGACAAATTGCATAGCTAATTCTTCTATTAGAAATATTGGACCCATTACTTCAAAAAGGGAGGAACATCGGCGAATAGAGCTATTATTTTCGTCTTCTGGGCAAGATAGCAAGGGATTGTGAACTTTAAATTCACAATCTTAAAGAACCGTTTAATTCTTTCACAAAATAAGTCGCACAAAAAAATTAAAAATATTGTCTGCTTTAAAGTTATGGCAATAAAACTTACTTTTGCAAGAAAATAATTCGATGCATTTATTAGATATTATTCTTTTTTATAAAACCCGTATACCAAATAAAATTAATTCAGAAATGTACCCTGTCGTTGAATTTAATCATAAACAGCATTCAAATGTATTAATCAACAAACCTTAGGTATAAATATTACAAAAATTCAAGCTTTTGAGAGTCTTGTTTTTATTATTTTTTTAATCACATCTTTGTAGACCTTTTTGCATCGTAACCTTTTGCTACACGTGCCGAATTTTAATGGCCGAACAGAACGGAATTAAAAACTAAATTGCTTTAAAGTTAGAATACCTGTCCTTATTTTTTTGCGGAGTGACAAAACATTTGCATGACAAGCTCCTCCAAACGGTGGCACTGTTTAACATATTATTGCTTTCCCTATTTTAATATTCAAACTTTTCTTCCGGATTTTTTTTGCGTAATAAATATTCTAGCATGCGACTTAACAAGATATTATGTATCTCTTCGTTTTTAAATCATAATCGCAAATTGTATTGATATTTTTTATAAACAAAGTAACTATTCTAATTTCGCTATAACATGGACTCTGGTATTTCAATCAATATTAGTAATCTCTCTTTCTCCACCACAGAATCTTTGCGTTTCGTTTCATATGCAAAATTATTTTCAAGAATTCGAATGATATGGGAAATGATAAACTTTATTTTAAAGATAATTATTTTTATATTCAAACATGATAGTGAAAAGATTTTATAAGACAAAGAATTTACTAAAAAGACATGATTTTCTAGGAATTTACTTTAGTTAAAACAATGCTTTATGGCTCATAAGGGCAGTATTGCTCTACACCTTTAAACAATCTAGACGGAGCACTAAAACTACTAACTCCGGCTGTGAGCAATACATGCAATTCTAGTCTTAATGAACAAAGGTGCAGGAGTCAGCATCGTGTACACACTCTCAAACTGACTTACTCCAACTGAAATTGCTAAAATTGGCTTTTAAAGCATCTCTCGTTGGATCAAAGAACTTTTGAGCGATGAATGTGGTGTGTGTTCTGGACTGGAAGTAGTTTTGTTTCGTGAAATATTTTCGCCACGTACGGTGTACATCCATCAGCAAAACTATGTTGGCATTTAAGTACTCTGACACTTTAAGTACTAGGTCACAGTTGGGATAATGAATGACAGTAGGTAAGTTTACGTTAAAAAATAGATTGCGTTGGTTCAGTGTTCACACATAAACCACAAACTGGCAAAATAGCGTAGCTCTAAAATATTATGGACGACAAAGAGAAAAATTAAGAAGAAAATTTCCCAAAAAAAAACCCTCACAATAAAAATATGTTGGACGGCGGCTGCCTATACCACTCGGTCAACCAGGAAGTCAATTTTCTCGTTGTACGTTCAGTTCACGTTCTAAGCCAACGGGGACCCTCGTTATATAGAAATAAATCTCTAGCATCCAAAGCAGGTATCTTTACAAATAACGTGGTTAAGCTTGGGTTTGCTTTTTAATTAATAATAGAACATTATAATTCCAAGGAGGACTAACTCTTTTGTTAACAATTGGTTGAAGTTATTGCAATTGTTGCTTTTGCTATTACCTATGTATTTGTATAATGTAATCTACATTATATAAAGTTTTGATAAGTAAACAACATATTATTATACCACACTCCTCCAAGTAGGACAATTTTAATGATTTTTTAACTTTTACATCTTAATAACTCCTTGTTTATTATATTAAATAATAAAATTTCTACAATAATATGCATTTCTGACTGTACCGTCATGTATCATTTCGAGAAAGTTCACAAAATTTAAATTTTAATTGTCATCTTGATCTACAATGGTTTGATTTATTTACGGTATGACCCTACTTGTAGGTTGGTACCTACCCATTTTTTATGTTTATTACTTCCTTTCTCATGGCTTTGGAGCAAAAAAATAGCGTAGAAAGTGCCTGCCATTGGGTGAGCTTTGTTAAAAATCAATTGATGACATTTCCCAGCGTATATCTAAAAGCAACTTGGAGCACTCAAATGGTTGAGAGCAAATCACCATCAACAGCATCATCAACAGATGATGATGATGCAACAACAGCATGCCAAATAGGGTTGGTGAAGGTCTATACTGACAGATAGGTAGTCAGCATAAGATTCAATAATATCAATCATAGCATCTTATTCCAAAAACAACACTCCAAGTCCACAAGTCCATTTGCCTAGTTAACAAACACTCCAATAGCTGTCTCGCTTTCTCTAATCGAGTTGAAGTGAAAGGGAATCACTAAATTTAGTTGGAGAGGATCAATTTCGATTGCTTTCGGTCAAAGCTTGGCTGTCTCACCGGCCGCTTTACGCTTGTGCCCACACTTTAATACGAAGCCTTAGCAGGAAAGCTCTGTGGCCCTAACAACAGTTTAGCCAACGTTTAACTAGTAACAACTTCTCAATAGTTTTGAAAACTTAAATTGCCAAGTTACGGAGGCGGTAAGCCGGGGGCCCCGACACAGCTATGCGGGGCTTTTTAAATAGCAGCTAATTTAGCTTCCTTTGGGAATGCAGTTCGCTTAGTTCGTCCTTTGAAATGTGAGCTAGTTAGGTGAAATATTTAGCCTTAGAAATAATTTTATTACCGGCAGAGCAGAATATAAATTGTCACTACCCCCAATCTTTATAAAGTCGTACAAGGTGACTAAGGGTTAAGCTACGATGATTATTCGGCCGCAGCGTTCCTCTTATATCACCTAGCAACATAATGCGACTATGATGGCAATAGGCTCGCCACCTATTACATGGGACCTAACATTAACGGCGAAACGTGGGTGATTAATTACCTCTGCCTACCCTTTGGGGAATAATTGGACATGACTTAAGTATGTATGTACTACTTTCCGATTCTTTTCAAGGTTTTGACTAAGGATTTACAGTGGAGTCTTTTTAGGTACGCTGTTGTTCATAGTTTGCCCTCATCCATTCGGCAACTTCAACATGCTTCTTGGTATACACCACGCAACGTCCCTCAGTCGACTTTATCGAAACCTCTGAACTGAGTGTGGGGCTGGCACTGTGGCACATCTCACGCTGTTTTGTCGCTGCACCGCTGACCTATATGAAACCTTATATTTAAAACGCAAAAGCACTATTTTCAATAGCATTACAGTGGCTTCCGTAGAACACATTAACATTAATCATTATTTCCACAATACACTGCCCCAGCTGCCGCGGACTCCAGATTGACCTGCTTAATGTGGCGGAAAATGGAATTTTCCTGTGCGATAGAGGCGAGACAAATAGCCCATACGCCGAGCAACGAATATTTAGACAGCTCCTTGTATGTCATCATTAGTCTTCGTTTTATGGTCTTACGGGGTTTGATTGAGAGGTCCCCGGATGTCCAAAAACCTATTCACTGTCATAGCTGACGCGAATAAGGCTCAAATTCGATTGTGTTCAAACTTGTGTAAGTCTTCAGACTAGTATCTTATTATCGTTTCTCTTTTTGACTAACCAAAAGACTGCCGCACTCAGAGACGTCAAATAACGTTAATGAGTACTTAACGTCAAAAAATTACAATTCAGACCTAGTCGCTATTCTTGCTGGTCTGTGGTCTAGATTTGAATAAAAATTTTTGACATTAAATACTCATTAAAGCTAATTGACTTCTCTGAGTGCGGTAGTAAGACTTAATTCCATTATATTTAGAACTCACAATGTCGTTGTCTTATTTTTGTATTTATTATACGCCATGTGTCTTCGATGACGGATTGACTTTTAAGGTCTGTGTACACAAACCCAAATGACCACAAACGATGTTTTCCTATAATTATGTCAGTGAAATGCTTTGTTAATTATATTTTTCTTTATGCATTTCATAGTAAGTTTGTACAGATGTTAATATTACTAAATAAAACTTAGTGTAAGTTAGCCGTAGTAGTTGTTATATATTACGATAATTTTAGAACATAAAAATAAAGAGACGTGTGACGACGGTGGAACAGAACACAATGATCTCCACCCACTAACCTCACCCATAACGTACAAGTTGACTAAGGCATATGAATATGATGAGGATTGGGCAGCAGCGTCCCTAGTACACTTATCAATAAGGAGATTAATGTATCCGATAGAAGAACAATTAAATAGCTAGCGAAATGTGGGTGTTGAACACCTGTGCCTACCCTTGGAAAATTAATAGGCGAGATTTATGAATGTACGTAATCTACTAGTGACGTCAGTAAAAAAAAATATTTACCCTACTCTCTCTACTCTGCAAACAGATCGGCCAAGAAGCCATTTCTTCATAACTTCGTGATAGATTCCAGTCATTTTTTAACCGTGACATGTCTAGATTGCGCGACGCTGACTAATGGTTGGCGCCGGAAAGGGATTCGGGTAGCACAGGTATCTGAAACTACGCACTCCATCTTGCCCTTAATTGTAATAAAAACACTGAATCGACAAACAGTTTTGGCTGGGACGAGTCCATTTTTTAAACTTGGCCGCAATCAAAGCTAATATTTTATATTTTCTTGTTTTAATTTTGTTTTTCTCTCTAACACATACAATATTAAACTTTATTGAAACCATATAGATACATATTTGGTGCATGCTTTGTTTACTAAATAATCTAGCTAACGATTTCAAAGTGCTGGTAGGTAGGTACTTATTATGTTGTAAGATTGATAATAATTAGTAGGTATAGTGTAGTTCCAAAATAAAACTATTAGGTAAAATACCTTTGTGACATAGATGTCAAAAGTTAATTCAAGTAGGTATATTTCAATCAACATTGGCAATACTATCACGCAAATAAGCAAACACGAAATGATTACGTTTTCCGGTACCGATTTCTGGATAAATGCCATCAATTACCTATTCGTTGGTAAATTCTGAGCGTCCATCAAAGCCTATTTTCCTTTCATGTTTCTATCTTCGCCAATATTAATTTCTAGTTTCGACTTCCATAATGAAGCCATCAGTTTGTACATCAATCATACCTAATACGTGGAGGAAGCGATGTAATTAATGTTGTATTTTACCTAATGAACGCCCGGAGAGTGGCTTTATACTTTCTGTCTGTATAAAGACGGCAAATGCTCTCATAAACAAACGTCTCGAGGTAATAATCTTGAACAGAAATTAAAATATTCGAGAATGAAATAAAAAATTATTACATACATACATACATAAATCACGCCTATATCCCCGAAGGGGTAGGCAGAGGTGAACTAGCACCCACGTTTCGCCAGTTATGTTAGGTCCCATGTAATAGGTGGCGAGCCTATTGGCATTTATCGGGCACAAAAGTCGCAGTAGGTAATAGCTAGATGATATACGAGGAACGCTGCTGCCCATTCCTCATCACTGATTTATCCTTAGTCGCCTTGTACGACACCCACGGGAGAGATTTGGGATGGTGACAATTGTATTCTACTCTGCCGTCACCACACGGCTGAATAAAAAATTATTAAAATTCCATAATGAAAAAGTATTCTTACTTACATCTTTTTCTGTGCAATGATTTAACTAACAGTAGAGGTTTCAAAAAAAATTTATGTTAATAATAAATCTATCTACATATGTATATAGATAATATTTTCAAAGTTCTAAATTATTGGATAAGTAACCACGGATAATGCCGACGCTTGCCTCGAGTTTCTTCAACCTTCTGAATGCTCATCATGCAGTTGATACATTGCATCTGCAATTGCCAACATTTAGTAACCTGCCCTTTTAAGACAAGTGGCCAATCTGTTCAAAAATACAATACAAATGTATGAAACTTACGTATTAGGCCCCTTTCATTCTTCGGCGTGTACCGGTCGCACACGCACGATACCGGTGCATTTTGTATGAATCTACGCAACCAGCCGCACGCGGAACAATGAAAGCTACTATGAACCTTCATACAAAATTGTGCCGTTCGCTTTCGCCGGTGATACGCCGAAGAATGAACGGGGCCTTACAGAAAAAAGAACATGGTCACCATCACGTCAAATGTAAGAAAAGTTGTCAAAAATTAACATTTGTATTCTAATGTTTTCTTATATTTGCACGAGCACTACACATTTGAAATAAAACAACTTTTACGGATAAGATTCGCGTATAATTTGGTTTTTCACTTTACAGTGGCCGTAGTCCGCCCGTGACCACGGCCACTGTAAAGTGATCGAAACGTCGGGTTAAATAATTAATATGCCAAACACCAAATTATACGCGAGTCTTATCCGTAAAAGTTGTTTTATTTCAAATTTGTATTCTATTTGTTCAAATAGATTAGCCACCCAGTCTCCCTTAAATTCTTTCACTGATTAGGAAGACTAACTGCCGCACTCAGAGACGTCAAATAACGTTAATGAGTACTTAACGTCAAAAAATGACAATTCAAAACTAGTCGCTATTCTTGCCGGGTCTATGATCTAAATTTGAATGAATATTTTTGACATTAAATACTCATTAAAGTTAATTGACGTCTCTGAGTGCGGCAGTTAGTAACCAACCCATGGTATTTAAGCATGACACGATAGGTAAATAGGCTGAGCTGTCTGTAAACCACTATAATATCATATCAAGGAGAGTATCATAATTGATGATAGCTTTTCAATTTTCCCGAATACGGCTTCGCTTATTAAATTTGTCAAGTCATCAATAGAAGGAACAGGAAATGCTCGTACCTACTCAGAATGTCAATGAAAAGCGAGGCTGAGCTTAATAGATTCATACCAATACCTATAAGTTTATAAGGAGGTATATTTAAAAAGTCGCCTTCGTAAAGCTTGTTAAATCTGAAAAATGATCAATCAGACAATGAAAACGTTACGAAAATTTTCAATGTGTGTAGGTAAAAAATGTACAAAACAAAAGACCAAAAAAAGAAGAAATGAAATAACTTAAGTAGCTAGTACTTAAGGCATTATGACTTACCTACTACTTTTGAGATTACAAACCTTTGTAAAAAATTATTCGCAAAGTTTAGAGGTAAAAATATCTGACCCTTCTATTAAAAGAGAGTGTGCCAATTCAGATCTAGTGAAGTGACAGCTTACTAGGGCTGACATTATTTTTGACTATTTGGTGAATAATTTATTTTTTCAAGTCAATCTGAATTGGAATTGGCTATTTTAACAGATTTTTCATTTAAAAAGGTTTGCAATCTCAAAACTAGTAGCCTTTAAGAACTACACACATAAATTACGCATATTTCGACGGTCCCTACGTATAAAAGGACATGTTGAAAATGGCCATTTTTTATTACATACATTTATTATGGCTTTAGTTTGTCTATACGCTCATATCAATATATATTTTTTTACTTGTATAAATTTTACTACATACACAAACCTTATAAGAGATAAAGTATAATAATTTTATGGAATTGGTGCCGTAGGAAATGCGCGCCACTCGGTGAAACGCGGTCTTGTCAAATTTAACGTATAAAGAGATATGTCTATATGTATTAATTAATTTTTTGTATGGTGATGTTTAAGGTATCCTTGTAAAGATAATTTTATTCTACTTTTTATAAAGTTTTACGAGGATTTTGTTATAAAATATTGCATTATTTATTCTTACGTATAAACAGTTATCTTGGACTTGTCTGACATGGTTTTATTGAATAATAGTGTAAAAACAGTCATCTGTCAGTTTTTTTTCGGTTTTTAACTGTTAAAAACTTTTACAATATAACAACAATAACCTTTCGCGAAAAATAATATTCATAACTTTAAGAATTTTTTCCCAAGAGCGATTTAAACTTTCATTTCAGTCTTTTGTAAACCTTAGTTTTATACATGTCCTTTTATACGTAGGGACCGTCGATTTATTTCCGAAGATCCTTCGCAGAGGTGAATAATTATCCCCACTATTCGTCAATATGTTAGGTCCCACCAAATCGGTGGTGAACGTATTGTATTGCCATCTAAGGGGCACGTAAATCGCGTTGGTGGTTTAAGATGAATGCTGCCGCCCATTACTCATTGCTGTTTTTACCCTAAGTCGCCTTGTACGACACCCGTGGGAGAGAGGAGGGGTGGTGACAGTTGTATTTTGCTCTGAAGTCACGAATAATCGAGCGAATAAGTACATTAACAACATTAAAGAAAATTAACGTCAATAAAATAAGGCAGTAAATAAAGTCGAGTAAAAATTATTAATTTTGATATATTTAAATGTGACCTTCATTTCTTTGCTTTATTGTATTTTATTTGGTACGTTTATAGGTAGTTACTTTCTAACTTTTTATAAATTATAAAGAGGCTTGTAATCTCATAAAACGAAAAATGTAGCTTTAAATAGCACCAATTAATTAAAATTGAGGAAAAAGTCCTTTTTCGACTATTTTATTACTTTTTATTATATTAAAATATTTTTATGGTGCTCGTCTAAGTGACCCTTAATTTAATTTCAAAGGAAAAAAATGGCGTCTGTCTACGGTTTTTATAATTATACAGTTGGTATAAAACTAGGAGAGGCTTATTTTGTTTCAAGGATTTTCTTACGGGAACATTTTACCGAAATAACTTTTCTTTTTAATAAATTACGCGGTAGGTGTGTTATTACGGATTTATTTAATAAAAAATTCAGGCACAAGATTTGAAATTTCGCTTGTGAACATTTTAGGGAGATGTCGTCTATTTTTTAAACTATTGGACAAGATTAATGATCTATATAAAAAGTAAATGGTATAATGTATGGAACTAAACTGTTATTTAGGTACTAAGGAACTAAAGGTTAATATAATATAAAAATAACCACCGATACTCTGCCAGCCTGATAAAAGAGAATTAGTGTGTGTTCAAGCATTGGGTCTAACAATGCTGGCCCCGGTACCCTAAGCCACAACACAACGTTAAGTAACTAGCTATACTTAAATACAGAGTATTATGTCTGTCTATTTATGTACATATTGTTAGTTACCCAGACGGGGGTCTTTTGAAAAGCAAAAACCGTTACACCCTCTCTCTCTTAAATATTCAAGACCCACCTAATTGGGACATGTCTCTTGAAGTGAATTAATTGAAGAATTGGAAAACTAGATAGCACGCGCTAAGTCTTTTACTGTTGAATGAAATTAATGAAGGTCCGCTTGTACAATTCGAACAATCTCTAGCCAATGAATTCTATCAACCGTCAGAACTTACAATTATTTTAAAGGGTGAATTTCCAAGTCTAGTTTAAACGGAGAGGTCTTTAGAACCTCTATACAATGTTAGTTATACAGTACAACGAATCTATTTACGGCAATAAAAAAACATGCATAAATCACTAGAGAAGCTGGATGGCACAGTGACATAGCGCGCTCGGCCTGTGATTGCGTAAACTAAGCAAAGTTCGTTAAGGCCGGTCATTAGATGGGTGACCAAAAGTATAAACCCTTAGACGCCTTGTACGCCACAAAGGTTGGTGGTGGTCTTGTACCACATGGTACAAGTAAAAATATGCATCGTTTGACGAAAATTTAATCCAAAATGGGGTTGTTGTCTTTTCATCCTTAAGGATGGGTTTTCAAAAAATTCTTTATTCATTTTATACTGTATTCTGTTTTCAACCGATCAAATATTAATAAGGTAATTTCCTTTTTCAACCGAAAAATTGTGTTCATCGTTCAGCCCATTGCAATAATGCTAAGAGGTTTCTAAGGAAAAATATGGTCAGCATAAGCTATAATAATTATTAGAACAGACTTGTTGCCGTAGGGGTACAGAACATTTCGAAACGCTTTTTTATTTATGCCGTGTGGTGACAGCAGAGAAGAATACAACTGTCACCACCCCAAATCTCACCCGTGGGTATCGTACAAGGCGACTAAGGATAAATCAATTATGAGGAATGGGCAGCAGCGTTCCTGTTATACCACCTAGCAATAGCAATGTACTGCGAATTTTGTGCCCGATAAATGGCAATAGGCTCGCCACCTATGACATGGGACCTAACATAATTGGCGAAACGTGGGTGCTGGTTCACCTCTGCATAGCATAAGATATGAAAAGTTTGCTAAGGCCTGTCTTGAGATCGGTGACAAAAAAATATTATTATTATCCCGAGTAATACATACATATATAAATCACGCTTATAATATATCCTCGAAGCGTTTCGTCAACTTTTTTCAATCCCATGTAATAGGGGGCGCCTGTTGCCATTATATCGGGTGCTTAAATCGCAGTATATTGCTAGCTAACAAAATACAAACGCCGCTGCCCATTCTTCATCCGTGTAATAGTATAATACTTACTTTCCTCAAAACACATCTCACAATACCACATCTCTTGCTGCTGCCCATTCCTCATCAGTGTTATGCTAAAATACTTACTTTCCCGTAATGTGGAAAACACAATAACTCACGTTATCACATCTCTTGTCCTAGGTGTCACCAGTCTCCGGGACGTACAGCTACTCGTCAAGCCTCCAATGGTTATCCGAGGTGGAACGGCAGCGCTGATCTGCTTCAGGGACATGCAGGGAGCACCATTGTATTCCGTCAAGTGGTATCGGGGCAACCACGAGTTTTACAGATATACTCCGATGGAGGATAGGCCTACGCAAGTCTTCGGGCTTCCAGGGATATCTGTTGACGTGAGTGAGACTTTACATCTGAAATTAAAAAATAATAATTTAACCCTTGTCCTGCGTGGGTAGTTTGACAGACGTGTCGCCCCAAGGACTAACACGTCTGTCAGACTACCTTTTTTTAATATCGAAACAATTGTGATCGATGACGCAGTAACTAATGGACCGGTCTGATGGCGTACGCTGTATTTGACATTTATCTCCTTACTTGGACATTTATCTCATTATACTAGCGAGAATGGGCAATAACTTACCATGCTGGCACAGTGTGGATTGGTGGGTAATAACGATTTTAAATGCAGCCTATACCAATAGCTTAACGTGCCTTCCGAAACACAAAGGAACGTAAGATAATAAATATTTTCTTCACCTATCCAATTACCAGCCTTATAACAGTGCTTAGTCTACGCAATCATCAATAATGAATATGAATTATATTTTGATGTGTGGTGACGGCAGATCAGAATACAAATTTAATGTCACCACCTCAAATCTCTCCCGAGGGTGTCGTACCTACAATAGCGTCGCTCTCTATTAACTGTAGTCGCTGTCTAACCTATTGGGGATAAATAGGCGTAATTTACATGATAATGCCACGGGTTTGACTAAATGAATAAAAATCTACGAGTGGTTAATGAAGACTTGTAAAGGATAAGGACCCTCTTTGTAGAAATATCAAATTTCATCCCGTATCGTGTTCTGAGAATCTTAAACTTGAAGGGTATGCTCTTAACAAACGACCAAGAAAACAAGACATCTTGCTAACTCAAGGCATAGGGTAACGCTAACGAGTAGGTACAGCCGACAGCATATCACGTTTTACAAAGTTTGGACTGAATTCCATCCTACGCTAGTATGGTAAGATTCAAAGTTTACTGAAAGAAAAGTTTGTAGTCATAAGATAACATGCTTCTTAACTTTGATGGTGCTATGTAGTTTAAGTAACTAGTAGACAGAAAGAGAAATTATTGCAAGTGTATTCATTAAATTATTTGTTTCAAAGTGTATTCTTTCCATTCTAGCTTGGGATTGAATAAAATAAACATAGAATGTGCTAGTGTTTCGCCAATCATGTTAGGCTCGTCAATTAATATGATTGGCGAAACGTGGGTGTTTCACATCTTCTTTTCTTCTTTGGGGATGGATTGACATTATTTATGTATGTTTATTTCAGTAAGATGTCGATATAATAAGACCACGTCGGTGTTATTTGACAGGACAAAATGTCGGCCAAATTCTAAAAGGCACTTTTTTCTACAGTTTGGGTTTAACTGTCATTATTTTTGGTAAAACATTTTAAAATATTGCCATCGCCGACAATAATAATAGTATAATTAATTTTAAGAAGAGTATCTGGTTTTTATCGCTAACCGGT
This sequence comes from Cataclysta lemnata, assembly GCA_963931975.1. NCBI lineage: Eukaryota > Metazoa > Arthropoda > Insecta > Lepidoptera > Crambidae > Cataclysta > Cataclysta lemnata. The sequence continues at coordinate 13,547,270 of OZ008339.1, forward strand.
TTTACAGCGAGATAATAATTGCTGTAATTAGAGTCATGTTATGCAACAAGCGCGATTAAAATTATGTCCTTAGCTGTTTCAAAGATAATGCCTATCGAAGCATTTTCATCAACAACATTTTTCGATTACACCACACATAACACTTACTAGGTATTCCAAAAATAGTATGGATAATGGACCATAATCCACCACGCAAGTCCAGTGCGAATTGGTGGGTACGACTGCAGTTGCAGCAATGCAATGAACTCGATATAATACATTTATGGTCACCCATCCAATGACCGGCCTTAGCGAACATTGCTTAGTTTATGCGATCACAGGCCAAGTGCGCTAAGCCACGCGCTATCGACGAAGGAAGGACGGTGAGGGTCTATTCGGCAAGTTCGCAGCTGTGCGTCAACTTAACACTCCAGAAGGTTCCAACGACGTCAACCCGAAGTATTTAGAAATAGAAAAGTTGTTGCTCGGGCCGTCTTAATTACTTTTCTTTACGCTATTCCCCTTGAGATTTTAGGCGTGATGCCAAAACTTCTTAGTTTATTGACTGCTTAAAAGGAAACGCCTGTACTTTTAAATGGGAACTTTCATTTGTTTTTAGGTTCAAATTTGCAAAAAAAACTGTTGCGTCATTCATTCATTTTGAAAGCTCAGCTTCGTGAAGTGTGTCCAAAGTTTACGATCAGCTTAAAAAGGGCGCTCTGTGTATAAACTCGTCTCCGTGGTTAGTGGGAATAGATAAAATGAGAAAAAAAAAACAACAAAGTACCTACAACTACATACATACCGAGGGGTGAAAGCCTATTTGGTTTAAGCGACATTTTTTGAATTTTACAGGAGAGCGTTTCAAAGTTTTTAATTTCGGAAAAAAATTCATTGCAAAAAAACGGTTTGTTAATTTTGCCTGAAAATCTTACAAACTAGTTTTGATTTATAAAACCCATATTCTGGTTACATTCTTCACTTTGTAATGATAATAATTTTGAAAATAAATGTCGCTTCACTCAAAATAGCCACATAATAGAGTAAGGCAAAATGATTTAACTGCCACTTTGTTCTGCTGACGGTTGCAGGCAAAGTGGTTTAAGTGTTATTTTCATTGTCTGGCAGAGTATGGCAAAGTGCTTTAACCTACATTCTACCAACTGGATAGAAAAAAATCTATTTGGCTTAAACTCCAAAATGAAACATGTCAGAGTCAAATCATAATGGCTTAAATAACAGTTTGAAAACTATGACATTTGTTTTAAATCGCATATGTTTGTATAACTTTATAAAGAATGGTGAATAATACCATGCACTTATTTCTCATTTTTAAATTACAACGTCAGTGGAGATGATGTTTTTTTTTAACCTATGAGAACCTATGAAAAACCTATGAGAATCATCCTCCTTATAATTTTCATAAGCAGTTTTTTTAACAACTATTTATGCAACATATTAAGGACCGGTTTCTTGATGCATAGTTAACTCAACCAATTGTTAAAAATTGTTACTAATGGTTAAATAACGGACTGATATTCAATCATCAGTAACAATATCAGACTGATATTTAACTATTAGTAACGATTTTTAACAATTGGTTGAGTTAACTATTTATCAAAAAACTGGCCCTTAATTACAAGTATTCTTTTTAAAAAAAATAGCTTTCCATTTCAGTCGTGATTGTTATTAGTATGTTTAACAATTAAAACTAAATTATAATTATAAAAATTTAACGACTGTTAAAATAATCAACAAGGTTTTTTCAAATTCGTATCGTAATACTCGTTGACGACAGACTGGACTGAAGCGCCCGCGCAGGGGGGTGGGTTATTTATACCCGCGGCACTCAAATGCGCCGGCGGCAAACAACCATTGTTTGATCCGACGTTGCAAAATTGTCACATAATAATATTTGCATGTTTGAACGTACATAGATATCATTAATTTGAGTTTTCATAAGTGCTTCAAGTAACTTATGGTAAACTTGAGATATGTTTGACCGACACTCAATTAAATTAAAGAGTACGGATCAATTTCTGAAACGACATGCTAGTCAAGTTTTGCATCCAGACGATAATGATTCAAACAACATTTTATGATGAAAGGACATAGAGGCAAAAAGGTTGAAGCGCCATATCATATTTTTTTTAGATTCAAGCAAAATGTTTTAAGCGACGGTTACTCCTAAAAGTAATGATAGGCAAAACGCTCTAACCGCCATTGAGTACTATTATTGTGAAAGCACAAACAGTTTAAACGGTTTTTAATAAAAAAAAGGTATGGTTCATATCCATTTTCTCTAAAAATAGTATTGATTTTTGTCGTTTCATACATCAATGCTCTAAAATGAAGCCAAAATTTTCGTTGGTTTAAACGCCAAAAAACTGCTTCGATATTAATGGGAAAGCCAGCTCAGTCGACGCAGAAAAATTCGCTGATTCCAAATATCTATATAACTCAAAATCGCCCTAGGTGTCGCTTAAGCCAAATAGGCTTTCACCCGTCGTACATTAACCACACCTATTTATCCCTGAAGTGTGAGGCAGAGGTGAATTAACACCCAGATTTTGCCAATTGTAATGCCATCTAACGGTTGGTGACAATTGTATTTTGCTCTGCCGTCACCACAGGGTACTACGAATGTTCATACACTCAATTGATCACAAAGACAGAAATACGCTTAGGCGAAACTACATTAACATCGGAAACCAGTGTGTCAATCCAATGCGGGCCATATCAATCATTGCTTAGTTTACGCAATCAATGGCTTAACGCCCTAAGCCACTGCGCCGTCGAGAACTTCCCCCAAAATAAAACTACCCGGAAGACTTAAAAATGGTCTCCAGTCTTCACCGAGTCAATTTAGCAAATTGACAAATTCATGATAGTGTACCAAATTCAGAAAAATCCAAGCAAATATCCCGGGTCGAATTTAATGTCTCGGATGTATTACACAATCCGGTAAGTAAGCCGACCTGGCGAGGCTTACATTCTTATAGCTCGGCATTCTCCGTAGAGCAAATAGAAGAAATTTCCCTTCTTGTTTGCTCTTCCTATGTCAATGCTATTACACATTTTCTGAGCGAAAACAAGATTAATATAGTTTAAGATAGGCTTTGTGCCTTATAGCAAACGATTTGAGTGGTGCTTCTGTACGCGTAGAAAAATAATGAACATTTTAATAAAGCTCTCTGCAGAAAAATTCTCGGAAAATTCAACGTCAAGAGAAGAATTGTTTTAACAAACACAAAAAGTAGGTAATGTTAATAATCATTTTAATGTTTACTGACTCTACAAGAAAATATCGTTTATTCGGATATAATCGTCGCTAAGACCTAAGGTGATAATAAAACTCTTCATTCCCTTAGCCGTTAAAGCATATTAAAATATTTATTATATATTTTAGTTTGTGTAAATAACGCTATCTGTGTTTTGCTGCCTTCAACAAAATTAACTGCGCGAGGACAAACCGAGGACAAAAGACGGAAACTTGCAAGATGGCAGTATATAGGTGCATTGCCTATCATAAGAGTCTCTTTGCTTTGATCCGTTTCATCATAAAATATTAGTATTGTTAAAATAATATAACAAACCAAGCTTAAATGTACTTATGTGATTAATCTTCATTTTAGTTGCTCCACTCTGATTGCCTTATCTACTTATCTGATTATTAAAGAAAGACAATATTATAAACATAGTCGTATCTAGTCATCCATCAAGCACAAGAACAGCACAGTAAAATGTGTGTACATATGAATTATTTATTTGACAGTGGACTCGATCGAATTATCGATCTAAGGAACATTACAAATCCGAAGTATAAAGTGAACATCTACAGGATCTATAAATAGAGAAAATATTTGAATCACAAAAACCGAATAAAAATGTTCGACCAGAAACCGACAAACTTTCGCGAGCAGAGATAACTTAAAATTCCGAGCGGTTTTTCTCAATACGAAAAGGTGGAAATTTACACAATAGTTCATCAAACACGCGACTTCGGAACTTCCTAATCGCGTTACAACTTTCTTAAGCGGATACCATGTTTTAAATTCTCATGTTTACTTTCTCGAATTGCTTTTTCGATCCCGCGTGCTTTCACAAATTGAATTCGGAGTAATCTACTCTTCGTAACTTATGCTTCGATAGGTCGCTACAACAAATGTTTCCCGTGGAGCGTGCATTTCGCAGAAATTGTTTTTGTTGAAAGGTTTCGGGAGTTTAAGTTTAAGGGGACTCTTAGTCAAACACTGTGATCAAAAGGGTCGACTTAAATCCTGATTTTGTAATTCAAAACCAAAGATTTTAATGTTGTCATCTTATTTTTACGCAGTTAAGTCCATACCGAGCTGCTTTATTATTACGCTATCCAGACGTTTTTTATTTCAGTTAATATTAAACTTAGAACGCTATTCGATTGTCTTGTGTTTTATTCTTCTTCTTCTTCCTGTCCTGTTCCCAGTCTGTCTGAGGTCGGCGCAGTATGTTTCCTCTTCAATTCAGTTCGGTCAGACGTCATCAAGCCATCCACTCCCTTTTGATTCATATCATCCATCACACCTTAAATGTGCTATTGATGAATGAATGTATAGAAAAGAGACAGAACGGACAATGTCGAGAGACCGATGAACGGAGAGAGTGATTGGAATGAAAACATTCCAATCCAAACTGCTCAAGGTTTTGGCTTAGGTTTTACAGCCGGCCGCCTGCCTGTCGGCAACCCTCTTTGGGTATGCTGTTGTTGGTGGTTTGCCCTCCACCATTCGGGTGCCCCAAGGTGCATAATGGTCTACATCGGGCAATCTCCCTTAGTCGACTTTTACGACACGAGACGAGGCTGGCCTATTCTACGTTATTCGTTCGCTCCCAGGCCAGCATAGAAGACATCTTATGTTTTTATTAAAGGTACTAATATTTATGATTCTTTATTGATGATTGCGTTAAAATAAATTGGAGACTAGTGATTTTCATTGCTAACTGGGCATATCATATATTTGCTACAATACTTTTTTGTAGCAAACTGACTAGTCTTATATAGAAATTATCTAGGCAACACTTTTTATGAGATAGTTGTCTACTATGATGGAAAAGTAGTACAAAATGAAATAAAAAATTCAATTGTGTTGGTTTGTCAAAGTTTGAATATCGCTTCACAATAAACGTTTTCCTAGCAAAATTCACTATCAACAACTACAGTATCTGCTCTTAAATCTGAACAGCTTTAACTTACTTCAAAGGTCAAACACAATAAAGCGTAAAGTTTAGTATGATGCTTGTCATTGATTTTTATCAGATTATAAGAAAAAGCTGTTTGCTACTTTGGTTTCGTCTCCCTTTAAAGTGCTATAGAAATAATTAAATAACAACAAAACAAACAACATTACAGGCTATTATTTCATCTAACGATTTGGAGATTTCCCTTTAATATTACACGTCGAATATTCATCGAGTCGAAAATATATTATTGGGAAATTTCGGTGAAATCTGGCTTTTAATAGACTTATTTTACATCGGCTTGCCGAAATTTAGTATAGATTTTGATGTTGCTGGTTGGAAAGTTTTCTAAGCAATTGGGAATTTTCAGTCACTAAGCGGCTTAATTAAGTGATCGGTTTCGGTAAGCATGTTCCTATGTAGGTTTGATATTCGACTCCATTACAACGTGCTGGGGACCGGTGGGTAGGTTGAAACTCCGATGCATAGCCCTGCGGGGATTCGGAATGACCAAACATGTACAAGACGATAATAACTTTAAAACTAATTCAAACTACTTATTGTGTTTCAGCTGAATAACTCTAACGGCACTCAGGTGGTCCTCAAGAGGATGGACCTCACTCTTGCTGGTAACTTCAGCTGCGAGGTTACCGCAGACTTGTCTTTTGCGACTCAGATCGCGACCAGATTCGTTGATGTAATAGGTGAGTAAGCAAATTCTTTTATCAATGCACTCCCTTTAGTTCTACATAAACTATCCTGTTACAAGTTTAAAAAGCACTCTTCTTGCCCTGTTTCAAATAGTTGGAAACAGGGCAAGAAAAAGAAGAATGGCGCAGAATGACTTTTGTACTACTACTTTAGATTTAATTTAAATAGTACGAGGCAAGTTTCATGGGTGCTTCAGATCCAACAGAAAGTTACAACAGGAATCAGAAAGTTATCGAACAATTATTATTTTGCATTATCTTATAAGGTTGCTTATTTTATTTCTAAGTAATTACATTCAAATGCCATTTGCAAGCTGTTTTACCAGCAGTCTTTTTAATCCGCATACCTACGTGACATAAATAGAATAAAAACCAAGAACTCTAAAAGATAAAAACGTAAGTAATGATCAGATGTGTGATGTAATAAAAGTGATCTCAAAAGTCTACATGCTCAGGAATGGGCCTTAGATATTGGTAGCTGCTATCGCAAGGAAGCAGTCGGTAAAATAATTCACGTTAATGGGCTAGCGGGAAGAATCTCATCTTAGAAAGGCAGAAAATCTTCCAAATATTAAATATAATTTGTGTCAAAATTTGCTCTAGAGAAGCCAACGTCTTATAGTAATGTACCTGTATTTTGTTATAGGGATTTACCTGGTATATCCTTCGCTACCACCTCAATAGCAAACAAACCAACAACGTGGCTATTTTAGCTATTTGGTTTGTTAAGTCAAAGTAGTTATTGATTTTTATAGCGTTGTCTTTGGGATGATTGTTTTCTATGGTACATTCAGTTCGATAAGCTTGTTGTGGGTATCGATACACCCTGCTACCCCTTCAGGGATAAATATTTGTGTATGTATTTATTACACAGTACTTCATCCTAAGCCTTTTTTAATCAAAATATTTATACATATTCTAAATTTGTTGACCGTAATTCTCAGAGATTTCAAGTTCCTCAAGTATTAAGAGGAAACATTACAAGTCTATTAAGGGTCATTTATTTCAAAGCTTAAATAAGCCTCCGACAATACGCTTTTATTCAAGCCTCGGAATATAGTCAAAACTAGAAGGGTCTGCTTGTAGATTTGGCACACCGAAACTTAATGCTCTAAAAGTTTAGCTGCGGGGAGTTTCAGAAAACCATTGTTCCGACTTAATCCAATTAAAGGGTTGGGCCCCAGAAATCTTGCATTTAAAGTAGGGCCTAGTCTTCGCAAGTTTCAGAACTAAGGCCAGTTGAAGAACAGTGTGGACTTTAGTGAGTTGTGTTCTAGTTTTATTTTCTTTATTGTACTCTTTCATCATTATCAGCCGTTTAATGTCCCCACTTCTATGGCACAGGCTTTCCCCGTGGATGCAAGAGTATTTATAGAGAACGGGGCATAACCACCAGGCTGGCCCAGTGCCGATTGGCATTGGCATTGGGGACTCCAGGTGCAACCGGAACCACCAGTTTTACGTGCACAGAGAAACTCGAGATAAAATATTTTTGGTTACCCATCCAATGACCGACCTCAGTGAACATTGCTTAGTTTACGCAATCGCAAGCCGAGCATGTTAAGACATTGTGCCATCGAGCTCCTCTAATTATTATTATACTCGTTATTGCACTTTAAATTATAATAGGTACAGAGCATATGTATACATTAATGTTAACAAAGGAGGACTTATCTCTAATGGAGATCTCTTTCAACCGACAGTGGAAGAAAAATAAAACTGACATACCAATGTCAGTTTTTTGTACACGTACATGTTGATGTACGTGTACATGTTTTATAAAACTAAAATTATAATACATTAAACATGTACACGTAATAGCGTTAAATAAATAAAAATACATAAAAAAACTTTAAAAATAATAAATATACGAAACATAAGACCACTTATCGGTTATTGGTTGGGTCACCAAGAATGTTGTAATACTTCGCATTCCTCTATGCGTCTGTTAACAAAATAAGCTTTTGGTAACAAATGAATTTGCAGTCATTACTCACTCAATAGATCCGCTGGTATAGACTACGGCCTATTTATTTTATATACATACATACATAAATCACGCCTATATCCCCGAAGGGGTAGTCAGAGGTGAACTAGCACCCACGTTTCGCCAATTATGTTAGGTCCCATGTAATAGGTGGCGAGCCTATTGCCATTTATCGGGCACAAAAGTCGCAGTACTATTGCTAGGTGGTATAAAAAGAACGCTGCTGCCTATTCCTCATCGTTGATTTATCCTTAGTCGCCTTGTACGACACCCACAATACATCAATACATCAATATAAATAAATAATAAATAAATATTTTTACACCCATACCTATCATCTAGCCCAAAGTAAGTAGCCTAAGCACTTGTGTTATGGATACTAGATGACGGACATATTTTTAATATAATTATGTATATAAATGATGAAAATATACTACGTAAACATATACACAACCATGACTCGGAAACAAACATTTGTGGTCATCACAAAGTTTGCCCCTACCAGGATTCGAACCCGGGACCTCTTGGCCAATACCCAGCAATCTGAGCATTCGACCAAGGCGGCCGCCGGTGGTCACAATGGTGACAATAATTGTATTCTACTCTGTCGTATCGTCACCACACGGCACTATTTTATATTATATGACAGATACCCTACTCTTAATACCTACTTGAATCACATAATGATTTATAACACTGTCTATTAACCAACGGGGGCTTAAATTAATTAATGGACCTTACAGGTAATCCCACTAGGACTAGCAAATCTTGTATGCAATCCGAAACAAAGTTTCAAACCTATCAATTTATTGCCCTAATTCGGCTTGTCCATAAGTAAACAAAAGCGGAGGTATAATAAATAATGTAGCAGGATTTATAGTGAAATAGATCGTTAAATAAATACCACGTAATGATGTATTACTGTGATTATCCTAAAACGAGATACACGGGGTTCCATTGCGTTCCAGCACTGCTTTGTGTATGGTATTATACGCTTCGGGTAGGTGATTTAGAGTGATTAGTTCTATAAACGTGACCGAGGAGGAGGGATCCGAGGGTTGGACTAAAGAACTAACTCGTTGATGCAAGCAAATCTATTTCCAATCAAAACTCTTATACAAACAGCTGGGACACAGCTAGATCCTACCGATATAGTAGAAAACAAGGCAACTAGTGGTTTAGACAGCGACGAGTAATGGGAAGCAGCGTCCCTATTATACTGCTTAGCAAAATATTGCGACATGCGTGCCTGTTAGATGGCAATAGGCACTATGGAGCTCCTAATAAAATCTCCAATTCCAAACAATTTTAAATCGATTTCGGATGACATCGTTTCACAATAGCCGCTAGAGAGAGAAAGAGATGTAGTCCTGCGTGGTATATTCTTTACTAAGGAAATATATTTAAAACTCATTGACACAGCTTATTAGGTCATTTATTAATGCAATAATTAGCCAAGACATGGATATCGATGGCGACCTGCTGTAAAAACCAAATGCTAAAGACAAAAATCATACTACATCAAAGCCAAATATTGTGCACACCTGTAAACTACAACAAGACAGCAATAAAAAATGCAAGTACAAATTTTAATAATTTGGACAGAGTAGGCACAAGAGGTAAGTGGGGCGCGGCTATACTACTATAACTGACAAAATTTATTTGTCCAATTTTGCCCCCTGAAGCTAAACAATGCAAATTATTCCATCGTTTCCTGTACTGCGTATCCGAAACGGAGGGTTAGTTTGCAAACTGTAAAACCAATTTATGAATTCATATTTTAAGCCCAGATTAATACAGGGAAATTCCCAATTAGGTACAGAGATCGACCCGTTTCCAGAGGGCTCTTATAATTTCGTAAGCCCTGTTTCATGTTTAAGAGCTTTCAGAAGGGCCGTTATTATGGCATCTTTGATTCGTAAGCCATTGTTTTCTCAACACAAAGATTAATGAAACGGAAGTGGAGTTAATGTTAAAGTTTCCAAAGATCCAGCTGCTCGCGCCGCTAGGAGTTCCTTGGACTTTCATTGACAAAAACTAATCGTTGTTTTGATTTTCGTTTGAACATAATAAAGTCCCTATCACGTTAAATATTGGAAACCTTTTGACTTAAACACACACGTTTCCAATGCTTAACACATTTCACTTTTCTTTAACAATTCATTTGTGTATTTAACCCTAATGAATTGTTAAAGAAATACGTTAAACATTGGAAACGTTAAACATGAACCATATTTTTAAAGTAGTAGCACTCTGTAGTTTCATAAAAGTGGAGTGAAGGAGATTGCCTGACGTATACCAACAAGCACTCTGGGTCACCGATGGAGATAAAATCACAGCCTAATAAGTGCAAGGTCTGACTCACTACTACAAAGTTTCCGGTCACGGTTGTCACAACTTAAAACTATCTAAAATTTGTAGACATTAACTGCCGCACTCAGAGACGTCAATTAACTTTTATAAATATTTAAAACAAAAAAAATTCAATCAAAACTAGAACATAGACCCGGCAAGAATAGCGTCTTGTTTTGAATTTACATTTTTTCTAATAAGTACTCGTTAACGTTAATTGACGTCTCTAAGTACCGCTGTAAGATTAATTTTTGCAAAAAATAATTTGACGCGTTTATAAGATTGCTTTTGATAAACGATAAGATATTATTATTGTTTATTTACTTAGAAGCAGATTTTGTATCTCCAATCTAATATCCGTACTAGAATAATTATATTAGGATTCATTAGGTTTAGTTTCCATGGTAACACTTACTTATTATTACGGTAATAGACATGACGTTAACAATGAAATGCCTCAGAATACATTTGCTTTATATACGCTGGCACACTAATTAAACCAATTAATGGACTGAAATAACTGAAATTACTAATTAAAGCTTCACTTGTGCTAGATATGCAATTATGTCGAATAGAATTTGAAGACTTGACGTGGAAATCTAGACTTATTAAATTGAAGCTTATACACATCATATTAAATATTATATTAAGCTATGAGGGTGGTACACCCAAAGATGATTAGTATTAGCTAGGCGGCAGTATGGATGAGACTATAGTTATAACACAAACGCTACGAACACTAACTGTTCATTTACCATCGCTGTCTTTACCCGTGCTCGACACCCGCGGGAGAGATGTATGGTGACTATTGTATTGTCACCACATGGCTATAAAACTATATAAAAATGGCAAGGTGGGAAGAGATTAGGGGAGGTGTATCAACACCCACATTTCGTTTTATGTGAGTTCCGATGTAATAGGAGGCAAGCCATCTACTTCGCACTTCTACCGCAGTATTGTTAGGTGGGGTACCAGGAATACTGCTGGCCATTGCTGGTTAAATTTTTATAACCCTATGTCATCTTATAAGACACTAACGGGAGAGAGAGAGAAGGTGGAGGACTTATAATATTCCACTCTGTCGTCACCAAATGTCAAAGATGCTCTTTATTCAAATGAAAAATTCTATATGCCGTGTGGTGACGGCAGAGTAGAATACAATTGTCACCATCCCAAATCTCTCCCGTGGGTGTCGTAGGCGACTAAGGATAAATCAGTGATGAGGAATGGGCAGCAGCGTTCCTCTTATACTACCGTCCTGACAATGTACTGCGACTTTTGTGCCCGATAAATGGCAATTGGCTCGCCACCTATTATATGGGACTTAACATAATTGGCGAAACGCGGGTGAGATTTCACCTCTGCCTACCCCTTCGGGGATATGGGCGTGATTTATGTATGTATGTATGTAAAAATTCTATAGTCTCCTTCCCATTTAAAGTCCAAAAAGATTTAGTTGTAATCGATTATTATTTGAGCTTATATTATACCGTGCTTGCTGGGTGGGTGGTTTCTGGGTGGGTGCTGGTTCACCTCTGCCTACCCCTTCGGGGATATAGGCGTGATTTATGTATGTATGTATACCGTGCTTTGGAAGGCACGTAAAGCTGTTGATCCCGGCTGCATCTGCAGTCTTCAATAACCAACAATCAGATCTGGGCTAGATCTGGCTACCCATTCTCCTTATATTCTTCCATCCATAGGGAAGACCTGTGCCCCAACAGTGGGAACATTAAAGGGAGAGTGATAATAATAGATATCAAATAAATTTCTTGGTGGTCCTGGAAAAGGGGTTAAAAGCTCGCTTTGATTCATCTACGCAGGCACATTCTAATGAGTGCGTACTTGAAACAAGTGCCTCCTTACCAGGTACACGCGGAGCTTTCCGACTTTTCCGAGAATAAACAATGTCCTTAATTAAGTAGTAAACAATCGGAACCTTTGTCAAAAATGTTTTTTGGGGAAAACAACTGCGCCGTGTACGAGTTGGATTCTGAGAAATGAGAGATTGCGTGTAGCTTATTAGAGACGAAAGCTCTAAGCATTCTATGGATTCACCTTGCGGGTTCCGGGTCCCTAGTGCGACAGAGAGGGAGGCCAGGAGCACTTGGGACTTGTGACCAAAGTGTAAGTTTGCAGGGCATCTTCAGAACATGTCAGCACTCACCGTTACCCCGACTTCTCTCTCTGCCCAGCCATAATTAGTAAAATTCTGTGAAAACCGCCTTAGACACACGTTCCAGAACTTACGAAAGTTTTCGACAAGCCAAGGTCTTTTAGTAATGTATTTTAGATAGGGATTTAGATGCTATACCTCTCGCTCACACCACACAAACCAAATGTTAATTTCCACAACTACCCTCTTTTTACTCTTTATACCATAACTTTATTACCACCTTCTTGCCCTGTTCCCAGATTATCAGGGGTCAGCGCTGTGCATTTGCCTTTTCAATTTGACGGCCGCTATGGTCGAATGCTCAGATTGCTGGGTTTTGTCCTAGAGGTCCCGGGTTCGAATTCTGGTTGGGGCAAACTTTGTGATGACCATAAATGTGTTTCCGAGTCAGGGTTGTGTATATGTTTAATGTAGTATATTTTCAACATTTATATACAGAATTATATTAAAAATATGTCCGTCATCTAGTATCCATAACACAAGTGCTTAGGCTATTTACTTTGGGCTAGATGATAGGTGTGAGTGAAAAATTATAAAAGAAAAATTATATCTGTCAGACGTCACCAAGCCATTCACATCCTTTTGTTATAATAAATCACACTAAAAAGGTGCTAGTGACGAATGAATGTGTATGGAAAAGTGACCTAAAGGATCATGTCAAGAGACCGATTAACGGAGAGAGTGATTGGCATGACAACAATCCAATCCATATTGCTCAAGGGGTTTGGTTAGGTTTTACAACCGCTGACACTAACTCTCTTTGGGTATTACTTAGTTTTATAATAAAAGGTATAAAACCTTTAACTTATAAAACCTAAACTATTATAAAACTGAAATAAAAATATGAAGAGTAATTGACGGATAATAGAACGTCGCCGTAAATAATTGCTGAAAGATTAACATCAGTAACATCGCAAGAAGCTCAGGGGACTGGACCCAAAATTTTTATTCCAATAATGAATCTGTATCTTATCTTTTTCTCTTCTAACATCCAAAGAATGCATCCCTAATGTTTCTACTAGGAATTTTGTGGGACGAGGATAGCAGCCATAGATACGTTTACAGTATCTTAAAAACACCTTTTATAAGATCGTCTTTTATGTAAGAATTTGTTTAATTAAGCGGTAAATAATTTCAGTATACAAGTCAAAAGCGGAACTTAAAAACATTAAAGCCAAATTGGAAAAGAATAAACCTAAAAAAAAAATAGATAATTCTAAAATTTGGTAAAACTTTTGGTGCTTCGTTTAGTATCTAATATAAGCACAAAGCTTCGCTCAATCTCGTTTTATCTGGCGTGATACAATGTCTAAGTAGTAGCTTGTCAGATACGATTAATGTGCATCAGCTTAGATTATCTCTTGAGTATGTCAGCCTAAAGGTAGATTGCTACCCTAATTAGAACGCGGTTCGCGGAACGGATGCGTCGGCAAATTCAAACTTTAGTAGCTGATTCATGTGATTGTTTACAGATCAAGTTCTACCTCTGACACTTTTTTTTATATATAAAGAAATTAAGACCATTCTTCGCTTCGCTTGGTTACCTTAGTCATCGATATCGGAATATAAGAGACATTATCCCAAAGCAATACACGTCTGCACGTTATCAACTCCCTCAAAAACTGTCTAAGGTTTCAATCAATCTTACTTTGACAGCCAAATTAGATTTTTTATTTATATTTGTTGGAAAACTTTACAGCACATCATTTTATACAAATATTTTATAAAGTGAAATAAAAATTGTATTTATTGGTAACATTAAAAAAAATTACGATATAGAAATGCATGGATTATTTGGACTCTAATGTTAAAATAACTATATTATAAAGTGGTTATTTTACGTTTAAATGCACCCATTAGATGCTGACGGTACAGGGCATGAGTGTACTGTTGTCCCGACCTAGATGTTTTGATTCAGTGTTAAGGACTGAGAGCTATGTTACCCAGAGATAATTAAGACCGATGAAGTCTTGTGTCAAATATTGCATAAGGTATAAAGATGAGAATGGCAAAGCACACAAATACAAAAGCGCGGGGCGTCTCTCTGTTTGTTTTCGTTTGTCATCAATATCGTCGTCAATTTATTACGAGTATTTCTATTCCAAAGAATCGACGTGAGAGATGTATGATACGAATAGGCAAGGCAGAATACAATAGCAACCACACCCAATGCGAAATGTGGGTGTTAGTGCCTAACCTAACATTTTGGCGAAACGTGGGTGTAAGTATGCTGCCTATCCCTTCGAGGACGAATAGGCATGATTTACGTAGGAATCGGGTATGGATATTCATGATTTATGTAGGAATTAGGTACGATTTTATGTCGTACATTTTTGCGACAAATTTTGTGTAATCTAATGAATATTGAAATAGTTTCCTTCTATTGATAAGCACAATGAGATTTCGAAGAAATACTAAACTTAGTTACTATCTAACCGCCCTTTCAGTGTGGTGGGATGTGCCAATGAAATTGTGTCGCAAAATCTAGACATTAGGTTTATTTATCTCGATATTTAAATAGGTACGTTTGAGTTGAGGCGGTAACTCATTTAGAATTCAGGGGCCTAATCTAGTAACTTTCGAAACGGCTTGATTCAGAACTAAATGCTTTAACTTGAATAAAAACTTTAACTCCCAGCGAATTCAATTAATCCTGCGCTATAGAAATCGAATTAGGATTGATACTCTGGGATCCATCACCGGAACTTTGCAAAATCAAAACGTATTAGCTTGGGTGTTCTTTGAGTCTGTTCCTAAATGCGACTCGCTAGATAATTCAAATTTCCATAAGCTCAATGGAGCATTAGGGAAATTCATCTCGACTTTGTGGACTTAGGAACTTGACCTAAATTGATTGACCTTTGAAGTTTACATATCTGACCTCTAAAGGGTCATCCAATATTAGAAGTTTAAAAAGTCCATTTCAATATTTTAATGTTAGCAAGTGCCGATCACGCATATAAATGCCTATCGCGGAAGGCATACACAGGGATGTATTAACACTCACTTTTCACCAATTTCATTAAAGCCCATGGAATAGGGGGCGAGCCTTTTGCCATAATTATAACGGGCACCACAATTAAGTACCTATAATATTGCTAGGCGATACAATAGGAACGCTGCTGCTTAATCCTTATCACTCTTACATACATGAACTAGCACCCGCGTTTCGCCAATTATGTTAAGTCCCATGTAATAGGTGGCGAGCCTATTGCCATTTATCGGGCAAAAAAAGTCGCAGTACATAGGAACGCTGCTGCCCATTCCGCATCACTGATTTATCCATAATCGCCTTGTACGACACCCACGGGAGAGATTTGGGATGGTGACAATTGTATTCTACTCTGCCGTCACCACACGGCCGTTATCACTCTTAGGATAAGGATTAGGAGATAGAGATAGTAGGGTGGTGACAATTTTATTGTATTCCGCGCTGCCATCACCACACGGCAAAAAAATAGCATCGTATACTCATTCTTCATTTCCACATACACCATAAGCATCTCAGCCAACTGTAATTTATTCTGATACCCATAGAACTACTCTGTCTCGTAAAACGCCGCTTGCATCTAAACTAATAGCAACATTAATAATGAACAGAGAGCTCGTAGGATATTTGGTCGAGGGAGAGTTTAATAGAATAATTGATTTACGCTACACTAAGTATCAAATAACGTCCGTAAATTGATAGCGTTGAATGAATAAGGCCCTGGTTACATTAATCGGGATAACATGTGCCTCAGAAGTTCTCTTCCATGTGGGGCTAGGAGGGGAAAAATATGTAGAATGTGCTAGCCCTCATCCCAAGCGTGTCGCCCAAGTCGACTAAGGAATATTGCCCGGTATAGACCTATTATCAACTCGGGCCACCCGAATGGTGGAGGGCAAATTACCAACACCAGCAAAGAGGGTTGGTGTCAAGGAGGCGGCCGGCTGTAAGGCCTAAGCCAAAACCTTGGGCAGTATGGATTGGAATAAATGTCGTCATCCTAATCACTCTCTCTGTTCATCGGTCTATTGACATGGCCCTTTCCGTCTCTTTTCTATAGATTCATTGATCACCAGCATCTTCCTAGTATGATGGACATGAACGGAAAAGGAAACATACTGCACCGACCCCATATAAATTGGTAACATGGCAGAAAGAGGATGTGCCACGGAACTTTTCATTTTATGTTTCGCACAAGTTTTCCGGACTTGTGAAAGGTCATAACTCACCCTTCACGGGTTCCAACATTATTTTTGCATGCTTCTGATCGCATAGAGTGACGTGTCTTAGGATAATTAGTATTATTAAACGCCAATTTTCATTTAATCATCGAATACAACTTGTTAGTTAGTGGCTTAGTTTATTTTTAAAGTAATGCAAGTTAGTTTTAATAGTTGGCATACGCGCATTTATACTTGACTACGATAATGTCTCTTAATTCAAAAAATATTCAGTGAAATCATCATTACCAGCCCTTTAAAGCACTCCTGTGCCTCAAACAGGCCGTCCTGATGAACGGAAGAATAGAGGGATATTGGGCCTTAACCCACTATGATGGCTTAGTATATATCGTTGGGTATAATAACTGTAGATGCAGCCAGGAGCAATGTCTTTAAGTGCCTTTCGAGACACGGCATAATATTGTTACGTTAATTTTTATTTGAACACCATTTAAATGTTCAGAAAAATATTTTTCCTATTATTTGTCCACATAACATTTTTTGGTAACCCATCCTTCAAACTGCCTTAGCACAGCTTGCTTATTTTACGCAATTACAAGCCGAGCTCGCTAATCCACTGCCCCATCAAGCTCCTCTTGAGTTAAATCAGTTAAATAGACTCTTAAATATCTACTTGCTATTGAAAATTTACGTTTATTACCTATCTTAAAACCCTCCCCTTCCTATCGGTATAATCGGCCCCAAATCGTATGAATTATTCAAGGGATCGGAATAAGTAGTATTTTTTGTAAAATAGTGTTTATTCGGGCTTATATAACGAGATCAAAGTGAATTTATATAAAAATATCATATTATATGACTTTGTATGCTCTCTAGATGTCTAGATAAAAGGGAATCGTTTAGCTTGGTATGGATATGTTGTGAAAAAAAACGAAATGCTTGTGACTGAAAGAGTGATAAACATGAATGTCGAGGGATGGAAAGGACGAGCAAGACCGCAGAAGAGACGGATAGATTGCGTGCGAAATAACATTAATGCGAATGGACTGAATGAGATGACAGCTAACTGGAGTCGAGGGATTTGGCTGGCATACCCCTCGTTCCCACCCCAACTGTCTACAAACCAACAATGAAGCAATTTTTTTATTTGGTTTGTTTAATCATAGTACAATAAAACAAAGAATGTTTCAGATCGCAAGTTTGATATAGGACTTCTTTTTTTGATCGCCAGAGGTGTACTATCATAGTTTTATGTCACACCCTGACCACGAAGTGTAATTTGTAAAGATGATCAGAATGGTCAGCTGTGCATCAGTAGCTCAGTACTTATTGGATTTTATAGCGTGGTTTTGGGATTTTTTCTTTATTGCTATTTATTGGTTTTATTTAAACATTACTTCTTCTCTCGATTCCAGCTTTGCCTTCTTTTAAGCCAGTCTTAAAAGCCGACAAAGACAGCTACCAACCTGGGGAGCGGTTACGAGCCAACTGCACTTCCTCACCAGCTCGGCCTGCTGCCAACCTTACCATCAAGATAAACGATGAGCCAGTGAGTTCAATATTTTCCTTTTTGACCGGATGAACACACACAATTTGTTTTTCATTAATTATGTTCATTTTTATTTTTTTATTTTTGGTCTTTCATGTTGGCCTTGAAGTAAAACTTCCTTGCTGGCCTGTGAGCGAAAAAATCACATAGAATATACAAGCCTCGACTCAACCCAGGGGTGTCATAAAAGTCGACTAAGGGAAATTGCCAAATGTAGACCAATAACATCGTTTGGTTATTGGTCTAATGGTAGAGGGTAAACCACTAACAACAGCATACCCAATTTACGAATGGTAGAGGATAAACCAATAATAACAGCATACTCAAAGAGGATTGGTGTCAGGTAAGCGGCCGGCTGCCAAAACCTAAGCCAAAACCTTGAGTAGTATGGATTAGAATGTTGTTATCTAAATCACTCTCTCCCTTCGTCGGTCACTCGACATGGTCCTTGCTGTCTTTTCTTTATACATTAGTTCATCACTATCAATTTTACGGTCTGACCGATATTAATGGAAGAGGAAACATACTGCGCCGACCCCACACTAACTGGGAACAGGGCTTGAAGAAAGTGTCCCTATATTTAATTTTTATTTTCCGCCCTTTCAACCGTGGTATTTCTTACTTTTCCAGCTCCGCTCATCAGAAACCAGCCTACACCCATCAGAGACTGGTCTGTTCTGGACCAGCGTGAACGTAGATCTGAAGGTGTCACCCGAGCTGTTCCTAGGCGGTAGGCTGAGGGTGGCCTGCGTAGCCAAGGTTTACGAGCTCTACGAAAAGCAGGCCACCTTGGATTTCTTCACACCAGACACGGATCCGCGGCCAGAGCGAAGTATGTGCCATTATTATAGTGCACATAGCATAAGCACAATAGCAGTAAGTTTAGAGATATAAGAGCGGAGCTGCCTTTTTTTTTTCGGGGTCAAAAATGACTATTTACGCACATCCCACGGCCCCGGGACTTGGGCCGTGGGGGTGTGTAGGACTCCCCGGCGTGTAAAAGGCGCCGGGACTACCCACTAAAAATTTCCCCGGTTCTTCGCCTTCGGTAAAGTGGGGAAGAGGGCTTCAGCAGCGCCTTCTCCCAAAATCCCCCATTCCACTTCGTCCGTTTCCAAACTCAGCCTTGCGTCAAGACGTAGTCGCGGCCTACCCGCGCGATTGGCTCCCTCCATTGCGGCGGCATACCGAAGAACGTGTATGCCGCCGCGTCAACTCCGAGCCACAAACCTGGCCATTGGGAAATGTGGGGTCCCGCCCAATGTCCAGTGGCCACTTACGGGACGACTGTGCCGGCGTAATTGCGCCGGCGTCGTCCAGCCCTCTTTCGCCTGAGGGGATGCGCATCGGGGTCGTCCTCCCTGCGCCTCTCCTCGGCCTCCTTTGCCTCCATCACCGCTTCGCAAAAACCCGCAACGGCCTCCCATGCAGTGTCGCTTCCGACCATAGCGTTGACTATGTTCGGGAGCGACAGGTCTTCACCTATTGCGGCAGTTAACTGTGCCCGCTCCGTGGCCCATGCTGGGCACTCTTGGACACGGTCCAAGTGGTCCGCCGTGTCCTCTACGGCACCGCCGGGGTTGGCTCTCGTCCCGCAATTTTGCAAACCTCCCAAAGCAGCCATGCCCTGAGAGGACCTGCACAAGGCGGTAAGAGAGCAAACCCCGACTGCTCTCTCGGCAATCCAGCCACTCCGCAAAGACAGGTCGGATGGCCTGAATGGTGCGGTGGCCCGCCCTTGGCATGCACAGTCTGCGCTTTCAGCGCCTCAGTGCTCTGCGCTTCGCGGCATCTCTCCACTCTTGAACGACCTCCGGCAGCGGTGTGGATCCTCGGCTTTTTGCCTCGGCGGTCCATCTGTACACAACCGACTGCACGGTGGCCTTCAAGTCCCAAGGCAGGGATGCAGCCAGAAGGCATGCCGCCTCGTTCGACACCGTACGGTACGCCCTAGTCACCCTGAGTGCCATAATCCGCTGCGACCTTCGCAGGACGGATAAATTGTGGGCGTTCAGGGCATTCCACCATATGGGCGCACCGTATAAGACCACCGACCTAATAACGCCGGCAAATAGCCGACGGCAACCAACACTTGGTCCGCCCAGATTAAGCATAAGCCTGCAAAAGGCAGACGACATTTTTGTCACCTTTGGGGCCATCTTCTCGAAGTGCGGCTTGAAACTCCACCGGCTGTCGAGGACAATACCGAGGTATTTGAGCGTCGACTCGACACCGATGGAGACCCCGCTTACTACGAGCTGCGACCCACTAGGCGGCTTCCTTCTGGGCCCGTGAAAACAGATGGCCTCGGATTTCTCCAAGGCCACTGTGAGGCCCAGGCTCATTATCTTGCGCACGACGTGCGCTACGCCGGCCGTGGCTAGGACGCTCGCGTCTCGGAATGACTTCCCGCGAGCAGTCACCAGCGTGTCGTCAGCGTAGCACACAACCTCCACACCTGGAAGGTTGGCGCCTCGGATCACCCAGTCGTAACCAATGTTCCATAAAAGGGGGCCGAGGACCGACCCCTGCGGAACGCCGGCCACGACACTTCTCCGTCTCCAACCTTCTCTTGTCGGATACTCCACGGTCCGTCCGGAAAGATAATCATCAACCAGCTCCCGGAGATACAAGGGACTCCGTGGTAACGGAGTGCCGCCTGTATACTTGCGTGCGGCAGGGTGTTAAAAGCGTTGGCGATGTCGAGAGACACCGCCAAAACAACCCCACCACACTCCACCTGCGCCTCGGCAAGGGCCCTCACCCTGGTGATAGCGTCCAGGGTGGACCTGCCCCACCGGAAACCGTATTGGTTGCTGGCCAAGTTTGGCCCCGTCTCGTCCAGGTGTTTGTTGAGGCGGGCAGCTATTACGCGTTCAAACAACTTGCCCGCCTCGTCCAGGAGGACAATTGGTCGGTAGGCTGACGGTGAATCGACTGAACGCCCCTCCTTTTTTAGGAGCACCAGTTTGCCTGACTTCCACTGGCTAGGGAATCTGAGCTGCCTGACCCAGGCTCATAAAAAAGGCTTCAATCCCAGATTAAGTTAAGTTTGTCAATATGCAAGAAAAGACTTTTAATTTTATATTAAAATTTTATTTGTACAATTATAAATGTTAGAATAACTTAGATTAATTTCAAAAAGTTATTGACCTGATGCGGGAATCGAACCCACGTTCACCGCAATCTGCTGCGGTGAACGTGGCGGCTGCCTATAATACTTACCGCTCCGCCAACCAAAACTGTCAAGTTGGTCTAGTGACATTTTTCTAAACTATTTCTATGGGACCGGCACCCGTACGATGAATCTATGAAATGCTAAGAATTTTCTTCTCATAATTATTATTATGTATTTCCATAGGCGTGGTGGTACCACCAAGACACGGTAATACATACAGTATTGTTGCAGTTTGGTACACATCCAGTCCAAATTTCAAGTTAGGTTATAGTTTAAGTTACTAACACTTATCCCTTGAATACAGAAACTCTACTCAAATTTTGACCACTGCTTCAAAAGTTAAAAGAAAAACTTCAATTCTGACAATGCTTAAATGTTAAACAGGACTCAAACTTTGAGTAGCGTTTCTGTATTCGGGGGTGTGTTTATTTTTGGAGTCACTTAACGTAAGAGTGCTTTTTGTAAATTTTATCATAGTCAAACTAAAAGTATTTAAAGAGGGCCAGGTCAAGAGTAAACGAAATCGACAGGCATGTATGAGGACATAAACAAGATTGAAAGCGAAAAAAGTAGAAGGATTACCCTTATGAGAAAAAGGCGTGCTGAGCGTGCATCTATTGTTAATTAATAGCTTTTAGTCATCTCTTATAAATAAATTATACTAAAAAATAAATTGATCCATTTTAGCTGCAGAAAAGTTTAACATGAACCCGACTCATTGTAAAATTTTGTGTCATTTCAGTCACTCTGAATGGTGGAGCCTCCAAGAGCTTCCAGAGTTGGATTTTCATGTTCCTGCTCTTCTTCCTTCCCATGGTGGTCATGGGCCAACTCCAAGACTACAATCTGTATGAAAACTTTGACGACAGCTTCGCGTACGAAGATGAAAACCAACACATGTCGTTGTCTCTAGTTGGAGGTTGAAAAAAAACCAACAATTAATCTAGAGTCAGTCTTTTACAGGATTCGAAATTAGTCTGTGAATTATTCCATAAGAATATTTTTAATTCGATTAATGTTTTTAAATTGTTAATGTGGGGATGTAAGGGCTTTAGTTTTCTGCTATACGATAATTTTACGGACGTTATAAATAATTGATTTCAAAAATAGATAATACCGATACCGTTACCTGTTTTCGATTTATAATTTCGATATCTTTAGTGTATTTTGATCTTAAATCTCAGAGTTGTTGCATCTTATCTCGGAATCAAAATTTTGTAATTTATTTACATAACATAAATAGTTTTATAAACATAATGATTACATTCTTTATTATTTGCGTATTGCATTATGACATTTTCAAGTCGACCGTCCATGTTCTTAAATAATTATTTAACATCCGATTCGGTTTTGTAAATATAAAGTCTAAGCGTAAACGTCAATTGGTATTGCTTATAAATATTAGCTGTTGTTAAATGATATATTATTTGGCTTGTTTTTTATAATCATCGTCATTAATTGTTGGCTAGTCTTATTTTCAATACTCTTTGGGGTTGGTGTTATTTCCTTCTGACATTCAACCTATCTCTCGTCGTTGCACTATTCCATTCCTTATTATGTCTACATCTCATTTTTAACATTCACATTACAGATTAATTACCTATTTGCTTCGCCTTAAATTCCTAATATTTTTTTATTTTAGTTACAATAAGAATTTTTGATACCTCGCAAGTGTATTGGTCATTTAGTACTTTGTTGAAAACAGATATAAAGAGAAAGTAGGTAATAGTGTAAATAGAACCGCTTGATATTTTATTTTTCGTCTACTTCTTTGGTCGTCAGCTATTTAAAAAAATAGAAAATATTTTCGGTAGTGAAATCAATCTTGAAATGTTATTGACTAGTTATATTAGTTAGTTCAACTCAGTGAATGGTTTATATTCCTAATTTCTCCTACATTATCCCACTATGGTGCACATTAAAGTCGATGAATAGACTTGTAGTAACAACTGGGACCAATAGTTTGACGTGCCTTTCAAAAAGCAAGAAGGAAATATTATTTGGTTTTTGTTTGAATTGTATAAATGTTAGAAAACAACATTACAAAGAAAAGAGGTCGGACATATTTCGAAAAATTATTGTCCTGTTGATGATACCACTCGGCCTAGTCCTGATGAACCAAATGAGTGTAACAAATTTTCGAATTATTCTAACCTCTTATTGCTTTGATGGAGATATCTCAGATTTGTTTACAGTAGTCACCGATCTTCTACTCGACAACTGTGACAGTTGCTTCATTTTCAATTTTGAACGAGCTTACCACGAAATTTATTTCAATTCTAATATTTTTCCAATACTATTTTTCTAATATTGTAAAGAAAACTGAAGCCCGCGTGTTCACTAATTCCCCATCGGCAATTATGAAACGTTATAGAAATCGATTTATGCTTCTACAAACGTGATCATTTAGGTCTGTTGTAATAATTTAAAAAATATCACGTAACTTGCATAATATAAATCTTCCCAAATTATTTCTGCACACAAACGAATCGAATTTCAACTTTTACAGATTGGGAATATTATGTCGTTTCTGATAATTTGTCCATATGGTATACATAGCAATCGGGCGTGTTAATAACTGATTCATTTGAATACTATTGTATTATCAAATATCATAATTTGTAAATTAGCATTGAAAACTGAGGTTTTACGGACTAAACTATTTGCATGGAAAATAGAAATAATTTTTACAATTCATAATATTAATAAACGTGATAGGTATAATTAACCTATATAAAATATATCAAATAAGAAAATGTAATAATTGTTGTTACTCGTTTACACCACATAATAATAGAGATATAACTGAAAATTGCATGATCTGGAAAGACTCCGTGCTTCAGAAGGCACGTTAGGCTGTTGGTCCCGGCTGATTTTTATATCTTTTATCCCTACCAATCGTTCTAAATTGTAAGCCATACTTCCCATATTCTTCCTTATGCATTAGGAAGGTCTCTGCCCAAGCAGGGCAGATATTAAAGAACTGGTTGATGATTATATATTTTGTTTTACTGTCAATTGGAAAACGTTTGAAATAAATATGACATAACTAATGGAGACCAATGCATCTGGGTCTTGTTAACGATATCTAAAAATATTGAATACTAATGCCCGTTTTCACCATCAATACCTAAATTTTAAGGGACTCCTAACTAGTTTTAGGTGGCACTAAATGATTTTTTTTTGTTTCACACAGGTGACTCTTATACAGAAACGTTAATCAATTTGAGTCTTGTTTAACCTTTAAATGTTGTCAAAATTGACGTTTTTCCATACAAATTTTGACAAGTAATGTCCACTTAAGTTTTCAAGCACTGCCCCAAATATTAGCGTTTCTGTATTCGGGGGTTAAAGCCTAAGGGTGCCCCTAAATTTTGGGGGGCCGATTTTCGGCTCCCTAATAATTAAGTGACAGTGTTATCGTAATATTACAAGAACTGACAATAATCGATATAAACAAGCGTTGCTATGATACAGAGGTAATAGAGAATTTACTATGAGAATTATAATAGCCTGTTGCACAAACAGATTTTAAATTATAATGTTTTCTTTAAACTCTAATGAAACGTTAACTTGTTGCACAAAACTCAAATTAGCAACGATTTTAATGTTGTAATAAACTCTTTTAAATTTATCTAATAAAGTGTCATTCTTGCACATTAGCTAGTATTTTGCGTTGCATAAAACGACATTAACACCAAATAACAGAATTTTTAATGACTGCCTGGGCAGTCATTAAATTTTTCATTAGGGGTCCTGTTGCTTAATATCATTTCATAAATAACATAACCCCTCCAGGGATACCCGCCATTTTGAATTTCGCGCGCTTACGTCACCTGGCGGCCCCCCCACACCTTGCAAAAACGGCGCGTCTTTTTAAAATGAAAATATCTCTAAAATGTTGTATGAAAGCTATTTATAAATGTTGTGTTTCTGAAATCGTTATGAAACAAGCTATCTAGTGTATGTACACATTAATACAATTATACTGGAAATATGTTATTAATTCTATGTTGAAATGTATTTTTGAAATTTTTGACAGTTCTATGAAAACACAAAGGCAGCTCGAGTAGGTACAACTAGTGACTCATTCAATTCAGTTAAAATGGCGCCGTTTGGTTGTCATGTGTCATTATATGCCGTCCTTGTTCTTTTCTTTACGCGTTGCATAAGTTAGAGCAGTAATAAATGAAATAAATCACGTGAGTTGTGCTTTAATACAATGTAGGAGCGATCGACCTCCTGGAGGCGGCTTGACAGATGTGCGGTTTTTGACATCGACCTCAATGAGGTGGCGTGACAGACGAGGGGATAATACATACATAAATCACGCCTATATCCCCGAAGGGGTAGGCAGAGGTGAACTAGCACCCACGTTTCGCCAATTATGTTAGGTCCAATGTAATAGGTGGCGAGCCTATTGCTATTTATCGTTGCTAAGTGGTATAAGAGGAACGCTGCTGCCCATTCCTCATCACTGATTTATACTTAGTTGCCTTGTACGACCCCCACGGGACAGATTTGGGGTGGTGACAATTGTATTCTACTCTGCCGTCACCACACAGATGTATAAAATTGACGGAATCATTCATTTAAAGATTTTATTTTCTTTAAAAATAGTTTCCAATATTTTTACATATTGCATAGTTCATTTGATAAAAATATTCATAAAAATATTCCACATACAAGTTTATTTTAATAGAAAGAACGGTGTTTGCCATCTCTAGTCTGTCAGTTAGGCAACTCGTAAAAAGGTGTTCCCTAGCTTGGTGAAAACAAATTTAGGTAAGAGGACTGTTTAAGGACTCACTTAAGATAGGTGTTCCCTATCTAAGTAATGCTTTAGGGGTTGTTGTAGAAAACGGGCATAAGAATGCTTAATAGTAAAATAATTGAAAGCGTTTTAAAAGGCGATGTATTTATACAAACAAACAAAGACAAATAAATACATACTTTCGTTTAATGCTAATAATTAAAACACAAATAAATTCACTAGCGATTTTTTGTTTCCGCGGTTTTGAGATATGGCTATTTAACCCGGAATCATTGCTCTCTTTTGTATTACGCTAATTTATAAATTGTATTGTATTTGAAAATATCTTCAGTTAAGTAGTTCACTTTCAGCACAATAGACTTATGTTTGTTAATTGTTCTTGAATTTCATGTCCATTGTTAATTGTAAAATCTGTTGGGAAGATACTTATGAAAACTAATTTCAATATACCTACTGTGTAATTAAACATATTGATATTATCAAGAACTTAAAATTACGTTCCTGACTAGTAATATAGGCAAAATGTAAAACTATATTATTATGTAAATTATAGAGCATGTAAGTTTGTTGAACGTTTATTGAATTTTTTACCAATATTATTTGCGCTTAGGTGCTAGTTCACCTCTGCGGGGATATAAGCGTGATTTATGTATGTATGTTTGTATTATCTGCGCTTAGAAGTAATGAAAGAGTATAAGCTGTATATAATGAATAAGTACATTACCACTTTTCTTTTATAATTTGTTACATTATGTATTGATGACTGTTTATTTTTTAATATTGTTGCCAATTGAGTTGGCAATTTTGTAAAGTCTAGCAAACAGTAGTTCCTGTGACCTGTGGATTAAATTTAATCCTAAATTTAAGGCGCTATCCAAACACACTTTTGTATCCTTTTGGGATACAAGCTAACAATTAATACTTTATTTTTCTCTAATCAGCATGAAATCTACTATTTAAATCAACTAAACATAACATAACTTGATTCTAGATTTTATACTTTCTTGTTGTAATGTTCCATTTGACAATATTTTTTGTTTGTTGAAATTATTGTTACGGGATCTACAGTAGGTACTAATTAACGGTTAGTATGCCTAATTTTAGAACTCGGAAGAAAAGTTCAGATGGAGTATGTTTATATTATACATCCTCTCCTGATTTTCTTCAAGAAATTTGATTAACAGCTTTGTATCTACAAAGTAGCTAGCTACTGTGGTTTGGCACCATTCATAAACTTTCTAGTTGTGCCATGTGTCATCAGATCTAACTTCAGTAACTAAAACTGAGATCATGATTTTTTAATATGAATATTTAGATTTTTTTAACATTGTTTCCTCGTTGTTAATAAATTAAAAGGTATAAAAATATTGTATCAAAGATGACTTCAACGGATTTTAATTTGTGTTCCTCGTACTTTTTGCAATTGTGTTTAATTTGAATAGTGACATTATTATGAAGACGACTGAATGTTACAAACATGGACTTGACGCTGCCTACAAACATTTTTTAATGAATGTGGTTTTATGAGGATTCCCACTTTTTTAAAAAGTTTCTATGAGTGTATTCTGTATTTTAATATAGTACACGTAGTTTAATTATAATCAAAATATTTTTTAAATATCGAGGGGTGAAAGCCTATTTGGTTTAAGCGACATTTTTTGAATTTTACAGCGTTTCAAAGTTTTTAATTTCGGAAAAAAATTAATTGCAAAAAAACGGTTTGTTAATTTTGCCTGAAAGTCTTACAAACTAGTTTTGATTTATAAAACCCATATTCTAGTTGTATTCTTCACTTTGTAATGATAATAATTTTGAAAATAAATGTAGCTTCACTCAAAATAGCCACATAATAGAGTAAGGCAAAATGATTTAACTGCCACTTTGTTCTGCTGACGGTTGCAGGCAAAGTGGTTTAAGTGTTATTTTCATTGTCTTGCAGAGTATGGCAAAGTGCTTTAACCTACATTCTACCAACTGGATAGAAAAAAATCTATTTGGCTTAAACTCCAAAATGAAATATGTCAGAGTCAAATCATAATGGTTTAAATAACAGTTTGAAAACTATGACATTTGTTTTAAATCGCATATGTTTGTATAACTTTATAAAGAATGGTGAATAATACCATGCACTTATTTCTCATTTTTAAATTACAACGTCAGTGGAGATGATGGTTTTTTTAATAAAAGATTTTATCAAACCTATGAGAATCATCCTCCTTATAATTATCATAATCAGTTTTTTTAACAACTATTTATGGAACATATTAAGGACCGGTTTCTTGATGCATAGTTAACTCAACCAATTGTTAAAAATTGTTACTAATGGTTAAATAACGGACTGATATTCAATCACCAGTAACAATATCAGACTGATATTTAACCATTAGTAACGATTTTTAACAATTCGTTGAGTTAACTATTTATCAAAAAACCGGCCCTTAATTATCAGTATTCTTTTAAAAAAAAATAGCTTTCCATTTCAGTCGTGATTGTTATTAGTATGTTTAACAATTAAAACTAAATTATAATTATGAAAATTTAACGACTGTTAAAATAATCAACAAGGTTTTTTCAAATTCGTATCGTAATACTCGTTCTCACGGTTGACGACAGACTGGACTGAAGCGCCCGCGCAGGGGGGTGGGTGATTTATACCCGCGGCACTCAAATGCGCTGGCGGCAAACAACCATTGTTTGATCCGACGTTGCAAAATTGTCACATAATAATATTTGCATGTCTGAACGTACATAATTATTAATTTGAGTTTTTATAAGTGCTCCAAGTAACTTATGGTAAACTTGAGATATGTTTGACCGACACTCAATTAAATTAAAGAGTACGGATCAATTTCTGAAACGACATGCTAGTCAAGTTTTGCATCCAGACGATAATGATTCAAACAACATTTTATGATGAAAGGACATAGAGGCAAAAAGGTTGAAGCGCCATATCATATTTCTTTTAGATTCAAGCAAAATGTTTTAAGCGACGGTTACTCCTAGAAGTAATGATAGGCAAAATGCTCTAACCGCCATTGACTACTATTATTGTGAAAGCACAAACAGTTTAAACGGTTTTTAATAAAAAAAATGTATGGTTCATATCCATTTTCTCTAAAAATAGTATTGATTTTTTGTCGTTTCATACATCAATGCTCTAAAATGAAGCCAAAATTTTCGTTGGTTTAAACGCCAAAAAACTGCTCCGATATTTATGGGACCCAGCTCAGTGGACGCAGAAAAATTCGCTGATTCCAAATATCTATATAACTCAAAATCGCCCTAGGTGTCGCTTAAACCAAATAGGCTTTCACCCGTCGATATGCTTATTTAGGATGATCAATGTAATGGTCGCTGAAAGGACATTTAGTCGAATTCATTTCTGACATCCTATTTTATTTAGCTTTAAAACTGTGGTCTTACCTTAATGTATTTAATCAGTTTGTTTAGAGAAAATTGCAATAGTTATACCAGTTTCTACTTAGTACGGTTAGGAACACGTATGAAATTGTTTATCTTCTAGTACCACTGTTGACGGATAATAGTTTCCAATCTGTGATAATTGTTGATTTAAAGATCGGATTTTAAAATCAATGTGTTAGTAGTCATCTTCATCATTAATCACAATAAGAGTAGAAAATCTAAGATAAATCATGTTGAATAGTTAATAGAACAGACAATTACGTCATTGAAGTAGATACAGACCGATGTAAATAAAGGGCTTCATATACTTAAAATATAACCAAAGATGAAAGAAATAATGATTGTATAGGTGATTATGAAATGGACTGTAAAGACGATTAAGAAAATGATAAGAGTGGGCTTGTACTTAAATAATATAAAGGACGATTGTGTATTATGATATTTTTGGCTAAGTACGACTGATATGAAACTGTCCTTGAATGCTGGCATTTTCATTGCAGTCATATTAACTGTATTGAAATTGGAATTAGGCCGTCGGATTGCAGTTGAAATGAAGACCGTATATCTAGATCCTTAAGGCATGTCGTTTGATCTGTAACTTGAACCATTTTAAATCTAAGGCCTCATCGCTTCATAAATAGTAAACAAGTAGTTAAAGATCATTATTAATGGTCAAATATCGAGAGAATAAACAATGGACACTCTTTGATTTATGACATTATAAATCAAAGAGTGTCTATTTTTGTGATAATGACTAAAAACTAATTGTTTACTATTGGTGAAGCAATGAGGTCTTAGTTATAAGCATAACGTTGCGTATAATTCCAGAGCAGCAATCTGGAATATGCGTACAGACAAACATCACATCCCACCACAATTTTTAAAATTTTTACAATCAATTTGGCACCTTAGCTAAAAATTTAAAAGGTTGATAATCAATGAGAAAGAAATTTGAGTTCTTGTTGACCTGATTTTGCTGTGAATATTGTATTAAATATTTTTATTTTGTCTTCTAAATAATAAATAGGTGTGACTGTAAGAAAAATTTTCGATTTTTATTTCGACTGTATGTCGTTGGAGGTTAATGATTTCTGTGTGAATACGTTTTAATCATGTATTAGTTTGTATATATTATGTAGGATGTCTGCATTGAAACCCCAAAGAGATTTGATCACTTATGAAAATAAATTTTCTATTTAAGACACTGTAAATATTGAATAAAATTAAAATACACACTGTGTTGTCGTTTCATTTTTCGTGGAATCTGCCAAATTAGTCAAAGGAAAATTTAATTCATCGATATTAAATGCATATTAAACTCTATTGTATCACTATAGATGGATAATAATAATAGAGCAATCACTAAATAAATATTAACAATAAATCAATATCGTTAACTATTATATTTACAATTTGTTGTTTGTTAATTTTATCTAAGGTTTTGTTTATCATCTATGGAGTAAGTAGAAGTGTATCATCACACGGGTTAAGTCCCGTGAAATGGGTAACGAACCTAGTACCATAGTAGTAGCGACTCTGCTGCCAATTATTCATCAGTGTCTTTACCCTTAGTCTCCTTCTATGATACCATCGAGAGAAATGGGGTGTTGACAATTGTATCCTGCTGTACCGTCATCATATGGTATATAAAAATAAGGGACGGTCTTATAGGGTTTTATTAGACAGAACAGTAAAATATAATGATGGCAGACAGGCTATCATAATTATGTTCATATAGTCGAGAGTTTTGACTTTCACAATAGGCTTTCCATAAATAAAAAATATGAATTCTAAGGCGGTGGAATTCATATGGTACAGCTTTATAGTCCCATTGTGTTCTAGAACAATCAAATTCCAATAACAATGCCAAACGCAAAACAAACGTCGTGGTTATTTTTCAGAAATATATTTAGAATCTAATAGGAGACGCAAATTGGACATAGTTAAGCATAAAGAAACCACAATATAACACCAATTTATTAATGGCAAATCAATGACGTCATTCTGGGAAAATAGACATTTATTTATGCATATTATTATATCCTTTTTCTCCATAAGTCCTGTTCCCGGTTTATCTGGGAACGGCGCAGTATGTTTCCTCTTCTTATTCTTATCATCTATCACCCGAAAAGTTACGAGTGATGAATTAATGTATAAAAAAGAGACAGACCGAGTTGAGACACCGATGCGCGGAGAGTGTGATTGGGATGACAACATTCCAATCCATACTGCTCTAGGTTTTGGCTTAACTTTAGCAGTATGGATTGGAATGGTTTTACAGCCGCCCGATCGCCTGCCTGACATAAACCCTCTTCGGGCATGTATGTATAAAAATTGTATACATAAATGTTTATTTATATAAAAAAGCTAAGCTTTTGGTTCAATTTGGATCCTTTTTGTTTAACTATGTCCAATTGTTTTCGCCAACAAGGAATCGAGAAGTCGCCTTGGAAAACGCGGTTGTATTAAGAAAAACAAATTCCACAAACGAATTGTTCGCCGCTCCTCCGCGCACAAATGAGTAGAAAATTATAAGCGGGGCGCAATTAGAACGCGCTAGAAAAATCAAATTAAAGCCCTCTAATGAACAAACATCGTCCGCGGGTGGTTCCTGCTGGAGTTCGCAGAGCACTCGCAGCTCAGAGACATTCGTTATTTATTTAATATTTTTACGCGTATTCCTGGTGAACTAAAAAAAGTTGAGCTGAAAAAATGAGTCCTACATACCAACATACTTATAATCAGTGACGCCTTTTTCCGCGTAGTCACAGATGTGTGAGTGTGTGTAATAACACCGACATTGCGCCTTAAGCCAGGTTCTGTAATAAATTATTTCCATAGTTTTTAAAGAAACGTAAAGCTGCTTTTAATCTGCAGCTTTACTTAGTGCGAGATTCACAAAACAAGGCTAAGGCCAGAGTTAAACAGGTTATTAAAAGATAACCGTCAGGTTTTAACATTTTATCGTATGGAAAAACTATCAAAAACTAACGATTATCTTTTAATCACTCGTTTTAGGTTTTGGTGAACTCGAGCCTTAATTGAAGTAATTTTAACCATCAATTAAACGCACTTTCTGTTGATGGTTGGGTTTGATGTAATTATAAGCGCATCCGAGATGGTCTAGTGGCTTCGCGTCAAGCACGTAAATTTTCTGTTGTGCTTGCTAAACAGTGTGATTTAAACGCCTGTCAAGAGGCTTGACCATAGGCAAATAGCTTGATACGCGCTTGATGTAATTTTAAAAGTATGCATACCAAACACAACAGAAAATCTATGCGAAGCCGCTTGACCGTGACAAGTGACTAACCTATCTGGGCACCCAGTAAGCCTACGCAGTAAGGGACGTGGATGAAATCTCTCCCCACTACTTGACAGTGTTTTGTTTCGGAATTTAGTAGAAGTTAGAGCGAGAGAAAAATGTTTCTTTTCCCCGGAGCGATTTTCTCCACGTCTCGTGCTAGACATGCAGAGCGTTAATTCCGGAACATGTCATTTTCAGATTTAACCGATTTGACCCTTTCAATTCGTCCTAAATGGTCAAATATTTGAGACAGGTTTTGTTATTCAGTACTCTGTGATACATTATTGAGGGCGTCATCTTCCCGGCGGCGGGTCGCGCGAAGCTTCCGGCGTGGAGTATCCGCACGTTGACGCGCGGCCAAGGAAATATGCACTTTACGACCTACTATTTTGAGGTCATCAAGCGCTTCGATGGTTACAGTTATTAGTTCACTCGTGCTTAAATCTGTTTAGCTAACTGCCGCACTCAGAGACGTCAATTAACTTTAATGAGTATTTAATTTCAAAATTTTTTATTCAAATCTAGACCATAGACCCGACAAGAATAGAGACTAGTTTTGAATTGTCATTTTTTGACGTTAAGTACTCATTAACGCTATTTGACGTCTCTGAGTGCGGCAGTTAGACTTTGTTCTTCTTTTAATCAAAATTAGTTTAATCATATCTGGAACGATGAATAAACAAATTCAGAGCTCTACGCCTTGCTTAGCTGAACAGCACGCTATCAACGCCGGCGAGCTACGACATTGCATGTACTTTGTGAATTTTGCACCAGTTATAATCCTACACGTGATATATGTATGTATGTATAATCCTACAATTCGTCAATCGCATCAGCTGTGACTGCGCACAAGCACATAAGCCTAAACGGCTAAGGTTGTTATCGGCATCCAGTTGTCATTGGCTTTTCTATGACCTATGGATCTCAGTTCTGCATCAACAGATAGACACATTAACTACCAGATTGATTGACCTATTTCCTTTTTGCATAAGTCCGCGATAGTTTTTCCGCGAACTACTGGTAAAGAAAAACCATTCGTCAAGAGATGCCTACAGCAATAATCCTCAATGTAACGTAATTAGGCTAATTCGTTGGTTAAGTTAAGCAGTTGATCCCGGCAGCATCTGCAGTCTGGGCTAGCGTGGTGGATAATGGCGCATGATGGCTGATGATGATGACGATGATACCAAGCTAAATTATAATATTATGTTTAAAACTTACAACAAATAAAAGTTTGAATTGTTGTTATTTCACATTACATACTTTTTGTACGAGAGTATAGTGTTTAAGAGATTTTGCAGCAACACACGGAATTGAAGCTAAATACAACAAGCGGGCAGTATTATTTTTCCAGAACCTTCGGTGAAAGGAGCCCGCTTTACGTGTACAGCTTTTAAGACTGTATTTGAAACTGGAAGTAAATTTCATTTATTTGTGTTTATGGCCAAATATCTTTATGACATAGTATGATCGGAAGGGATCGCCCCGTGGGAAGGGATCGATGCAGCTCAGAAAACTTATGATCTGTACCATCAACATAAAACAACTATTTACAAACCAAAAAGCATATTGCCTCTTCTTCTTCTTCCTGCCCTGTTCCCTGTTTATCTGGGGTCGCTGTATGTTCCCTTCCATTAATATCGGTTAGGCGTAATCAAGCCATGCGCTACCTTTTGATTTAATTCATATTATTATCAACCAACACACCGGAAAGGTGTGTGGCTATATTATTATAGTGACGAATGAAGAATGTATCTAAGATAAGAGCATTTTGTCTATTTGACATAATGTCTATTATAGCTAAATCTGTACTACACGGGCCCACGATGAACAAGAATAAGACATATTTCCAATTGAGCGGCAAGGCTTTACAAGGAACTCGATCTACAGGGATTTTCTGGATCTCGGTAGAAAGCTCTTTCATTGTGCATAGTGCAGTAAGTTCCGAGGTATTTGCCGAAGCCCTTGTCACCCGGGCTTAGTATCGACAAGTTTAAATTGTTGCATATATCGCACGGAACTCCTTGAAGGCAGCGAAGCTATTTTATAAGAGTCTATTTGAGTAATCATGTTGGTACTGAAGGTTTTCTTCGCAAGTTTTGGTAGAATTCTATCATTTCAAGCAATTTAACCAGTTTTATTCAATTTAGTTGAATTGTTTCGGATATTAGATACCTACTAGAGAGAACTTTTCAGAACTACATGCAAATGATCACAAACATTTAATATTATTATAGTGTTGAGATAAATATCAAATATTAGGTATCCGAATGATTTGGTATAAACAATGTGTGACAAAATGAAAAGGTAATTTATATGATTGGAAACGTAGAAGAGGGAGATGAATAGGTAAAGGAATTATAGGAAAGTCAAGATAATTAGATAACACGAAAACAGCGTAGTAGGTAGAACAAGAAAAAGAATATAATTGTAGAAGATTCTCGGAAGTACACACAATTGGCATAATAGATAAAGCAAGCACTCTCCTTTTTAAAAAAATTCTCTTAACCCAAGGGCATATTATACTATTATGGGAACTCAAATTTGCACCAAGCCCCTGAAGAGAGCAGACAACCAGACGCCTTAGGCACTATACCCGCTTTGGCCTTCCCCTATGTCTATGTCCCTATTGTCTAATTAGAGCGAATAGTTTTGAATTAGAGCAGTTGGTTGAATTAGTACTTGTGCTACTTTTGCAAGTTCCTACCAAATCAAAGTTACGTGTGTAAACAAAAATTGTTTAATACTTTCATGGTCTCTGTCTTGGACGCGGGGAAGTGGCTGTTGACCGATATGCTTCCGGAGCGGTCCATCGGGTTGCGCGAGTGCCATTCGTGAAAACGTAAACTACTTTCCGGACACCGCCGGGACCCTTTTTCTTTACATCGGTCAGTGAACCTTTCGCCAGTCGGCATATGGAGTCGCACTGCAAGAAAATATTACATCCATAAAATATTACGCCTGTATATTTGCCTGTATATCACCCACGTTTCGCCAATTATTTTAGGTCCCAAGTTATAGGTGAGAGGTGGTGGTGGTGGCAATTGTATTCTGCTCGGCCATCACCACACGGTACAGTGCTTAAACAGATTGGTATACTGCCTAAAACAACACTCTCATGCTCATTTTGAAAAACGACAAGTTCCCTTCAGCCTCATTGTAGCTTCCTTGATGCCAATCGGAAAAGAACCTCCCATTGGTCCCCTTGGGTAAATTGGAAACTATTTTTAAATAGAAAAATGCCCGGTTGAGTCACTTTTCTTTTTATTTAAGTAATTAAAAGTCTCATCACCTGTTCATAGCTGTAAAAGTTGTTTTTGTTCCCACCACAGCCTGAATATATGGTCTCCTTGCAGACTTTCCACATCCTGTCGTAGTACCACCTCTTGACCGAGCCAAAGCAAAATCCGTAGTCAAATGTCAGCTGACAATATCTTGGCTTTGTATCTAGTGGTGTATTTAAAAACCGACATAGGTATTTTATAATTGTATAGTCACATGATGGCTCATTGGGTCAGTTCAGCGCACCCGACCTGCGTTTGTTTAAGCAAAGCGACGATCGCCAAAGCCGGTCATTTAATGGGTGACCCAAAATATAATATTATTTTTAGATTTAACTCGAGTATATTTGTGAAGTGTTTACATTTTAATTGCGTTTTGATACTTAACTTGACAGCGGCCGTAGTTATAAGGAAAGAGAGAGCTAGTCACTGATATATCAGACAGACCCTTTTTATGAATAGCTGCATAATATTCTTCCATATTTGATATTGATAAATAGATTATTGACCGGAAATTGTGAATCGATTTAGACTAAATAAAGATCACGAAAATTCTGCATTTATATTTTAAAATTACCAAAATAACATCAATGAGTCAAGGAGGTGCGTCACGGAATTGAATTTATAAACCATATACCTACACAAATCATGCCTCTCTTATTTGTGAAGGGTTAGGTCTAACTGCCGCACTCAGAGACGTCAAATAAATTTAATAAGTAATTAATGTCAAAAAATTTCATTTCAATTTAGACCAAAGACCTGACAAGAATAGGGACTATATTTAAATTGTCATATTTTGACATTCAGCACTCATTATCGATAATTGACGTCTCTGAGTGCGGCAGTAAGTGGAAAATTTTACCGACATTTAGTTGTCTTGTATAAAACTACTTCAAGACTCACAATCTTTCCATAGTTACAAAAAGTCATGGCATAGGACAGCTGAAGTAAAGGTCAATAGCCCGCCTAAGATTTATTTAAAAAGAAATTTAACCCAATATTATAATGGGTTGTAGAAAGTTTGTTAGTGAAATAAAGACAGTGATTAATTGATTAACGAATTTTATTGTAGACTTAGCGAGTACATAATTTATTATAAGTATATAATTAGATAAAAAAAACATACTTAAACAACGAACAAGAATTACATAGAAAAAAAAGAAAAAAAAGAGACACTATTAAACTCTCACTCCTAAGGCGTTAATTACCTCGCGAATATTATTTTTTTTGTTTTGACAGGATTTTCTCCTATTTTTCCTAACAGTGTTTTTTAAATATTTTATGTCAAAGTTGTCTAATCAACAAAGTGTTTTACAAAATCCAAAACATTAAGGCCCGTGTTCACCAACACGTAAGCAGTCGATTATTATTTAACCGGTTCTTTTTGACATCAATCAGAATGGAAAAATTGTCAAAAACAGACGGTTAACTTTTAATCGCTTGTTTTACGTGTTGGTGACTCAAGCCTAATAGTAAAAAAAATTAATGGTTACATTTACAATGTTTATCTATAAGCATTTTGTATAGTTAAATACGTAATTATCCATATTTTGGAATGATTTCCTTAAAAAGTTGTATTACATTAATAATATTTTTCTTTCTGTTCATAAGGAAAAATTATTTAATGTGTTTGGTTTTGCTTCCAAACCATCCATTTAATAAGCGTTTACTTACTAGGAGCGTTGCTTTGACTGAGGCAAGTTTTTTCACATTGGAATTTCGTGTCGAACCTGTTCCCGTTGCCTTGGCAACCGCCCCAATAGAACGTAGAGCATTGCTTAGTTGACGGGTCAAAGTAGTACATGGAGATGCTGCCACGGCATGGCCCTTCTTCTGGTTTGAGCAGACACACTTTAGATGTAACTGCAAACCATTTAAAATTTGGAGTTAGCAAGATAGATTCGCAGCATACATTTCTCCGCTGAAGTGTAAGCAGAGGGTCAGGTCTTGATACGCAGCAGCCTACTACAGCATCTTATAAATACCTTATACATAAACGCCACAACTGAGATCCTATTTAAAAACATAGTGTATTGTATATTGTGACTATAATTTGGTTTATGCAAAAAAAAACTATTTTAATTTACGTCACTTTTGCATTTATCAAGCTATATATCGTGTGTTGCTTACACAAACATTATATTCATGTAAATTTTAATACACACACGGCGGAGGGGATTATTTTTTTATGATCCATATTTTATAGCGTCCCTAGGCTTTCGAGGAAGGCCAACAAATCTTGTCCTTATGGAAAGGTAATATATTTCCCTTATACTTTTGCATAATGTATAAAAACCTGTCGAACTATGTTCGGCTTTTAGTAGATTTTTTGCCGACTAGACTTTTGCTAAGGCAACCTTTTTGAGAATGTAGATTTATCTGTAATATAAGCGATGGTATCAAATGCAAGATCCAGGGTTAAGGCAGCAATGAGTAGGTATGGGCAGCAGCGTTCCGCTTATAACACCTATCAATGTACTGCGACTTTCGTGTCCGTTAAATGGCAATAGGCTCACCATCTATTACACGGAACCTCATCTAATTGGCAAAACGTGGGTGTTAATTCACCTGTGCCTACCTTTTCGGGATTAAGGGCGTGATTTATGTATGATACTGCGTTTTCAAGTACCTACAGAGAAAAATGTTTAACAGATTTTTATTCTTAAATATGTAATTACTTTCAGTGCCATCTACATTTTATTGATAGAGATTTATCTTTGAGAGAGGCATCTTTGTTTTTAGTTGAATAGTCTAATGATGATTATGAAATCTGAGAGCAAATCGATGACGCAGTGACAATCCTGGACCTGCGATTGCGTAAGCTAAGTAATGTTCTATATGGGTGGTCATTGGACTTTTTGGTCCCCATGGTCACTCGTCAGTTTTATCTGGGGCAGCGTGGGAGGCTTATTATTGCTTACACCATCACCACATTCCCACTGTCCATATTCCATCCATAGATAGGCTTGCATCCGCAGCAGTGGGAACATTAAAGGGCTCATGATAAAGATGAAAAAAGTTAAAACTTACTTTGAGGTTCATGTCTCGTTGAAAGCTGAATCGGCGACGGAATAGTGTTGTATCTCTGAGATAGCACGACATAGAAATTCCCGATGAAAACGATATAAACCAACGGTACGGTTTGAGAATTCATTCTGAACGATGCTCGTCTCACAGAACAAACTATTCGTCTGAGTTGACTTAAGCAATAAACCTTGAGCGTATCAAACGAATCTAATATTTACCGATAAAACTATTCATAAATTTCTCCGTTTGGAAAATAGAGTAAATCACAAAATGCAATTTGTTCGAGGACTTTGTTTCTTTTTTTGTATTTTATAACATTGCTTAAGTGAATATTATTTACCAGCCGTGCGATTTTTAGTCAAAATATTATTTTATTAATTTTTAAAGCTGGTGAACAGTTACTGTTTTAGGATTTCATTATCAAATGAAAGTATGTTGATGGTGATCTGGGAGTGAAAAAAATACTTAAAAAGTGCCAACACCGACTGACCAGACACCAGGGGTGCCGTAAAAGTCAACTAAGGGAGATTGTCCCATTGTAGATCAATAAGCACTTTGAGGCATTAGAATTGTGGATGACAGACTCCCAAACAGTATACCTAAAGAGTTCTGGCGTTAGGTAGGTGGTCAGCTGTGAAGCCTAAGCCGAAACTTTGAGCAGTATAAATTGGAATATTGTCATTTCAATCACCCTCTCTTTTCATCGATCTCTCGCCATGGTGCTTTCCATAACTTTCCATAACGTTTCAGTCATTCTGCGCCTAGAGGTAAAACTACCAGTGGCGAAGTGTATTTCCACGTCCATTCATATCGATCAGGCGTCATCAAGCTTTCCACTCCTTTTTCATTCATGACAACCATCACATATGAAAGGCGGTAAGTTTATGACTTCATCTGAGCAATCGCCTTATGTTAGGTAGATGTTTATAGATGTGACTATCAAATGGTACTTCTGATATTCTATAGGAAAGTCTTGTGGTCGATTATCTGGCACTTATTTTCAGGTTCGGTGCGCTTATTATAAAGTTTTAAATAAAAACAAGTTTCAAGTTTTAGAAACTATATAAGTTAAGCCCTTTTACAGCTACAAATCCAGATTGCAACGCTTAATAAACAATGTGTGACGAAAAGCGTACAATCTATCTTGTAATTAAACCTACTACATAATCAACTATTTAATTTAATCAATAATTCAATAAAATATATATACTTATACTTATACAATTATATACTTGATCCATTAGACATTTTATACCGGGTTCAAGTTAATCAGAATTACAATAAATATGTTTGTATTACGATTTGTAGTTTTTGCTATGAGCAGCTGATACCTAATGCAAAATTAGTATCACTCTATTTTATCGTTTTTAACACCGTATTTTAACAATAAAAAGTTAATGCCTATACTTATTTTTATTTGAACATTATGTAAATGTCGGAAATTTTTGGTTAGAAAAAGTTTAAAAATTATATATGATACGGGAATCGAACCCGCGTCCTCTGTAAGTAAATGTTTCAAACTACCACTAACCACAAATTTCAAATTTTAAAATATTTTTTTTTAAATTATGAATATAAAGTTCGT
Organism: Cataclysta lemnata; assembly: GCA_963931975.1. Classification (NCBI taxonomy): domain Eukaryota; kingdom Metazoa; phylum Arthropoda; class Insecta; order Lepidoptera; family Crambidae; genus Cataclysta; species Cataclysta lemnata. The sequence goes on from OZ008339.1 coordinate 13,587,982, forward strand.
TTGGTCATATTTAGCGGAGATTATAATTATGATTATTCTTGTCTTTATTTTAATACTACGCACTTAACCGTCTCCATATGAAATTTACAGCAGCGCAAGCTAATAAATACAGCAGCGCCATCTAGGACTAAACGGTACTAACTAACGGAACTACGAGTATTTTACACCTGATGCAAATCATCGCGGACTAACAGTTAAAAAAATCTTGTTAGTAAGTGTCCAAACTAATATTTACGACATTAATGTTACTTATAAAATTAACGATAACAAAACACAATTTTTGGTTTTTTCGTTGTTTGCGAGATCTCAAAGAATAATTTCTTTGAGGACTTATTTGCAGAATTAATAAGAAACGCAATTATCCCAAGAAGGCCAACAGAATAGTGGCACAGAAACAGTAAGTAAACGGGCGAGTGGGCAACTTCGTATTATCTTGTATTCCGAGACAGATGTTTCAACTTTGTGACACGTCTATAAATTAAGACCGAGCCGAAATACTAACGAACCGCAAAACCGGAGCCCGCTTGGGGACTCCAAATGACCGGTCGGCGAGTCTTGAGGCAGAATCCAAATGAATAGATTGCGTTTTGTTATGGAATAAAGTTCTTTACTGCTTTGTGTGTAAGCACAGTCGTGACTTATAACTCACAGAGTTCGGGTTAGCTTCGCCACAATTAACATACTTTACGAGATTCCAAGTATTGACAAGATATGCAGATTGACATGTCAGAGGCATATTCTGCGTGACTAATTCTTAAGGGGTTGAAATGTTACCAGATATTCAGCAACTTCGAAGTCGAATTTAGAATAGAGATTTCTTTGTTACGAATTACGATTTAGTACGTAAATATTAGGTTCGTAGAGTTTAAGAAATATTTCAGATTGTGACTGGTTCTATGAAACCAGTCACAATCTGAAATCTGACTTTTGAAGACTAAAAATATTTTTGATGGCCGCCTTTGTTGAATTATCAGATCGCTGGCTATCAGCCAAGAGGTCCCGAGTTCGAATCCTGGCTTGTCTGATAAGCTCAAGCATTTGTTCATGAGTCATGGTTGCTTATATGTTCATGTAGCACCTATTATTATATTTATATATAATTATTGACTGCTAAAAAAATATATGACTAGTATCTTTTCTACTAGTAGGGGAAAGTGGGGTAATGCCGGGACGCTAAGGGATATATTTATTTAATAGCATACGTTTAGTTTACTCTATTAGTCATACATTTGGTCAAAAAGATCACTGTTTTAGTTATCCTAAGTATAATAAATAATGTCATTTTAAAAGTTAAGGTTTTACGGTTTTGCCCCATGCCTGGTCCAAAATCGGGTATTCGCCTTCTCATACCCGGCTTTGCCCCTTAACAACGGAAGCATTGGAACTCATCAAGATCTTCGTATTTTCAACCAGTACAGCCTTCATGGGCCCATCCAGCATCCCTTACATTGAAGACATTGCACCCAAGCTTCACTTCTTCGCGTATTACCATATATTTCAGTGCAGTAAATACACATTTCGTTTGAAATCTTTTTCGGACTAATCTCCTATAAATATGTTTCTTACTTTGGGTCAGATGATAGGTGTGAGTGTAAAGAGTATAGGAATGATGACTAATTTTGAAAAACTACATTATGTTTTTCTTACGTGTCTACTTTACCCAAAATAAATTATATTTTTGTAAAAACTTTCGATTTTGATAGAATAAAACATGTCTTGAATAATGCAATTTAAAATTTCCGCCAATATGCCAAAATAGCAATGGCGTCTGTGTGACGTCACTATTCCGTAAAAAGGCCAGTTTCTATATTAAATACGTGAATTTGATTGGCAAATAAAATGTCAAAATGGAGATAACTAAATAATGATGTCACGTGGCGTTTGAGCAAATATGGGGATTGCTAAGTTTTGTACTTTTATTTTTATAAAATAAATATCAATCACAAGTATAATCTGATGACAAGTAACTATTAACGAATCTCCTAATCCTATATTATTATTTTATATCATTATATCAGTGATTCTTTGTTAGTGTCATCATCCTTATTAGGCATTATTATATTGGGCACCACTTACTATTCTCCCTTGGCTACCTTTTATAATAATATAGTGTTATACCTACCCAAAACTGCTGTAAGCGGTATGCCTTCTTTAGCTCTCTTCTGGTAGTACTCCACACTCTAATTTGAAGGGTTTTCACTGCATAACCAAAAATATTTTGCAGAAGAAAGGAAGGAGCGTAATCTCAATATGCCATATCCGAGGCTCCCCAACGTAGCCCCCTTCAAAATCTTAACGAGTTGCGTTAAATCCTATTCAATGAGGTTTTTCTTGAGCCGAAACTGGATTACCATATGTATTCGCGGTATGAAATTCAGAGCAGCTTTCTCACTTGGGAGGCATTTGCATTGTTAATTGTGGTTTCCGCGGCTGCCTGGAAGTTCGGCGACACTGTGTACAGCGTATGCTTTAGTTTTACTAGCGTTTATTCCAGCCCGAAATAAACTTAGCACAGCACATGTTTTGGAGGAACTCTTAACGACATTTGCGGCGTTCAAGACAGACTGATTTGCATGCTTGTAACTCGAAAGAAGTTCCTCAGCTGACGGCAAGCGTGAGACTAATGAGCGAGACGCTCTGAGTTTTTTTGATGGAATGCTCCGTGGTGAAGGCAGAGCAGAATTCAGTTGAATCCTTTGGTATTCTTACTGGTTGACTGTATAAAAATTATATACACGCATACGCCTTTCTCCCACAGGGGTAGGCAGAGATCACTTCTTTCCACATGCTACGATCCTTACATACTTCTTTCGAAAATTTACATACATACATACATAAATCACGCCTATATCCCCGAAGGGGTAGGCAGAGGTGAAATAGCACCCACGTTTCGCCAATTATGTCAGGTCCCATGTAATAGGTGGCGAGCCTATTGCCAAATTTACTTGTCCAATAAAGATTTTGTCAATAGATAAATTGTAGCCATCCCCAATCTCTCCCTCGGGTGTCATACAAAGCAAGTAAAGGTAAAGATAGCAATGAGTAACGAGCGTGGTACCCGTGCCTATTCTTGTTCTGAGCTCAGCAAGACCTGCCTTCTTCCTCATAATTATTATCATCTTTTATACAACCCATCCATCGCTTTTATACTGCATTCAGAAATGAAATAAATGATATTAAAACGCTATGCATTTTATGACGTTAATATTCCATTCATAGGGAAGGCTTGTGCGTTTAAAATGGATACGACCAAAGCCGAAATAATTTCCAATAAATATCCACCACAATTCGAAAAATGCTTGAATGAAAAGTTTGTATATTCACAAAGAGCGCGGCGAGTATCCGATATTTTGTTTTTGTATATAATTTTTTAGAATATAGTTACACAATGTAACTATATTGTGTGTCTATATCTAGTATTTCGGCTTGGAACCTATATTATGAAACCAGTACGCAGATAATGATTATATTATGATATTTATAATCATTACTACGTTACCTACGCTTTTGCGTTATTAGAAATATTAAATCGTACATTTGTATTTAAAAAAATTAACCGAACACAGAGACAATAAATAAATGACTGTCTGATTTTTAAGACCGTCTGTTGTCAGTTAACTCTTAGCTTAATAAATTGTTTGCAATTTGTAGTCAATTTATCCATATTAAATGAGCTAGGAAAATGCATTGGGTTAGCACGTTCGGCTGTAATTGCTTAAACTTACCAATGTTAGTCGGTTACTAGATTGGTAACCAAAAATAATTTTATTCTAGCTAGATTTCATCTGTGCTTCGGAAGGCGCGTAAGGTCGGTGGTCCTGGCAGTATCTGCAGTCGTTAATCGCACTGAGTCCAATCCATCAGTCCAATCCATCAAAGAGTTGGTGATTATGTACATGAAACGGTTATAAACATTTTATGACGTCCGTTTATGTCTAAATTACTCTCTAGCGGTTGCTAGTGTGTGACAAAACACCAAAATAAATGACAAAGAAAAATGTGTAGCGACAAAAGAACTCTTCTCCGTCACGAATGACCAACAAAGTATAAGAAAACTGTGTCATATCTTGTTTCTCTGTGAAATGTATATGTTGCCATTACGCGAGCTAGTCAGATCTAGGCTAATAGGCTTTCAGTCTCCTCTTTCTCGAGGCCAGAATAAAGGCTGGCTAAAATTAAAATTAGTTGTCCCCGACAAACGTTGTCCTGTCCTATTAGGTAATATTCAATTCAAAAAATACGCCACATGCCACCAACACGCAATATTTATAATTACTGTAAACAAAAATTAATCGACCGTGTGGTGACGGCAGAGTAGAATACAATTATCACCGCCCCAAACCTCTCCCGTGGGTGTCGGACAAAGCGACTAAGGATAAATCAATCATGAGGAATGGGCAGCAGCGTTCCTCTTATACCACCTAGCAATAGCAATGTACTGTGACTTTTGTGCCCGATAAAATGGGCAATAGGCTCACCACCTATTAGATGGAGCCTAACATGATTGGCGAAACGTGGGTGCTAGTTGCACCCACGTTTCGCCATCTCTGCCTACCCCTTCGGGGATATAGGCGTGATTCATGTATGTATGTATGTAAATATAAATTAAGACGGAGTAGATTACAAATTGTTACCTTGTTACAGTTGTGAAATTGTTACCTTTACTTATTTTTTCGGTTGCCTAAACAGTTGTAGTACAGTTGTGCAAAATACACGCTACGGTTTACCTGTAAAATCAACTGTACAGACAAACCTGTCAGGTACACTACCGTGTGTAAGATTTTTGTATCAGTTATCACAGACAAATAAATGTTTATTGCATTCACGACTATTGTGTTTACCCTAATTAAACGACGTGTGTCCTTTCGTGTTGGAAACGTAAAGAAATGACCAGAAAATATAAATGGCTGGCATCTGACCGTTTGACCAAACTGTCTGTCGGCAGTTTCAATAACAATGCGTCAATCTGTCATTCATTCATTTATTGTTAAAAAAAATGTTCATTTGGTTTTCTAGATAACAATATTATAGCTTAATTGTAATTAATATAATTATATCATTTAGGAAAATCACCAAATTCAAATCATATTTTTAAACAAAATCGAAAGGTATTCGATTTTAATTTTAACATTATATAAATGTTAGAAAAATTCGTTACACGTCCGCTACTGTCTTGTCTTGGGTGGCCGAGCGGTCAGGCACCTGCCCGGATAGCAGCGGACACGGGTTTGATTCCCGCCTCAAGTTCATAATTTTTCGAAATTCTTTTTCACACCACCAAAATCTTTGTACTAAAATTAAAAGGCTTGGGCTTGTAAAATACATCGCATATTAAACACAATAGAGACACAACTAAAAATGGCATTCTTGCAACAGTAAGTCTTATTGTCATAAATTTTGAACACAAATTGTTTCCTAGTATTTTTTCAATTTCATCTCTCTTCTAATAAATGAGTGACATGAGAGTAACTGGCCTTTTATCTCCGTATCCCAGTGAAGTTTCGAAAATGAGTAATAGGCTTCTTCTTTAGTCGTTCGTCAGCATGCTTGCTTCGGTGCACCTTCCCCCAACATATTTTTTTTAGTCTTTACTGATACAAAATTTGGTACAAACACATTGCTTACAATACTAATAGTATTTGGTCCCACAACCAATGTTTATAAAGTTACAAAACAATTGACATCTAGATTTATATAATGTGACTGTGTCCTCACGAAGTCACCACCCTTTTCGAATGCTCCAGAATTCGTTGACACATATCTTGGCAGCTGCAATTAAATAAAAATATCGAATTTTGGTTTCTCTGAATTTAATATTTATAATAACGATGTTTTTATGACGCGGGTTCAATACCCGCACAACGACAATAATTTTTGGAATTGTTTTTGATATTTTTAACGTTTTGGGAAATAGTTAACGCCTTTTACTAAATATCGTTGGCACTTAGTTCAGAGATCGAAATCTATAAAATTTAATTTTAATATCTTTTTAACATACCCAAATGGTCATTCAAAAGCAATTTTTTTGCAAAGGTCAAAATATATTTTTTAACTGAACCTACTCGAAAATATTAGACTTAATAAAAATGATTTTCTTTTACTGCAACCATTAACACACGCCAATCAGTATTGTACCAGTGCCAGTGCAGCGTGGTGGGTTATGGTGGTCCATCATCATCACCAGCCCTTTAATGTCCCCACTGCTGGGGCACGGGCCTTCCCTATGGATGGCAGAATAGAGGGAGATTATGGTGGTCCGTTCTTCCTATATTCTTCCATTCATAAACAGGCCTGTGCCCCAACAGTAGGGACATTGAAGGGCTTATTCAACTACACTTACTTTCCATAGCTAACGGTGTCCATTAAATTCAATACGTAAGACGGACATGCAGTGGAATCTACAAATCTGGCAGAAAACAATACTCCTTGACAGAAGCAATACAGTATCTCTGGCAGCGGTACGTTCTCTGGCAATATCTTTTTCTCGTACAGTATTGTCGAATACAACTGAAACAAAGTTTTAGAATTTATAATTTTAAATACCTACCCATCATCATCACCCTGCTTTTATCCCATACTATTTGGGGTCGGAGCAGTATCCCTTTTCTCCATTTTCTTCTGTTACTCGTCTTCTCATCATCCACGCTTATCGCATACAATCCATCCATAATTTCCGTAGTCTTTCTCTACTGACTCTCGACATCCAAATAAATATAATTTGTAGTATGACTGTGCTAATGTAATTTAGATAATAAGTGCTTTATGTATATTAAAAAGGGGTAAATTGATGGAATATTTCTAAATTTGAACGCATAGAAATTGTGGTGTAAAGACGATGTCAAGAGAGCAACGACCGAATGGAGTTATTGGCATGACTACATTCCAACCCATACTGCTCAAGCTTAAGGTTTAGGTTCTACAGCCTGCTTGACACCAACCCCCTTTTGGGTATACACATCAATGTTTGGAAATAACTACCTTCAAAGCACCCGTGACAGCAGCTATTGATAATCCATTACTAGGACTGAAAAGCATAGATAACCCTGATAGGTATCCTGCTGGAAGTGCGTAAAGTGCTGAATCATAACCTCTTTTACGGCACAGAAAACAAATCACGGCCTGAAAGTAGAAACATAACACCAGTTAATATAAATGTTTTGTTATATAGTAAAGCCACTAAACAGTGCGCTCTGCCAAAGTTAGAGCATCCAAACATTTTTATTAATAGAAAGTGGTTCATAACTATTTAAATAAATCTAGAGCTAAATAACACAGTGGCTAGCACTCTCGGCTTGTGATTTCATAAAGTAAGCAATTTTCGCTAAGACCTTTCATTGGATAAGTACCAAAATCAAATTGCATCTGTAGTACCCACCAACTCATACTAGGCCAGCATGGTAGATTATGATCCATACTCCCTATATTCTTACATCCATAGTAAAAACACAAGCCCCAGCACTAACGAATGTGTAGAGAAAAAAAAGTCATGGTAGAAAGAGTGATTGGGATGACAAAATTCCAATGCATACTGCTCAAGATTTTCGCTTAGGTTTTACAGCCCTGTTTGACATCGACTCTCTATGGGTATACAATTGTTGGTGGTATGCCCTCCACCATTGGTGCCCCAAGGTGTGTTGTGGTTTATACCGGACAATATCGCTTAGTCGACCAGCCGTGTGGTAAAACGGCAATGGGACATTCTTCGTATTTTTTTTCGCTCCAGGCCAGAACCAACAACCACTCAACCTCCCCCTCCTTTGCATCAACTCTTTTATATAATATTTTATACTTTCTCAAAACATATCGGAATAACAATGCAAAGAGTGGGTAAACATTAGCACTTGTTTCGTCATGAGCTCTTAAAATGCTTGGTAATTAATGTTAAGCTATTCATGAAACTCGAATAGCCAACATGGTATCGAGGGTCAACATTCATGAATTATTGATTAGTTTTAATATGGAATTTGAACTAGACCAGAAAGGGGATCTTTTTGTTGCAAAGGACTTGGCGCAATTTGTGATGAACTAATTCTGGCTGATATTAAATACGAATAAGTAAGTATTGGTATTTTTTACACTGACACCTATCATCCTACTCAAAGTAAGTAGCATTTAAGGTATTTTGCGAGCATCTTTTATCTTTTGAGAGTATCTCTCACCACTAGCCCTTTAATGTCCTCACTGCTGGGGCTCACCTATGGATGGAAGAATATAGGAAGAATGGGCCATAACCCACCGCGGTGACCCCGAGGTGATAACTATAAAGGTGATAACGTTACCTATGGATAACCCAGATGACATTGTAATACACATAATAATTTTATATAAATAAATATAATAACATATGCTTACCCCTTTGGAGATAAATAGGTGTAATTATGTGTATAAATATATTATACTACATAAACAAAAACAATCATCATGACTTGGGAACAAAAAATATGTCTGTGTTCATCACACAAACAATTCAATTTCCCCTACCAGGATTCGAACCCATCTCCTCCTCCTCCTACCCAGGACCTCATGGCTCATAGTCAGTGATCTAACTATTTGACTAAATTCTGAAGTTGAGAACAATAAAAGAAAATGATACTAGAATCACATTGGGATAATGGGCAGATTGCGGTGAATATTGTTTACAATTTGTTGGGGGCATTCTCTCTTTAAGTTTACAATAAACCTGTACTGAGAGGACTTCGCTCTTCAATGTGTTATAAAATAGGTACAACATTATAAAATTATGTTAGAACCTAAAATAATATTAGGTTCCAAGTAATTGGCTCGAATTGTGTTTTATTATTTTTGAAGTCGTACTCTGTAAATACCAATGTAACTGCCGAAGAACAGCGCCATCTTGAAGTGCTTCGGTCTGATCGAGGATATTGCTCTTAGCGGCGTTTTAATTCTAGGCAAGATGAGCTTGGCTAGACTGATGCCGAGGCCGACCCCGAAGTAAGTACCGTAGCCCTGGGGATAAGCGATTTATTATTATGATTTAATTTTTGTTTGAACATTATATACCTAAATGTTAGAATAAAGTTTACAATCAAATAAAGTCTTATAATTATATAAAGTCTAATAATTATTGATTTTCAATTGGACATGAGGTATATAAATATTTAAAAAAATACAGAATACAAAGAAAATAAAGTCATAAAAATGTGAAAAAAATATTTATTCTCTTGCAGCAATCGAACCCGAGTATTCTGCAATTCGGGAAGATGCCACTTGGCCAACTGGACGTTGGTTAACTTGCCGAAATTTCTCTAAGCATTCAACGTTACGTTTGGACTACAATGTAACCGGTACCCGAGTGATGTAGAAATAAATTTCTGCATCTGCCCGGATTGCAGAGGACGCGGGTTCGATTCCTGCATAAGAACAAATAATTTTTCTGACTTTATTTTCTTTCTTAATCAAATCATTAGTAAAAGGAATGTTTTTATTTAAATTTAGGTTTACAAATGGAATTAAGTGGTACATACTATAGGATAGTTACAAAATAAAGAGTTTGTAGAAAATACCTACTTTGAGAATATGCTGCATACATGGGCCTTTGTGAGGACACACTTCTTTCAAATCATCCGATTTCCGTTTGACCTTCTCTGCAGTGTATAGCCTAAAACAGGGAAAATATGAAAATTATTTAATTTTACGAGTTCAACTTAGTTAAGTTTTATTTACGTCATCACATACTTTTTTTGAAGCATCGTCACTGTGTTGTTTCTTTACATTGATAAAAACTAAGTTATCAATACAAAGCCTGGCTCTAACATTAGGTACTATTTGTCTAAGATTAACTGAGCTCCACCTGTGACTTCTAAAACAAAGCCATCTTTCAACAGGTAATTCATAAAAAAACTAATAAATGAATATTTCTTATTGCCACAGCGTCTATCATTTAGCCCAAAAAAGCAGCTGAAGCGCTTATGCTATGGAAACAGGATTACCTTATTATTTTTATTGAAAATAAAAAACAATAATTACTACAAGAATATAAGCAAACATGGAGATCAAATGCCCGTGTCAATCATGCAAAAATTTTCCCTACATGCATACCTACTCTAACTAGACCTGGAACATTTGGGCTGATAACTGGTTTCTGACCAAATTGGTCGTCTTATTGGAAGGCCTGTGCGACTAGCATGACCACTGAAACACGATATTGATAAAGCCACTTATCGCAGTTCAAAGCGATAAATGGTATCGTGTTTCGGTAGTCATGCTAGCCGTGTTGGGAGCATAACCAAGTGGTAAAGCTTACAAGGTTCCTTGAACGAATGTCAATTTTCGACTACTACATTTGACACGACGGTAGCCATGGCGTTTTCTAAGTAATGCGTCAGTTTCATACATTTTTCTTTTATTCGTTTGACCAGATTGGCCTATTAGATGATAAGATTAGCACAGGCAATAATGAATTATTCCACTAAGTTCACCACATAATAATACTGTCAGAAGTCCCCAATTTATTTTGCACTTTCTGTCAAAACTTTTAAGTGCGACTATCAATTGGAGAAATTTGATTGTTTACCGACTTGTTGTTGGTGCTATTGAAAGAGTCTTACGTAAGTGATTGCATTGCTATGTTTGTTATCAGTTCTGACACATTGCCAAACAAGCGATTAAGATTATCTTGGATTAATGATATCTCCGTCTTGATAACGACACAAATTTTATTTTAAATGTCAATAAAAATCCGTGTCGTGACGGCAGAGCAGAATACAAAATGTGTCGTACTAAAGTGGTAAAGACAGTGGAGAGCAAATCGCAGCATCATTCCTCTTTCCGATACATGGTATTAGGCTCCCTATTACATGGATCTACCATAAAGCGCGAGAATCGTGGGTGTATGCACCTCTGCCTCCTCTATTGTAAATGCTTGGCTTAAGATACTCTTCTAGCGAATACAAGTGCATTTTTTTCCGAATCAGAGAGAAAACTATTTTTGAACACCCATCCTGTAGGTATCATCCATTGGGTATCCTTTAACTAACCTATTTGTGAATGTATTGTGTTGAAGGTAAAATATAACAATTTCGATAAAAGATGGCTTAAATGCCCTTTGGATATCAAAAATGCATACACACTGACTCTTTATCATTATTGTTTGTTGCGGACGGACGTTGTCCTAATGAGGATAAGTCGGGTTAGGCAAGCACATCATCACACATACCTCTTGAATACCCAAGAAAGTTCTTGATAATAGTATTAAGTCATTACGTTTATCGTTGATTATAGGGCGTGGGTATTCAAGAGGTACAATTATTTAAAATTTCGTATATATATCATCAACATAATTGTGCTCTTAGTAGACAGACACTGGAATTATTTTCCGATAAGAATATTATTATCAGCAGTGTTATGTTCCGAAACTTAAACTGGACATGACAAATTAAGCATAACAAGCAAACTCTTTCTGATTTTAAATTAGAAAGCATTTTCCGTCGGTTTACGTCAAAAGTTTTGATAGTAGGTCAATTAAAAACCCTTGTCATACTGTTGGACCGACATTGTAATGGTTAAAAGTCATCACATACACGTAAGGGTGACACAAAGGCTATGAAATAACAATGACTGGAGAAAGGAAAGACCTAGTTTGGCCGAGCGGTCAGGCACCTGCCCGGATAGCAGCGGACGCGGGTTCGATTCCCGCCTCAAGATCATAATTTTTCGAAATTCTTTTTCTAACCACCAAAATCTTTGTACTAATTTTTCTAACATTTATATAATGTTAAAATTAAAATCAAATAGACCTAGTTTTGTTCAAATATGTAGTAACGAGAGTCTTAATTGAATAAAGTAATAATTATCAATAAAGACTAACGCGATTGCCAGCAAAAGTTGAAAAGATTGAGGTTTTCTAATGGGCAAAGGATAGATGACAATTACAGTATCCTGAGCAAGAACTTTTCGAAGTTTCGAATCGTAAACGTATCCAATGGTTATCGTACAGTCATGGGTACAGGTAGAACCTTCTTCCACATGACTCTGACACACGGTGGTGTGTGGCAACTTACTGAATTTATAGATCATGTCTAATTATCCCCGAATGGATAGGCCGTGGCACTAATACCAGCTACATTACTATGTTCCTTCATGCTTTCGGAGCTTATATTGTACTTATATTGTACGTTTTTTCAATACTTTCAAAAACCATACATGCTCACTGAATAAATGAATGTTCACTGCTCGACTGTTGGTACCGAAATTATTAGCTCAATATACGTCACGATGCATTGGCGGCGTCATTTCGCGAGCTTTAGCGGTAAAGTTCCTTACAGTGAAATGCTTTTAGTATTCACAAAGAGAGACGTAGATGCATGGACGCAATTATTTTGCTCGGATTGCATCCAATACTGGTGTAATCTTTTTTTGCAGTGCACAATCCGAGGGTGATCTGGTGCATTTATTGCCTCGATCTGTCTAGAAGGCTTTTAAGACATTACTTAAATTAAACAGTTATTTAACTTCAGTTAAACGTTGGTTGGGTTTTTAGTGGATTGTGTAGGTGGTGATGTTGTGTCTGCGACATAATTTGCTATAACTATTGTAACTCATCTTATAACACATCATCTTCCTGCCTTGTTCCTAGTTTATAGTATCTGACACCAACCAACCATTGTTTGGGAATCCTCAATTTTTTTATTCCATAGTAGGTATGTAGGTACGTTTCGTATTTAGTTTAAGTCACTAATTGTATTATTTCAAACCTTTTTAAATAAAAAATCATGTCCATCTAAAAATTATACCATGGAATCATGAAATAATCTTCTTAATTTAATATTATTGTCTATTTAAAGTTAGATTCAGTTTTGAAAGTAGGCAATCTTATACTTCGACCCTGGTGTCGAGAATTATAATATCATTACCTCCTAGCTAAATTTCGAATTTTAAATATTCTTGTATTTCGTCGTAATAATCTTAAATTACTTACCAAAATAATGTGGTCCTTTTCGGTTTTTCTCCTTCTAACCTCATGAGGTAGAAAAGAAAAGCGTTTCCAATCATAAAGAGTAGGGTTTGTTTGGCTCTCGTCATATTTAGATATCCAGACCTGCTGAGGCAGTTTATCCAATATTCTATGATCTGAAATTTTATATTAAGATTTATGATGTAAAGTATCGCAAAGAAGGTACAAGTTCTAAAATTGTTTAAGATTGTCTTTTAAAACAACGGAGACAATGAAAGTGACTTTGGAACAAGTGAATGTAAAAATCGCAGCAATTTATTTGAAAGCAATAAGTTGTTACTAAATAGGTATATAAATACTAATCGATGATGCAATATGAGCAATTTTTCATTGAAAGATTCTTCTAAATATCTTCACCCCTTTTATGTACTGTACATATTACTAGGTAATCATCATTATGAGGTTCCAGCCCTGTTATCTGGGATTGGCGCAGTATGTTTCTTCTTACATTCTTATCGATCAGACATTATGAAGTCATTTTTCTGATCATGCTTTTTGATTCTATCATCCATCACATCGTAAAGGTGTTTGTGATGAACGAATGTATAGAAAAGACCATGTAGAAATACCGATGAACGAAGAGTATAATGGCAACATTCCAATCCACAATGATGAAGGTTTTTCAGCAGGCGTTCTGCATGACACCAGTGGGGGTCAGTCGATTGCAGTTGCTTTCGTCTTCCCGTCTCTCTCACTCATTGAGAATAATAGCAAAGTGTGAGAGTGACGGGTAGACCAAAGCAACTGAAATCATTTCGATTTTAATTTTAACATTATATAAATGTTAGAAAAATTAGTACAAAGATTTTGGTGGTTAGAAAAAGAATTTCGAAAAATTATATGATCTTGAGGCGGGAATCGAACCCGCGTCCGCTGCTATCCGGGCAGGTGCCTGACCGCTCAACCACCCAAGACACTAATTAACTTGCCAAAATTCTTATAGTATCATGACTTACCAAATTCACAAACAAATTAATAACCAATCCCCTTCTGTGTGGCGGTTCCAGATATATACCAAGCGCGTTCACAGAAAACGGTACCAGTAGGCTGGTGAAATATCCACTCTGAAGCCCGAGGACATTTCTGGAAATATTAACATGACTATTAGCCATCCTCTTATGTCACTTAGAAATGAATGGCGATTTACGTGCGCGATGGATGGTAATAAGCTCGCCTCCTATTACATGAGACCTGACATAATGAGTGAGTGTTAATTCCAAAAGGGGGTTTTCCCTTCATCTCACCTGATGGTAGGCAAGTGACGATAAGGGCTGAAGATGGAATCGAGCTTCACCTGGAACCCTCAACCATAGAGGGACTGGACTATCTTATCACACATTGTCGGAAGACAATAATGCTGTTAACATTATTATTATGGTGACAGATTCAGGCGGCCTTCAAAGAAGTCCTACCACCAACCAATCCGAGCACAAATTTGTACCCCCCTGGGGATCGAAGCCAGGACCTCTGGTTCTTGATTCTGGTGGGCGAACCACTACACCACGGAGGCGGTTGACCTTAGGTTATATACGAGAGTAAAATGCGTAAAACTCTGCAGTTAAGTAACTGCAATATGAAATAAAAACTTAGGGGAAGGTAGCCTAAACGGGCATACTGGCTGTAGCAGGCACTCTCTTGTGTAAAATAATTTCTAAAAATTACCAAGGGCATTATGTAGCAAATAAATTTTCATCAGGCCCACGAAGAGATTAAATAATGAGGCTGACGCGATTAGTCTTGGTGTTATGTTATCTTACCTAAAAAAGCAGTTTGCCGACACGAAACTGAATGGCACCAATATTCCTAGAGTCACCGATCGCAGATAATACTCAAGCATAGTCACCCAGGTTTCTTTCTTCTTTAATTTTTTACCTTGCATTACTATTTGTGCCTGTAACATAGAAATTGGTGATTGCATAATGATGATGCGTGTGGTGACGCAGAGTAGAATACAATTGTCACCACCCCAAATCTTTCCCGTGGGTGTCGTACAAGGCGACTAAGGATAAATCAATTATGAGGAGTGGGCAGCAGCGTTCCTCCTTATATCACCTAGCAATAGCAATATACTGCTACTTTAGTGCCCGATAAATGGCAATAGGCTCGCCACCTATTACATGGGACTTAACATAATTGGCGAAACGTGGGCGCTAATTCACCTCTGCCTACTGATGATATAGGCGTGGTTTATGTATGTATGTATGTACAATAGATACAATAACAATATTCCCACTATTAAGATACTTCTTATAATTTTCATGAGACGGGGCTATCTGCTAGTGTTCGCACGGTGAATCCATTAAATGCTATGGCGTTTTACTGCCGCACTCAGAGACGTCAAATAACGTTAATGAGTACTTAACGTCAAAAAATGACAATTCAAAACTTGTCGCTATTCTTGCCGGGTCTATGGTCTAGATTTGAATGAAAATTATTGACGTTAAATACTCATTAAAGTTAATTGACGTCTCTGAGTGCGGCAGTTAGAGTCTATAAAGAACCATGACCGCAGAATAAATATATGTTATGTATTCATCATAAAAATCTAAATCCGACTATAAACCTGGAACCTTATCTACACCAACCACCAACTCACGCTTAAAAGCGCTTTATCGTCTATTTGTGGAGTTATAAACATGAAACCACGAATGAGAAAAAGTCTTCTTAGAACTTTCTGGAACTAGGAACAATGCAAAGTTGAGAAACTCACCAAATAAACCAAAGCATAGAAATTAAGGCTGCCCTTGCAAGAGTCTCCAAACGTTTTCTGGCAAGCCATGATGCAAGATTTGGTCCACGGATGGAACAAACCGTGACAGGACATTTCGTTGGTTACACTGTTGAACATCTGCTTGCTGACGACCGCCATCTTGAAGGTTTATTTATTTTGCCCAGTGTTATGACAGCTTAATCTGAAACAAAAGAAACTTCGGTAAAATTGATAAAAAAATCGGACTTCTTCATTGACGGCAGGGCAGTAAACAATTGCCACCAACCTAAAGTTTAAATTTATAAAGGTAAAGTTGATTGGTTACATTTACATAGTTTATGAATGAAGAAGAGGTTTTTTTTTTTTTTGGTTAACATTCATTATATTCTGGAAACGTCCTAGTTGCTGGAGGATGCAGGTTGCGCCGCTTGTAAGAAAGAGGCAATGATTAAAAAATATATTATTTAATTTTTAATTGAGTGAAATAAATATCAGAAAATATATTACAAAGAAAATGCGGCACTAAATTATTTATGGAAAATTGTCTGTGTTCTTTTATTTTATTTTATCATTTTAAGGTTATAAATATTTTTTGCATATAAATACTCTATAAATTCTCTAGTATGCATAAAACATATATTTTTATTATTTGGTATATTTGCCGTGTGGTGACGGCAGAGTAGAATACAATTGTCACCACTCCAAATCTCTCCCGTGGGTGTCGTACAAGGCGACTAAGGATAAATCAGTGATGAGGAATGGGCAGCAGCATTCCTCTTCTACCTACCACCTAGCAAAGAACTGCGACTTTTTTGATAAATGGCAATAGGCTCGCCACCTATTACATGGGACCTAGCCTAATTGGCGAAGCGTGGGTGCTAGTTCACCTCTGCCTACCCCTTCGGGGATATTGGCGTGAATTATTTATGTATGTATGTATGGTATATTTGCATTACTAGAATACTAACTTACTAGCTTTTATTTTTTCCATTGTTATGTAATTATTCAAATCAGTAGACAGACTAGAATAGGTCAGTACAGATCAAATCTTTGAATATTCATCAAGTCACTGTCAATATTATTGCGAAATAAATATATTAATTACTTGTGGCCTCATATTTTTACAGTTGGGAAAATGATTTTTATTTTGTACAAAACGCTTAAAAAATTATTACAAATGAAATGGTTCGAAAAATTAAATATAATTTAGAAAAGACCTAATTTTTTAATTTTGTAATAATTGAAATCCAATGCAGCGACATCGTAATTCGGGCTAACATGTTATTTTTGACCTGCTGCCGTCAGTACAATGAGAAGACACTGAAAAAAATACAATGAACAATTTCTTTCAAGACACCAATCGACCTATTTCTTAACAGAGCGATACTTTACGCCTACTTCGCACTGGAGCATATTAAAGAAATTGTTTCTCTAATAGGCAATGCCATTATACCAATCAAGACACAGGCATTTATTTTATGTCGCTATTATTAGATACAGATATGCACAGAATATATTTATAACGTTCCCGTGTTGCTAAGCAGTGTTATTTGTTTTGTGATGAATAACTTTCATAATCGAATTGAAAGTCTATTTAAAAAGGGCCAGATCAAGAGATCTCAAAACCGGGTCACCCTTGTTTGTTATAACAACTTTTGATGTAATGTTACTAATTCAACAACGTTTTTAGAAAATAATCACTTTGTATAATATTGATTAACATAATTTTCATTTCATCGAATGTTTTTTTGCGATAACAATATTTGCTCTATTGATCCAAAAGTTCAATTGATGTATTGTTCACGTGGTATAACATGTTTTTTATCGAATATTCAATTGGTGTAATGTAGTGTAGAAAAGAAAACACTGTAAATATTTACAATTTTTTTATTCTCAAATACAATAAAGTTAAGCGGTATTGTAATTGTTATTTTTTCTACTTTAGAGCGAATCCGACTCAGTCAACCCCGACTCCACGTGATACTTGTCTGCCCTACCCCTAGAGTGTAATTTAGAATTGCGTAGGCGCAAAGGGCGAGGCGGTCCGCAAGCTGAGGAGCAGGTGGTTGTAAGGCTCGCCGCCGCGGCTGAGGCTGCCCGCTGAGCCAAGCCGAAGCTGCGGTGGTGAGCGTTAAACCATCTGCGACGATAAGCTTGCGGGGGACCAACGGAGCCCCGTAGCGCTGGAGCCGTGATAGAAACCATGCCTGCTGCATCATTGTGTGGCGTTATTGTAATACGACCGCCTTACATATTTGTCTATTTTTGACAAACACATTGCTTCACGAAGTGACAGTTGTCAGTTTTGATGAGGAGATGAGAATTTTATTGCGGGAGAATGAGAATGGTTATTTTCTAAGCCTTGTAAATATTATTTCCGATTTACGTTTATTGTCCAATTTGTGTATATTGTAACTGTGTAAATATTTAGAAGTACAGTCAGTTACTTTTATGAGCCTTGCTTTTTACTACCACGGAACACATCCCTGCATGGTGCATGCTTGCCTGCATGCATGCTACATGATTTCTTGCATGCTGAATACTTGCCGGTTTGATTATTATTGAAATGAATATTCGAAACGATCTTTCGACTAAATCATTATTAGTCTAATTAAATATTAGGTTAAATAAAATTATTGCATTTGAAAATTCGATGGAATAACATTATTTCAAAGAAATAATTATGCGAAATGACTTTATTGTAACTAAAATTTGCCGAAGCGATTTTCGACTAAACGTTGTTATACCAAACAAGGGTAAACCCTCAAAACCCTAAAGAAATAATGAGATTAGATAGAGCGAAAGCAGTATGTGAGAATAGTAATAAGTGGAAAAAAGTGATCTCTGCCTACCCCTGTTGAAGAAAGGCGTGACGTTGTGTATGTATGGTTGTATGCATGGCTTATAATAAATATGTTTATTATTTTGGTACAGAAATCTTAATAGACTACCAGAAGGAGAGAAATTATAGTCAGCTCTTAATCAAAAAGCATTAAATCCTGAATGATTCCCGCTTAGTTTCTAGCTTATACAATTGAACATAAATAACACTTGGGACTTAATGAAACTAAAAAATACATATAAATCATAAGGATTACAATTTTGCCACCCTGATCACTCACTTCGTTAGTCAGTTACATCACTTTCCTATACATTTATTCATTCATGACTATAGCACCTTTCCGATGAAGTGTATGACATGCATCAAAAGTTAAATAAGGAGATATAAATGATTAGAATCAGAAACCTACTGCGGCCCTTGATAAGCTGGAACAGGGAAGGAAGTTGTTGAGTTCTATATTGTGACCTTAGAATAAGCTGAAGAGAATAT
Source organism: Cataclysta lemnata (assembly GCA_963931975.1). Taxonomy (NCBI): domain Eukaryota; kingdom Metazoa; phylum Arthropoda; class Insecta; order Lepidoptera; family Crambidae; genus Cataclysta; species Cataclysta lemnata. The sequence continues at coordinate 13,606,996 of OZ008339.1, forward strand.
GGAGCAATACGAATATGACAAAAGCAACAAAAGCCAGGTTGGTTCGAACGCTGAGTTTCCCTATACTGCTATACATTGCAGAGACAATTTTGAGTTTGAACCCAGTCAAAAAACTAACAAGTACCTATCAGAACTAACGACAACTAGAACGTAATAGAACCAAAGACAACGTGTGTATTCTAAATAAGCCTGCATCCATAATTATGTGCTCAACCTTGCAGACGAATGTTTTGACATTCGAATACCGTAAAAAACCAACAACAACCAACAAATCGTTTGATAGACTGAAAAAGAAAACATTTGTAAATACAAAAAATCAAACGAGACGGTTCAAAGCGAAATAGTTACCGTGATTAGTAGTAATTTTGTGTCATTGGACTAATGCGTTCGTGACGTCAATCTAAATAAAAACCTACACAATTACAGCATTTTGTTTTATGGAGGTTCGTTATTAACATTCTTTTTTTGTTTATAAAAAAATAATTTAAAATTGATTAAAACTTGTCTGTACGATAAATTATTTTCAATTTCAATAAATGAGAAAAACACGATATCTTATGAATTCAGGTTATTATAGGTTGGTGTTTTGGTGTATTACTTTATGAGATTATTTTATAGCATACAAATAACTGAAACTTATTTAAAATTTTACAAACTTATTAAAAATGAGATCTCAATCTTATTAATAAAAGTCATCGAAAGTCTTTTGACACTCCGAGTTTGACACCATCCTGTTGAAGCATCGAACTTCTTTTTGAATCGAAGAATATTGGGACAATGAGCTTCAACTCGCTACTCTATCGCTACCCAATGCGATTTGAAAAGAAGACTAAAGAAGACTGCAAGACGTAGGAAGTGCAGTCAATTTTTAATACTTAAAGCCTTTGACTTAAAAGTTGTAAAGTTCTTTTACAATTAATATAAAGAAGGGAATTATTATTGATTAATTAATTATTTTTATTGAAGATTATAAAAATATTTTTATTAAAATCTAAAGAAAAATGGATCAAAAAATTATATAATCAAACTCCTTGCATAGATAATCGAAGTTGGCAGTTATGCTAATACAATAAACCATGAAATCATAGGGTTATTAAATAGGATTATGTTAATTATTTATTATCTACATATAGGTTACCTTTTTTACTCCCGGATAATATGTTTCATTATAAAAAAAATCTTCAGGAATTCAGGTGTCACTTTTTTAGGTGTCATTCATTTATCACTTTTCGTTATACTCACTGGTTAGTTAGAAAATACCACTTTTGAACACTAAAAATCGAATATAGCTCTACTGCTTTTTTGCGCCATATAACATAATCGTCTCAACCACAGCGCGCTTATAAACAAACTAACAATAGTTCACGTGCGTGCAAATGAAGCGCCGTGAATCCGTTATCGAATCAGTACAGTCCACAGTACATTCGCACGCGCATTCGCAGTTAGATGCTCATGTAAACCTTGTTTCGTTGTAATAGGTCTCAGTTTTAAACCGTTTTACGCCTGAGCTGCATTGAAATATAGCGTTGTGCTACTGATGCGTAGACATGGCATTGGCTAGTTGCAGTGAAGCAGAAAGTGCATATTAAAATAGGTAGGTGCAATGATGAAAATAGTTACTTTTTACATATTAGGCGTCAAATACTTGACATTTGAGACATTCTTGTTTTATCGCCCTTGGTATATAATCTTCTATTATTACAATTGTTATTTTATAATAATTATATAAACAATTCAAGCTTTTTTAAACGATTTTTAATCTAAGACCTTTTTATAAAATATAATTAAAAAATATGAAATAATTTATTTCTCTTTAAATACGGGTAACTTAAATTAGTAAAAATATTAAAATAATTTATAATCTAGCAAGGAGGCCGTCGTATTACAAAACGATCTTTTTCCATATAATATTTTTTTAACATTTATATACATATATAAATCACGCCTATTTATCCCCGAAGGGCCTACCCCTTCGGGGATAAATAGGTGAATTAATACCCAAATTCCATTTACGCCGCCAATTACCCATATATAGAAATTCTCCTCTGCCACATAATGGACCTGGCACCCGTACAGTGAATGTATGGAATGCTAAGAGTTATCGTCTCTACACGTTCTGTACACACCACACTACATAAGTAGTGTCATTTGACTACACTCTATAAGGTGGAGGTATTTCCCCAGACGGGCCGTCTACGTTTTAGGGGAAAACCCACTTTGCCCTTACTTCTCATATTACATAAAACTTTTTTGTGAACCTAATAAGAAAAATAAAACCTATTTTATTACAATTTTATGTTTTTTATTTTATGTTATGTGCTGCTGTTTATTTGCTATTAATGGATGTGTTTCGATAGCGTTTATCATCATTACTATCACTATCTGGCGCGATAGACGTTTTGAATACTGATTATCGCTTATTGCCCCTTTGTCTTTGTCTAATGAAATATATTGTAAAAGTTAATTACTTTGACATTATGTAAATGTTACAAACATTATAATAATATTACACATACGTACATAAATCACGCCTTTATAACCAAGGGGTGGGCAGAGGTGAATTAACACCCACGTTTCGCTAATTAGGTTAGGCCCCATGTGGTAAGCCTATCTATCGGGGACTTTAATCGCCGTTCATTGCTAGGTTGTATAAGAGGAACGCTGCTGCCCCTTACTCATCGCTGTCTTCACAAGGTGTAAAAGAAAGCCCGGGTTGGTGGTAAAAAATTTGAAGTACGACGCAAATAATGTGCTACAAAAATCATTCAAGTTTCCAACTCTAATAGATTTGTAGTGCTTGTTAATTGTCACTATATTCGTAACTCGAATACTTCACACTTGGTTGCTGTCCGTGTTTATTTACTTTGTAAGTGCATTACACCTTGACAAGTGACTCTCTGGATTTTTATGTCTTTAACACAACAGACCTATAAATTTTTTAACAATCATTGACTTCAGAACTAGTGACATAACCAACAGACAACAACAGAACAGTGATAATGGCTAATGGCCATTATCGCTCCTCTTATATCCATGTTGCAATATACTCCGATATACGTGACCGATAGATGGCAACAGGCTCGCCACATATTACATGGGACCTAACATAATTGGCGAAAGGTGGGTGTAAATTCACTTTTGCCTATAAAAAGAAGTGATTTATGTATATTATAATCGAGTCAAAAGTCAATTATAATCAATCATCATCTAGCCCTAAGAACAAAGCGTTGGTGTTAAGGAAACTTGAAGACAAATGAAAAGCAATCCGTTAAGCACAAAAAAAATCAAATTACACTTACCTACCAGACCACACAGCTTCTCTTTCCAAGACGCTTATAAAATAAATATAACTTTAAGGATACCAACAGACCTAGATCCAACCGTGCTACGTTCAGAAGGTTTTTGAATAGACAGGTTCATTCTTCGTAAACACTGAAAATCAATAAGGTATCTAGGCAACAATCAACAACTCAATTCTGCTAACATTACGTAGACAATACCTACCTACTGAATTACTGTGGTTAGTCATAATCTTCTTACTTCCCTATTCCCAGCTTATCTATTCTTCTTCCATTCATATCTTATATATTTCAATGGTTCATATCATCCATCACCCTGGATGGGTACTTGCTAGTGATGAATGTTGGCCGCTCGGCCAATCAAGACACTGTGTCTTGGTTGGCCGAGCGGTCAGGCACCTGCTCGGATAGCAGCGGACGCGGGTTCGATTCCCGCATCAAGACCATAATTTTTCGAAATTCTTTTTCTAACCACCAAAATATTTGTACTAATTTTTCTAACTTTTATATAATGTTGAAATTAAAATCGAATGACTGAATCTAATTTCGCATCCAAAATGTTTTATCTACTTAACAAATTCCACATAATTTACTGTTATCTGAAATTGAAACTTCATCCAGTGCTCCCGTAAAACAGGTCTTTGGACGTTACGGTTCCAATAAAAATTATATACTATGCCATTTAGAGATAGTTCTGTCGTTGGCTTTTGGCCAATGCAATTATGTCATGGGTAAGTGTTCTTGGCTAAACAACGCGTTGTCTCACAATGAATTACCTTTGGACGAGTGGAGTTTGGTTGAGCTTGTTAAATACTTATAGAGGGTTAATTGTAAAGCACCAGCAACCTCGCAGGACTGGATAGCTAACATCATAAGGAAGAACGATTGTTTTAGGACTTTTTATAGTTCATTAGAAATTACTTACATTACAAATATAAATATTAATTTTATGCACCGCTCGAATGTTAATATGTCTATATTATTATTATTATTCGTCGTCCTTTCGTTTATGAATAGAACATAGATTTCCAAATGTCACGACAGTCGTTACAATAAAAACATGAAAAATTAATTTTGTACAATGTATTGAGTTATGTCCGTAAACGCGTAAAACAAACTTTGCTGTTTATGATGTTAGCAATCTACTCCTGCCAGGTTGTTGGTGTATTACAAATTTATTACAAAACCTATATTAATATTTTAGTATTTACTAAAGCATTTGCTTCGTGTAATTTAGATATGCTATCTGACTGTATAGATAAGAATGTTAGGCAACGAAAGTGAGGGATGAAAGATAAATTCATGCAGGGGAAAAGAGAATGTTAGATGGATGTGTGTGGTGGCTTGGAAAGACAGGATTAGACATGTCTTGTAGGTCAAAAGAAGTTTGAAAGTAGCGCTGATGGTCGACAAATTGAGGAGCAACAGGTTAGTGTGGTACGGGAATTTGATGATGAGAGATGAATGTTACGTAAATAAAGACATAATTGGCTTTTCAGAGTAGCTCAATAACGCAATGGCTAAGCGTTGCTCTGTGCTACGAAAGGCACGTCAAGCCATTGGTCCAGGCTGCATCTATAGTCGTTAATACCCAGCAATCCGCACTGGGTCATCGTGGTAGTAAAGTGGTAATATATCCTCATTATCCCTATATTCTCCAATTCATAGTGAAGACCTGTGCCCCAGCAATGGGGACATAAAAGAGCTGGTGATGACGATGATGAACTTTCATGTGCACCCAAATCATCCCAGATAGTCCACCAGTTAACGCAAATAATCAGCGCGTTTTTCCAAGGCTGATGTAATAAATATCAAGTCTCACAATGGGATTACACTGGCTAGAGGCCAATTTTAATTTCGCGTAGTGTTTCACACATGCATATTTCCAGCAGAGATACTGCCATGGCACCGTGTAAATATGAAAGTTCATATTCTCAATGTTTTGCATGTAATGGTGCGAATATAAGCAATTGGGGGCACGTGTGGGTACGGAGAAACAAAGGAGTTTGGATTAAAAATTGGATTGAAAGCGTTTGCTTCCAGGAAGGAGGTAGCTAGCCAATTTTTCCGGGCTATTAATCTTGTATAATACTGATTTAGCATATCGCGTTCCTAAGTTATTTAATTGACGAGAGTCACAGCAAAATGAAATTTATATATTAAATTCAAGCGTTAGAAGTATGTCGGAAAGTTTGTGATCCTGCTGTGGGAGAAAGGCGTGGTGTACGTAAGTAGCTATATATTATAAATAAATATTTTTCCGGTGACTGTTAGGTAAAAACATGTGCCGAACAAAATAAATTTTTTGAAATTAAAAAATTAATTAAACGCATTGACAAATTTAAATTGATAATCGATTTCTCTCGTTTCGATTATTATAAAGTACTTGTGTGATAATTCGTGAATTTACATGTTTTGGTCAAAAAGCCCGAGGTGCACAAAAACAATATTGATTGTAAATTTTCTTAAAAGACTTATTATATTATGTATTTCAAATTGTTAATAAAGAATATTTACAAATTATTTTTTTTTCTTATATTCAATAGCTGACATAATTACGACTATAACTCTCTGAAATCTACCACATTTATACTAACTTTATAAATTTTTTGTCATTAAGCTGGTCTTCAAAAGAGTATTTTCTGAATACAAGTAAAAGTAAGTCCGATTTCTTCCGATTATCTTTTGATTACTGTAGGTGCTCTATGAATCTTCGAGAACATCTCAGCGAGAAATATGAAGCGTTAATATTTTGTCTATCCCAATTTTTGTTTCCGAGGAACTAACGAGAGGACTATTCATCATCCCTCACTCAATAGAGAAAAAGCTCTTTCAAAAAGTCATTACTGGGAGGGGAAACAGCCAGGGGCGGGATATAAAAATTGTTATCATTAACTTTGTTTTGTAGACAGCTACTTCTAAGGTTGATGTTAAAACGCGCGTTTCTTTGATTGGCGTCGTTCTGGCGCTAGTGGCTTGAAGATAAGACGGGGAATACTAAAAAGATATGGATTTTTAACTTTATTCTGGCACAGAACGCGCATTAAGCGGTATAACAATTAGCTCGTAGGTAGCGGCGGTCTAAGAATTGGGGAAATTTTAAATCCACATCAGATATTTTAATGTTGAAAATCAGGACTTAAACAGGAGCGAGCTGGCTTTGACCAGTTCGCTCAGAGTAACGAATGAATAACATAAGCATTGCCAACCACTGCATTCGCGTGTAAAACCAACATGTAAAAAATCACCAATAAAAAAGTGTTTCGGTTAAATCCGATATTCTCCCACGTTCGTAATTCTGAATAAATTAAACAAGAAAATTGCAACCATACGCTGTCTAAGATGAATGAAAATAGAATAAATCCACATAATTACCTATAATAATTAATTCTAAATTATAGCTCTACCGAATAACTCTCTAAATCTATAAACATAATTATTTTCATTTAATTGCAAAGCTCGTATTAACTTTAATTTTGGAAGAATGTGCTTGAAGTCTGAAAAACCTGAAATCTAGGCAGAATAGTAACGCGGACTAATTACAGACTGAACACTAAATAAATATCTCTCAAAATAGTCCCCAAGCAATAATTTCAATGGCGTTTTTGACAGGCCAGCTCTGAAATGCTTCGCTGCAAAGAATTAATTATAAAAGTTTAATCAAACCGATAAGTTGAAATGTTAATTTGTAAATTATTTCGAGAGAGAAAAAACTTAATTAAGTAACTTGAATTGAAGGTCAGGGCGCGATTTCAAGAGCTGGAGCACTGACCTTCTTAGTCTATGGCATTGTCATAAAAAGGTCTCCTGACGATATAAATTAGCGGGCGATGTAAATGTTTGTGGTGATAATTAAAATGTATTTATGATTGGCTGGTGTGGTTTGTAAGAAGTCATCACGACACAGACTTGAGAAAGGGATGCTCGCATGATGTGAGTGAAATGAGAGTGACAAAAAGCATATATAAAGACATTCATGTCGGAAGTGTATGAAAAAAATGGCAGTGGAAGCGGCGTCGGCGAACTTTTCATTAACAAATTGAAAGTAAATATAATTATTAAAAAAGAGCCAGGTCAAGAGTATCCGAATAATAAAGGTAGGCACATGAGTGCAATATATACGCGTCTATTGTGGACGTCACCACGACAAATAAACTAACCTCTGACCATTAACAACTACACTGATGCGATATCTCTGATAGATTCCCGTACAATGACTCTTCATATTCATTCGAAACTAGGTCGGATTCATACACGCATTCAACTTAATGGGACCGATATTTTAGATTCTAGAATTGATCACTTTATTCCGTTAGTAATGGAGGCGAAAAAAGTGTCGCATCACAATGATGAAAATAGATTAGAAAGGCTATTGTATTCATTGATGAATCTATATAAGGGTTTTGAATAATTTCTAAGTTATCAGCATTTGAGGCTAACGACAATTAAAGACGACTAATATACCTACCATAAGAGGAGCTCGCTAGCGCAGTGGCATAGCGCTCTTGGCCTGCGATTGCGTTAAGTAAGCAATGTTCGCTAAGGCCGGGTGACCAAAAAATTATTATCTTGAGTTCCTCTGTGCTTCGGAAGGCACGTTAAGCCGTTGGTCCCGTCTAAATTCTTCCATCCATAGGGAATGCCTATGCCCTAGCAGTGGGGACGTTAAAGGGCTGGTGATGATAAATTAGTTCAAATTGAAATCGCACGAAACGAAGAATGAAGAAACGCAGTCGATTCCACATTAACCTAGTCGCAACTGAAAAGCATTGTCAGCAGACGAATGTTCTTTCGTGACTCATTAAAAAACCCCACTCTACGTTTCATTATCTGCTGTATTCGGACCCCTGGCTTTCTATGAATATCCCCTGTGACGTCATTGAGCCGTCTTCATTTCCGACGTCCGTATTTTTGCCAGTTGTCTCCTTGGTTTGGAATGTTTTTGTTGGTGTTTCGTAATAATTGTTTGTGTACGACGGGGGAACTTGCTCGGTTTGTTTTTCTTTAGCTTGGTTAGTTATATTTTGAAGATGTTTGAGTATTTTACTATTGTTTAAATCTGTTACCATGTAAGATATAGGACGCATAAACATACATACATACATAAATCACCCTTAAATATCCCTGAAAGAGAAGGCGTGTATAACCCCGCGTTTCGCCAACTATTTTCAGTCTCACGTAATGGGGGCCTTATCTGATCCACAGCTACGAGTAAAGGACAGCAGGACACCTCTTATACCACCTAGCAATATACTTCGATTGATGTGCCCCATAGATGGCAGACGCAGACTCGCTACCAATTACATGGGACCTAACATAACTAGCGAAAAGTGGGTATAAAATTCACCTTTTCCTATCCCCTTTGGGTATAATATATGCGTGATTTGTGTGTGCACGTTCACATTATTACGGAGAGCAAAAATAAATGAGTGTGTTAGAATAATCTAGCGAAGAGGCAAATTAAAAAATGAGTCGGACCGTCTCCTGAAGAAACGGCTTGGCTAATACAAAGACAACAATCCCTCAAGAAACTAGCAGCGAAAGTTAATGAAGTGCAAAAAATCCTGCAATGCACCAGTCGCAGGTTCCCGTCTCGCCGAAGTAAGAAGTGCGCACATAATTAGCTCATTATACGCCAGATGGCCGACTTCAGTGAACTCGTTAATTTTTTACACGGCTCCGCCCGGACTCGGAAATTGATATAGTTTGTATTAGATTTCTTTGCAGCTACGGGGATTCGTTTTGGAGACACCGTGTTGCATTCCAAGGAGATCCGTTTGTTGTGTTTGTCTTTGATTTTTTTAATTCACAATTTTTTTAAATTCACTACATTCTATTATTGATATTCCAAGCTGGCCTGGGAGCGAAAATAAAGAATGTGCTGCATAGAATGTACCGGCCGCGACTCACCCCACGGGTGTCGTAAAAGTCGACTAAGGGATATTGCCTGGTGTAGACTAATGAGCATTTTGGAGCACCTGAATGCTCGAGGGCAAACCACCAACAACAGCATGCCCACAGAGGGTTCGTGTCAGGCAGGCAGCCGGCTGTAAAACCTTAACCAAAACCTTGAGCAGTAAGGATTGGAATGTTGTCATCTGCTATTCTATTGCTATTATATACATTCATTCATCACTTTTCGGTGTGATGGATGATATGAATCAAAAGGATTTTAATGGCCTAGCATTGGTGACATTAAAGGGCTAGTTATGATGATCATGAATATATTATTACGATTGTTATAATTAAAATAAAGGCTTGAATTCAATTACGCACAAATTTAGTGAAGAGAATAGCAAAATATAATTACAATGTCCTGATTACATTATTATTGATCATTAGTACGGTCAGCAAGCAACAACATTATTCATTGCATGCTAAAATATATTGTAACTGGGTCGGAAAATAATGATAAAATAAGGTCTAGGAAAATAAATGAATTTAGACCTTGGGACCCAAGGTCTAAATTCATTTATTTTGCCACGGGTGTCCTAATAGGCTAGCTAGGCTAAAAGTATATTGGAGAAATATATTCTCAGACAGCAGAGTTCTTGGTGGAACAAAACCGATAGCTAATATAAATAGCAATATAGTCAAAATACTAAACGTAACCATAAAAAATAAATAGACAGAATAAGGTCAGCAAATCCTGAATCACTGTAATATTGCAGTATATGTGGGTAGGTACAGACACGATCTGGCATCAATCTACACTAATGTTACACACACATACACACATAATTCACGCCTATATCCCCGAAGGGGTAGGCAGAGGTGAACAAGCACCCACGCTTCACCAATTATGCTAGGTCCCATGTAATAGGTGGCGAGCCTATTGCCATTTATCGGGCACAAAAGACGCAGTACTTTGCTAGGTGGTAGGTATAAGAGGAACGCTGCTGCCTATTCCTCATCACTGATTTATCCTTAGTCGCCTTGTACGACACCCATGGGAGAGATTTGGGGTGGTGACAATTGTATTCTACTCTGCCGTCACCACACGGCACTAATATTATAACGCTGAAGAGTTTGTTTGGTTGGTTGGTTATACGCGCTTGTCTCAGGAACAATTAATTGTGTGTTGGATAGTCATTTATCTAGTAAGGTTATCATAACAACATTAACGCGAGCGAAGCCGCGCGCGACCACTAGTCAAAATATAATGTCATCACCATCACCCGTCATTTAATGTCTCCACTGTTGGGGCACCGGCCATCCCTATGGATGAAAGAATGTAGGGTAAATGGGCTATAACCTACCACGTAGACCTAGTGCGGGTTGGTGGCGACTATAGATCCACCATGGGCTTAACGTGTCTTCCGAAGCACGCAGGACTCGAGATAATAATGTGACCCATCCAATGATCGACCTTAACGGAGATTGCTTAGTTTATGCAATCGCAGGCCGATCGCCCTCAGTCACTGCGCTATCAATCTCCTCCAAAATCTAATATTCAATGCGAATAAATTAATATTGTTTTGTACTCCACAATCGAAGCAGCCACCCGTTAGGTAATGAATTACAGAGAAAAACAGTTTAGTAGCTCGGAAAAATTTTATTATGCCAACCGTAGTAGCAAACTAATTTGCCTATTGATCTATAAATTTGTTTAAAATCGCACTCGGCTGCGTTTGTAAATGGGGAGCAGCTGTAATTTTATGTTATTAACTGGAGCCGAAACGAGGTAATTGCAATAAATATTTAACAAACGCCCGTACCTAGGTACTACTGGCTGTTTTGGTTTACTGGTATATTGTTAATAAGGGGGAAGGCAATAGGTGGGTATAGTATCTAAAACAGGCGCTTTCGTCTATTTCGTGTGTAATAAATGTACAACTTATACATTTATAACAAAAGGCGGTAAAATAAAGAATGTCTGCGAACGCAAGTAAAAGCGATGGCGTATAATATGCGATCTAAGGCTTTCTATTTTACCGCTAGATGTACCTAATTTTATGTCACTTCTTGACCAGGGGGCCTAGACAAAGTAACATACCGACAAAGATAACTAAGTTCGATAAAGCAAAATGTATGGGATTTGACGTAAGATGTCGTGAAATCACGTGACCAAAATCGTCTTCGTAAGTTCCTAGTTATGTTGGTAGCGCTAGCTAAGACGCAGTAGATACCAAAGTAATATGGCCGATCCTGACGAACTTCGACACGTTATCGTTATGAAGCGATTGCCACTTGGCTACGGACCCAGGAAGTAGGATTTTGCCGTAAGCGTAGCGGGCGGGAAATGCCACTTTCTGGCCAGGTGTGACACAAAATATTTGACTCGTTTCAAACCTACAAATGTCACGACTATTTATCCACGAAGAGCAGAAGTGAATTATTAATAACACCTGATTTTGCAGAATGAAGTAAGGCCTATTGCAATCTATCGGGCACGTAATTCGCAGTATACTGCTAGGTTGTATAAGAGGAATACTGCTGCCCATTACTCATCGCTGTATTAGTCGACTCTTACGACACACGACACCCCTAGGATGAGTCCCCTAGGATGGCGCCTTAACTTCCAGGCCAGCATGAAGGGCTTTTAATTAATAACAGTGGCCTTACCATAAAGTATTAGCGCAATCCAAAAGCGGGTGACAAAACGGGACTTCGCTCTACTCGGCTTATAGCGTTGTCTCACTTTAATAATGGCAATTGAGTCGCGTTTAGAGTTAGTGGTAAGGCCACAGGTACTGATGATATCCGAAATTCCAAAATTATGTCACACTCGTTTCTCTCAGAAGCGTTACGCCAAGTCACCACTCAGAACCTTGACGTGCCTGCAGTCCGGTAAACAGCGCGAGTTACGCCAAAACCGCCGACCGTCCATAAAATATGCGCCAGAATTATGAGCGGTCGGAATGCTCCAGAAATACTGAAAATTAAATGCCTTCCCGAGCCCCCAGTAAATTGTTGATTCGCAAATGTTTATTGCTCAGCAGATCAAGTCTATGCCTGCACGCCGCAGTTGCTCTGAAGATTAACGTAAATAACTTCTCTCAGTATTTGATTCGTGCAATATTAATACTGCTTTATGAGTAATAGTTGTGATTTGTGAATCGCAGATTGTTTTGATGGTTTTGGTTAGCAATAGATTTGATGCTGGACTCGCTATAGTCATAAACAGGCTTAAGTATATAATAATAATATATTTCAAGAGGTTTATTTGTCTTTGCAATACTGCAATACTGTTGTATTTGCGATGAGATGCATTGTAGGTATGTAGTTTGTGTAATCTAAGCAAGGAAGATTCCTTCGCAAGTAGGTAATCATATTATTATTTTGTACTAGATATGTGTAGAGAAGCTCTATGTCGAATTGGCTAGCGTTAACTATGCTATGATCACTATAAGGCCGGTCATTAGATTGGTGATGAATATTATATCGAGTTCCTTCGTGCTGAGAAAGGCACGTTAAGCCGTTGGTCCCGGCTGTATCTTCAGTAGTAAATACCTACCAATTCGCACTGGGTTATGGCTCATTCTCCCTATATTCTTTCATTAATAGGAAAGGTGTGTGCCCCAGCAGTGGGGATATTAAATGTCTAAACAATTTTTTTTTTTAATTCGTTATGCATATTTCCAAAAGTAGCTGAGATTAATATGTTGAGTGTGTTATCATCTTTTAGATCACAAGCTATATGTCCACTCATTAGGAGTCGATCCCGAAACTAGCAATTCTGTTCCGAAACGACGTTGCACGTTTCATCTATATTCATTCTTAGTCCACCTTTTGTTTCGAAAGCAGTACTGACGTGGAATATTTCAAAGCAAATTGGAGCTCGCTGAGCGTCGCTCATAACGTCTCTACCTCCGAAAATTGCATCCGAATCGAGAAAAAGCCCGGCCAGAACATATGTTGGTCGGGCATTGGCATCTTTCCACTGATTTGGGCACTCCACGGCAACTGTCGTATTGATCTCGCAGTGGGCATTTCAATAAAATGATGCAGAACTACTAAATTGAGGATTCTTCCCAGTGTATAGACATATGTTTGTATACTGACTCACATATCAACGCACAGCCCATACTGCTAGGATTAGCAGCACAGCCCATAATGCATTGAAATTATGCACCATGCTTCCTTTTATAATGTAAATTGGCACGAAGATTTTTTTAAACTCCATCCCTAAGTGGCTGAAATGAGGGTTAGAAGTCCATCAGTTTTAAAGCTAAACTATTCATGTAATAAAGAAAAACAAGTTGGTGTAGTTCACGCGGAAGAGTTCATGACTGAAAACTAGCCCTATACAATAGCGCAAAGTGGAATAAGATGAACCACGTATTTTTTCTTTTTGATATGACAAAGGACATCAGTCAATATTCATACATTGGTGGTCATCATTTTAGGTATACTTTTTTGGGACCAAAATGGCTGATGTGCCCTTTTTCGATATTCTTAAATTTCTAGATAATTATAATAAGAGAATGATACATAAAGCGGCTACTTTTTTATGTATAGTAAAAAATTGCATTTACTCAAGAGAGTGGAACTTTGGAATTTTCCGAAACATCTCTGTTCAAGCTAATTTTCAGAACACTTAATTATCATAGCACTTAAGAACACCACGCATTGTAAGGTACCATTTTCATCCCAAGTTCGATCGTAAACAAAGAAGTTACACCTCTCTAGACTACTCCTCCATAAAATATGTAACGCTAAACATAAATTTGAGACACACCCTTTGTAGTGTTTTTAAGCTTTGATTCGAAAGGTCATGCTGGGAGCCACCCTTAAAGAAAACAGAAAGATAATAATATATAGAGAAAGGTATCAAATCCTTTGAAATCGATGCTAGTCACATAGAAAAAGAGGTCAGAATTTTTTTTTGTCAATTTATTGTTTATAATTTTTTTAATACTAAATGTATTAAAAAAATATAAACAATAAATTTTTCACATTCACAAATCAGAAAGTTGTAGTACAAGTAGTATAGATTGGAATGCTGTCATCCCAATCACTCTCACCATTCTTGGTCTCTCGACATGATTCTTTCATCATCTCCAGTGTTAAATAATATGAATAAAGAGGGAGTGGACGGCTTGATGATGTGTGATCAATATTAATGAAAGCGTAAACTCAAACTCAGGACTTCAACAATCTGACGATCTGAAGACGGTACCCGGCCCGAGACGCGAATTTAACAAGAATTGCCAAATAACACACTAACAGAAACCACTCCCATGTTTTCAAAACACAATGGTACCGCAGTTCACGCAAATGTGGCCCTTAGCATTGATATTTCAGGGTTCCTAATGCGATGTACACAGCGTACTCTGAATATTCGGGCTCAGCGTTTTTCCATCACTGAACACATTTTTCTAATACCCGTCTCGCACCATTAAGTAATGTGCTAATGCCCCACCCTTGCCTTTGTGCAACTTTTTTGACATGGTAAAATGTAATTCTGCGATCTTCCAAGAGACGTAATCACATTTTATCTTGCGTTGCTTAAAAATTCCAGGGCACTGATGCTGCGGAAGTTGGGTAATAGTTACTTACATAAATCATACCTATTTATCCCCGAAGGGTTGGCAGCCAATTACGTTAGGTCCATAGAAACTAACAATGGACCTAAAAGAACAATCAATCGCAGGCTGAGTGCGTTAAGCCACTGCGCCTAATTTTTAAATGATAGTTTTTATATAATTTCAAAACATTCGCAAATATCCTCCGTAGTCCACGATATCATATTATACCTAAACATAATTCAGTCCAAACAAAAACCTCACCTAATTTTAGCCATAAAACAGCTGCCATTTTCCCCGTTTTCCACAAAAACCGAACCTTTATTGCTGTACAAGGTACGGAAAATATAACCCTATTGTTGTACCCCTACGATGGGTATATCAATTTCTGTCACCAACAGTCCCGTAAATACCGGCCCAAGACCTTCGGGTCGTAATAATATTGATTGATAGTCCACCGACCGTTCTCATAAATAACAGTTTCAATGGACCTACGAATATACAAGGAATAATCTAGAAAGTTTTGCCTAATAGATTAAGTGAATGTGGTGTGGAAGATGAAAACAGTGAGTCATCTTAGTCTTAGTTAGATGTCTGCCTGGCCAATCATATCGCGGATAATTATGATGGTTGTAATTTTCTGAGTCATGATTGGCTGAGGGCTATTTTCCCGTTGTGAATACAGTATAATCACGGCTTCTTTTCACCGACACAATCGTAAGTCGATGAAATGTTTAGTATCCTGTCACAATAATATTTTATAAAAAATGGTAGCTATAACACTGCACTAATACTGTCGTAAGTATTATATTAAAGAGCACTATAGTTTATCTAGGTACTTATGATGTGGACTGTGTAAAATAACGCTCGAGCAATAGAAGGATCCTGGGACTCCTGAATGGTGGGGGAAAATAGACAACAACAGAATACCCAAACAGACAGCTGACTGTGAACCTAAATCAAAACCTTGTGCAGTGGAATTTTGTCATCCCAATCAATCTCTAATTAGATCGGTCACTCAACATTGTCCATTGGTTTTCTATTCATTAATTCATCACTAACTCTTATTCGGTGTTATTGATGATTGAATGAAAATGGAGTCGATGTCGTTTGACTGATGCTAATGGGACAGGAAACATACTACATTTCAGATGAACTAGGAACATGACAAAAAGATAAGTATTCAGTAGGACAAAAATAATCTATTTTTCACTCACACTTTTTTTAATATTACTGCAAGGTCCACCATTAGTCAATTCTAGCATCGAATATTGAGCTAGAACTAGTTCGCTATTCTGGGACTGCTAACTCGTATGCCCCTAACTGAATCATAACAAAGAAGTGGAAGGGAAACTTCCAGGACTCTAATAAAAAACAGCCCAGCGCCCGGCCTCCGCGATTATTTATCGGGCAACTTGCTAAATTTATCAAACTAGTGACAGTAAGAAGGACACCGATCCGAATTACTGTTGGACCAAGTTTATGATTCGGAAGTTACCAGGAATCACTGTCGGGGCTTCGCGATGTCATTAAGGCTTTGGAGATTACGGAGGACATGGAACTCAAAGCAAAATATTAGAGAAAATTAGGTTAGCTAAAGTTCAACAAATTATATTCCCTTCCTTCGCTTTCTTAGCCCCCAATTCCTCGGAGCTCGCGTGCAGACTATAGATGCGGGAAATCGAACCCACGGCCTCCGCAATCCGGGCAGATGCCCAATAGATCGCTCGGCCAACCAAGACGTTAGTTAACTTGCCGAAATTTCTTTAACCTTTACACTTCGTAATGTAGAAATAAACTCCAAATATCCTAAGGAGGTACTTTTACAATGTATTCGGTTAAGCTTAGGTTCAAATAATAGGGGTTAAAGTAGGAAATTGCCGATGTTCCCTCGTTATTTAGTAGTAGTGTATAATTCCTTTCAAACAATAGTTATGTCCATTATATTTTTTTTATTATAAACTTAATTTCAAGGACTTATATTTATGCATAAAATTTTATCTTATTTTTATTTCTTTCACTACCAATAAATCTTCAAAAACAGCTAAGTTAGATCCACTGACACGGACACCAGTCAGTCTCCGTTATAATAAAAATTCTCTAGGTATAGCTTAATGTTGTCTAAATATACCCACAAAATTATATAAAATTTAGATTTGTGGTTCCTTAAAAAATCGCAAATATGTTTGTATGGAAAAATGAATTTTAACTAAATTCTCCATACAAAACGGTAATTTGATACTTAAACCCCTAATATTTATATAGGTAATATTCAAATAAAAAATACAAATAATAAATTAATCAAAATTGCAGAATACAATTGTCACCACCCCCAATCTCTCTCGCAGGTGTCGTACGAGGCGACTAAGGGTTAAGATACCGATGAGTAATGTACAGCGGCGTTCCCCTTATATCACCTAGGAAGATGCTGCGATTTACGTGCCCATTAGATGGATAATTAGGCGTGATTCTTGTATGCATTTTTGCTTAACGTGCTACGTGTAACGCCGTGTGGTGACTATGCCTTGTAATACAGTGGCATCCTTGGTGCATTCCGGAGCACAGAAGAGTTCACAAACCAAAAAGAGTATTGTTCTGTGGAGGAACTCGACTTGAATACTATTGGTCACACTTCCAATGAACGGACTTTAGTTTAATTGAAATAGTGGTTATATCAGCTGTAGTTGATTCCTTTTTAATATAAATTAAACAAACTATAGTCTCTTTCTTTGTGATTGTTTCCAAAAACTAGTGGCTGATTGGGATAACCTAGCCAAATCTTAGCCTAGAGATGACGAGTTATAGAAAGGATTGGAGAATGAGTTGTCAGTTGTCAACAGGTTGTCAACAGGATGCGAAATGGTGATAATGATCGAAGAGGTAAACACACGGCTCAATCTCCACGCCATATTGACACTAGAAACCCACGGTCGCGGTGTAAAGAGCCACCCAGTCTCCGAAGGTTTTCCTCGAGAGGTAATACACACCGAAAACGCCCTTATAATCGGTCGAAGATAACATGTTTGTGTTAACGTCTCGGAGGCGAAGGCACCATTAGAACGGTGGGAAAATCACCTTATTTACTCAGGCCGGGTCTATTCCCAGTTGCCGATGCGCGATTGGCGGGAGGGAATTCGGAAGCGATTTTTGTATCCTCCAATTGTGCACGCGACGGTAAATATTTGTTGATATAACTTTTTTCCGGCTTCAAATCTAATCTTTGCCGGGACGTGTTTGGTTTGAATCACAAAGCGGGATTGGGGAGGGCGGATTTTTTTTCTTAATTTCAACATTTAGTCCGCGGAAAGCGTTCTGTAGTATTTGCACGAGTAATACATACATACATACATAAATCACGCCTATATCCCCGATGGGGTAGGCAGAGGTGAACTAGCACCCACATTTCGCCAATTATGTTAGGTCCCATGTAATAGGTGGCGAGCCTATTGCCATATATCGGACACAAAAGTGTCGCAGTACATTGCTAGGTGGTATAAGAGGAACGCTGCTGCCCATCCCTCATCACTGATTTATCCTTAGTCGCCTTGTACGACACCCACGGGAGAGATTTGGGGTGGTGACAATTGTATTCTACTCTGCCGTCACCACACGGCCATACTAATAAATACATACATAAATCACGCCTTTATCCCCGAAGGGGTAGGCAGAGGTGAACTAGCACCCACGTTTCGCCAACTATGACAAGTCCCATGTAATGGTGGTGGTAAACGTGGTGGCGAGCCTATTGCCATTTATCGGGCACAAAAGTAGCAGTACTATTGCTAATTTGCTAGGTGGTATAAAAGGAACGCTGCTGCCCATTCCTCATCACTGATTTTTGACTTTTGACAGTTGTATTATGAAATATATGTCAATTGAACTGCAAAGTAAGCTACTTCTAACTTACTTGTCGATTGTGAAACAGGCCCTTAATATCAGATGTATATTTACTTGTGTGGCCGTGTGGTGTCGGCAGAGTAGAATACAAATGTCACCACCCCAAATATCTCCCGTGGGTGTCGTATTATATAAAACTTTATATTTTATCTCGCCTATTTATTCCTGAAAATTGGTAGGTAGAGAGGTAGAGTGGTGAGTCAACATCCACGTTTCGTCTATTATATATGTAATAAAGGACAGCCTATTGCCATCTATCAGACATGAAAATCGCAGGATATTGCTAAATGGTATTAGCGAAACGCTGCTG
The DNA here is from genome assembly GCA_963931975.1 of Cataclysta lemnata. NCBI lineage: Eukaryota > Metazoa > Arthropoda > Insecta > Lepidoptera > Crambidae > Cataclysta > Cataclysta lemnata. The sequence goes on from OZ008339.1 coordinate 13,625,970, forward strand.
TCCATTACTCGTCGCTGTTTTTACCCTAGTCACCTACAAGGTGCTTATTGGTCTACATCGGGCAATCTTCCTTAGTCGACTTTTACGACACCCCTGGGGATGACACATTCAACGTAATTTTTTCGCTCCCAGGCCAGCATTGAAGGCCTGCCGAATATATTTTGCAAAAAGATTCCTGTTTGTTTTGGGCTTATTAGTGCTTATAACTAAAACTGTAGGAAAAATACGACAAAGCGTAAAAAGACTCGATTAATTTTGAGCCCTTTTTCATTCTTAACTAATCAACGATTGCCAGAGCAGAGAAAGCCTTGCGGTCGTGTCGATGTCGGAAACAAAACCCGTTCGCCGAGCACTTAGTCTCGACCCGTTAATTTACTAAAAAAGTACGGCATATTTGCACAAGTGGATACTGTATCGTTTACTCATAAAACATTATCGGTATCGCTATGTTAACAAAAACGGGGCTGAGGGAACTGGGGTGAATGCATTTTCCTTTTTTTACTCTTTATTGGGACCAAAAAAAACGGTACATCATTTTTTATTTTGTATATTTTGTTCTCTTTTTTTGGGACAAAAATCAGTTGTATAATACATATGTTTTGTATGATCTATGAGACATGCAATTTTATTATCAGTCGTTCAGAGACGAAAGTTCTTAGCATTCGCCGTATTTCCCCTAGTTATGAATCGTCACCTATATGAAAACTCCTTCCCTCACAGGTTTCTATCCACGATACAGTATACAAGCGAAAAAATGTAAGTAAAAAAAGTTTGATGATCCCAAGAAGCCAGTCAAATATTGTTACCGTGCATGTTAATGGATAGTGTTTAGTGATTTATTAATACCACTAAAAAAAATCTATCAGATACCTAATCAAACTTGTTTGCTCCAATACAAATGAAACTAATTTGTCACATATATAAACGGAAGCTTTTAGTGTATTTTCCGCTAAGAGGACACAATGTAGAGGGTGCCAGTAGCAAACATTCACTGAACACATTTTATAATTATTGTTCACTTTCGTATTTGGACATTTTCCCTAAGAGGGTTGGTATCAGGCAGGCGGGCAGGCGGTCTGCTTCAAAACCTATACCAAAACTTTGAGCAGTATACATTATAATGTTGTAATCCCGATTTTATCTCTTCACCGTGCCAACATGGTGTTTTCTATGCAAGGCAAAATTTTCGTTAATTGTTGGTTAATATACCCATGTCTTTTGCCTGCAGTGGCAATGTGAATGCTATGTGAAATAACAAAACATGCATTTTAATTTTTTTGTAATGTTTTATATAATATCATAAATGTAGGTACTGTTGACGTACTATTTCCAAATAAATAATATAAAAAAGGCTCTAAGATCTACTGGGTTTTCGTATTGCTCAAAAAACCGGCAGACAAAGTAAAGAACCTCGGCCAACAGCATAGGTCCCTCAAAAAAATGCTCTACTGCCCAAGTATCAATGTGACACAATACCTTAGAGATGAAAACGCCGTCGTCTAAATGAACTCATAAAAGTGACATTAGTCAGAGATATCGGAAATATACTCCGTGGATAATATTGGCCATTACGATATTAAACATCGCCGAATCAAGATAAAAAAGTATTGCACTAAAAACTTCGTAAGTAGGTATAGGCCTCCATGAAACGAAATTGATGTTACATATAAGCACATGTTTATAACATTGTTACGGTTGTGAGTTAGGAATATAGGGCCGTTCGCTTTCAAACGGACCACATTAATGTTGTTTATTTTTATACCAGAGCTTAGGGGTGATCGTAATGTGACGATGGTAAAATTGGTTTAATGGAGCATTGCAAAATTATTATTTGATTAATAAAAGTTAGATATATTATTACAAAGAAAAAGTGTATTGCCGTCTGTTCGGAAAAACAATAATAATAAAATAATAATAAATAAATAAATATTTTTACACTCATACCTATCATCTAGCCCAAAGTAAGTAGCCTAAGCCCTTGTGTTATGGATACTAGATGACGGACATATTTTTAATATAATTATGTATGTAAATGTTGAAAATATACTACATAAACATGAAAACAAAGTTTGCTCCTACCAGGATTTCAACCCGGGACCTCTTGGCCAATACCCAGCAATCTGAGCATTCGACCAAGGCGGCCCTCAACAATTTGGTGATAATTCAAATACAATATTTAATTAATAAAAAATATGCTTAAATATGCTTAAAAATTAAAATACTGTAATATCTTTATAGCTAAACGTTGATCATCATTATCATATCCGAGAAGGGATAGGCATGAACTATTTTAGAGCCCATGTAATAGGGGACTAGCCTACTATCGCCATTACAATATATCGGTCACCTAAATCGCAGTATATTGGCTAGGTGGTACAATAGGAACGCTTCTGCACATTCCTCGTTACAGTTTTGACCCTTAGTCGTACGACATCCGCGAGAGAGATTTGGGGTAGTGACAATTGCGGAAAGTATGTATTGGTACACGCTTCAAGTTAATTGGGTCTTTGTCTGTTCCACCTAAAGGACTAATAAATCACATATCCATTTCAGAGACCGCACTGTGCTATCTTTCCCTCATGAATATTCTCTTGGAATAACGATGTGCATTTAATAGCCTAGCGGAGATCGGCACTTCGCATAGTTTGCTGTTTCCTGAATTGGCAACTTTCGATTCATTAAATTCTGATTTGTATTCGAGAAATATTCACCCCCGGTCTGCTCTACAATCAGCGTTTTGATAAAATTAAAATGGTTAGGATAAAGATAGGTACAGAAACGGATATCCAATATTTTTAGAACAACCATAGAGGTGTGTCAGTAATGTAAATACAAGTCGAGAATATAATCTTCCAATTCAATCAAAAAATCTCATATAAAAATTTAAACAGGTTCTCAAATACCCTACCTGGATTCGAACCTTGGACATTTTGGCGCATCTGATCATTTCACTGAAACGTCCGTCTTTATTCCCAAATTCTTTATAACGAAATTCTGTTCCATCTAACTTGTCTTAATCACCCATTTGGAAATAAAATAATAACAAAGTCAATAATCTATTACAATAAATCGTTATTATAGATAGACTGAAACCTATTGATTCTAGTTATCAGTTGATTCTTAGTGCTGCATTTTCAATAAAAAGGTGTGCCAAGATTGTTTCCAAATAGGACAAGTTAGATGGAACAGACTATACACAATAAAACACTACAGTGTTTTTTATTATAAATATAAATTAGTTGCCATATTAACATCTCAAGCCATACTAATATTGATTAATTACTCTGAAACGTAAGCCGCAACTTGTGGAACGTCAGTGTAATTGATTATACTAATTCACAGATCCCTCGTATATATTACTAACATTTGCAATACACTGAGATCGATGTTTATTGCCGCCTAGACAGACTAAGCAGACGAGAAGAATATCTAACAACAAATAAAGTATGGTGTAACCGGACAAAGGTTGATTAGCGGAAAGTGTTAAATTTAAATTGAATTTAAATTAAAAATGCTCACAATAAAACAGTAGAGTCAAATCTACTATTGACTAGATGACTACTATTGACTATTTATTAGTCTAGTATTGATTTGACTCTTCTGTTTTATACTCTGTATACATTTTTATACAGGTCTGACAAAGTACAATCGAACCACAGCCCCAGAGCCTAAAACCTGCTCGGAGGAAGACCTTCCCTTTTCTCTGATGATGCGGCGTACCTTTTGCATTCCAAAAATATTATGTTCATCAATGTGCCAGCCTCAACTCACCCCAGGGTTGCCGTAAAAATCGACAAACAACATACCCAAATAGGGTTGGTGTTAGGTAAGCCCCTGGCCGGCTGTAAAACTAAAATCTGGAGTGGTATGGATTCGAATTTTGTCGTCCTAATTACTCTCACCGTTATTATGGCTACTTAATAGTTTATAATTTTGCTAAATAAATTTTGGAATCGATCAATTTAAAGTCTGTCTCAGAAAAAAAACATAGACTTGGTTATAAAGTTGGCACGAAATGTAGGTGTTTACACAGCCCAACCTACTTCTACGGGATAACCATGCGTGATACAGGTATGTATGTAAACAATGTTTAATTTATAACAAATTCCTCTACACCACAGTGCTGAAAACAATTAAATGCTGTACATATGCAATAGGTGGCGCTATTTGCATTCGTCCAAGACTAATATAAGGGTCGCAAACGTGTCCAGCCGCGCTGCGGTCGCTTGCACTCATGAATATTCCTCCGGGATAATGCTGTGTTTAATATTGGTCCGTGCGAATAGTGAATCTGTTCGGTGTTCGATGGTATTAATCAGTATCGGGAAAGCCACGTTTGTTCGGGCAGATACGATTTATTTTTCATTGTCTCTATAGCTTTGGATGCTGCAGCTCGATAGGATTCTGATAGAGACTGTTTATTCATCACCACAAACTGTTCTCTCAAACGAATACATGATTGGAAAAGGTGTTTTAATTTTGGATTTTCGCTGTTCGTTTGCATGGATGTCTCAAGTGCTCTATGGTTTGAAAGAAGTCGCAATGACAAAAACTGTGAAAGGTATGCTTGCATCGTTTGGTCATGTAGAATGGTTGAGTAAAAATAATAACATTCAGTTTTATGGAGAGCGACTATAAAATTGGTAGGTTTTCTATTTAATTTTTTGGATAAATTAATGTTTGGTAGGTAGGAATACTTTATGTTCCTTCATCCAGTAATGACTTACTGAAATAATCACAAAATTACTTTCTTGGGGTTTATTTTTTTTGCACGTTCAACCATCCATGCCATGAATAGCGGAAACCCAAAATAATAGATAATTATCAACCTCATTTACCTCATATCACCATCATGGCCGTGTGGTGACGGCAGAGCAGAATACAATTGTCACCACCCCAAATCTCTCCCGTGGGTGTCGTATAAGGCGACTAAGGGTAAAGACAGCAATGAGTAATGGGCAGCAGCATTTCTCTCATACCACCTAGCAACATAAATTTGTACTGCCATTTATGTGCCCGATATATGGCAATAGGCTCGCCACCTGTTACATGGGACCGTACATAATTGGCGAAAAGTGGGTGTTAATTCACCTCTGCCTACCCCTTCGGGGATATAGGCGTGATTTATGTATGTATGTCATTTACCTATGACTTCCACACTTTAGTAGCAAGAACTATTGTGTGTTCAGTTTGTCCTTACAATAACCTATTAAATCATCCGCCTTATTAATTTTACCATCTTGTACAACAATAAATTTCTTTGATTGTGATTCAGAATCGAGCCCAAACAGCCCTTATAAAAGAAAGCAATAAAAATATTTGCCACAAAATATTTATCACAGCGACAAATACTTGGTGACTCGTCATATTTCGAATGTCACTTTATTGCCACAATATAGTGACATAGTGCTCCACCTACGGTCCTGATTTCTTAACGCAAAATATTTGGGTAAATATCAAGTGATAAATAAGAGGGTTGACGTTGACTGATCGCGGCCACATTTCCACGATCCGCCTGACCCCACTCGTATTCCTGTTTATGTATGGACGAAATATTGTTTTTTACATGAGTAATAAGACACAATTGTAGTGTCTGTCTGTACATTTAGGCGCAATAAACAAGGCAGTTAGTTTACCGTTTCGTTTTTTATTTAAATAATATTTTCTAGCGGCGTGAAGGAACAAATAGTTGTCTGTTAAATATTGATCCTGAAAATTTATCGAGTTCTTTTTTATATTTACTTTCCTTCGTTATACCCTACACAATCAAGTTAAACTATCAAAATGTGTAGATTCCGTGACATTATTGAAAATTGTCTTGCGGCTACATTTTTATTTTGTTTCTAATAAATAACACTTTTTCAATCACTAATTCTATGATAGACACACTCTAGTAGTAGAAACTGCAAACGAACTACATGTATTATTAATTATTTAAAATTTTCAGACTTAAAGATGTATTATCAACGGCTTTAGTCGTTGCACTCCCCAGATTTGTAACATCAAAGTGCTGAATCCCCAGTTCGGAGGTGTACCCTTGTACACCTCCGAACAAGAAGAAGAAAAGATTTAACTATAATATATAAAATGTTACTAAAGAAAAGCAATGAAAGGATCATTAGTGACTTGTCCACGAACTAACACAACGTTCTGTTAAGATTATTCGAAATATGATATTCTTTTTAAGGAACCAAATTGTTGATGATGTCCGCTTGCCACCAGATAATTTTGGAAAAGTTTAAATTTTCTGTATTTTTCTATTCAAATATTATCATAGCTTACAGTTATAACGCCTCGTAAAAAAATATATCTGAGGCAGTCCGTGTAAGGTGTAAGTTACTAAAGCCAATGTTATTTAACATCACTTGCCAAAAAAATCCCCTCTGAAATATTCTAATATACAACACTCGCTCCAAGGAACAGAAATCGCGTGCGAAAGCCAGTGTACTAATAAATTAAGATGCTTGTTTATTGTGCGACCGTTTCTGTTACTTCAGTTCAGCTGCGTGATTTACGTAGGTAGTATGTTTTATGAGAGGGGGGTGCTCGTACATGAATGTGAGGGAAACTTGGTATTAAATTATTTATTTCCATTCGAAATACTAAGTTGTTGTTAACTGTATGGCCCTTCGTGCCGGATCCGAAGAGTTTGTTGGTGTTTTGGTTTTCTGAATATACGAGGGCAGGTCAATTCCGTGACTTTTTAAATTTTTTGAACTTCTTTTTGAACCTAGACAAATCATATTTTTTGGAAGGGATAAAAAAATTGGAGAAGCGTTGGACAAAGTGTATAGAGCTCAAGGGAGACTACGTTGAAAAATAAAATGATTTATATATCCAAAAATCTGTGTTTTATTTCAAAAGTCACGGACTTATTGACCCGCCCTCGTAGTATTAAAAAAAATTACAAAATTGAAAGAGCTATTGCTATTATTAAGAGTTTTTTGATTTAACCAAATTACAAGACTAAGTACACTCAATATTTTTCAATCACTCACTAAGTACACCACAATATTTTTCAACTAGTAATAGTACCTAATAATATCAAAGCCAATGATTAACTGCCGCACTCAGAGACCTCAATTAACTTTAATGAGTATTTAATGTCAACAATTTTCATTCAAATCTAGACCATAGACCCGGCAAGAATATCGACTAGTTTTGAATTGTCATTTTTTGACGTTAAGTACTCGTTAACGTTATTTGACGTCTCTGAGTGCGGCAGTAAGTGTATTACTTAATCTTCTTTCGGTCTTCAATAAAAAATGTAAATTACAAAAATACTGCTACTCGATGAACACAGTATGCCTGACAAATTTTTATTAGTCTGTAAGACTACTGGGCAAATTAATAACAAAAAAACTTGCAAAAAAATGATTTATCTTAATAAAAAAAAACGCTCAAAAAGTGTAGTGTTTTAGATACACTATTGTTAGTGTTTTTAAAACATTTGTATTAGTAAATATTTAGTTGCTGTCGCTACATTTAAATCATCATCGTTCGCCTTCCTAGTTACTGGGTTATTTTGAGCCGCGCGGTTAGTTTTATCCTTCTATTCATCTCGGTCAGCCACCATATTCAAATGACGTGACTATTTTTCTTAATATTTCAAGCAAGGTGCTATCATTAAGGCGGGCTGTGGTCAAATCCCTGATCTTCATTCTCTAACAAGACAAAAAGGACCAAAGATGAGACTAGAAGGATTGGGCATCGCCAGCTTACTCAACATTACTTAAGAACCTTTCTTCCTCAAAGGGTTCCCTGGATTTTTTTCTCCATGTTTGTAGCAAAGAAACTGAAGCCCACTTCATTTCCATATATATTTCATATCAGGGGTCGGCACAACATGTTAAGAGATTTGGCAATATTTTCACGGTCGGTCGCTCGCCTGACACCAACCCTCCTGGGGAATTCTAATGTAAGTGGTTCCCCCATAAGCATAAGGGTGACTGGGGAGTATGTACGAATTGAAAAGTGTTTGAAAATCTTAAAAAATGTGATTTCTTGTCACTTTTTTTTGGGTTTTCAAACTCTTTTACAAGTGCAATGAAGTGATGTATCATGCTACTTAATGCATAAAACACCTATGATTGATACCATTTAGTATGAAACAGGATTACGCCATAAATATCTAGGTATTTTACAAAATATATCGATAATGAAAATGCATATTAATGGAATCTTATTGCACTGCTTCTCGTGTGGTGACGGTAGAACAAAATACGATTTCCGCCACCCCCAGTGTCGAGTGTCGTACAAGGCGTCTAAGGGTTAAAACAGTAATGAGAAATGGACAAGGACTGTTCCTGTTATACCACCGAGAATACTGCGAAATAATAGCCTGTTAGATCGCTCGCCTCGTACATTATAAGGCCGTAGGTGTTGTTAACACACCTTTGAAAATAGATGCTTAGTTAAAAATAGAATATAATACGTAATGAGAATTTCTCTAAGTTTATTCTGAAATAGATATTGCAGAATACTCAGCACACAAGCTCAAAACACCTCACATCTCCCGCCCCTCAAGAAATTACTAAGTATAGAAACTCTCGAGACAAGAAATTCGAAGTAATTGGCGCAAGAGAAAATCATTCATCACTATCCATCTTTCATGGGAAGTGGTCTCGTGCTCCTAGCGTTTAGCTAAATGCAGCGATACATCGTACTCGGGCTTTGTATCGTAAGTAATCCATTAACTCCATACGGCATCGAGATTTCCAATTTTATTTCTTTAAAAATTGTACCCTTCATCATCTTAAGAGAAGGATGAGACTATTCTTACAATGTACGCCTTGATACCTTGCTTTTGGCTCAGTAAAAATAATTAGTGCTATCAGACACGTCTGCCCAAACGGGTGTATTAACACCCAAACATGACGATGTTTGTCATATCATATCATCATCATCTTGGTAAATGTCATACATATAGTGGGGTACAGGCCTTGTCTTAGACGAAAGAATAAAAATAATTAGATACACTCATTAATCGTCCATAAAATAACAACTACGTTTAATATTGAAAACGAGCATATCGTAGTCAATATGTTTTAAATTTTTAAGCGGTAAGCTGTACTATCCGCTTTCAAACTAAGTACCAGGAGGCCTTGTTCTGAGAAGAATGCACTAGAAACTCAGCAAAATAGATGATGGTTTTAATGAGATGGGTTGGATAAGATGGCTTTGATTGGTGATTTGGTTTGAAAAAATAGTTGACATAGAAGAGTGACTTCGAACAAATAGCAAACTGTAAATACCTAATTTCTAAGGTTAAAGGAACAGGAGATAGTTGAAGCAATGTTTGAAATGGCAATCCATGATGTCACGTTTAAAATGTAATTTTCCGATCCACTTTGGTGGCGCTTAACAGGTGCTCGGGGGACGGTAAGCGCTATCAATCTTTAAACGGCACAGTGGTTCAGAACAGGCGTACCTATTAATAAAACTGTTCTGGCAAACTATTAATAATGTAAAATTCAATAACTTTAGACGTAAGCTGTGTTCTATTAAATTGTTGTGTGCCAAATTAATGATCTGTCAACGACATGCTGAAATCAGTGAGTTGACAGTTGATCAGATGAATTCCTGTAATAGAAGTGTATTTCTTGGACCGGTGTCGGGTTTTCTGTGGGCATTTTAATGATGATAAGGCGGCTTGAAGATGCAAAGGAATGTGGTAATGTCAGGATTAACACTTTCACCACACCCTTAGGTCTTGTAACTCTTGTAAGAGTTTATTGAGAGAGTTTTCTGGGACTATGCATATCATCACACTACAGATCATAGGTGTTTTAACACCTAAATTTCGCCTGCTATGGTTAGGTCGCATGTAATATGAAAGAATGGGATTGAGCCTAATGCCATCTACTGGCCATGGTAATTGCAGTATTTCTCGGTGATGTACCCGTCTGTCATTATATTTACAAACTTTACGACAACAACGGATCATATCACGGTTTTGAAACCGTATCTGCTCTTTCGTCATGATCTGTATAATCAACTGCATCTATATATAAAAATGAAGAAAAATGTAGGATGGTTTGCATCCTACATTTTTCTTCATTTTTATATAACACACAATAATAACACACAATAATAATGTTAATATAATATCCGTGATTTTTATAAGCTAGGAGCTATAAGTAAATTTGAAAAAAAAATTGGCTATTGGTTCAAAAGTTACCGCATATAATCCACTGTGCACTCCACAATCTAGCCATACTGAATCACTTCTATGTTATTGCACCGTCTCGTTTGTACAAACTCGACGTGAACTGATATGACTGTGTGAGAGAGAACTCAACATGACCTAAATGTTTGTGAGCGACAAACTTCATCAGTTTCAAGATAATACTCGTACAGGTAACTTCATGAGAATAATGGAACATTTTAAGTGCTTTATGCTAGACCGAGCCAAAAGTCTGAGCTTCTTTTGTGTTCCAGTTCTCTCTTAAGTCCAAATTTGGAAAATAGACACGGCATTCTGTATTCCCGCCAATTTATCCCCGAAGAGGTGGGCGGAGATGAATTAACATACACGTTTTTTCCATTATTTTACAGCCTATTGCCATCTATCGGGTACGTAAATCACAGTATATTTCTTGACGGTATAAAAGAGAAGCCGTGTGGTGACGGCAGAATAGAATACAATTGTCACCACCCCAAATCTCTCCCGTGGGTGTCGTACAAGGCGACCGAGGATAAATCAGCGATGAGGAATGGGCAGCAGCGTTCCTCTTAGATCACCTAACAATAGTACTGCGGCTTTTGTGCCCGATAAATGGCAATATGCTCGCCACCTATTACATGGGACCACATAATTGGCGGAACGTGGGTGCTAGTTCACCTCTGCCTACCCATTCGGGAATATAGGCGTGATTTATGTATGTATGTATATGTATAAAAGAGAAACGATCCAACCCTACTTACCCATTAATCATCACTTTCTTAACTTTTAGTCGCCTTGTATGACCCGAGGAAGAGATTGGGGGTGTTGACAATTCTATTCTAGACCGTCATCACACGGCAAGTGTAGGTCGGCTTCAACATTCTAGTAAGATTAAAAAAGTTTTCTAGCTCAGAATTGTTAGGCTTATCAATCGATTTGTAGAATGAATATTGAATTGAGTTGTAAGTCTGTCTGCATAGCCATGTGGTGCCAACAGAGCAGAATAGAATTGTCACCATCCTCAACTTCCCCTGCAATAATAATAAACATATTGTTATCTTAACATAAGTTACAAGGTCCATCAAAACTTACAAGTGGAAAACCGATTGCAGCCAGATCCACATATTTCACGGGGCCGGGGTCTCCGGGAGCGGCCGCGATATTTACTGGGACTGTTTGTGACAAGTTTACGAGCCCGCACCTCCCCACCGTTCTCTATTGTGTCAAAAACAACGGCCGCCCGAGTTAGTGTCGGTCGGGCCTTTTCTTTATTTCGTTTTGTTTAACGTCGTGGACGTCATCCGGCGAGGGTGTGTAGTTACGGAATCAGGCAATTAAGGCCGCCTTCTAAACTACAGCTGTTATGACCCGACTAGTATCGCCCACGGCTTCACTCGCCTTATTGCCGGTTGTTTTAAGACTTTGTCAATATAATTATGAACTATCCAACACAAAAATATTTTTTTAATTTGAATCTGTAGTTCCCCAGATAAACGCAAACAATTTTGATAGTCTCTTTACCAATTCTTATGAACGCACATTGACCCAATTAGGAGGCTAAGTTCGGAAAAGGCCCAGCTTAACTAAACTAATAACTTTAAAGACGAAATGCATCTAAATAGATAAAAAACAAGTATTTTAAAATAAAATTAAAAAATTAGAGACTTTATCGCTAGTCAATCATTGGAAATATCAATCACATGTATACATTTCTTAGAAGTTACCCGTTAATTTTAAATAGTCTTTATATGAGGCGATTTTAAAGATATTTCCCTCATCCTATTCACGCTTTATAAATGTCAAATTTATATATATTTTTCTTTGCTAACTACCAGCCTATTGTCATTCACTGGGAACTGTAATCAGAAGCTATATAGTTCACCACCAACGCTGCTGCCCATTCCTCTTATACGATACCCACTAGAATTTTAGGAGAGGTGACAGTTGTATAATGCTCTACCGTCAACACACGGCCAGACTTACAGTCATTAATTTCAAATACATCTAAGCAACGCCTTTGAATGCTATCCGGATTCCAGATACGAAATTCAGTACGGGAAAGCGGAATGAAAGGATGAATTGAAAATACATCGAGTAAGATCGAATCGGAGTTGTGGTGAGCGTGGCTTTTGGTGGATCGAGATACCTACTCGAATAAAACTGCGCTTGCAAAGATATAAAATAGTATTTAAGCTTCTGAGTTAATCTGTTTAAACTGATTGGTATATCATATAAATGTGATAAATATACCAGCCTAGAAGCTAAAACATAAAAGAGAATATGCCTTATCGTAGAAATGTCATCTCATCTCATTTCGTTTCTTCTTATAATGTGTATATACAAGTGATTTATCACATTTTTTAATGAATTAAGAACCTTACCTTCATTTATTTTCTTTAAAGTTGAGGTTTCTATGAGGGCAATAAATAGTCGTATAGAAAATAGGTAACAAGGAAACAAACAAAGAATAATATTTGTAGAAAAAAGGCCAATTAGTAATAAATAAACGTAAGAGACAGGAAGTACTGTCTAAGCAATAAATAAAAGAGTTATTGCCGTTTTAAGGTTTTTATTGCTCATTTATAGTACTGTTAAAATGGTCTCCCTGTTATAACGTTTCCGGTTTTTGTATAGAAGTATCCCACGGGAAAATAGGGTACGTTTATTTATTTGAAACAATTCTATATAAAAAATACTGACTGGCTACTACTGGATTTTATCGTTTTCTAAGTTATAGTGCATGTGGTTCGAGCGATTACAACCAAATGTTCATTATCATTGTCGACCCTGTAATATCGTATATACTGTTTTATCGATATATACATGAGTATAATGACTTCTTCTTCCTGCCCTGTTCCCAGTCTATCTGGGGTCGGCGCAGTATGTTTCCTCTTCCATTCATATGTCAGACGTCACCAAGCCATCCACTCCCTTTTGATTCATGTCATCCATCACACCGTAAAGGTGCTAGTGATGAATGAATGTATAGAAAAGAGACCGAACGGACCATGTCGAGAGACCTTTGAACGGAGAGAGTGATTAGAATGACAACATTCCAATCCATACTGCTCAAGGTTTTGGCTTAGGTTTTACAGCCCTCTTTGGGTATGCTGTTGTTGGTGGTTTGCCGTCCACCGGGCAATCTCCCTTAGTCGACTTTTACGACACCTATGGGATGAGTTGGGGCTGGCCTATTCTACGTTTATTTGTTCGCTCCCAGGCCAGCACAGAAGGCAGTATAATGACTAAAATTTAAATCAAAAAACGTATTTATTATGCCAGTGTGATTGAATTAAACAACCTCGACAATGATTCTTAGTGAGAATCAAATTTTCTCCTTTCATATGAAAAATGATATTTGTAAATTATTAACATTTAAGTTAATCACCATTATGATCCCCTTGCCCATATCTCATTTCATTATTTCATTTCGTGCTAAGACATGCTTTTTGACGTTCTAATATTATTGAGATTTTATGTTTTTCCGAGTACTTGATTGAAATAATCAATAAGCCTGGAAATTTTAAGCCTCAATAAAATCAACAAATTGGATTTTCGGTAACGGCAGAGTAGAATACAATTGTCACCTCCCCAAATATCTCCCGTGGGCGACTAAAGATAAATCAGTGACGAGGAATTGTCAGCAGCGTTCCTCTTATACCTAGCCATGTACTGCGACTTTTGTGCACGATAAATGGCAATAGGCTTGCCACCTATTACATGGGACTTGACATAGTTGGCAAAAAGCGGGTGCTAGTTCACCTCTGCCTACCCCTTCGGGGATATAGGCGTGATTAATGTATGTATTTATGTAGATTTTCAGTATATCATGATTGGATTTTATCAACTTAATATATCTTTACATAGTATTCCTATTTGCTCTGTCAAATATAATAGAAGCGATATTAAACTTATATCGAACTTGACCTGGGACTTTAAAATTTAATAACGAAATTATTGTTTGACTAGGTCCTGTTGCCTAAACACACCATGTTGACTTATGAATTTCAAAATACCCCGGGATGCGGGGCCCCTACTAAGGGACTCGGTTACTAACAGCGGGTCCCAATATTCGATCAACAGTTGAAGATAGACGTACTATAGCTTAGTTGCTTAGCAACATCTGTTATTGTCGTAATCTAACAAAAAAATATAGGCAGCTAAAGTTTAGTAAGCTTACGGTAAGCTGTAATCAATTCTAGCAGACATAAAAGCGTGGATCTCGTGCTACTAAAACGTAATATTACTATTAATATTACTGACAAAAAGAAAGACAACATTACTCAAAAACGTTGTGTGTTCTAAATTTATATCAATAAGGCTTACTGTTGCTTGCAGGAATTAAATTATAAATTGATTGTCCTTTTTTTTTAAGAAGAGATATACATATAAGTATTATTTACTTGCTATTTCAATTTTGTAATTTAAGACCATACATAAATATAATTTAACACCTATTATTTATCCCCAAAGGGATTAGCAGAGGTATACAAACTCATGTTTGTTAGGTCCCATGTAATAGAAGGCGCACCTATTGCCACCTATCGGGCACGTTAATCCCAGTATTTTGCTAGGTAATATGGGAGGAATGCTCTACCATCACCACACAGTATACTCCCACGCGTTACTTGGGAGGATTGATGTCAAGGCTCTAATAACCTAGCCAAATCCAAGAAAGTGTGACAAAATACATAACACAACCCACATATTAATTTAGTAGCAAGGAAGAATTAATAGAAAAGTTAACATTTTAGTGATGAACAATTTGAACTATCTATTTACTATTAATATTCATAGTTAGATTTGATGGACTGTCTTATAAAAATTGCGTTTTACAACCTATAATATACCTAGTAACCGAGGTATTTAAGATGTCGACTTTTTCGATCGAGCTCAATCGAACTCGAACTAAAATTAAGATTACCAATAGTAGGGGGCACATTATTTTATGTGAACTTAAATCATGTTTATTTTGTACTTGTACGAGATAAAACAATATCGTTGGATGGGTAATTTTGTAGCAAACTTGTGTATACAATGTTGGACCAACTTCAGCAGTAGGAGTTTGAACTTTATTTTTATCGTCATTGTGTGTGATGGAATGTTTACTTTCACTTTGGATTAAGGGATTGAAAAGTTGGGATCACACTGCGTCCAAAACGTGATTTTGTTTCAGACGCTTAATATAAAGCTCTCTCGTTGTGTTTTAGAAAAATAAACCTTGTCCTAAGTACATAACTACATCGATATTATAAAACATCATTTATTTATTTATTATTTTTTACAACAGCTAAACTTACATTTTCCACAGTAAACAAAAGCATATTTTAAGTAATGACGTTGGATAATACGAACTACTAAATATGATATTTATACTAACCTTAACTTCCTTGGCATAAAGCTTAAGCTGCACTGTAAGGATGCGTATGAGCGAAAACACTAAATTGAATTAATTTTTATTCAATTTAAATTATGAAAAAATAATTTATTACTCTTTTCAACACTAATGTGTTGTAGATGGTCCTATGAAAGCTATACTAAATAATTGATGTGTATTACCTACCTGCTGTAGTTTAGAAATATTTTTCAAAGTAATTTGGGATATCGGGCATTTAAAATCTTATATGTATACAAAATATCAGGCTTATCATTTAGGTACAGGGCATAGTAAATCTGGACTTAAACATGGGTATTGGGAATAAAATTGATTTATCTGAAGATGCGAAGATGATAGTCGACTTTGTATCCATTCTTCTTGGCATGCTGATTGAGAGCTCGGGTTATGTCTTTGATTTTGTCAAATACTTCTTTCATTGTTAAGTTCTGGAGTGTTCTTTTACTTTCTCTCGGTAATAGCTTGAACTTGTTCTTCAGATTGAGCGCTTTTTTGATGTATGGTGGAGTTTCTGTAGGAATACAAGATCTTTCTTATAAAATAAGACTAATAATAATAATTATGTACTTATATTTAATAACCACTGGATTCATCATGAAAGTTCGTTTTAATTGCGAAACCTGTTTCAAAAATTTCATTCACGTACAGACAACAGCACGTCAGACTACCACAAAATGTTAAATATTATCAATAGGCATCAAATACCTCCTTTAAAATTTTTAGCTTTGAATTTTAACGTTAACTTCTTTAATTTCTTTTGCGTTCCTTGCTAGAATGAATTTGAATTTTCACTTACGATATCCCATCTAGACTCAATATTAGAAATTCATAAAATACCTATCATATTATGAATGAAAGAAACTTTTAGAAGAGCGACACAGCTTACGACAACCTCGTAGTGTGAAGAAAACTAGTTTTACTAACAGTACTATTTTATTGTCAGATACCTTTTAGAGAAATTATTCGTTTTAAAACAGAAGTTTTGTCAACGTATGGTGACCGTAATATAATACAAACGTAGCCCAACCTTGCCTTCCCGACGGGCGACTGAATAAACTGCAGTGTGTATGGTGTGCCCTTATTATAGAAACTCTCATTTTTCCCACATCAAGACTTTTATTTTATCTATCTATTATTTTTCGAACTTTTTCAAACCTATTTTTCTTTTATAATAGATTAGATTCGTGCTCAGTGCATGTCAATTGGGTCGCAGTATATTTTAAAATACCTTTTTTTTTTCTCGGAGTGGAATGCTTTGAAGCACCATACCAGCCGCTAGCTAGGCGACTGGCGATATTTTAAAATACCTGGCAAAATATGGGTGTTAACTCAGCTCTGCTCTTCAGGGAAAAACAAGCGAGATCCATATTGTACGCTCCCATTGCAATATTTCGCTTGAAATTTTCAATAGACAATGGCGATTTCCGAATAGGGCTCCTCTGACAATGGGAAACTTCACATCACAACAATCCCGTTACTTTATATGAAGATAACAATACCTCTGTGACCGACATCAAGTTGAGAGTATCCAATGGCAACAAGAATGAGCAAGCAAGCGCAAAGACCGGTGAACATTGTACATTGTCGGCCAAAGTTGTTTTCGTGCGTTCCTTTGTTTTTCAAGCGGAGTTTGTTTTGCCAACAGCACTAACTTCTTCATTGGTACCTGCTAGTCCTGGAGCTTGGGTGGCGCGTCTGGTTGGAATTAGCAAAGGCTCATTTGCATGTCACGAGAAAAGTGACGTGTTTCTAAATTGAGCTTCCAAAAACGTTATGTCTTTTTATATTTTTATAACCTTACTCTAAAACTATAAATGTCAAAGCAAATTGAGATAAGCTAATGCTTAGTTTATCGGCCGTATGGTAACTCAACTAGTTGTAAGATATTGGAAATAATCGATTTATTATTATTACTATGCATGTCTGTTTGGGAATATGCTGCTACGTCATATTATCCACCACCACAATAAATTCATCACATGTCGTTCACTACTTTCGCATCTACAAAATAATGTTGTCATTCATTTACTGTTTAAAAAGTGAAGAATAGGCATATCACTGTTGTTATACCAGCCTGCTACTTCTAACAGTTGCGGTTGTCAGCTCATAATCTCAGCTCTCAAAATGTTCATTAACCATCACCCGTTAGTCAGTTTTTCCGCAAATTTGAGTTACCGCTGAAATCGCTACCCTGACAGTGTGGTCCTTCAGGTAGTAGTACGATGACTACAGCATTGTTACAACAGCTCCTGTAGATGCATTTGAAACGCTTAAAATTTCATTGAAACATAATGTTAATTAAGCACATCATCTTCCTGCTATGTTCCCAGTTTCATTTTCCATTCATACCAGGCGTCTTTAAGCCTAGTGCTAGTGATGAATTAATGTAGAAGAAAAGTGAGAGAAAGCCATGCCAAGAGACACATGAAATTAAAAACCAGCTAGAAAACCTAAGTCAAAACCTAGAGCGATCCATATTACTCGAGGTTTTGCCACAGGTTTTACAGATGGCCGTTTTCCTGAAACCAATCCTCTTTGGGTATTTATTGTTAATGAAACACAAACAAGAAAAAAATTAAAAGAAACGAAAAGGGACCATGTCCCCTGGACAGACGCATTGTTTGCTTTTCCATTCTTTGCTTAGTTTTGTTTCTTGAGATCCACATTCGGAGTGTATCGGTAACGAGGAAGTTTTTGTACTTACGCCACGCAATTGACCCTAGCATCGTTGTCCTGAAACGATTCGTATTGACATAATAAAGCAAAATATTGATATCATGTTAAATGTAGAGACACGTGGCGTGAGTCAGAGCAAAATAAAATTGTCACCGTCCCCCAATCTCTCCCGCGGGTTTTGTAATAGGCAACTAAGGTTAAAACAGTGATGTGGACTGGGCAGCTGCTTGTTATAGCACCTATTCATTTATACTGCGATTTACGTGCCCGATAGATGGCAATATGCTCGCCCATGCTATTACATGAGGCCTAACATATTTTATTAAATTACGGGTATGCATGAATTCCTATCCGTTCCATATGTAAAATGTATACTGAAAAATATACAACTCCATAGTATGTATCTCTTGCCCACTATGTCCATCTTGCCTGCCTTTCCATTTTACAAATTACTACAGTTGCATAGACGAAGTACCGCGATTCGTTTATACAACTAATACTTCTGTATAACTGATACTTCTGTGTAAGTCGAATAAATCCACATACCGTCGACGGCATCGCTAATTTAGTACCAATAACGCGTTTCATACAATTCCCGGTAACTCCGACCAGTAACTGTATATTACTGAAATCACCACATCCATCTCCATTTGTAACCAGACGTGAGGAAGTCTTGCTTTGCTAACTGTTGAAATTGAATGCGACCTTTACCCGACACGTCACTCTATGACAAGTTGACAATGCAATGAATCATTATTGCGTGTCGATGTCACGTCAACCCGATTTACTTGAGATTAATGAGGATGGAAACCGAACTAGCTACAACTATGTAACGGCCTTATATGCTTGGATTAGAGGTCTAATTAGCGGGGTTTGATCGAATGCTCCAAACTGTTGGCTGGGTTCGAACACCGATGTTGATTCTTAACTTTTATCTCTGTTTATCTCAAGTTCCTCCTAACTACGGAACGCACGCTAAGCCGTTGGTCCCGGTAGTGGGTTATGGCCTATTCTCCGTATATTCATCCATTGATACGGAAGACCTGTGCCCCAGCAGTGAGGACATTAAAGGTATGGTGATAATGAATAAGTAAAGATTAGAAATTCGGATATAAGTTACCAAAACGTTATAGTTATTAGTATTTTGATTTATTTGAACATTTCAAACATGTTAGAAAAAATAACACAAAATAAAAATAGGCCGAGTGGTATAGGCAGCCGAGCTGCTTAGCGAAGACTTCGATTACTGAGTTTTAGAACGTTTTCCGACCTATTTTGCTTTAGATAAGTTTGCAATTAGGTATATTATTATGAGAGTTAGTTTCGTTCGAAGCAATCCCAGGAATTCCGAATCGGAAGCCCTCGAAGAATAATTGACTGGAGTACACCGAAATCTATTCCGATAAATCCAAGTTGAGGCTTCAAGTGGAAACTCCAGCCGTCCCATTGATAGACAAAGCAGATTCGGCGCAAAAAACCGCTCAGGGGGCCTACCGCCTAACTCGATTGCTGATGATAGCTATATTGCAATGCACTGCTTACGGCTATAGCAGCCATCCTGAATTTTTAGGCTGCACGGATTTTGTACTAAATTCATACAAAATAATTCGGTGATCATTTGTTCAAAGCTATCGCTAATAGTTTAGGTACATTTGGTGCGAAATGACAGCATGACGTCATAAACTATAGCTTTTGCTTTAGCAATCGAGTTAGGCGGTAGGCCCCCTGGCCCCGTGTAAAAAGTTTGTCAATTGTAGACGGCGCAAACAAACGCCTTATCTGAGCGGTGGCGGCGGAAAAAGCGACGTCTTACAAATTGGTCGCGCGCCGATAGATAGAGAGAGCGGAATAGACTGTGCCCGCAAAAAACGGCCGAGATACAGTGGCCCCTGTATCTCGGCTTATTTAACAAAACGCGGACGGGGCGATCTGTCAAAGTCCCCGGCTCCATTCGCGCCAAGACAAATATTTTTTTCTGCGTGATAAACACAAGTGGGGAGGCGCGCCGGTGTTGTCCTCACGCAATGGAGTGTCGCGTGGCGCTCGTTAACATTTCACATTTGTACAGCCAGCAGCACGTCAGGCTACCACGAAATGGCAAGTTTTCTCAATGCAATTTGTGCTTTACTACCGACAAGTTGAGGTTGGCAATCGATTGGAAAAATTTGACAGTTTTGGAATAGCTAATCCGATAATATAGCCACAGATAATCAGTAGGTATGTTAATATGACATATTTGTTGAATTTTGTGTCTCCCTTCTGCGAATTCAATAGTCAATGTAACACGGAGCTATCAGGCAATTTGGATGATAAGACTTTTTCTGAATTGATCTGTATAAGATAATACTTGTTTTATAATATAAATTGATAAGTTCAAGAATTGTAAAATAAAAAAAACGAAGATCTGTATGTTGCTAAAACAGACACGAATTATATTTTAATTCTAATCAAATTAATTGAACAGAAAAGTGGATTAGCCGAAGTAATCTAGCAGCGAATTGTCGCCATCTGCCTTCTTAACATTCGAATACACACGGACACGAAAATCGCCAAACCAAAAATTATTTCTTCTTCTTCCTGCCCTTATCCCGCTCTAGGCGAGGTCGGCACAACATGTTTTCTTCTTCCATTTCTCTCTATCCTTCACTGATTTCTCGTCCACCCCTCTCGCTATCATATCCTCCTTTACACAGTCCATCCATCTCTTCTTTGGTCTTCCTCTCCTTTTACGTCCTTCCACGTTCATGCCTAACATTCTTCTGCCAACATAGCTTTCATCTCTTCGCATAACATGACCAAACCATCCCAGTCTATTACTCCGCAGTCTCTCTGTCACTGGCGCTACTTTCAAACTTCCCCTGATATACTCATTTCTTATCTTATCTCTCCGTGTCACACCACACATCCATCTTAACATACGCATCTCTGTTACGTGCACTCTTCTTTCATCAGTCTTCTTCATAGCCCAACACTCTGATCCATACATGACAACAGGTCTAATGACCGCCTTATAGATTTTCCCCTTAAGCTTAAGGGGCATCCGTGGGTCACATATTGTTGCTGAGACCTGTCGCCACTTCATCCATCCTACGGTCGCTCTATTCCTTACATCCCGGTCAATATCACCGTCGCTTTGGAAGAGCGATCCAAGGTACCGGAAATCCGAGCAAACTGGTAGAAACACACCACCTAAGGCAATTCGGGAGAAACTGGAGGGGCCGCTAAAGTCACAGAACATGTGTTCTGTTCTGTAAACCAAAAAATATTTACTAAATTAAATTATTTAATAAATTAAATATTTTTTTTATATAATGTTTACTACATCATTAATGATACTGTACTGTGTGGAGTAGCAGAAAAATAAAAGAATAGAAAGAGTGCCAAAAATTATACGAATGTATGTCATTCGTATAAATTTTTGTCAAATATGGTTAAAAATTGCCAACAGCATCCCTGAATCATCAACTAGTAATACTGCTGTTACTGTGCGGTTAAGATATCTATTGGCTCGTCCCCTTATGTCATGAGAAGTCATAACAGGCCTACTTAACTGGTTATATCATCATTTCAGCGAAGTGACTCCCACTTTAGAAATAGGTTTCCCTTGAGGATCTACATCCATACCAAATTGTTGGTCGACGTTGTGAGGGATCACTACCAACGCTGCGTCCTCACTAGTCCTCCTCGCAATAAGCTCTGTCACTTAAGGTCTGCAATTCTTAGTATTAGTACACGAAGCTTGCTCACTAACTTAAACAGCCGTGCGTCACGGTTGCAAGGACCGTCGCGAAGTCGTTAGACACATTATCATAATACATTAGCATAACTCTCTACATCCATTCCGAGCCCGCGGCCGAGCTATTTGCTCGACTAATCACGGCCAAATGTGTGTTTTGGTGATTATTCTAATTAGTCTTTTTGTTGTTCTAAACTCACTTACACACTTCTAACACTTCTTAACGTAATTAAGCAAAGCATTTATAAAAATTATACATAACATTAGGGTCTTAATAAACCTCTAAGGACGAAGCAGCCATGATTTATTAATGTAAAATGTAAATATAGTGTCTATCCCGTCAGGGGTTTTAGAGGGATCACCAACTCACGTGTCTGGTAGATGGTAATGAGGAGCGCGATAGCACAGTGGCTTAGCCCACTCGGCCTGCAATTACGTAAACCCAGCAATTTTCGCTAAGGCCGGTTATTGGATGGGTGGCCAAAAATTAATTATCTCGAGTTCCTCCGTGCTACGGAAGGCACGCTAAGCCGTTAGCTGCATTGTAATACCCGAATTGATATCTGCACTGGGCCAGCGTTATGACCCATTTTGTCCTATATTCATTCATCGATAGGGAAGGTATGTGTCCCAGATGATGATGATGGAAATAGAACTTGTATTATATGGGACCTAACATACCTGGCAAAATGCTCAACATATCCTTTGCCTGTTCCATCGAAGATCCTTGTATGTGTATAATACACATCCATCTTGTACGCAATTCCTCGAAACAAGCAATCAATTACTGAATCGGTTTTTAGAAATCTAGTGCAAGCCGGTGTCGGAATAGAACGTAGCAAGTCAACTACATTCATTACCGATCAATAAACCTCACTAAAGCGAACAAGACAAACTGCCACCGAAGCGATCCATCAAAGGTTTCACAACTAGACCCTGTCGATATCAAAATGTAGTTACTATTGTCGTTCCTCTTATAAAATATGAGTCGTGACTTTGACAAATCGGCGGGTCGTGAGGAAACGGTAGCTCGTATTAAGCTGGTGCTTGCCGACTTACTGCAGGATATGGGCAACTAATGATAAATTGTGAAATTCCTAGAATTACTCAGTGTTTCGGATTCTGGGGAGTGCTATAAGCGATTTGTCGACTGTACTCCTTCTTTCTGCCCTGTTCCCAGTTTATTTAGGGTGATTCCTAATGCCTACCCTCTTGCGGTATGCTGTTGCTGGAGGTTTGCTTTCCACCATTCGGGTGCCCCCAGGTACTTTTTACCTTCATTGCTCACTCTTTCAATTGGTCTTGGCAGATCAATTTATCCTGGCAACCTAACTTATTCGGACAACCTGATATGGAAGAAGATTTTTTCCATCAGCATGGGATGAATGTCAATCTGCCATCAAGACTAATCATCAAAAAAACTCTACACGAGTAGTGTATAGCCAACGTTATAAGTTGCTCTAATGTAAAATGTTTTGCTAATTGCGTTTGCTTTGAATTTACTGCAGTGTTTTAGTGTGAAGTACGAAATATATGTAAGTAGTTTATATCAGCGTTACTATATGGCGCTGATCGGGAAAGTACTGATTAAAGTTGGCGGTGTTAAGGTTTTATAGTTTATGTAAATAAGTCAAGTATGCAAATTGTCAATAAATCAGGCCACAGGGTACGATAACAAGTAACTGTTACTCTGTGGATAATTAGGATCCTGGTTTTTTTTGTGATCAATCCCCAGTCAAGTCAACCCCCAGATCTATTAGAGGTAGATTTTCCAGACCAGTTAGAGGAGGGTTTAACAAATAGTAATTTTCGACTCCGGTATTCTATATGATACTTCCCCAAGATAAGACATAGGTACTTCCCCAATTCCGTAAATTAAGCAATATTCGTACTAGAGACAAAAGATAATATCTTGAGTTCCACCATGCTTTGGTCACACATTCAATTACTAGCAATGGGTTACTTTTTAATCGCAAGACGTTGATATCGACCTCCTCGTAGCTTCCAGTTAAGGTAGTACACTACATATATCCATGGCGGACGTTACTTTACGACGAACATACATACGAACGTACACGACTCACAAGTGTGTGCAAATATAGTGATCGCGAATTTATACGTGTACGATTCAATTACGGGAGGTGTACAGGTGCATACATTTCGTAAAATCAAACGCCAATTCATAGTTTAAAACTCGTAAAATAGACTTTATAACCGTAAAATTTTCCAGGGCATCCACACTCGGGCTTATAAAAAAAAATTAATATTTTAAACACAGTTCACGAGCCGTATTTCGAAACCAGGTTAAATTGAAATTCGGTTTGCTTCCAAACATACAACAGCGGGTACGATTTTACGCTAGCCCGTGGTAACTTTTATAGATATATCGCTAGAGGCTACTTCAATTTATTGAAATGGTGATTAAAACAGGGAATGTGTCATTTGAAATAAATCTCCTTTGGTGGATTTTAAACTCTGCTATAAATTAGGCAAGCCTTAGGGATTATCATTCGAAATATTGCTAGGTGCTATACCATGAAGA
The DNA here is from genome assembly GCA_963931975.1 of Cataclysta lemnata. Classification (NCBI taxonomy): domain Eukaryota; kingdom Metazoa; phylum Arthropoda; class Insecta; order Lepidoptera; family Crambidae; genus Cataclysta; species Cataclysta lemnata. The sequence goes on from OZ008339.1 coordinate 13,650,484, forward strand.
TAGCTGTCCATTTTTAATTATAACACTAACTACCGCACTCATAGACGTCAATTAACTTTAATGAGTACTTATAAGTACTGCTGAGTATTTAAAATTGACTTTAAAGTGACTTTTAAAAATTTTTAATTAAATCTAGACCATAGACCCGGCAAAAATTGGGACTATTTATAAATTGTAATTTTTTGTAATATGTCCTCTTTAACGTTAATTGACGTCTCTAAGTTCGGCAGTAAGTGTCCATGGGCTAATAAGGTGAGTAAAAAATTGTACTCGGTTGGGTGGGTGGTAGGGCTTATTCACGTCCACATGGCTAGCTACCACCATCTTATCGAAATCTGTCGCTGTAATAATAATCTTAACAGCATTGTTGTGTTCCGACAATTTGTGATAAGATTAGTCAGTCCCCTTGTGGCTGAGGCTTACGGATGAAGCTTCGATTCCGTCTTCGACCCTTATCGTCATTTACCATCAGGTGAGACGAATGTCAAATAAAATAAAAACTGAGCGGCTTCAGATCAGTCGTCACGATTGTATCGCCGATATAACACCTGGACGCTTGTTCCTACAGCGGCGCTTGTGAAGGCCAAAATTGTCAAGCATATCCATAACGGATCCATACTATCTGTAACTAGCCACGTGACACCAACTTGACGGGGGTCGGAATTTAAACGGGTAGACTAACAATATCGGCCTTTTCCTTACCTCTGTCCACATATTTCTTGCGTCCAATCCGAGAAGTTTTCCTCGGGGCTAACTTTGTGAAACTAAAAAGGTGGGCATAAATTCTGGCAAGGATAAATAGGGGTAAAGGTTCCTTGGCTGCTGCTGATTTTTTTCGTGTCCAATCAGATATTTTTTGAAAAGAAAATGGGTTTTATTCATAGTCCCGTTCCACAGATGGAGATAAAAGACCGTAACGTTTCATTCTTGAACAGGATTGAAGTTGATATGGGAGGTCGAAGGCGAAAGAGGCGTGTTTCAATAATTCCAATTTCTTTGTTCTAACCTTCAGAAAAGATTGTAATTTGAAAATATTGAATTGTAAGTTCGCTAGTCACGCTATATATCTCCGAAGGGGTAGGCAGAGGTGAGTTTACACTTACGTTTCTCTCACTCACGTAAATCGCAGTATATTGCTAGGTGATACAAAGTAATGCTGCTGCCCAATTCATCGCTGCCTTAACCCTTAGTCGCCTTGTACGACACCTGCGGGTGAGATTCGGGGTGTTGACAATTATTATTGTATTCTGCTTTGCCGTCACCACACGGCGAATTAGTCGTTTGATAACATTGTTTATTTATTATGGTGGTGAATCTTATGTAAAAATCTTTGTGATATTATTACATTCCGCTTGACAAACTCAGCAGATTAATCTGTAGGTCTTTGGAGTTGGATTTTGATTTCGAAGAAAGGACATTAATATGATCCAAACATCTGCCCTGCTTAAAAATATTTAAACTAAATAGACATACATTCATACATAGAAAATCCCCTAAGGGCCGATTATTTGATGCATAGTTAACTCAACCAATTGTTAAAAATTGTTACTTATCTTTAAATATCAGACTGATATTTAACCATTAGTAACAATTTTAGTTACTAATGTTACTAATGGTTACATAGCAGGCTTATATTGTTACTAATTGTTAAATATCAGGCTGATATTTAAACATTAGTAACAATTTTTAACAATTGGTTGAGTTAACTATGCTTAAAAAAACCGGTCCTAAGGGGTTCGCCACTCCGAATTCTCTCCCTATCCAGCCATTTTTGATAAGATTCTGTGAGAGAGAGAGAGCCGCCTTAGACACATATTTCAGGGCAGAACTTAAACTTAAAATCTGATAAGGTTGTCATATACAATAATTCACCCATTGTAGGTATCTCAACTATTGAAAACAAAAAAGACACTTCCTGAATTTTCACTCAACAAATTCCCCTCCCGAAAATACACAAAACTTTTATACACCTGAAAAAAGGAACGTGCAATGATTGAAATAAAGTAGGCCGAAACAATATCCGAATCGAGTTAATACGAGGCCGATAGTAAATTTCCCGCCGCTTCCCGTAACTGACCAAACTTTAGAGTGCGCTGGACAGGGAATTGGTTCTTAATGTTGGGGGAGTAAGAGTGAAAATGGCTTGGGTAATTATTTTCCGTTGGGTGCCACTACGTGTATTCTGAAATCCTAGTCAGCCAACGCTGTTGATATGGGTCGTAGTTCCTAAGGCGACGGTTGCGTATCGGGCTTTGCTCTCACTTATGGTGCTTAGTGCAAGTTAAAAGAATATGCGAGCGATAATACGTTATATCTATACTAATATTATAAAGCTGCAGAGTTTTTTTTTGTTTGATTGGTTGGTCGGTTGGTTAAACGCGCTAATCTCAGGAACTACTGAATCAAATTGAAAAATAACTTTTTGTGTTTGATAGTCCATTTATCGAGGAAGGCTATAGGCTATTTAGTAACCGACATTAAAGCGAGCAAAGCCGCGGGCAACCACTAGTTTATTTATATCCGATTTATTGATTTCTCGTGCGCAGTAAGTTTCGGTTTATGTGATTGGCGAGTTGAGGTATCTGGTGCATAGTATACAATGTACCTGCAATGTCGTAATTCGTTGACTACTACGGCCTACTTGCGTACCGTTTTGCTACCGAGGTATAGTAGGGATATGACGCATTAGTATCAACTTTGGTATTGATAGCGTCGGGGGCAGCGCTTCGTTGGCGAAGCGGGGCATTAGTAGGTTTTGGAGACCCATCATTATATACTCCGCTTCTATTCTCTATTGTACACACGGATTTTCGATGTCCTAGCGTTTTGATGATTCTTAGGTTTATTGTAATCATACTAAAATTAAATAGTATTTATATCATGACTATTGTAGCATGAGTTCAGGGTATTCATTATTTCTATTAAAGCTATTGTTTTATTAAATCTGACATAATAATAATAATATCATGTAAATTGTTACAGTGGTAAATCAACTACAAACCATTAAGTTCTGCTTAATGATTTGTTGTTGACTGTACCTCAGGCTATAATTGGCAGTTGTTGTTGGTTCGTGAAATTAATTATAAATTAAGTGCCTATTTATAACCCCAATTGAAAAGTGGTTGCCAAAAATAGAAACGCTAATATAATATTGCGAAAGCGAGTGCTATTTAAAATACTCAGTGGGAAGCAATATTTTGGTGCCCTGAAGGTAGCCAATAAATTAATTCACTAATTCATTGAAATTGATAATTCTCAAAATTGCGAATCAAGAAGTTCTGAATTTAATTATTACATTATGAATAGGCGGGAAGTACTCAAGAATGGCCATGAAACGCCTCTGACTTGCGGACAGCTAAAAGTCGTAAGTCCCAAATTGTAACAAATTGAGTTTACAACATTGGATTACAAGCCAAATTAGATCATATTTCTCTGGCCACTTTATATAACTATTAGTTACTTTGTCCCTGCTTTAATGTGACTTAATAGTTAGGTTAATAATTCAATTTGAATGAAGTATTTTAGTGTACGGTAACGGTTATGTTCAGGAATACACTATTAATGGACTGGCGCTTACATCAATTATCAAGCCCTCGTAACAATTATGTTTAATAATAAATATATTACACATAGTCTAGATACGAAGCTTTCAAAAGGAATAAACGTCGTGATCGGATTGTTACTATTAAAAAATGATATACACGCCCCCTGTTACTTGACATACATACATACCTGTTACTTGAGACCTAGAATAATTGGCGAGTGCTAATTCAGGTCTGTCTACCCCTTTGATGATAAACAGGTATCTTACCTACGAATAATTTACTATGTATGATCCGTCTTTTGCGCGACCACTGTCGCAACAGAGAATCCATTGTAAAAACACTTTGACTCTTCATTGTCATTTAATTTTGCTCAATAATGTACCTACACTATTTATTAACGGAAAAAAACTTACTTAATTTGGGTATCCCTGCAGCTTGAAACAGCTCCTTTGTGTTGTAGCCGTTTCAAAGTTTACATACATACATACATAAATCACGCCTATATCCCCGAAGGGGTAGGCAGAGGTGAACTAGCACCCACGTTTCGCCAATTATGTTAGGACCCATATAATAAGTGGCGAGCCTATTGCCATAATCGGACACAAAAGTCGCAGTACATTGCTAGGTGGTACAAACAAGAGGAACGCTGCTGCCCATTCCTCATCCATCACTGTTTTATCATTAGTCGCCTTGTACGACACCCACGGGAGAGATTTGGGGTGGTGACATTTGTATTCTACTCTGCCGTCACCACACCGCAGAATTACAAATTTTATATACGAAAATATCCGCTTGAGGCCACATTTTCCTATAGACGATGACCATATAAATGTCCGATAAAGAATTAACAACGCGTATACTCATCGTTTCGCCGCCTGAGCGCACCAAAAAAATTGTTAACGCTCTGATCATGCCAAGCGGGACGTCACGAAACGCCGCTTCCTTTCGTTCGTTACGTCGCGTTCGTTCTAATGGCTAGTCTTATATTGATAGTCGTCTACGGGTCGCAAGTTTTGCTGTCATTTCATGCACCCTGGGTTGATGAGCTCGAAAGCGCAGTGGCATAGCGCGCTCGGCCTGCGCTGGCGATGTTCGCCAAGGTGAATTTGGCTAACGCAAAGCATTGGATGGGTGACCAAACATTTTATATCTCGAGCTTCTTCGTGCTTCGGAAGGCTCGTTAAGCCGTTGACCCCTGCTGCGGCTACAGTCGTTAATCAACCAATCCGCACTGGGCCAGCGTAGTGGGATATGGCCAATAAAATTCTCCCTATATTCTTCCATCCACGGGGAAGGCCTGTGCCGCAGTAGTAGGGCGGCTGATGATAATGATGATCAGTTGATTCTTTACGTATATCGATACCACCGTCATCACTACCGAACCGAGACACTGAAAGTCGGAACAAACTGGTAGTGATTCTCTCAAGTGTTATCGGTAAGTTAAATAATGCTATGCTATGATCACGGAAATAATAAATCGAAAAAATTTGGCGCTGTTTTGCAAGAAGACACTTTTCCAGACATAGATACATTCTTTTGAATTTCTTATAGAGCATTCTGCCCTATCTTTTTCAAAATACAGTGAGGGTGTATTCAAGACAAAATAAAAGACATTCTCCCGAGAAAATAACGCTCATTTCACCGTGACAGATCCCAATTGAAAACTTCCCGAACACCAAACGCTTATACGATAAAGTATTTAGCAAAAAGCTATTCGGCTAAAAAACAGAATAAAAGCCCTGAAATCCGCAGTGACAATCGACGCGAGGCGAGATCTAGCGATAAGACAATGATATACTGGCTCAATTGCTTTTGCAAATTGTTCGCCCCCTCCACCGCGGCATAGGGAATTTATGTTACTCAATTATTTTTGCGTGGGCCAAATGAAAATAACCCTATTTTGTTTTCGGTGTTTTATAAAAAAGGTCACTTTATATTTTTCATCCGCGCACTCAGATTTATTTTCCGTGCGACATCATTTTGTTGATGCTGTGTTTGTGTAAGCCTGTAGATAGGTAGGTAGATAGGTTATAATTAAGAGGTAGGTCGATGAATGAGTGAGTTTATCTACCTGGTGATTAAGTACCAAGGAGGAGATGAGGACCAAATTCAGATTCTGTGAAAGTTGACATTGCTACTAATGGACTGGAGGATGTGATGACGAAAAAACAGGAGAATCGAACAGAAAGACAGAGGAGATATTGAGTAATGGGGAAGAAAGACACCAGACAACTACTGATAGTATTCAGCCTACGAATTAATTTATTTATATGGATTTTCAAAAAAAGCTTTAAAATTTGGTAATGGCTGCGTCAGCAGTCCATAGTACTCACCAATTTATCCAAATAAGGAGCAAGGCTGTTCCTATGAACAGCCTTGCTCCTTAAGATTCCGTGAATCTTTATCATCATTTCATTCGAGAGACGACCACTGTTGGACATAGGCCTTCCACAAGGTCATGAGATGTGTGATGGAAAATATGCTGTCTCGAGTTCCTTCGTGCTACGAGTTGGAAGGCACGCCATGTCCATGTTCCCAGCTGCATCTGCAATCGTTAATACCATTATCCATTAACCCATAACCACCAATCCACACTGGGCCAACGTGGTGGGTTAAGGCTTATTTTCCTTATAATCTTCCATCCACTCCTTTCTCTAGAGCAGCGAGAGGAGCTCGCTAGCGCAGTAGCATAGCGCGCTTGGCCTGCGATTGAGTATACTAAACAATGTTCGCTAAGGTCCGTCATTGGATGGGTGACTTAAATGTATTATCTCAAGTTCCTCCGTGCTTCGGAAGGCACGTTAAGCCATTGGACCGGCTGCACCAACAGTAGTCTATATTCGTCTCCCTATATTCTTCTTCATTCCATAGGGAATGAAGGCCAAAAGCTTCCGGCTGTCTTACATATACAACATACAGGTCCAAAATAACATTTTGCTGTGCCTGTTATTGCTAAAGACAAATATAAAATAATTAGTACTAAAATATCCTAAGTCTGGACTACACTTTAAGTACAGACGTAGGATTGAGGTGAAACTAATAATCAGTGTTTTATTTCAGATTGTAGTTTAATTACAACTAGAATACAATCTGAAATAATAACACTGATTTAAATACCTTCAATTTATCAAGCATGATCAGTAAAAAAAAATCAAATTTAGGCAGACCTTCGCCTGTCCTGAACAAAGGGCGAATATAAACTACTAATAATAATATAGACTACTGAAAATGTGCTAAATTTGTGACAGCTAACTGTGACATTAAATAATAGTTTCTAACCGCCGCACTCAGAGACATCAATTACCGTTAATGAGTACTCAATGTCAAAAAATGACAATTCAGAACTAGTCGCTATTCTTGCCGGCTCTATGGTCTAGATTTAAATTAATTTTTTTGACAGCAACTGCCGCACTCAGAGACGTCAAATAACTTTAATGAGTACTTAATGTCATAAATTTTCATTTAAATCTAGACCAAAGACCTGACAAGAAAAGAGACTAGTTTTGAATTGTCATGTTTTGACATTCAGTACTCATTATCTTTAATTGACGTCTCTGAGTGCGGCAGTAAGTACTCATTAAAGTTAATTGACGTCTCTGAGTGCGGCAGTAGGGGCCGGTTTTTGATACATAGTTAACTCAAAAAATTGTTAAAAATTCATTGTGATTTATGCTAATCGGTCTGATATTTAACCATTATTAACGTCAGTAACTACAATTCTTACTAATAGTTAAATATCAGCTTCATATTTAACGATTTGTAACAATAGGTTGAGTTAACTATACATCAAAAAACCGGCGCTTAAACAAACAATATACCTAGCACTTAATTGTGTATATTGTTAATAGATACTATAGATAGTCAGTATGTAGGTCAAGTGCTCTTCAAACTATCCAAAACTGTCAAATATCTTCAATCGATTGTCAACCTTAACCTATCGGTAGTTAAGCAACAAGTCGATTGAGAAAATTTTACATTTTGTGGTAACTTGACGTGCTGTTGACTGTACCTAAAGTACTAAATAAAAATATAAAATATTATATATGCTAAAATCTATCGCACCACAGTCCCAAATATAAAAGGAATAAAACATGTTATTTTGTACACATAATACTCTATAAGCGGCAACACGCGTGGGATGTATCAAAGCGTTGAAAAAATAAGCCAATAGTTCCGTAGCACAACTAAGCGTTATTTCAATGGGAGGTTGATTCTTATAGAATATTCCGAGTTTCACATAAAAAAGAACGGTTCAGGCGTAATATCCCTCCTTTCCGTTCACCCTCCAGCCAAGGAAATTGCTGCCATATATCGAGACTTATCTCTAGATCTATTTACATCTGAAGAATGTCGCGACTGACTGGTTCCTTCCTTGAGACTTCGGGATTTTGTTTAGAGTTTGCATCACCTTTACGTATACAATAATAGTCGTGGGAAAATCGACTACCTATCTGTATAAGGAACTGAACACGTAAATAGTCACAGTATTTTTTTAGAGAATTGTGAATATTATGCAATGTATTGCACCAAGACAAAACTGTTAATACCTGCAGAACTTAAGTTTGATGTGATTTTGAATTAATTCATAATTAATACTGTCGTAGTTCAAATTTTAGGAAAGATAACTATTAAATTCGTATATTTCAAGATGTGAGAAATTCGTCGTGTAATCTCACAGCAGAGCAAATTGAATACCAGACACATTGTGAATTATTGAGAATTTATTTGGCACTTGAAAGTGGTCATAAGTATTATATATTTAAAAACCACAATGACCCATTATTAGACTCATTAAAACACAAGTGCTTAAATTGTAAGACCACTTTAATAATATAGTATATGCAGTATTGTATCTTCATTAAAACGGTCGGTCTCGAATTTGGTATACCGGCTGAGTTATATAATACTGCATAAATAACATTACCGTGGTAAAACTGCACTTTTACTATCTTTTCCAACTCCAGTTAACATTCCCCATCTACCCAAACTACTCCTATTACTTTGGATATCGGCTATAGGTTAATGATACATTAATCAGCATCAAAGTATCGCTTTAAAGAAGCAAATTATAACTTGATGAACTGAAATAATTTTCTCAGAGGCTTGCTTGGAAAATAAAAATTAGTCTGCCAGGTGAAGATGTATCTGCTAATACTTTCTACAATATTGTTTACAATATATTTTTCCGACATTTTACTCTATAGCTTTACAAGTCTCGTAAATTTCCTGTCTGGTTCACTAGTCCCCTTATTCACATCTTTAGGGATAAAAATAAATCTCGTTCTAAATGGAAGAAATATGGAAACATATCAGATTACAAACAGTTTTCTTTGCATAGAAAAAGATGCTACAGAAAAAGGTGTTCGTTTAAGAATATTTCGATAATTATTTAAGCTACTCTCCTATATTTCAAGCGCCAAAATTGCAACGGTATTGCTGATTAACTTGAAATAATATTATTATTGAACTCGAACTTGGGAGAACTTGAGATAGTATATTTTTGGCCACCCATTCAATGTTAGGACTTGAATGGGTAGCTAAAAATATGCTATCTGTCAGGCCTCAGGCGTAAACCTCCTTAGTATCTCAATCGCGCACTATGCTATCAAACTCATATTTTTTCCCTAACATTTAATTCAAAACAAGTAAAACATCCACTGAATCGGGTGCAGATTAAACGTAACAAAAATTAATGTTCCTTAATTAGCGAATTCGTTCCAAACGCCAAATTGTTCAAGTTTTGACAACACTTCACTGCAATCAACATACGAATGTTTGGTTTAAATTTTACTTCAGGATTGCGTAACTCATGACAGATGTTTAAAACTTTAAATGTTACTTATTACTTTGTTTACGCGTCAAGTCGGCACAGCGGTGAAGCGCTAAGGCTTACATGATTTAACTCGTGTATTGCCTAATTTCAGCTAAAGCTCGGTGTTTTAAATTAAAGCTTTATTCTGTGCTGAAAGCCCAGATTAAATGTCATAATTGGAAGGCGGCGTTTATCCGTAATTACACAAATAATGTGTTTTTAAACTCTTCATGCGTTAAATAATCTATACTTATATGACCTCCACAACAACTGACGATTGGTTGGAGTTAGGCAGGCAGCCGACTGTAGAATCTAAGCCTAAACAGTTGCCGTGGATGAATAGTACCTACAACACACAATAGATGAGTGATATGTAGATAGATAGTGTGGATAGGAATGATGTCATCCCAATCACTCTCTCCGTCCAACGGTCTCTTGACATGATTAATTTTCTGTCACTTTTCTTTACATTAATTCATCATTAGGACCTTTCTGACCTAACCAAGTGGCAAACAATACAACGTTTCTCTTACATTTGACACGACGGTCGTCATTTTGTTTTCTCTGTAATACTTCAATTTCATACATTTTTTAGTTTCATACATTTGTATTCTTTTCGTTTCAATAGATTAGCCACTTGTCTAGAGGGGCTAACGTGATAGACGATACGAATTGGGAACTCAAAAGGGAGTCGATGGCTTGAAGATGTCTGTCTGACTGTTATCAATGGAAGAAGAAACATACTGAGCCGCCCCCAGATAAACTGGAAACAGGGCAGTACCTCAAAATAGAAAACTTGCGTGGGTTTGTCTGACCTCAAAAAAGAAAAACTATTCTATTGATTGGATTGTTAAAAGAGTTTTCGACCAAAATTACTGACTAACGGTATCGAGTTCTGAGTATCGGGGCTAACATTTTGGCTCGGACCAGTCAACAAAGATATTCCCTTGGATTAATTAAGTAGGGTAACCCCGATAAGACCCTAATGAGGCACCTGATTAAATTGCTGGCAATTCTGGTAATTACTTCGGAGTTAAGTTGATAAAAATCTGCGCACGGCAGCTGTGTAGGACGAAAATACATTAAAAGTTTAGATGTTTTTGGCATGGAGTAAAAACTAAATAACAAAAATACATATATACATAAATGACGCCTATAAATCCCCGAAGGCGTAGGCAGAGATGAATAACACAATAACGCCCATATGTCGCTAATTATGTTAAGTTCCATTAACAGTGCGAGATATTGCCATCTATGGGGTACGTAAATCGCAATATTTTATATTGCAACATTAGAGGAACGCTGTCTTTAACTTTAGCCGCCTTGTACGATTACCCCGGAAATGATGAGGGTGGTGACCATTGTAATCTGTTTTGCCGTCATCACATGAAGATCCATAGATCTAGAAACATATTTCTTTAGCCGTCCCTTGGGACACCCACGAAATATTAGTATAATGCACCTACCTTCTTAGTGAAAAAAGGGGTGTTTCACGCATCATTTTGTCCGAACTAATCGTTAAAGCAAAACGTAAATCCATGACATCCTATATCCCATAGATACGCATCGTTTATTCAAGCGTGAGAGTATATTATGAAAGAATATAATTTTGCGTATTCCTAGCACAGTTTCAATGGACCAGAGGCTGGGAGACTATGAAAGAAAAACAAGTTTTTATCCTTGCACCCCTCTAGGGACGCGGGCGAGTCAGTTCCCGTAGACACACCAGTTCAGAGGACGCGACAAATATTCATAAAAATTCACGAGCCCGCAAAGACAGATGAGTCCCCTTACTCCCAGAAGGTATTTTGTTTAGTCGAGGCGTGCGTGATCGAATTGAAATCGAAATGATTTTGTCCACTGCCTCCTATTTGATCGCGACGAATTTGTACGTGTGTGGCATTTGCCGGGCGTAGTTCTGGAAATTCTGGAAATATCTAGACGGGATAAACGCCTGCCTACGTCGTCATTATTACTTGTAGGTACGTCAATTTGACAATAATTAAATGTCAAGCAGGACTGAAACTTTGAGTAGCGTTTCTGTATTCGGGGGTAAACCAGATGCCTTGTGGTGACGGCAGAGCAGAATACAATTGTCCCTACCCTAATAGAATGTTTGCAAGTGACTTTAAAAGAAATGGAGGGATTGTATTATGATAATATAATTATGTACTATAATGATATATGCATAATTTGAGGACTTCGATGGCTTAGTGGCTTAGCGGGCTTGTTTTGCGTAAGCTAAGTAGTGTTTGCTATAACCCTTAGTATAAGTTGACCTAAAGAGTAGTTCTATTAATAAAACGCACCTGTTAACAAGTAACCGAACTCTCTAATTAAAGGCATCCGAATTTCAACAAATTCATAAACAGCGTCCAAAAAGTTAAATATTTAATTTCACACAACAGATATTTAACTTCGCCCGACAGTGGGGTGCGCACTAACTGTACACACGAATAAATAACGGACTCCGAGGCATATGGCTGACGTGAGTTATTTATCTAGAAACTTCCAGAAGCGAGCTTGAGACATAAGTTTTTCTTAATTGATGTTACAAAAGGAGTTTGCTGTTTAACTACAAGCGTGTGTTATCAGTTTTGGTTTTATTATTGGCGCGAAAATTTGTTTTTGGTTTGCTCAAATCTGAGAAGCTTCATGAAGTAGTGGTGAGGCTGTGCGGTTTAAGATTGCGTCATCATTAGATGATCGGATGATGATTGTTGATTGGATGATAATTGATCATTGGACCAAGAATATAACTTTGAAAAAATTAATCAGTACATGTTCTGCTTCTTTCATGATAAGCATAGCCAATTAGGCCGAAATCATGGCTGTCTGACCATTACAACAGACGGGCGTTTGATTCTTGCATCATGAAATAATTTTATGATAGCACGCGGAATCTACCATAGCTTACACCTTCGGGGATAACCAGACGTGTTCTACTTAGATAACAAGCAAATTAGCAAGTCTTAACCTCAAGATCAGAGTCAACAGCCATATTATATTATTATAATATCCATTGGTCACTGGTTCATATCCGGCTCAAAAGATCATTAGGTACGACCTCGAAGCATGCGGATGTAAGTCGCCGCTTCCCGCAGGTACAAGATTGTTCGATAGACGCTACTACATAGCGTAGCCCTTGAAAGTAGGTAGTGTTGTGGTAGGGACCTACCTCAGGGAGTAGCCCTAGATGGCAGCGTGGAGGTATAGTGAGACCAAACACGTCCGATTGGAATCGAAATTACATACATACATAAAACACGCCTATATAACGCAGAAATGAACTAGCACCCACGTTTCGTCAAATATGCCAAGTCCCATGTAGGTGGCGAGCCTATTGCCATTTATCGGGCACAAAAGTCGCAGTACATTGCTAGCCTAGATGGTATAAGAGGAACGCTGCTGCCCATTCCTAATCATATTCAGATTTATCCTTAGTCGCCTTGTACGACACCTACGGGAAAGATTTGGGGTGGTGACAATTGTATTCTACTCTGCCGTCACCACGCGGCTAATCGAAATTATTGTATAAATACAGTGGTATTATTGTTTGTGTGGTCCTACACATTGATAGATGTTTAATATGTTTCTCAATGGTATAAATACCGACTGTGTGCTGGGTCCACATCTGTTATGTGCAGGTCGTCACGTTGCTGACTCTGCTCATAAAGTTGAATTCAACGTTCTACTCATGGCTCGAACAATTATTTTCCAATTTCGAATAATTCACTGACAATATACTGCATCTTTTTACCACAGCCCCTTGACAAGGATTAATGCATAGCAAAACGTGGCTCACTCACACGTGCACTCGGACGTAGCAATTGGTCAATTTGTAACGAGCAATATTTGTCACCAAACGGCTTGTGATTTCAATACATTTTCCACGCCCCGGCTGTAGGGGTTTTTCTTTCCGCGCCTAAAGTTTCGCTCGCAAAGCACAATGGACGTGTAAAATAAATACGGCAGCTTCCGTACAGTTTTCGTATATTGTTCCCTTTGTTGTGACAAGTGGCCATTGTTTCGCAACTTTTTTGTTGGACTTAGAGAAAGGCCGGCGGAAGTACAATGAACTACTTACGCTGTCTGGCATTTGACTGGGTAACTGGAGCAGATAAGGGAATAAAAAAATTTAATGAATAAATAAATGTATGGTGTCGAGCAGGCGAGCAAACATCCGGCCAATGCCGGGAGGAACTTGATAGTGCAGTGGTTTGGCGCGCTCGACCTGTGATTGTGTAAACTAAGCTAAGTTCGCTAAGGTCGGTCATTGGATGCGTCACCCGTGTAAATGATAATCTCGAGTTCCACCGTGGCGTGCTTGGGAAGGTATGGTTTGCCTTTATTGTTAAGCCCTTTGATTCCAGTGTTATCTGCAGCAGTTAAACCTACCAATCCGCACTGGGACAGCGTGGTAGGCCATATAACTAACTAATAGGGTATAACCCATTCCACATGTAAATAAACGGAACCCATTCTCCCTATTTATTCTTCCATCTATAGGCAAGGCCCATGCTATGATATTAAAACCCTAGTAATGATGATGATGGATGCTGTGAAAATCGACATAACTAAAAAGCTTGAAGACAGCAACAATAATATAATGCAAAATAAATATATTTATTTTCGATATATTATATAGAGTTTAAAAAAAATCGCATTATAGTTTCAAAATGAGTGCTTAGTGCTGGTGCTTAGTATGTTACCTAACGCAGCACTAAGTCAGCGTTCTTTGAACCAGCTGTGTATTTTTGTCCTTTGCCACACTCTGTCTGGCAAAGACTAACTCACTCTTATTTCAAATAGGGCTGCTAAAACACACATTTCATAAAAAAACAATCACCCAATATTCTTCTTCTTCTTGCCCTTATCCCGCTCTAGACGAGGTAGGTACAACATGCCTTCTTCGTCCACTCCTTGTGATCCTTCACCAATTTCTCATCCACTCCTCTCGCTATCATGTCCTCCTTTACACAATCTATCCATCTCTTCTTTGGTCTTCCTCTCCTTCTACGTCCTTTAATGTTCATGCCATTCATCTGCCAACATAGCTTTCTCAATATTATAACATTTTTATACGAAGTAGGTTAAATTAAACAAAACTACAGATAAAAGGTCATACAATGACATTTTATTCAAATCAATCATTGTTTTTCAACTGTTTTTTTATATATATTAACAGTATACTACTGATTTATATATAAAAAAAATGTATTTTAACTTTTTACTTAAACATTTTTGACTCTAGATTTTACACTACTGATTTTTACATTATATCACGCCTTTCTCCCACAGGGGTAGCCAAGGATCACTTGTTTCTCCGTTTACATCGCAATAATTCGTGATAAATATTACAATATTATAAATTTCCACAGCCCTAACCGCATACAATGCAGGCAGTAAATATTGCCGCAGCCGCAACAGGCGAGAGATATCGCCGTCTGAGCGTCAATGTGGACTATGCCACCGATACCCTTAATAGCCTTTCGCTTAATTGATTGGAACTTATAGAAGTACTAGTTCACTTGATATAGTGTTGGAACAACAAAAAGCCTGTGACCTACGTTTATTCTATATCAAATATTGGTTATGCCCGTTTAATTTTCCATAAGTAGAATGTGCAATACCCTTTCTTCTTCTTCCTGCTCTGTTCCCGGTTTCACTCCCAATCTCAGTATCAGACGCCATCAAGCCACTCCCTTTTGATTCATATAATACATCACAAAGGAAAGGTGCTAGTGATGAATGAATAATGTATTATGAGATACTGAAAGAAATTGTTTTTTAGGACTAAAGCTGTCGACCTAGACGCTTGACAGCATCTGCTGCATCTATTTTTGGGGAGGCGAAGACCTTGTCCTCAAGCCTTGCAATCGAGCACTCTCTGGGTGCATTTGTCCATTTCCCATTTTCCTGAGGGAGTTTCACTGCCGCGGAGAGCCTCAAACGGCGCTATGAATCGGAAACGGAAAGGACCATGTCTAGACGATGAACGGAGAGAGGATTGGGATGACAACTTTCCAATCCATTCTACCCAAGGTTTTGACTACGTTTTACAGCCGGCCGCCTGCCTGACACCAGCCCTCTTTGGTTATATTATACAGTACGAATTATCCTTTATTACCTACAATTTAAGTATGGCGTGTCCTTACTATGTGGTGACGGCTAATCAAAATGCCCTCGTACTTTTATTATTGTGATGTGTTTTGTTCTACGATTATTTCGATGTGATACCTTCCCTCGTCACTGTATTAATATTTTTTACTGTTGCATGATATGTATCTTATATTTTATGATATTTATTTTGAACCTAGTAACAGTACTACCTGCCCGGCATCCAATTAACTGCAAAAATCTCTCCCAATAAACATGTTTATGACCAATTAGCACGATATTCCTTAACTTCGCTACCAGACATTATAGATACCGGACATTGCAATATTAATTGTAAATCAAACGAACTTACCTGAAGTGAAGTTCGATTATAATTATATGAGCAGCTTCATTCGACGCGATTTAAGCTTACATGTTGTAGTGGCGCCCCCAAGCGTCACCCTTGCACGGATTTTTAAAGATATTTTTATTTTTTTACTATGGCAATATTAAAAAAGATAAATAAACGTTACTACTCGACCAGTCCGGCCGTTACGCTTCCTCATTATAGTTTATAGCCCGAACCTACCTACTATTCTGTAATTTTGTATTTTATATTTGTCTGGATTTGGGTTGGGATGGACATCTTTACAGATGTTGGGAGGGATCTTATAAATCGCGTCGAATGAAGCTGCTCATATAATTATAATCGAACTTCACTTCAGGTAAGTTCGTTTGATTTACAATTATATTTCGCAGCTTCATTCTTAGCGATTTAAGCTTACATGTTGTAGGATGTTTAGAGAAACGAATATAAAATACAACAGTATAGGTACCATTGGTAACCATTTAGTTAATAAAATGTTTACTTATCTCATGGCATTAATTCAAGAACACTAAGCTGATTTTTAGTATTCTAATTAAATTAATAAATAACCTTAAATTATATGGAGTGGTTCGATAACAAAGATCGAGTAAAATCACTATCAAAAATCTTTAATAGAGAGCTATTATAGAACGGAAAAAATATTGTTAGACCATCTAAAAACGATTTGATCTATCTTACTTAGACTAGCACTTATAAAAATAAATAGTGTTTTTATTTATTTTGTATGTTTAATCTTTACACAAATTATTGCGTCTATATTAGTTGATCCTTTTGGTAAATCTTACTATTTACCGACATGAGTTGGTTAAGTTAGGTTGGTACATGAACCAATGAATAGCACGAGCCGAGCGAGCGAAGCGAGCGTGCCGCGGCAGCGGCCGGCGAGTGCGATTAAGTTATGCTTTTATAGAAAAGTTACCATTTAATAGTTATTTTAACATTTCAGCAGGGACTTCAAATATATTCCCTAGAGGTTAAAGTATCGATCAATTTTATTTATTGTATGCCTCAAGAAAAAAAGAATCAATCATTAAAATAGATAACTATTTAGATTTTTTATTTTGTTATTATTATATCTTTGCTGTTCTTAGCAATTTAATCTCAGCTATTTAATAATTAAAACGATTATTTAAGTACCTACATGCCTTAGAATCTTGTGAATGATTCAGAGTTACTGCTGCAACCTGCAGCCTTCCGTATTACATCGATGCTAACCCCAATTTTATTGGCTGTCGTCATGAACCGCGTGACGGGTGCTTTGAGCGCTAAATGTAGATGTATCAACAATTTTTACGAAATTGTTTTTTAAAAGTAATAAATAATTGAACTTCTGAACCACGCGGAAAAAATGTTCTATTCAAATAATCTATGATACCCGTGGCGAGGGAACTACTAAGTACTACTTTATATTAGAGAATTTTGATAGCGGGTTGATATTAATTTGGTCTTTACGTATAATATAACTATTCTGGTATAATATAACTATTTCATTAAGGTTCTGTAAATTACTTTTAGTTGTATTAATGTGTATAACCTATATATGTGTTTTGGACCCGATGTGCGGTGGCGAAATCTACACAGGTTGCTGTCTTTTTGGTTTCTATATTGAGATCTTTATTTGGCCACTGGTTTGAAATGTAAGACAATATTAGGTTGGGTGCCAGCTGATATTGTATTTGGTCTCAATCTATAAACTCCTTTCATATATTATATTTTAATTCCTTTTATTATTATTCTATATTTTTTTTTAAATCCTTAATCATTATAATGTCTTATTAAATAATAAGGTAAGTGCCGATTTGTAGGAGTTTGAGGTACCGTACTTAGCCCCTCTGACAAACATTTCTGTGAAAAAAATTCGATTTTTTTTTTTTTTTTTTTTTTACACTCACACCTAGCATCTAGCCCAAAGTAAGCCTAAGCACTTGTGTTATGAAGACTAGATGACGGACATATTTTTAATATAATTATGTATATATGTTGAAAATATACTTCATAAACATATACACAACCATGACTCGAAAACAAACATTTGTGGTCATCACAAAGTTTGCCCCTACCAGGATTCGAACCCGGAACCTCTTGGCAAATACCCAGCAATCTGAGCCATCGACCAAGGCGGCCGTCTTGGTCTTTAGGTCTAAAGACTAAGAATGACAACTTAACCTGATACAGCGAGAGGAATCTAATAATTTAAATAATGAAAACCGTTAGCTAGTAGGGAACACTACAACCCCTTCAGGTTACACAATCTTAAATCACAATCTTTATTATTATTATTATTTTTTTTTTTTTTAATGAATTAGTATGTAAAGCGCGAACGCGTAAAAATAAATATCATTACAAATATATATCAGTATATCAGTAAAAGCATCAGTATTCCATGCATTGGGGTCACTCTGCCAAGTACGTAAATAGCGCATTTTGCATTTGACCGACCGACTTGCAAAAAGATCTACGTATATTAAAATTGCCAAGCTAGCTTATTATTTCATTAAAGGCGTAATCACTAAGCTTCCATTCGGTGTCCGAAAATTTCATACACGATAAAGCATTCGCCTTATAGTCTTAGTATTTATATAAGATAAAGTAACTATTCCATTAATGTCTTCACCCGGCACCGCTACCATATCTCCCTAGACACTTAATTTAAGTGGGGGTATTATTGAATGGTCAAGCAGTGGTCTGATTCTAGCTGTGATTATGTAATTATATATTTATGGTGTATAGCCAAGAATACTGTATTGCTAGTTAAAGTAGTCTAATTAAACTTGTAAAATAGTGTATATTCATTAACTGTTACTAATAAAATGTTGTAAATTGGCTAAAGAAATTTGTGGTTAGAGTAGAGAATATTCGAAAAACCATAGTTTTGATGCAGGAATCGAACCCGCGTTCTCGGCATTCCGGGCAGATGCCTTTACACTCGGTCAACCAAGCCGTTTGTTGTAAATAGTGTTTAATTTTATTTCTCTTTTCTATAACGTTAGTTCCGATATCATCTTTGTTGAATTAAAAAATAATACCCAGAAATGTATCATCCTTACTAGGCAAAAGATAGCTTTTTTCTTCCTTGTTTAGGATAAATCCTACAAATCGCAAGTTTAGCGATAATCTTGAGGTTATTTTGGCATGCATGATAATTTTGGCCAAAACAGATGATGTCATCGAATCAATATAAATTATATACATATAGTATGTTTTTTGTTCTAGGGCATTCCCTGACAGGTATAAACAACTTTCCAAAAAACATACATACATACATATATAAATCCCGCCTACATCCCCGAAGGGGCAGGCAGAGGTGAACTAGCACCCACGTCTAAAAAACATACGACGATATAAACCGAAGGGTAGAAATTAAAATCGTAAATGCAGTCACAATATTAAAATGGAGGTATTTTCAACAACTTTGTAAAAACTTACGGCGCCGCCGTACATAAATCGAATTGTAGACATAACAATTTATAAATGCAACCACAATATTTAAAGCAAAGGTGGATCGATCAGACTCTTTTATGTTTACTAAAAAATAAACATCTTTTAACTCAATTGATTTATGCCATTAAACAGTCTTGACTTATAAATTTTGAAGCAGCAAAATCCTTTGAATAGCAATTTCGTATTATGTATGGTCGCTATGTGTTTTTAGATAATATGTGCCTAGGAAATCATTCTTGTTCACTCGTGACAGAAGTAGCGTAATCGACCAACACAATAAGTTAAGTACCTCTTATAACGGCGCCTGCGGAGGCGGCTGCGGGTAGGCCTGCGGCGGCGGCGGTACCGGCTGGTGCTGATATATCGCGCCCGCGCAGGTGTGCCCACTGCTCTCGCGGGCCTGGTGCTGGTCGCCCCGTATCCGGCTTCTCTTGATATAGGGTCTTGCAGTTCCCCGGTTTTTTTTTTTTATATAAATAACTGACAAAGCTGCTTTGTCTTCGGTGTTCAATATAGAAGGAATAAAAAGAAAAAATCGCAATTTGATGGAATCAGATTTATTAATATGTTTTCCTTACCATAAATATTTATAACTTAAATACTTGAAGAAAAAACCTTTTGAGTCTTGCTCAGGAATCTTGAAAAGGTATCTCCTTTTTTAAGACCTTGTGCGACCTTGCAGCTATATCCTGCTGAACTGAAGCAGCTCAACTTGTCTCCGGATCGGGTGTGTCGCCGAGGATCTGAAGGGTCTCATCCTTGTGAGAACTTCTACGGACTCGGAAGTTGCCTCGAGCCGCGACGGAGGCGTCGGCAGTGGCGGCCGATGGTCCCTTGAGCGTGTACACATCATGAGATGTACTTACATGCGTCAACCTCGCTTGGCAAGGGATTGTGCGCTGAGCTCCGGCATGGAGCTATAAGAACATTGGTTCTTGAGAATATGTTAATAAGGATATATAGCCTTGGTATATGTAGCTATTCACATTATTGGCAATTGTGCATTCTGTATGTATGTGACAGATACAACCCCGATTTTAGTTGTTCGCATCACGAAATATCCTTGGCATAAGTAGCACATCTTTTAATAAGAACGACAAGAGCCCTGATTATTGGCAATTGCGCATTCTGTATGTATGTGACAGATACAACCCCGATTTTAGTTGTTCGCATCACGAAATATCCTTGGCATAAGTAGCACATCTTTTAATAAGAAAGACAAGAGCCCTGATTATTGGCAATTGCGCATTCTGTATGTATGTGACAGATACAACCCCGATTTTAGTTGTTCGCATCACTAAATATATTATTATGCTCTTTAATTCCTCGTCAGACGAATAAGCTTCTAGTTTTCGTATCTTCTTTCTTCGTTATTTTCTATAGTTCCCCATGTTGAAAGCCGTTATCTTTTTTTAAATTATTCGTAGGTAGGTGAGCTCCGTTGACGTGCGAAGGGTTCGGCACGGAAACACGTAATGAGGAAGCATAACGGCCGGACTGGTCGAGTAGTAACGTTTATTTATCTTTTTTAATATTGCCATAGTAAAAAATTAAAAATATCTTTAAAAATCCGTGCAAGGGTGACGCTTGGGGGCGCCACTACAACATGTAAGCTTAAATCGCTAAGAATGAAGCTGCGAAATATAATGCTACTTCCCGACTGCAGACTATACTCCTCTGCTGTTTGGCAAATAAATCTCCATGTGGACTGACCATAAATCCTCCATACTGTCATTATGCAGGGTGCATTTGGTACAAAGGCTTTCAAACATTTTATATTCTGTCTATGGATATGCCAGGTCGTTCACCCTGTTATTTATTAGTCTACGTGTCAAAAAGTAAATCAATAAAAGACAATAGCGCAGAGTAATTAAATGGGTAATTGTTGAACACCTAATAGCTTGGGGGCAGCATAAAAGTCTATAATTACCTAGTGGTTGAATCTCTTGGGAGGGATTTTGGATTTAAAAGCCGTTTAATAGAATATATTACGGTTTTATGGAGGTTTTGAAAGTTCTTTACTTACTGCTTGGGAGTTTGTGTTTACTTGATTTGGATTTTAAGCAATAAAAACGTGTGACAAACGTTTGTTGTATAATGACATTGGTGATACGCATTTTTCTGTTGTGAAAATCATTTATGGGAGATTGCCAGGTGTTTACCAATACGCACCTTAGGGCACATGCATGGTGATAGGGCAAACCACAAACAACAGCATACTCAAAGAGATTTGGTGTACATCGGTAAAACCCACATGATTTCATTATAGATGGAAGAATATAGGGAGGGAGAATATATCACATCCCACCAAGCTGACCCATTGCGGATTGGTGAGATGGGTATAGTGAAGTTCGGGAGAAAATGGTGATATGAAAGAAAGAAAGAAGATAACATACACCTGGAAAGTGAACAGAAAGATGATATGATATGCGAATTCATCTTCATCTGATCAGTCAATTCGCTAGACCCCAGCACCTCAGGTTCCATAAACTCTACCCTATTATACCCTAAAGATATTTGACGATTATAAGAGCGTTAGTTCTACCCGAATCTCTTATCCTCGTCTGCTAATTCTTTGCGCATCTTCCGTGGGAATATTTAATCCGCTCCATACGGCAAAGAAGCAGTTGGCGTATAGTGATATTGACAAAAGCGATCCCGCAAACACACAATCGGAACATTAAAGAGGCCCGCAAGAGAACATAAACATCAGTAAGCGATACTATAACAAAGGGTTGGCAGAGATCGTTGGAGCCGGTACAAGCCGGCTACTTGCTCTGTAAACAGCCAGTTGCACTGATTAAGTATTGCAGACGAGACAAGAATTTTCGTCAGGTACCTAACCTTCAGAAGCAGAGGTGACTTTGTAATGAATATTAGGTGTAGGCTAAGACGTTGGTTAATTTGCTCGTCATAAATGACAATAAGTAAATAAATATACAGTAGAGGTAGGTATACATACAATTTTATTACTACCTACCGTCTTTACGTTGTGTCGATATCTAAAAAAATAACCTTAGCAAATAAAGTATGAGGTTAAGTTTAAAAAACACGTGACGTCTAATAGCATCCGTGCTTATCGCTGTACTTACGTCTGTGGGATACCGGCAGTTCGTTACTCCACACATGATGTGCGTCACGCGCCGCGATCTCTACTGCTACTCTAACCGTAGGGTCAAACTGCCACAGAAAGCACTGAGCAAGACAGCACTACGTTACGCCACATTACTGTTTACTAAATTAAATGTTTTAATAAATTTCAGTGGCAACTCGTAAAGAGAGGGTCGACTGCTGTTGGGAATAGGTTCACCCCAGGATCTCCAAATCGATTTCGAAAAACCTCTGGATGGGACGTCGACGTTCCATTCAGTGATTTTTTGTGACCTGCACCAGATCGTCGACCTGCCACATCTACCTCTTCCAGCACGTTACCGCCAACCGATATGATTGGAAACCAGGCAGTTTTGATAAGACCTAACGAATCATGATATCTATCATTATACCTACTTAATAAAACAATTTCATCGAAAAGTCGCTTCTGCAATAAATAATCTATGTCAGTTTTATGGGCGGCTTACCGTTGTCTCTACGCGCAATATATTCGGTGGGTGCACCTAGCAGGCCAACGCCCACGTATCCGTGTGTCCATAAAACTATTTTATAGATTGCATTTGATATATTTTCGGACGCGGAATCTTAACAACAACTGTGCAACTCCCCAAGTGGTTGTGGAATATTCTGCACGGTTTATGGTAGGTACCACTCAACAGTGAATCTTTACGACTTACATGTCCGCGGCTTGCATTGTCATCTGAATGGAATTGCACTGGTAGCTTAATCTTGAATTTAACATAATACAACATATAACGTGTGGTGACGGCAGAGTAGAATACAATTGTCATCACCCCAAATCTCTCCCGTGGGTGTCGTACAAGGCGACTAAGGATAAATCAGTGATGAGGAATGGGCAGCAGCGTTCCTCATATACCATCTAGCTATGTACCTACTGCGACTTTTGTGCCCGATAAATGGCAATAGGCTCGCCACCTGTTACGTGGGACCTAACATAACTGGCGAAACGTGGGTGCTACCTCTGCTTACCCTTCGGGGATATAGGCGTGATTTATGTATGTATGTATGTACAACATATCTACCTAACCTATTTCACAGGTAGGTATTTAGTGTAAGGGACAGACAGTGTGTGTTTACTGACCTCCTTTTAAATCATTAAGATAAACAGATACGAATATTGTTTACATCCCCACAGGGATAAATGGTGAAAACGGGGAAACGGTGAACTAACACCCACTAGTTAGTATATGTTAGGTCCCATGTAATAGCTATTGCTAGGTGGTATACAAGGTGATGTGACCCTGATTCCTATTCCTCACCACTGTTATATTCCTTAGTAGCTTGGTAACTACCTACGTACCTGCAGGCGATTAGGATTTCTTTTGAACTAAAACTCGTTTTTTTTTGACAGACAATTTACGGATAAAATTCAAATTCTGTATTAAAAATATCTGAAATCAGTTGTCAAATAAATATTAGTTAGTAAATGTGCTTTCTTTGCTCAGCACTACCCTTTTATCGTGTAACAGAAAACCATTTCGGAAATTAAAAAATGTTTTTCGGCAGTAGGTATCGTTTTAGGCGTGGTACGGGTAGTGAAAAGTGAGGGGAGCATAGATAAAATATTTCTCATTTATTCCCTGTCAACCCTAATGACTTTCCAAAGAGATCCGAAACATTGTCAAATGACAACACAGTGTACGGTGGCAGGGAAATATATTATGAGATTTTAATATCTAATTTTTAATTAAAATTAGTCTTAATATTATTAAATACATTTTATTTGTTGCAGGTTTAATATACATTAGGGTCAATTCTGACATGATTCTCTAAACTTGAAACTAAATTTAATATCAGTCTCTCCTCTTCATTTTGTATTGTGAATGAAAGAGAAACACTGTTGTCAAATTAATCTTAGGTTTAGAGAACCGTTGTCAGAATCGACCCTATTGTCTTACTTTTTCCCTCAAAATATACACATGAATCACTCGTGTTTACCTCCAAAGGGTAGGCAAAGGCCAATTAATTACAGCCACGCTTCACCAATTCTATTATTTCCCATGTAATAGGGGGCAAACCTATTCTCATCTATCGGTCACATAAATCGCGGTAGCTTTATTTTATGCCTAATTTCCCTGTACGAATAGAAGGAATTTCATAATAGGTGTCTACCTTTAAGAGGAACGTTGCAATCCATTTCTCATCGTTGCCGAAACCCTAAGTTGCCTTGTACGACACCCGCGGGAGAGAACTGGGGCGGTGACAAATGTATTCTACACTATCGTCACCAAACGACACTCATAAAATGTTCAAATAAAATCCATTTCGAAACTTATCTCCATTATCTCTAATACTTATTGAGTCAAATTTCAAATTTTAACAGATTTTCGTGTAAATTTATTACATTCTTAATCTTAAGGCCTAGTGAACCGCTTCAAGAAGCCGTATCAATCTGGGTCACATATGAAATACCTCAATTCATGCCATCAATCATGCTAGTTTGGTCACTCATAAATATAATAGCTGGTCGACATAATCAATCGGTCCATGTGGAGAAAGGAGGGTGTCGCAAGTATTTAATAAGGAAATTTGGTCGTACTGTTAAATGAGATAATCGATTTTCCGCGCTGTGTGGTGTGTGGTGACGGCAAAGCAGAATACAATAAATTAATTATTGTCACCACCCGAAATCTCTCCCGCGGGTGTCGTACAAGGTGACTAGGGTTAAAACAATGATGAGGAATGAGCAGCAGCGTTAGTATTGTACGATCTATAACCAATATACTGTAATAACGTTGGTTTTAATTAACTTCTGTCTACCTGTTGCACGGAATAATGTGTATGGGCGCTGACGGAGGCTTTTTGAGGGTGCAGGTTGCAGACAAATAGTAAATTATATCACAAGGGAATAAAGCAGTGCCTTATGTCACGGGTGCAGACTTGTATCCCGAGCGCAAAGAAGGACTCCACGGCTTACTCCCGAGCGAAGCGAGGGATTTAAGAATAGAGCCCTGAATGGAGCGAGGGATTCAAGCGCACCCAAGATATAAGACTGCTTTTTCCCGAGGGATATACTCTACTTTTCGTACCAACTGCGAGGGAAAAAAAACAATTTTGATAACATTTAATTATTTTCGTACGATCTGTTAAAAAATTACGTATTTAATATAGTAATAGATTTTCTAAGCGGAATGAGCAAAGGTCTCGTGTAGGTGTAGTACATACAACCTCTACGTCTTAGTATTCGATTTGAGATTTAGAATTTTCGTGTATTCTTACATGATATGTAACTATTTAAAACGTTATAAAAAAAGATTAAAAATATAATATTAACCTCTTTTAAATAATAAAGTCTCAAAACTTTTCTATTTTGAGAAAATATTTCAACATGAAAGACTAGACTGCATGTGCTTGATTCCTTGCTTTTTCACTTAAAATAAAAAAAAACTCCTGAAACAGTAAACAAACAACAGGCAGCACTATTTTTTTTTCAAAAAAAGGGGCAGAGACGCCATCACTAACTAAAAATATAATTTTTAACTTAAAAATAATTTATATTGCTTGCAAAACTACCCCTTCAAGGATATAGCTATGATTTATGTATGTATGTATGTTCCAAACAAAACAAGTTGATGTTTACAAGAAAATTCAAAGCTTCTTGTGCAAGTCATCGATTTCATTTCGCATAAACAAGCCAATCTAAGTTAAGTGCTCTGGGGGCAATTTTGAAACTTGCGAAGCTCTTTCCGCGTCGAAAGATCACAGAGAATGGTTATTAATATCAATAAATTAATCCAACGTCATTATTATCTTTGAGCATCATGGGTGCGCTAAATGAAGTGCACTTGTTTCTTTTTCATGCATAAAGACAAACATACATACATACATAAATCACGCCCATATCCCCGAAAGAGTAGGCAGAGGTGAACCAGCACCCACGCTTCGCCAATCATGTTAGGTCCCATGTAATAGGTGGCGAGCCTATTGCCATTTATCGGGCACAAAAGGCGCAGTAGGTAATAGCTAGATGATATAAGAGGAATGCTGCTGCCCATTCCTCATCACTGATTTATCCTTAGTCGCCTTGTAGGACACCCACGGGAGAGATAAAGACATGTATCACACCTATTATCATCGAAGGGGTAGGCAGAGGTGAACTAACACTGTCGTTACGGGACCAATGACCTAACGTGTCTTCCGAAGGAAAGATGAACTCGAGATAATAATATTTTTGGTCATTAAGTCAATGATTGGCCTTAGTGAACATGGTTTACACAGTCACATGCCGAGCGCCCTTATACATTGGGATAATAATAAATACCTACATCTTCAAAGATGAATTTTAATATTAATTTTTGCAATTAACGCGATGTCATATAAAAGTGGTTTAAAGTTGTTCATCTACTCACAAAACTTATCGTAAGTCTTCTTGAAGAGTCTTCTTCCTGCCCAGTTCCCAGTCTATCTGGGGTCGGCGCAGTATGTTTCCTCTTCCATTCATATGTCAGACGTCATCAAGCCATCCACTCCCTTTTGATTCATATCATCCATCCCACCGTAAAGGTGCTAGTGATGAATGAATGTATAGAAAAGAGACGGAACGGACCATGTCGAGGAACCCATGAACGGAGAGAGTGATTAGAATGACAACATTCCAATCCATACTGCTCAAGGTTTTGGCTTAGGTTTTACAGCCGGCCGCCTGCCTGACACCAACCCTCCTTGGGTACGCTGTTGTTGGTGGTTTGCCCTCCACCATTCGGGTGCCCCAAGGTGCTTATTGGTCTACACCGGGCAATCTCCCTTAGTCGACTTTTACGACACCCATGGGATGAGTTGGGGCTGGCCTATTCTACGTTTTTTTTTCGCTCCCAGGCCAGCATAGAAGGAGCTCCCAGGCCAGCATAGAAGGAAGGAAGTAAGTCTTCTTGAAGAGTATTAATTTTTTTATCATAACTGAGCTACTACAAAAGATGGTATCAGGCAGACGCCCAGCTGTAAAACATACCCATATGCCATAAGCCTTGAGCAATATGGATTGGAATGTTGTCATCCTAAGCACTCCCTCTCTCCATGTCTCTAGACATGGTCCATTCCATTACATTTCTATAAATTAATTCATCGGTAACAGTTTTCCGGTGCGATGAATATGATTCAAAGCGGAGTGGATGGATTGATGACGTCTGACCGATATTAATGGAATAGGAAACATAATTGCTCCGACCTTAGTCAAATTGGGAACAGGGCAGGAAGAAGAAGAACTGCGGCTGAAAAAAAAACAGAAGCTTTCACACCTCGTAACGAAGCAGTCAGTAAGACAATCACTATTGACTCAACTCGGTGAAATAAAGATTTAGTACGCAGCAATAAAACACGAAATATGTACGGCCGTATCGGGAGCAAATAATAAACTCCGCGAGCAAATCGAGTGGCTTGAGTTATGTGAAAACTTGCCCGATTCTGGGCCATGGGTTTGGGCACAAGGGTTTATGAATAGTGGAAACGGCCTGGGAGCCCACTGCGTACGAAAAAAGTAACAAAATACTTTTGATTTTATTTTTTACACGACAAAGTATCTTGTAGGTACTTTCCGGGTCCTTCGGTGAATGGCCAATGAATCCATTGTATATACATAAATCATACATAAATCACGCCTATATCCGCGAAGGGGTAGGCAGAGGTGAACTAGCACCCACGTATCGCCAGTTACGATAGGTCCCATGTAATAGGTGGCGAGCCTATTGCCATTTATCGGGTACAAAAGTCGCAGTAGGTACATTGCTAGGTGGTATAAGAGGAACGCTGCTGCCCATTCCTCATGACTGATTTATCCTTAGTCGCCTTGTACGACACCCACGGGAAAGATTTGGGGTAGTGACAATTGTATTCTACTCTGCCGTCACCACACGGCAAAACCATTGTAGAGGTATAAAAATTGTATTTCGGACTGAAAGTAAATAATATTTTTATGGATCAAGCTGTTGGCAGTTTTTGGGGAAGGCGAAAACCTAAAATGATCCTCGTGCCTTGCAACGAACATTCCCTGAGAGGATTTACTTATGGCAGACATCTCCTCGCATGACGCTGCATATCGGAGCAGGGAGCAATAGGTAACTATTTAGCGGATTTGGTTGACAGAGTATTATTAAAGTAACATGAGGATTTTTGACTGTTTTGTATAGGCTGACGAGCTGTCGCCCGTACATACGAATTTCTATTGCATTTCACGGCACGCATTTGTTAGCAGCATAAGAGATACGGCATTCACACCCCTCCCCCGTATTTTGTACATGAAAATTGTCATTTCCAGCATAAAATAGGTTCAAGCAAGCGGGTACACTCGCTGCCATAAATAATAAGTGAGCGACCGGAGGCGCCGTGGATCCGTACAAAAAGTAACAAACACATCTCTTAAATAAAGAAAACAGGGGCGTATGTTAACATCTGTCGGCCGGTATAGTCGCGCGGATAACGGCTTCGCGCGGATGTGATGGCTACCGGCGCGAAAACAAAAATATCCGTTAGTTATCCGATGCGCAGGCGACTGTAGTCTTGTTAAAATACATTCATTGGTTATGTTTTTAGAAAGCTGGAGCATCGCTTGAGATATTTTACTACAGTTGCAGTGAAAAGTTACCATAAGAATGTCCTGTATCTCTAAGCACAACTTGTTTGGATTTTTTTTATTTGCGAAATTATATTTCGGAGGATAGTTATGTATTTTCAAATCCATAAGTAACCAGCTACAGCGCCTATGTTATGAAAACTAGACAAAATATATATAATAATTAAATATGAAATATAATAATTATTAAAAATATGAAATAAAATAATTTTACTCTACCAGGGTTCGAACTACGGATCTCTTCGCCTAAAGCTAACGACCTTACCATTTGATCAAATTGGTCGTAATATTTACTATGACAATTATTTGGACTTTAATGGATCGATATTCGGCCGAGTGATCAGGTATGGTAAAGATGAAGATATTAATTTACATACATAAATCACGCCTATATCCCTTCGGGGATATAAGTAGGCAGAAGTGAACTAGTATCCACGTTTCGCCAATTATGTTAGGTCTCATGTAATAGGTGGCGAGGCTATTGCCATTTATCGGGTACATTGCTATTGCTAGGTGGTATAAGAGGAACGCTGCTGTCCATTCCTCATAATTGATTTATCCTTTATTCGCCTTGTACGACACCCACGGGAGAGATTTGGGGTGGTGACAATTGTATTCTACTCTGCCGTCACCACACGGCATAGATATTAATTTAATATCATGATTGCTACGTAGTGACAACAGAGTTTAAATTTTTCTCTTTCTTTCTGTATCCTTTTCACCACTTACTTAATTTCCTGCACAAGGCAACAAAAGAGTTATTAATATTTTATGGAATTTGCAGCATTGTTCCTAGGGCACCATCTAGAAATACTGCGATTAAGGTGCGCGGTAGTGGGCGTGCCGGTAGATGGCTACAGGCTCGGCCCCTATTACATGGGACCTAACATAGTCGGTGAAATATTGGTGATAGGACAACTCTGCACATTTCGTGAGAATAAACAATAGAATAAACGCAGAAAAATAAAGTGCTTTTAAAGTAATATATAACCTAACCAAAATTCATTGTTAAGTATATTTTGAAGAGAGAGATCATTTGTTTCCATAGGATCAAACGGTATATGGATAAATCTTCCGGAAAATAATTCAATTTGCAAGTTGCACTCAAATGTATTACCTTGTAAAACGACGTAATTGCAGCTAACTATAAATTCACTTTGTGCGCAGATCCCGCCGAAAATTGCACCTTACCCCGCAGGTAATAGCGGCGGGTTTACCGTGTGAACGCTTTTGGGGGCTTTCGTTTTGTATACGCCGAACACAAATCAAAAAGCCGTAAAAGTGCATTTTACACGTTCTATTTCGGATTCGTTTCCTCCAATAAACATTTCAGATGGTTAAGTGTACTAAATGTACTCGCATCTAGCATTGCCCAAGACTTTTATACCTGTAAAGGAGGGCAAGGAAGCCTAAAGCGGATTTAATGTCTAAAGCTGCTACTTGTGTATAAGATTATTCCCAAATACGCAGTGAATGAGATTTGTCGTTTCGACCTGTACCCTCAAAGAAGACTGTAGAGTGCATGATGAATTATGGGTTTAAAACTATGTTTTTAAATATATAAAATCATATTTTTTTATTATTAGGTAGGAAGATAAGAAATAACACTATTATTAATTTACATTAGAAATAAAGATATAAATCACGCCACAGTGCAACCTATCTCCATAGCTGCCTATATTATTATTTTGAAAATTGTTATTTTGATGATGTTTAACATTACATAAATAAATGTTAGTAAAATTATTACAAATGAAAATGATTTAGAAATTATATTTTATCGAACTTTGTCTGAACTTGTTACTTGCGTAATTATAGTTTTATATTGCCTACCTACATCATGTACACCAAAAAAATTAAGAAGCAATTACGAGTAAGTACCAGTTCGGAACCAAAAAAAAAAAATAAACATGACAACAGCAATTATACACGAACTTGGTCTAAATTTACCATTTAAGACAATAAATAGTGACTGTGTCCGTATGGCCAAAACACAAACAGACTCATCTACGTAAAAACACGCATTTGGAAAGGAAGACAAATCTCGAACGGCATACGTGTTCAGACAAGGGAACTAAAATAAACATCTCGATGCGTCTTGTCGTCTCAAAATTGAGTCATTTTTAAAAGTCCCCTCCGCTTAGTCAGATATAGTTGGCGTTTCGCATTAGTAGAGATATATAAATGGCTCCCGTTATTGATGGTGACGGTACAACATGCCGTATTAGTGACTCGGGATTGTTGCTCCGATATTTCATTGGAGAATTGAGTGACTTGGAGTTATTGACAGGCGATCCTTGATATGGGATTAGGAAATCACTTTTTGGCATTCGTCTATGGTGTCATCTGTATTCATTAATGGAATCACTACATGCTTTTTGGAAGTGGAAATTTTAAAATGACAAACTAACCAAAAATGTTGAAATAGTCAATAGAGTAACAAAGTCAACGGCGTCTCTTATATTCGGTCGATCGATTCAATTACTAATTATCATTTTTCCTGACTTATTCCTATTTTTTGTTGTTTGTTATTTCAACATTATTAAAAATGTAATGTTTGTTATCTACAATTAATGTTGAAACATTATTTTAACAGAATCATGGATCAAAATAAAAATAAAAAAATATGTCCCAAATTCCTGATTGGGGACATAATTTTATGATATTAGTAAAATTATTAAACAGTAACTAAATAAACATAATAATGTTCTAATATATCTGCACAAGCGCTATACATTTTACATGACGGAACTTAACGGATTTAACTCGCTTGTATATTGATGTTAACATATTATTTGTTTTTATCTCGACGTTTCGATCATTTTCCGGTGGCCGTGATCACGAGGATATTGGTGCTTTTCCGTGATAAACATCACGCTAGATGAATACCTATGTTATTTTAGCTAAAAATATATATTTTAAAATTATTGTGAAATGTAATATTACCGGACTTTATTTCGACTTATTTTTGATCTTTTATAAATAAATCGACCGCATCCAAAACCATTACTCAGTCGGAACGCTGTACAGATAAGCACACAACAACAAAAAAGCGAAGACAAAAGCTGCATTGCAGCTCAAAGAGCAATCGAGGGACCCGGAAGGCGTAATCGAATCAGAAAGAAGATCCACAAAAGTAAAAAGTTTCCGATAAATTCAAGACCTGCACAGGTCAAGGACCTTGACAAACAGTCGTAAAGCCTTTATCGATTAATAAGGGATTAAATACTTATTTACAACATAGCGAACATCATTTTCCTAGTTTACCTAGGATGGGCGTTCTGGGTTTTCTCTTCCATTCATCTCGGTTAGACGGCATCAAGCTATCTTTTTTTATTCATATCATCCATTAATATGATGGGAAGGACTATGTCGAGATACCAATGAACGGAGATAGTGATTGGGATGACAACATTCCAATCCATTTTGCTCAATGTTACAACAATGTATCATGTCCACCACTCGGAATCCCGTATCAAGATAAATATGAAAAATTATAGCGCTATAGGCGCGAATTGATATAGGCGCGAATTGGGTGTTAATTAAATCTTGGTTGACCGAGTAGTAGGCTTATGCCCGGATCGCAGGGGACGTGGGTTCTATTCCCGACTATAATCTTTCGAACTTTTTCTAGCCACATTTTCTCTGTACTAATATTTTTTAACATTTGTTCAAATTTAAATCAAAATATTTTTTTAATTTTTATATAATGTTTAAATAAAAATCCAATCTTAATGCCTCTCAGTCGACCAAAGTACTGTACCTTCAAATCACCTTAACCTGCTACTAGCCAATAACCAATTAAGGAATTTTATTCCCGTAGCGGCATCCGAAGCGGCAGTTAATTTCTTGTGACATAAATTTAAAACGGAACGAGAGAGGAGGGCCGCCCGCCCTTCACAAGAAAAAATAACAAACATATCTTTGAAAGTAAGAAAACAAACAACGTATGTTAACATCTGTCCCGGCACGAGCGCTACACTCGCGCGGAGAAGTGCTTCTATTAATTCCTGTTTCTTTTTGTGTGGGCGCGACGAATTTTTTGAAACAGATTTCGCAATGGGGCGTAAAAACATTTATGGCGTTACGTGTTTGGCAGCTCCTTAGGTTCGCGTTTGCATTTTGATGGCCGCTTAAAATTGTTTTCTTTTGTTTCTTTGGGTGAGTTTGCGTCCGGAAGAACACTTGTGGTAAGGAAAAAAATTAGACATTTTTCAATCTCTATAACTCTTATAAGCTTAATAAGCATTCCATAAATTTACCGTATGGGTACCGGGTCCATGTGCGGCAGAAGGGGAAGGCAGCGCTTAGGACTTGTGACCCAAGTGTATATATAGGCTTACGGGATCTCCACCTAGCAGTATACAGCGATTTAAGTGTCTGATAGAATATGTTCTATAGGAACTAACATAATTGGTGAAACGTAGGTGGTGATATACCTCTGCCTACCCCTTCGGGGATAAATTAGCGTGATTTATGTATGTACATAAACGTTATTTGACATGTGTTGATGGCAGAGCAGAAAAATTTAAAAGTGTGTCATAGATTCGTACAAAACAACTTTACCTGTATAATATATATACCTCATTAGTCATAAAAATAAGCTTTACAATATCAACACTTTTGGTGTCAACAGTACAAATGCCTGAAATTCAATACGTCAGTGTTGATTGCAGTTAATTATAAATTCGTCTCTCTCACTGTCCGTTCTAATTTTAAGTCTTTCCCCATGCACAGTTAACTGTGGTTTTTATCCCACTCAACAGAAGACACACATTGCTCTGTTCAATATCTGATATTACAGTTCTTTAATCTGAAACGATCTTAAATCAAATCGAAATCAGTGTTTAAGGGCGTCTTCTCTTTGAGAGTATTACTTCCGCCGATAAAATGGTCCGCTTTGTCCTGTCGGGTCTTTTAAAGCGAAAAATTTGTCTTTTGAAATTGTTCAAAATTTATTCATGATATCATTTGATTAGATTCGTATCGGTTAGTATTGAGGGAGTGGTGTGGAAAGATAATTACATAACGCTTTTTTACCTGATTTATACACACATACATAAATCACGTCTGTATCCCCTAAGAGGTAAGCAGAGCTTTTTGGTGTTTTAACACAGGTGTTTCGCCTGCCTTTTCTAGATCCCGTGTAATAGGGGGCGCGACTATTGCCATTCACCGGAAACTTAAACCGTAGTAATTTGCTACATGCTTCACCAGGAATGCTTCTAGGTACCTCGTTAAAATCTACTCTGCCGTCACGACATATTTTCCAAAATATGAATACCAAAACATCAAACGATATTAACAGGTTATAATTATGACACATCATCAAACATGATCAAAATACACATAATTTTAATGAAGCATAGGTAATGTTTATTAAAACAGCAATGTTATAAGCGATGGAGCAATTTTCGAGGAAATTATTTTCCTCAAACTGCGTGTACAATGATGAATTTGAACATAATTTATTGTATTACAGGGCACCGCGTGAAAATTGTTTACTCAAATTTGCAGAACCAAATTTATCGTTTTAATTGAATTTAAAAAAATAATTAGCTATGTTTTTGTTAGACTAATTTATAAAAATACCTAGAGGTGACGACACAGCAGAATACAATTAATTTTGCTAGTTAATAACTGTATAGAAATGCGATGGACCATATTGAGAGGTCGATGAACAGAAATAGTGATTAGAATGACATAACGCTCCATAAAGCGCAAAGTTGTTAGTGCTTGCTGTATACAGCAAGCACTCGCGTGCACTCTAGTAAATAATTTTTTTTTTCATAATTAAACTCCAAAATAATCTATACCAAATGCGTGGGTAATTCAATAAAAAGCACAATTATATATGCTCTTAAATCTACATAAAAGCTTAATTTAATACACTTAATTTGCTAATAAAATAAATGAGTATGAATAGTTCAAATGGGATTTGAAATCTCCACCTAAAGTAACAGACAATAAGGCTGACGGCATTACCAATTATTTAAATACTAGGGACGTTGACCACCGTCCCCTACGCTCTCTTTGCCCTATATAAGACCTACAAATAAAAATGGAGTGCTGGGGTAGGTAATTTCATACAGGTGGAGTGTTGATAGCCTCAACAAAAAACTTTAATCGGCTTGGATTAGAATTACTCAAGTCTCATTTTGTACAAAATTAACTATTAACGAGTAATTAATTCAGATGTATTATCCCTGGCATACAGTATTTGGTACATTCAATTTGTGTTGTTATAATGATATTGTTAAGTCAAAAGCACTCCAGGTTACCACAATAATATGGTAAATTTTCTCAATCGACGTTGTGCTTTAAGAATAATATATCTAGGGTATCCTGGCAGAACCGAATAAGTGCAAAATATACTCATCAACTTTATCTAAATATATTTTATTGACTTTACTTTATATTGTATTGGTGATCATTCCAAAAATATATTTCTATGTAATTTATTAAATGTTATGACGGATGACCATAATTGAGTAAGTCATTGAAAAACTGCAAAGAATATGTCAGTCAGTACTATAAAAATGGAGGGGGTGAACATGAATTAGGTCTACATAAAATAAATATCCTTAGACATTGTTGATGAGTGTATGTCATTATGTAAAAAATAATTTAGAATTTTGAGTGATCATAGTAAAACTGCTAGATAGCTGTTATGCACAGAAAATAAAATCGTAGATAAAGCTCAAGCATTATTTTGGAATAATTTTATTTATTCCAAAATAAAAAAATTAAAGACACTAGTGTCTTGGGTGGCCGAGCGGTCAGGCACCTGCCCGGATAGCAGCGGACGCGGGTTCGATTCCCGCCTCAAGATCATAATTTTTCGAAATTCTTTTTCTAACCACCAAAATCTTTGTACTAATTTTTCTAACATTTATATAATGTTAAAATTAAAATCGAATATTCCAAATTAATTATAATGTTTAGTATGGTGGTTCTTTCTCGTGTAAGTGCATCAAATTATAAGTGCTCCATTCCAGGATGACTTGTAACAATGTTTGGTTAATGAGAACAACGGCAGTGGTATTTCGGTTGGCGGTATACCGCACGTTTACAGAGCGTTTAGTTAAACTGGGATTTACACAAAGCTTAGCTTTAGCGGTTTAAATAACTCCGGGCGCTGAGTCGTTGAGCAACTGCATCTAGGTATTTACAGCTCTCTTTGTATATATTATTTATATTGTCCTAGAACTCTAGTCGTGAGGAGCTCGCTAGCGCAGTGGCACAGCGCGCCTGGCCTGTGATTGCGTAAACTAAGCAATTTTGCTAAGGCTGGTCATTGGATGGGTGACCAAAAATTTATTATCTCGAGTTCCTCCGTGCTTCAGAAGGCACGTTAAGCCGTTGGTCCCGGCTGCATCTGCAGTCGTTAGTACCCACCAACCCGCACTGGGCCAGAGTGGTGGGTTATGGCCCAATCTCCCTATATTCTTCCATCCATAGGGAAGGCCCGTGCCCCAGCAGTAGGGAAAAGGGCTGGTGGTGATGATGATGATGATGGTGAGAACTCTAGTCTTCTAAGGGAAATTGTCCAGTGTATATCAATAAGCACCTTCAGATACCGAAATGATGGAGGGTTATGCATAAGTAATGACATACAATACCTTAACAGGTTTAGTGTGAGGAAGCTGTTGATACGATGACGCGTACCTAGGTGATACGAATAGAAGACGAAACTGCGGTGATCAGAATATATACCCTGGGAATTAGGCAAGCAGATGCAAATTATCCATTACACAGGAAAGGTGTTAGCGATGAGTGTATGTATAGAGGAGTGATGGAAAGGAAGGAAAGGACGTTGTCGTAAGACTCATGAACGGAGAAAGTAATTGGGATGACAACTTTCCAAACCGTGCAGCTCAAGATTTTGGCATAGGTTTTATAGCCGGCCGCCTGCCTGACACCAAACCTCTCTGGGTTAAAGAAACAATAATAACACAAAAATGGCAAATTACATCTTATAAAACTAAAGTGCCAGAAACAACTAATTATTAAAAATATCCATCTTACCCGCTTTGCCCCCCGTCCCCCACTTCCTTTACCGCAAATTCACTACTGCAGTGCATAACAGAATCGAGTCCCACCAAAAAGACGGCTTCATTCAACCCCTGACTGTGGCTTTATAACAATTTAACAGATATTCAGTTAACGAAGAGTGTGGTTGCGATGCTTTGGGAAGTGGCATACCACAGGTTTTAATAGAATGTTTATGGACCATCCGATACTGATTATACTACCGCAGCTTAACTCATTGTTCGCTTTAAAATGTGGTTTATTCGGAACAGTGGCTATTTGTATTCATCTTGAAAAAGGACTTCGATCCGTGTGTATTTTGGTATTTATTTTTATGTTTAGTATACCGTGTGGTGGCGACACAGGAGAATTTAATTATTATTGTCACCACACCTACCTCACTCGTGGATGTTGTACAAGACGACTAAGAGCTAAAATATAATATTAAATGTTAATTTCAAGGTAAATATCAAGAGGCTCGCCCCCTATTACATAGGACCTAAAATAAACTAACTATTTTTCAAATGATCTTTAAGCCGTTTCCGGGGAATATTTTATTAAAAATATTCGCATATTTTGATTTTCACGATTGTACTCTTTTATAAAGTATAGAAAGATTTGAACTGAAATGATATACATACTTTTATTTAGAAATACAATAGCATTTCTTGGAAGTGACTTATGTTGAGATAGTCCTTTTTGGCTCGTCTTTATAGATACCTAATTAAATCTAGATATTTGGGTAAATTTCTCCCATAGTAGGTTTGTAGTTTTGAGATTTAAATGGCATTTCGTCATTAAATAATTGCACATTCCTTTAATTGATTTCGCTCATTGAGAATAAAATCATTATTCAACAACTAAGACTGGATTTTATCTGAAGCAGAATATCGCACACGATTAATTTCACATTTAACACAAAAAACAATGATTGATTACTTAATCAATCATCAATTAATTAATCAATCATCCCTACCATTTTCTAGGCTAGTAATAAGAGACAAGGAGGAATGCTGGTGGTGGTAGCTAGCTAGGCGAACTTGAAAAAAGTCCTTACACCAACCAAACCGTGTACTCCCCTGGGGATCGAACGCGGAGCCACGGGACCTTAATAGGTGATGGTAGGTGAACTACTAGCCCACGGAGGCGGTTACATACGAGACCCGGCAAATTTGAGCCCTACCAAATCTTTTTGTTAATCTAATGCAATTCCTTAGACGCCATTCCAGGATTATAATACTCGCACACAGCAGCCTGCTGATCCTGAATCAATATAATTAAGAGACCCTTCGCAGGTCCATATAAATATTTACGTTTAATTTTAAGAGGATCATCGTACAAAGGTAATTCTTAATTAATTTTATGTAAAATTTTTGGGTCGCCAGGATTTTGGAGGTCTCGTGGAACTAACTTCGAAGCGTGGTCAGCTTTTTATAAAATATTATCATACGTAAATTGTTGTGGAGCTTATGAATAAACAGTAAGGCTGTTAACGAGGGTCAAAATGACAATTTCTATTTTGTAATGGACCTAGAAGGGGAGGAAGACCCAAGTAGTAATGGGTTGATTGTGTGAAACGTGAAATGAGAAAGAAAAATTACATGCTGAGCTGGCGAGTAGTAGCAGAGAATGGAAGAGAAATACATGTTAAAGAAATTAAATGTATACGTAAGTGTAGTCAATTTTACATAAATTCACGACAACGTGCAAACTGAAAACAACGTTCCGGTATATTAAGGTGACAGGGTCACCTTCTATTAAATAGGACTTCAAATGGTTGATGACAGTGAGTGTCAATTCACCTCTGCCTGCAGCTTCATTAACAAGGCTTAATTATTGCATATCTCACTTAAAATAGATACCGTCTCCTCTCACGAATCAAGTTCATTCAAGAACTTTGAAAGGGTACACAAAATAACTAATGAAAATTAAAAATATCTCGCACCTTACCCATAATAATATCAAAGCTCATTAAAATTTCAAACACACAAAATTTCTATATTATTCAACTAGAAACGAAGATTACGTGCTCACACAGCAAATTAAACTCTTATTATCCCAGATATGTTGCCCTCAAAACGTATCTCTTTCAGATTTATACACATTTTAATTGCTTCTTCACACAAGATTTCGGGCGCGAGGACGCAGTTGAATGCGAAAATCTCTTCTATCCCTCTCCAGTTTAAATACCAGATAGCCTGCAACCCTTACGGGAGTGTTTTGTCCTTGTCTACCGGGCGCCTGGCTCGCACGGGACGGATCCCTTATGTAAGTCAGTGCTTCGAGTTCTGACTCGGGGAGCGGACGCGTCTAGTACTCCTCGAAAGTCGTTTCGGAAATGTCGAGTATCGGCTCAACACGCGCCACTCGCAGTGACAACATGTGCACTAAAAAACTAATTTAAAAAATAACAGTGTTACAAGTGATGCAGACCACTGTGCTCATAAATCAGGAGAGGAAATGGGAAGCCAAGGGAGAGTTTCTTTAAAGTTGCGAGATGGGATTAACCGAAGATTTATCTCAGGAAACAAAACCATAGCATTATTTCCGAAGCTCTCGTTAAGTTATTTGAACTCACCCGTGCTAGTATTCACGTTGAAATCTTGTAGGAGTCACTTTTGAGGAGGCCCTAGTTTAAAAATAACCGTCTGCTTAAGAACTTTTAATGTATGGCGCGACACTTATTTATGATACCGAAGAATGTCGTTTGGTTATTTGTCAACGAGTTAATTACGGACTAGAATAAATGTTGACAAGTTTAAGGAAAGCAGGTACTGCTGTCGTTCGATATAATTTGTGACGACATGCTATTTAGTCATTAGGAGATAGAATTCGTTTATTTTCAAATACAAACTAATTAAGAGCCAATAAATCTAGTGGTGTTTATATAAGTGGCGATGAAAAGAAGAAGAGTGTCAAATTAAATTAACTTGTAGGAATTGTGAAAGTAAATTAGTAAACCTTAACCAAAATGGCTGGGAATTTGAAGAACATGAAGAAGCATTCGTACTTCTTGAATGCGTTTCTGCTAATCATCTCAATGATTTACGGTGAGTGACTTTGATTAATAATCTCAATATTGACTTTTAAGTTTAAAAGTATAATATTAAACGATAACAGCACTGTACACACATTATTTAGTTGAAACACATAAAAATTACAAAATCATGTATATCGCTCGTTGTGTCTTTATCATCAAAGAATAATAACGAAAAATTTTTTTCTGTGCCAATATTTGTTAATCTACTTTCGGATTGCCAAACAAAAAGTTAAGATTCAAATTATTAAACTACTCTAAACCAGTTTCCAGTAGAAACTTTTGTCATAATAATTAATACTTGTAAATGTAAATTGGGGCTAATAATTTTGACTTCTATCACAGACTCAATCAAAGTTTCTGTGTATAATTCTCATAAATCATCTGAGAAATCACCAAGGGAACGTCTCGTTGAATAACTTTCGTTATAATTTGTAATGGTTCTACATAATATTTTGAATGTAATTAATTATCTCTTGTAGAATATTGTCAACTGTTTGCATACTTACACTAACATGCATGTGTATACCTATTTGCTTATGAAATATTTTTAATAATTGTTTACTTTTTTAAATATGAAGAAATTATTCCATCGGGGTTACTGAGTTAAAGAAATAATTATGTTTTTACATTGCCCACTATATATGTCTGCATAATCGTAGCTAGGAGTTTTTTGACGCTGTATAACTTTTATTATTGTTAACCAGTTTCTATGTTTGTTTTCCTTTATAGAACTGTATCATTTAGTAATTGGTTTTTTGTAATAATTATAAGTAATAAAGAAAGATTATAGTACACTGTTTGGAATACTATCAAAACTTATACTCATAAGATCAACTAAACTGTTATCGATTTTGGACCTTCTACAATCGGCTGTGTTGCATAGAAGCAAAACATCTGGCATGTCAACAAATCCTTAGAAAATATATTTTTTTAAGAATATGTTATTTAGTGTCATTTGATTAAGCGTTGGCTTTATAACAATATATTATAATATGAAACAAACGAAATCATAATTATCAAAGACTGCCTGGAGTCTTACTTAAAAGCTACATCAAGAGAAATACATCTACTATGATATTACATCACAAAAAAAATCTTCATGTTTACTTCTTAGAGTGTAGTAGGGCTGCGTAGGTAATATGTTTACGGAACAATATTAGCATTGAAATAACTTACATGCGGATATTTAGGTAGGTATATTGAGATAGATAATAAAAACGCCAAACCCCTAAATATACGCGTATTTAATCCGTAAAAGCTATTTTATTTCGAATATTAGTTCTTGTTTAATTAAATCCAAGTTGAGATCGGTTGCTCGTATGATGGATTGCGTAAATTAAACGTTCCCAAAGCCAGTCGTTGGCTGGGTAACCAAAAATATTTTATCTCTTGGCTCCTGAGTGATTCGAAAGACATGTTTGACCGTTGGGCCAGGGTCGTCTGCAGTCGTTAATACCCGCACAGGGTCCGCGTTATGGCCCATTCTCCTATTCTTCAACCCATTAATGTCTGTGTTCTAGCAGTGGGACATTGATGTCGTCATCGACGCGTATCTTCATTTAATTAATTATCGTACCTGGCTTGGCCATCCCGAAAGAGCCTCACATTCGATATCTAGATGATAATACCTAACCATAAAGTTTGTTATGAAAAGTATTTTCTCTTCGAGTAATATAAAAGTGGCTTACTATAAGAGCTACAAGAGACTGAGATATCTTTGCATAATTAACTTAATTATTATCATAATTACTAAACCCTTTAATGTCCCCACTGTTGGGGCACAGGACTTCTTTATGAATGGAAGAATATAGGGAGAATGGGCCTCAAGAACCCAAGATAATACATTTTTGGTCACCCATCTAATGACAGGGCTTAGCAAAAAACGGTTAATCAAATTCAATCGCGTGTTCAAAATTGCAACTAAAACTTCGTCCGCTATTTTGTTTCTATAAGAGTGTCAATGTTAGTGAGCAGCGCCACCTCTTGCGCGCATACTTATCTGGCGGGCACTCTAGCAAAGAGTATTTACACACAACGTTGCAGTAGGATTTCATGATTTTATTTTCAGGATTATAAAGATATGAGTAGTTCCTGATCCTTGTTTTAAATGAAATACTTAATATTCAGCCATCAAATATCACACCGTAATAGGTACAATGTCTATACATTGCTGGGACAATCGCCCATACTTCAATTTAGCCATGTCCTTTCGTACAGCCTGTGGTAAATAGTAAATGACGTGTATCTATTTCAATACCGTTGATTTAAAAAAAAATCTCGTTACAAAAAAGTTAAATATAGGAGTCTAAGGTTTACTAATGTATTTATTATTATTTCAAAGTTTCGGGGCTGTTTGCGTCACTGCGACCTATGTAGATCTATTGTGACTAGCCCCAAGCAAGTCCTATTGAGGCCTTACATGAACTCCTTTAGCTGTATTACTAATGTAATTAGATGGATGAATAGAAATAGACTGGAATATTAGTTTGAATTTTTTACAGCTAGAGACATCGCACCATTATTACATACATACATAAATCACGCCTATATATAGGCAGAGGTGAACTAGCACCCACGTTTCGCTTATTATGACAGATCCCATGTAATAGGTGGCGAGCCTATTGCCATTTATCGGGCACAAAAGTCGCAGTACTATTGCTAGATGGTATAAGAGGAACGCTGCTGTCCATTCTTCATCACTGATTTATCCTTAGTCGCCTTGTACGACACCCACGGGAGAGATTAAGGGTGGTGACAATTGTATTCTACTCTGCCGTCACCACACGACACCATTATTGCTACAAGTAAAACAATCTTTATAACGTCATCACTATCATCAGGCCTTTAATGCGTGACATCTCTATGGATTGAAGAATATAAGAAACGTGGGTAATAATGTAATAAACATGTTAAGAAAATAATAAACACAACACTACTACTGATCGGAACCAAAGGCTCGATATGCACAAAAATCTTCTTTGCATAAATTTATTCAAAAATGAGAATAGTCTAAGAAATTTTTAGCTGTTCCTCATACACATCGTTACATCCGTAGTAGAGGAATAGCTAAAATGTATTAAAATCTTTTCTTTCAACGAATATATTACCACTTGCCTCATTGTCTGTTTTCTAGAGAGGCAGAAGGAATATAATATGCCACTTATGTCTATTGCCCCTTATGTCTATGGAAATAATCTCATACGCAACATCTACCACTTTACGCAGTATG
The DNA here is from genome assembly GCA_963931975.1 of Cataclysta lemnata. Taxonomy (NCBI): domain Eukaryota; kingdom Metazoa; phylum Arthropoda; class Insecta; order Lepidoptera; family Crambidae; genus Cataclysta; species Cataclysta lemnata. The sequence goes on from OZ008339.1 coordinate 13,693,766, forward strand.
GCCATTTTAGGCGTCCGTCCCCTACACAATTATCAGCTTACCCATCAAAACCAAAGTGGTTAAAAGCAAAACTTTTCAAACTACAGTCAACCCCTTGTTTCGTAGAGAGCAGACAGTAAATTTAATTATATCCCTCGGTCTGTATATTGAAATTTCTTTAAAGAACCATGCAGATAATTTTTGAAATAACTAAGTATGATAGTTATAAATACCTAAGTATGATATATAGACCTAAGAAATAATTCAGTCTGAGAAATAATATAATATTTGTAAACAAACATATTTTTGTATTGTAAATTATTAGCTTTTCTTTACTTGTGGTCATTTTATGAAATGCAGAATTCGATTTCTGCCTGTCACATGTTTAAAATTTTATAATAATTTGACCACACTAGTTATTGTCATTTGCCGTTTTATATTATGGAAGCTTACATTTATTTAACTTTATTTCTATTTTCTAAATAATTTGTATTATTCACAATTTGCATTGATATGCTTAAATCTGTGGTCTATAATTTGCACTTAGGATAAGCATATTCAAGACAGTGCCACAATGAAGTTGATAATAGTATTATCATTGAAATTGACAATGCAGAATAGATAAATGGAATCACACACAGATTGTTTGCAAGCCAAAGTGCCTATAAACCTGTTGCATAATAATTAATTATCTAATACTTTATACCACACAAATTATTGAATGAACTTTTGTTATTATGGTCTAGCAAGTTTTATGAATTGAGTTCCAAGTATAATACTTATTAACATTTTATTTAAGCTAAAACCTCTGATGGCATACCTAAACGTACTTTTACAAAAAATTTGGTGGTTAGAAAAAGTTCAAAAAATTATGGTCTGATGCGGGAATCTAACCCGCGTCCGCTGCTATCCAGGCAGGGGCCTGACCGCTCGGCCAACCAAGACACTCTGACATTTATATAATGTTGAAATTAAAACCGAATAAACGTACTTTTCTTCTTTTTTAGCCCTGTATTCTATACAGCAACAATTTCAACACTTTAAAAATTAGCTACTCCTCGGAAGGCAGATCGGCTGCCAGCTAAATCGGCATTTTCAATCATTTACCAATCAATCAATCAATCAATCGAGATCCCGTTTGTCCTGAGAATTTATATTCATAGTATCAAACTGTTTATCCAGCGCTGAAGTTCGAGTGGGTTCTGGATCTTTCTCTAAGATTATATATCTCAAGGGAAGCTTGTGCCCTAGCAATGGGATCCAAATGGGCTAGGGGCCTCTCTGAGAGCTAAAGGATAAGTTTATTCCCCACTATCAATATAATTGTGCCCAAATTGAAAAACTTAAACACAGATACATACATCATGCATTTCTTTCACTGGGCTAGGCAGCGATCTCTCCTTTCCACTTGCCACGATCCTTAAATACTTAAACATCTGGAATCTCTTTCCTAGTTATGACAAACTGTTGAGTTCAAAGTTATGAATATCTCCCCGCGGAGTTGCGGAACTATCATTTAAAACAACGTTAAACGATTCCATTAAGTCAATTAACCGTTGCACCATAAACTTCCTCATAAATTACCGCGAGGCAGTGCATCCTAAAAGCTATTGTTTGGAAATGTTCGTCTACTTTTCTGATAGCTTTAGCTGCGGAAACTGCCAGAGCTTTGGTGCTGAAAGGTGGTTTGTTTGTTCCAGCAGATGTGGACCAATTTGTATAAAAGCAGTTTAGACTTTAAAATGTGTTTAATGCGTGCCAATGGCGCAGAAAATCAGCAATTCCCGAAGTTAAGCTATTCTCTCTGAAGACATTGATGAGTGTGTTATACACTGGCTTCACGTTTCGACAATTATGTTAGGTCCCATGTAATAGGGGCGATCCTGTTGCTGTCTATCGGGCACGTAAATCGGCATTATTTGCGGATTTGCTGTTTTAATTTACCCTAAGTCCCCTTGTACTATACCCAAGAGTTTAAGGGTGGTGATAAGTATTCTGGTCTGCCACCACTAGACTTACATTTTAAAGTACCAATAATAACTATCCCCACTAAATCGTTTAAATTTAAGAATTTTAAGCTATACTGATGGACAGAAAAACCTCTTCCAGCGCGATGATTATAGTCGTGTATAAATGTCTAATCTCTATGTCTAACCTCTAATTCTAACTTAAAAATCGGTTGAATTCGCAAGAGCAGGGTCTGAGGACATAATGACTGCATTTTCTATCTCGCCTAAAACAACATTGAAAATTAGTGGTGATGAGTTAATGAATTAAGTAATAAGTAATGCGTTAAGTAGAAGTAATAGTATTGAGTTTGGTGACAAAACAGAAGGTAAAAAAATTGTGTCTGCGCAATACTACGTGAACTACATTCCGTGAGTCACTAAAATGTGAGATGATAAAGCACCAGAGCGCGGGCGTTATGACGTGGGGACGTAAATGTCTTTATTCAGAGGAGTCTTGAAGTTTGAAGTGCTATTTTCGGCGTCATGCTGGCGTCTATCGTTCTAACTTTATCGATTGTCATCTGATGTTACTATTGTGCAGTAAAATAGTCTGTATGACCAACATTCTAAGAGCTCGTTTCGAAAATATTTTCTCAAAAACAAAATTCGGTGTGTTCTTGCCATCTTTATCGAGGAGCTCGATGACGCAATAGCTTAGCGCGCTCAGACTGCGATTGCGCAAGCTAAGCTATGTTCGCTAGGGCCGGTCATTGAATGGGTGACCAAAAATATATTATCTCTAGTTCCTCCGTGCTTCGGAAGGCACGTTAAACCGTTGGTCCCGGTTATAGTACCCACCAATCTACACTGGGCCAGCGTGGTGGGTTTGATATGGCCCATTCTCCCTATACTATAACCTAACCATTCGGTCAAACTGTCAATAACAAGCAGGTAAGTTACAACCGGCCTCCTCCACAATCCAGGCCTATGTATATACCCCTCGCCATCATTTTTCTTACTTCATTTTCTTTGCTATAATTTTCTCGTATTTATTGTAGGTTCAAATAAAAATCAAAGCATAACAAGTAGGTTTATCAAAATTCCTCAGCAACACACCATGCCCATATATATATACACACGACAAATATTACAAGTAATTTTGACCAAACCACATTTACATATATTATACAGCGTCTTTGTATCGCCTCACTGGTCACAAGCAAGTCACTGAACGTTGACTTTGTAAGCCATACCTACATTGTCGTCGAATGCAAGTGCCGGGCTATATATACACCTAGTTTGCTTTGAGGCTGTAGAATATTTCTTCTCGGGTTATACACCGTTCAATTTGCGTTTAATATTCATGTACGGTCTACAGGACTTTAGACTATCCAAAGTTATCAAATTTCTTCAATCTTAAGGAGATTACAATAAAGGTGGTGACAATTCTATTCTGCTCTGCTGTCGCCACACAGCAAAATACTATCATGTTTCCAATCAGGAACCTCTAGCTTGGAAGTAATTTGAAGAGATATCAATAGAAACCGTTCCACCAGCATCTGATCTCTATAAATTCCAGAAAAATAGTAAAGCTACTGTGATGAAGTTGTAGCTAACAAAAAGTAAACGTCATTCGTTCATTGAATAACCATTACGTACGTACACAAGACCCAAAAACTGAGTAATGGCATGACCTACCCTCTTCTGGGGCACATATGCTTTCTATTGCTGCCAAAACTTCGGCGTTTTATGATACTTTGTCTTGGAACATTTTGCTTGAGACAGATTGAATGACTTTTTTCTTCCCAACTACTTATTGGTAAACGATGGATTCGTTTATGTTTACTTCGCCTTCCGTTTAGCTGTAATGCTTGTGTTAGAATAATAATATACGCATGTTCTCCTCGAAGGGTAGGCAAAAGGGCATTAACACATTGCACCAAATTGTCACCATCCGCTATCTCTCCCTTGAGTATGCCACATATCAATAACTAAGTACATTTGATAGATTTCAAGATGCACATATCAAGAGTCACCGTAAAATTGTTGCCTCAATCAGTATTCGAACTCGCGATCTCTTCGTTAGCCAATAGCCAGCGATATGTCCAACAATCCAGCCATGGTACAAAGAACAGAAATGTTTTATTTGAAATTAAGTAAGAGTGACGTCGATATAAATAATGATTTCATACGAATTTTTCTGTTAAAATGCCAAGTCAATTAAGACATGTCGGGCAAATCTCGAAACCAACTTCTGCGAACTCGTAAGTAGGTACGTTGCGTTGGATGGATTAAGAAAATTCAAATTTCGGAAAACAACAGAACAATAAGTCGAACTCACAGTCGCTGTCTCCATCGCTTCGACTTGTTCAACTTCCCCCGTACTTACGAAGTTGTTTTCGGGCTTAATATGTAAAGTGTCACAAAGGAGTAGATTAGGGCCCTTATTCGGCATAATGAAATCGTCTCTAAGTTTCCACTCGAGGAGTTTTGAAGGTCCATCTATGGTGCCACGTGCCGTTTTGTTTCTATTGTCCGTCGTGTGCGTGTTACTTTAATCGTATTATCGCTTACGTCCTCTTGCTCTCAATCAATTGCGACCACTTTCTCGCGAAGCATCGCATCTCTAATTTAGTTTGTTTATTCTACCATTTTTTATAGTTCTAAATTGTATTTTTACATAGCACTGAAAATAAAAGTGAACTCTCTTATCCATAGAAAATAAATTAGTTTTATGGCCATCTCTGTTTATCGTAGCGTAAGCACAGTGTGACAGAAAGAGCAATCACGGGTATTATGTAATCGTTATTATTGTAAATATCTTATACAAAATGTTTTTCATTTCCTAGGGGAAAGCGACCTAAAGTGGGCACTTTAGTGTATAACATTATTTTAATAACCGATACATACCCGTTAGATAAAATTGCTGCCATGAATAAATGCTGCCCTTGGGTGTATGGAAACAATTTTGTAAGGTCAGAGTTCCTTTATTTTTATACCGACATTTCTAGTGCTTACTCGTTCCTTAGTTGAATGCGTTTGTTGCTTCATATTGAGAATCGTTCATAGAATAATAATTGTTATAGATAGAAGTGTCAGTACGATAATTTATTTATTCCGATTTTTCTCGCCATTATACAAAAAAGAATCGCACAGTATTTATTCGTTAATGAGTAGTGGATATGTATCAGTGTTCATATTTTACCGTTAGCATCATTAGTAGATAAACACTACCTATCTTAAACACAGCCAATATTACATAAATATCTATTATAGCAAAGCCCTAAACTGTTCAACTACTTGTGATGCTGACTGTACCACAATCTGTGAAAGTTGGGAAACATTTTGTGTATGCATAATTAATTCTATTTATCCTACAAAATGAGCTAAATACTACAATACACATATTTACATGTAACCTTTACCTACTATCTTTGATAAACATTCATCTTTTATTCAAAACTACACATCTAATAACTTAAGTCACAAAATTTGTCAGTAGATAAAGAATGGGTGTGTTTATTTGTTTTTCTGCTTTTTGGGTGTATTGTTTGAACATACATACATAAAGTAGGCCTATATCCCCGAAGGGGTAGGCAGAGGCAATTAGACGCCTAGACAAAGCAGAGACGCATTGCAGCACACACATTTCGCAAATATAAAAGACTGTTTTAGGTTCCATGCTTGCTTGTATGCTGGGAACCTTGTGATTCCGTAAAATATGCCAATGCTGACTCTGGCCTAAAGGAGATTGTCGGGCGTAGACCAATAAGTCACCCGAATGGTGGAGGACAAGCAACCAACGACAGCATACCCAAAAAGGGTTGGTGTCAGGCAGGAGACTGGCTGCTAAGCTGAAGCCGAATGGACGGATGGACCGATGATAGCAGGCGTCCGATGTAAAGCCGAAGCCAAAACATTGAGCAGTATGGATTGGAATGTTGTCATTCCAATCTCTTTGTTCTTCGGTCTTTCGTAGCCTTTCCATCAGTTTTCTATACATAAATTCATCACTATCACCTTTTCCGGGGTGATATGAATCTAAAAGGAGTGGATGACGTCTGATCGATATCAATGGAAAATAGAACATACTGCGCCAACCTTTGATAAACTAGGAAAAGGGGAGGAAGACGCTGATGAGGTCCCAATTTAACAGGAGAGCTACCCGCCATTAACGCTTTGGTACGCTTACGTCAGTATTAATTGTATACCATACCGTACTCCACATACTGATAGAAATATTATTATATTTAGAGCCCTCAGTCGCTCCTTACGACGCCAAGCAAAGTATACAGTAGTATTTTCCTGTGTCGTTACTTTATAGAACAGAATTATTAATGATCCACCTTTGAAACAACCATTGCAAAAGTTTCTTCGAAAACAATACATAGCACACAATCTACAATACGTTATGCTATACATACATACATATATTACATAATTAACGCCTATATCCCCGAAGGGGTAGGCAGAGATGAACTAGCACCCACGAAGAAAGGCGAAGCGCCAATTATACTAGGTCCCATGTCATAGGTGGCGAGTCTATTGCCATTTATCAGGCACAAAAGTCGCAGTACTTTGCTAGGTGCTATCATTATGCTATACGATTCTGGTAATTATGTTCTATGAATTTAATTCAACATTTTCCTCTATAGAAATGTGCCGCGTGGCGACGGCAGAGAAGAATACAACTGTCACCACCCCCATCTCTCCCGCGGGTGTCGTACAAAGCGACTAAGGATTTACTGCCGCACTCAGAGACGTCAATTAACTTTAATGAGTATTTAATGTCAAAAATTTTTATTCGAATCTAGACCATAGACCCGGCAAGAATAGCGACTAGTTTTGAATTCTCATTTTTTGACGTTACTATTAACGTTATTTATTATACTCATTAACGTTATTTGACGTCTCTGAGTGCGGCAGTTAGACAGCAATGAGTAATGGGCAACAGCGTTCCTTTTATGCCACCTAGCAATATACGCGATTTCGGTGCCCGGCAAATGGCAATAGGCTCGCAACCTAGCCATTTTGGACCTAACCTAATTGGCGAAATGCGGGTGTTGATTCACCTTTGCCTACCCTTTTGGGGATAAATGCGTGTTTTATGTATGTTTCCTCAATATAATTATGGAAAATTCGTGAAATCGCATCGTTGTGTGCACCAAATACCACGCTGTAGATTCTTATAAACATTATATAGCAACATTTTTATACGTCGGCTGTTTCAGAATAGATCGCTTAAAATAACCTCTGTATTTATTTCCACCCCGGTCCTAAATCCGTCCCAGAAGAAGAATTTTGCTCAGAAATTCCCACTTTAAGATAATTAACAGCCCATAGCCGGTATCTGTATGCGCGCGGAATAGACTAATTGCTCTCTCTAATGAAAATGCATGGTTAGTTTCCGCCCTTAGTCCGTCCCCATTGTTGCTCCATCTCTGTTATTCGCACCAACTTGCACATCTATCTCTTTCGCGCGCCACTAATTTTCAACTGGTAGGTAATTTATTTATTTCCTTTAAGGACGTCCGGCGTTGGTGAACATGATTCCGGCTTAGTTCTCTTTATTGGGTTGGTTACTGAATTACATGACGACAAAATAAAAAAAATATAAAGGCTCACTATCGTTTTCTATTTAAATAGGTACTGTTATAATGAATATACAAAGAGGTTTGGTGTCAGGCAGGCGGCCGGCTGTAAAACCTTAGCTAAAACCTTGAGCCTTGATTTAATATGGATTAAATTGAAATGTTGTCAGCCCAAACACTCTCTCCGTTCATCGGTCTCTCGACATGGTCCATTCCGTCTCTTTTATATACATTCATTTATCACTGGCACCTTTCCGGTGCTATGAATGATATGAATCAAAAGGGAGCAAATAGGTTATGACGTCTGATCGATATTAAAGGAAAGAGAAACATACTGCGCCGACTCCAGATAAACTGGGAACAGGGTGGTAAGAAGATTAAAGTCATTATCATCATCAGTTCTTTGATGTCGTCACTGTTGAGGCGCTCTGGCTTTGTCTATGTAGGTAAGAACACAAGGTAAATGGGTAATAACGTAATTTGCAATCATGTAATCATACCAAGCGATTAAACTTTGCAGCGCAACGTTTACCCGCACAGAGCTTCGTTAAGTCGTGTATCGTCGACAGTATTCCGAAATACTACCCAACATTAGTTAGTTCACAGATATTCCGTAAAGGCAATAGCAAGTTCCGAATTTCCAACAGCAAATGGCGTCGCTAATTTAAATACAAATTCATTAACTACACGACGAACTCCCGGAACTAGTTCGCGTTCTAATCCCCTCACTAATCAATTGATTGATCTCCAGTTAGTTTTTGCTACTAACTTGTGCGACTCAGGTGGTTGCTGAGCGGAGCTGCGAATATAATTTGGCATTTGTCCAAAACTTGGCGACGAGATGAGCAGTTTTCCCGAGCAATGGATGCTGTATTGCTGTGGTTACTTGTGGGCAAGTGTGGGGTCACGTTTGTTCGTCCGGAGCACTCTAGGTTCGAGATGAAACGGCGACGCTTTCAGGCGATCATTCGAATCAAGTCTAGACTTTGGAACTAGTTCGTATTAATTTTGGAAAAAAGAAAAATACTTTTTGCGTGTTTTTTTTTGTGCGAAGATAGAAGTTAGCATTGTTATTTATTGTTAGTTATATAAATTGCTCACAGCTGTGACTGCAGGTGGAATGTATCTAAATAAAATAAAGTATCAAAGACAAACGTAGTTTTGAATAGGTATTTAAATAAAAACAATAAAAATGTCTTTCGCCTGCTTTTTTATTTTTTCTCTTTTTTTATTTACATTAAACCTCGCATATTAGATTGCTACGAAGAGTTTACTGTTAGATGTCAAAATAACGGCAGCCTTAAAGGGTGAAGAAATATAAAAATGTAACGCGTCGACGTTTCTTTATACAGGCATGTGATTTAAGTCTCGTACATTATTAATACCGAATCATGGAAATCGGGAAAAGTTACAAACTTTTTTTCGATATCTACATTTGAATGTTTGTTATTCAATCACGACAAAACGGCAGGCTGGATTCCGATGAAATTGGACTGACGATATAGCTAGGTTTGACGAATGGAATATTTTTTTTATCGGGTTAATGAACTCAATTTTCTTCGCAAATACGGTGTCTCGGGCAGAAGCCAATCGTGGATTATTTAGTTTTGAGAAGTTAATAAAGAAATTAGGTATTATTTGGTCAATTTGGTAACGCTTGAAATACCGTATTTATCGATTGTTACATGTATTTATTTATATGGTGAATGTAAGTAACGCTGCTTGATCGATGTGTTCTCATTCCTAAACAACAAACGCAAAATTATTAATTGAATATCAAAAATTATACTAAGGGCGTGTTTCACAATCGACAAGTAAAACAGGCCCTAAATATTACAAAAAGAGGTCAAAAATATTTCGAATAATTATTAACCTTGTGCTGGAATTGAACTCTCGTCTCGTAATTCGAACTGGACTGATCTAACTAACCAGCACTAATTGCTTCTATACACATTACCATCCAATATGCTTGAAAAGCAATTCGAACGTTAAATCGTTCACAAGGTTGAAATTCCTGTAGCACATTTCCCACGGTACTTAACTTCGGGCTACGTCACGTGTTCAACATTCCTTTAATATTTCGAGAATATTCCAGATAGATACATTATTCTTTATAGAGGCACTCAGCAAATTTGTTGTACCAGTAATAATAATCCAGTACCCAATAAGCTCCTGAATGATGTCTGACGAGAAAATATAGAACATGTTACACGTGGCACCACAAACATTTTTCAGATATGTTGATCCTTATAAATAATGAGTAGGTATCAATCAACCAGTATTACTAATATGGCATAAGTAATAAAATCGTAAGTCTGAATAAGAATCTCTTAATAGGAAATGATTATTACTACATTTGGTAATTCTTCGGCTATTTTACGATTCTCTTTGTCTGTCATAGTCAGAGATCTCGCTTGTTTTACGAAACTTGTTAATTTCATCCATAGGCTGTGTGAATTGCAATATTTATAGTCCGACGAGTTTTCCCCCCTCCCCGCATCACCCGCCCCCGCTAACATCTAGGGTGTCCCGTCCCCGCCACCGTCTCCCACCCCGCAGGAAGGTCGCGCACGAAGTTGTCGGACTATAAGGGTTGATTATTCATCATCATCCTGCCCTTATCCTATTTCTATATATATTTGTGGTCGGCAAATCATGGTCTCTTACTCTACTCTCTCCTGTCACTCGTCCTTATCTACACCGTTCACTTTTATAAATACTTATACTACACATCGTCATCATTCAGCCGAGAGACGCCCAATGTTGGGCATAGGCCTCCCCCAATACTACAATACTACACATAGGTATTCCATATTTATATTCAGTGGTCTTCGTCTACGACATTCATCAGCATTCACGTTTTAACTTTTATATGTTATGTTATATGTTATAACTTTTCTTTTAAAGGTTAATGATATTTATGATCATAGTTCTATGCAATAAAATAAATCATAATTCTATCCAATATATCTTTCGCAATGTTATCGCAATGTATTGCATATGCATATTATGCATGCCCTAAATAAGTTCATAATAAAATAATGATGACAACCTTTGGAAATGTACTTAAGTGAGTTTTTTGAACTTAACTGCATGTAGTTTATCGTCAAACCCTGCAATCATCAAATCCTGTAACTTGTGCTGTCATGTAAACTTTTTATAGCAGCGTTCGGTAGACAATTGATGTCAGCCTGTAGTATAACAAAAGTTAAACTGCCCCAACCCTGAATAATTTGGGAGCAGCGTAGGAAGAAGAAAAACAACTAGTCTTTCCTCGTTATAAGCTTAATTCCTTACAAGACAGACGTTTGTAATTGGCCTGACTTATATAAGAGACTCCTTAAAAACAAGATCCTATTTATTTTTATAAAGATAACCCAAGACGTCTGTAATATTCACCAAAAACTCTAATATTATTACAAAATGAAGATGAGAATTGTCACTTTCTTGGTAAGTAAATAAGGAGCTCGATACCCCAGTGGCTTAGCGCGCTCGGTCTGCGATTGCGTAAAGTAGGCAACGCTCCCTAAGGCCGGTTATTGGATGAGTGATCAAAAAATGATTATCTCGAGTTTTTCCGTACCTCAGAACGCACGTTAAGCCTTTTCATCATCATCATCATCCGGGTCATCCGCCTGATGGCGGGCTGCGGGCATCGAGCGGTAGCTCATGGCCCGGGCATCAACTCAGGGGACATCAGTCCCCCGGTGGTCTGAGCCGCCGTCTAAGACGGCGGGGCTCCCCATCGCCCCCCTGTGCTCGACCCCGGTCTGGTGGCGAGGCCCTCGGCGCGGTCTAACCATATGCCGGGCGGTTTGCCGTGGGGCAAGGCCCAGCTAGGAGCCAGCGAGCGGGCCTCGACTTATGCCATGTACCCGAAGAAGCAGAGAGTAGGGGGGAAGGAACCTGGTGGTGGGTTTAAGCTTTTGGCTAGCTGCATATGCAGTCATTAAACACAACACATTCGGATTCATAATTATGGAAGGCCTGTACCCCAGCAGTGGGCAATTAAAAAGGAATAATAATGATGATGAGCAAATACCTTTATTGGTTAGGTTATGTTAGTATGGTGATTAGTTAAACTTAAGCCTATATTTAAAACACAACTAGAGACCAATTTAGCTATGAACTCACAGAAAATCCTGAAGCACAGCTGGCATTTCACAGAGACGCTATAAAAAATGCTTACAAGCCGTATTCAAGTTCGAACAAAAGCCAGAAACAACCCGAGATTATTTGCTTTTATTAAAAAAAAACTATCTACTATACTGTCCTCTAAACGAACGCTGGTTCAGTGTAACTTACGGAGCATGAGCTAGATATTTCGTTTCTTTTTCTTGACACAAATGAGTTGCATTCAAAACTGTTAAGCAAACGACCGTTAAAAAATTGAGATATGAAGTATTGACCGGGTCTAGTCCTGTGCCTTTCCAAGCAGACAAAAATAACTGGCTTTGTAAAGAAAAATCTTCTAAGGTTTATCGAGGGTTCAGGTTAACTGTCTTCTTCTCCCTAGCCTTATCGTACTCTAACTACCGCACTCAGAGACGTCAATTAACATTAATGAGAACTTAATGTCAAAAATGGCAATTCAATTTAACCAGTTAACCAGGTCCACGGTATAGATTTTAATATTTTTTTTTGAGATTAAATACTCATTTAATTAAAGTCTTTGAGAGCGGCAGTATAATAGTATGCAGATATTACTCGTGACCACGGCCACCACCCGTGTTTTCCGCATTCCTGGGGGCTGCCTCAAATATTTCTACTTTGCGAGGATACCCGTTGGCTTACAACGTAAAGTGAAATTGTAAGGCCAATCTACTCAAAATAACTAACGTCTTAGTTGGCTCAGTGGCTATGTCAGCCACTCGGATCGCAAATTTCGTATCCACATTAATTTTAAATTTTTGATTTTTTTTACAGGAGAATATAAAATCAGTTTTAGTTTTCAAATTAGAATTATTATCATTGCTTATAAAAATGTAAATCAGTCATTGTTACACCAAATGGGCGATACATAAATATAGCTTTTTCTCCTACGCGGTAAGCAGAGGCTACGCTTATTTCAGGTCCCATGTTAATATCTTGACATCTTCAACACGTTCGCATAGCGATCAAAATGCCAACTTATTACGCAATTCCAAACTAGAACAGTCACATGAATCCGTATCAAGTCAACCGAAACTCGTAACGGTTCACAGTAAAGTTAGGTAATAAGAGGGATATTTCAATGTAAAGTATCTGTTGTACTTACTTGTATGAGGGTTGCACTCAACCATCCGAGTCGAAAGCGGGACTTCTTTAATTATAAATTGTTTAAGTCGAAATTTCTCGGCATTCGGTTTAGGATTAGTTGAGCGAGCCATCCACTCCCTTTTATTTCATTTGAATATTATTTTCAAATTATTTGAATATTTGGAAAAGATATGGAAAGACCATATCGAGTGATCTCAATCCATACTACTCAAGGTTTTGGCTTAGGCTTTACAGCTGGACGCCTGCCTGGCACCAACTTTCTTTTGGTATGATTATAATTATTATGCAAGTATGTTAAAAATTGTCATCTACAATCCGTAGCACGAGTGTTTATGTTATTTATTTTGGGCTAGCTAGATGATACGTGTCAGTATAAGAAATATTTATTTATTCCACCGCATACAGGGAAGGCCTACAGTCAGGACATTAAGGGACTGGTGATGATGATAGAAAAAACCAGTCCATGAATGATGCCCTGCCCCGATTAATGCAAAATGCCCTAATTGCCATTAATCTATGGCTCTTAAAAACAAAATCTCGCCGTGAAGAGGACTTTCATCCGGGACATTTTTAATGAATCCCCCTCGAAAAATGCCCCAGTAATTAAACGTTAGATATTCCCTGCCCATGTCGCTCCCCTAATTTGCTTTCGCTGGCTCTCATTAATGATTTTGCTCAAGTCGATTTACAACGCCACCGTCGTTAGATTAATATTATTTTGGAGCTGTTGAATAAATAGTGGTTTACACGTGCTTCGGCTCTACATTATCCATGACTTATACAGAATAATAATTGTTTGTTATATACCAGCAACCTCACAGGACTGAATGGTTAGCATCGTAACCAGCATAGTTTGTTTTACGAGTTTTAACGTTAGACAATGCATTTTTTAATTTTTATTGTAGTGTCGTGACTTTTTTAACTCTATGATAATTGTAGTTTACTTTAAGAGTACAATTTTTACCCTTCTCTATTGAACGCAAATCAATTTATTATCATTTATTACTGGCCATCAGCCGAGAGGTCCCGGGCGCTAATCCTGGTAGGTATATATAATCATAGGTTCTGTAATCATTGTATATATTGGACAATAGTAGCCGCTTTATGCCCATTTTGGGCCTCTTTCTAAGTTGCCTAAAGGGTCTAACTCTTAAAAGGACAAGCCAGATTTTTAAGAGACTTAAGGGACAATAGAATTTTTACAACCATTTATGATAATCAATAAAAAGAATGTGAGATATGATTTATGGTCATCGTAACCGGCTTGAATAAAACATTATTCGAAAAATAAGCTGTTTAAAATATTCCAACCTCGCCGCCGGAGTCCTTTAATGCTGCTTAAAACATCAGGATTATGGCTGAAATAATATTTGCTTTCCGCTTTTCATAAATAGCATGAATAACACTAGTGGTGAATATACTTCTATTGGATTTCTCTTTTCAGGTTAATACTTAACCCACGGAGAGAGAACATTGTTCACTTGCAGTTTTTATATTGATTAATTTTGACTTTTATCATTGTCCTAATTCCATAAAGAAAAAGCTCCCATTCTTATGTTCCCCATCGATCTTTATTTTCTATTTCATTATCTGCCGTATCATAAATGTAAACTGAATTTTTTGTCGTAAACTGTCTTTCACACATCGGAAACACTGCAATTTCGGTTTCAGTCAGATACACTTGTCGACGATCTTTTTGATCTTTTTGAAACACTACAGTATAACGCAATACGTAGCAACTGAAAGTCAAATACAAAATTAAAATAGGCGAGCAACTAAATTACAGAAATAGAAACTATCTTTCAATAAAGGAATATTATTAATTAAATTCTAACTTGATTGATTGAAATCACCAAACTAAGAAAATTCAATAATTATTTTTTAAATAAAATATATAACCAAATTCAAGCCGTAATCTCTCTTTTCACGTTAAATTAAACGCGTAGCTGGAATCTAATAAATCCTCTTATAAAGCCCCATAGTTATTGTTATTCGTATACCTTTCATCAATAATTCAGACTTCATTAGAAACAACATCCCCTGTAGTCGTAAATTGTAATAACACCTTGCATTGAAGGCTTTATAATTATTTCCTGTTTTGTACAACAAAATTTTGCTTCAATACCCAAATATTGAGCACCGCAGTAGCAGTCGCTCTCCGCTTCGACCACAGAGACTACATTTGATCAGTTATTTATGATTTGGTCGTTCGGTTTATAACGATTGATGATTTCGATGGAAAATAACAAATAAATAATGTTTCCATTGTTATTGCAGTTCAGAGATCACACTTACATAATTTTTAATAATTAGGTATCTCGCTTTTGACTGTAATACTGTAATTTATGATTTGATTTTTTTTAAACATTATACAAATTTAATGTTAGGAAAGTTTTAAAAAGTAAATAAAATTAGTAAGCTTAAAAGTAAAGAGGAATGCTTCTGCCAATTACTCATCGGTGTGTTTACCCTTAGTTGCCTTGTACGATACCTACGGGAGAGATGGGGGTGGTGACAATTTGTATTCTGCTCTGCAGTTACAACGCGGCGAAAAAAATATATTTCCGTATAACCTATGCTTACTAAAGATAATAAATAAAACCACACTTTCATATAGAGGAGAATAATAACGAAGAAATTGAAGAAAAACCAAAACAGCTCTCTGAAAGCTTTGCTTTCGTCGCTAAGAGTTTCATTCTTCAGACATAATTATGGAAAGTTTCCATTTTCATTGTAAGAAAGTCGGAAGTAAGAACTCGTGAATGACCTGTGTAACGGCAACTTTTGAAGCCACCGTGATCTTGGGACTTGTAGTACAATTTAATTTGAATGTAAGTCTTCTGCGTCTGCTTTGGATGGCGGAGTTTGAATCGTAGTAAATTGTTGTCGTCTTTTTAACAGTTTCTGGTATATTTTCATTTTAATTACTTTAAATTTGTAGATACTAGAAATAATACATCGTGTTTCAATCGTTAATTTCGTATGTGTCGCCACTACAATGATCTAGCTCACAACGACCAGTGCCCAAAGCACGAACTTTTCTAAGTTTCGTAACGTATAATCGTATCGTACCTCCCCGTTACCGCTGTAAAATGATCGAAACGTCGGGTTAAATAATAACAATGCCAAACACCAAATATACGCGAGTCTAATCCGTAAACGTTGTTTTATTTAAAATCAGCTGTACACATTTGAAATAAAACATCTACCTACTAAATAAAACATTACATTAGTTATTGGTTGTTAACTATAGCTTTGTTATAAGACTCTAGTCATCTATAATCTCCGGTGATCCGGCCACTGTGAAGTGATTGACTATGGGTTAAAAAAAATGCCAATCATCTCAATATACACGAGCTAAATCCGTAAAAGTTGGTTTACGTTAGATGCTAAAAGCGGTTAATAAATAAGATTTTCCTTATTTTATATCCGCATACTCTCTCAGCCTTTCAATGGAAATTAGGAAATCCATTTTCGTGTATGTCATTACATAGTAGACACCACTTCTATATTCTGAAATGTGTTCAATTGAATGTAAGCTCCATTACCGAAACACATCTACATAATATGTAAATAGGTAATATCGCGCAGATGGCATATTAAGTTGATGCTCTGTAAAAGGTAACACTTTTTGATTTTTGGAGACATCTCACAGAAGAAGGGCGATATTAAATATAGGATTCAGTATTGGTCCTAATCAGAAAAAAAATTAAGCTAATTATTTTAATTGGATTTCCATAAAAACATCCATACTCTATAATCCCTCATTAATAATGCATGGTTAACTGACTGAATCAGATCGTTCGATGACTGGCTAAAAATATCTCGATTCTCAACTTTCCCTCGATTTACACCAGAAAGGTGCTAGTGATGAATGAATGTACAGGAAGAAGATGGAAAGGACCATGTCGAAAGACCGATGAAAGGAGAGAGTAATTGAGTTGACAACATTCCATACTAATTATGGTTTTGACAGTTTTACAACCGGCCACCTGCTTGACACTCTCTTTGAGTGTAATGTATTTGGTTACATTATTTATTTGTAAAATTCAATAAATACGAATAGTTCGATACAATTTGTAATGTGTAAGAAGTTTTAGACCAGAAAGATTCTAAGTACGTTCAATGCAGTTCAGCCAACATTATAATAAAAGTTCAATTAACCAGCAAGAATTCGAAAATTTCAAGAGCTCGTCGAGAGCTTAAAGCTTGTGCAGAACTTCGCAAGTCCATACTGGGGCTCGAGTAATGCCAGTACTTTAGAATTGCTTCAACAGTATAATAAATACTTGGTTTTGTTCTTTGTGTTTGTTTAAGTATGACTATTTATGTAATCTAGAGGTATGTTAAGTATGGATGTGAATTGACATAGAAAGAGAGGAAGGCCGAAGAAACGATGGATGGATTGTGTGAAAGATGATAAGAGCAAGAGAGGAGTTCATGGTGAGCTCACGTATGGCAGAGGAGATTGAAAGAGAAAGACAAGTTGTGCAGACCCTGCTTAAAGTAGAGTAAAGGCAAGGACAAGAAGGTTTTGGGTAAATAAAACTGAAGCTTATCAAGACTTGTCAATTAATTTTTTTTTAGTTTATCTCAACAAATTATGTGTATTATGTATGTTATGTGTCTGTTTATCATTTACAAAATAATTGCTACATCTATTTTTATGCATAAAATATAATTGCAAACATTTCGGTATTTATAATCTGGCTGGCACAATCAACAGCTCGTTAGGTTCCCACAATATGCCAAATCGACTTTTTGGGTTTGCCTCCGTTTCTTACAGAGTTTTGAACAATTTTATTTTGTAATAATGATTCCATTAATCTCAGATAGGTAATTAAAAAATAAAATAAAATAAAAAATTGGAGACGGTTGATTAAGTAGTTTCGATTCCTTAATTTGTAACGAAAACTTAAACCAAAAATAGTCTATTTTAACAGATTTTTTCAACTTTAATTCAAATATTACTTCATTCATTATTTCTGTAAAGATAGAGCCTTTTCCAATATATACCTATACTGAAGTACTCTTCCAATACAATACTTGAACTGTATCATTTTATTATATCGCTCAGTACACAATATTTATATGACCTCTTCTGTATATGCCCCCAACTTCATAATAAACAAATTGATGTTTTATTATCTTTACTTACAATATTATGTTATGTTACAAAGGTTATTGTGAAAACAAATAAAGGCTGTAGTATAAGGCATACTTCATATCAACAGCAGTAAATTTTACGGTAATCTAGTCTGTAAGATCCATTCTCATCCAGGCTTTAAATGTAATTATGGATCTAACCCCGAATTTTTTACGCGTGTGGCAAGAGCCCTCAACACTTACCTTTTACTGATCCTAAATTCAATTCCAGTACAGTATGACGTGGCGAACCATCAGTTCTTGTCCATTACTTTATTCGTCGCCTTCCACGGGGAGTTTCACAAAAAGCATTTTTCGATAAATTGAATTTCGTTGTCTCCCTCGAATTCATTCAAATTTGCGAAGCGTGCGGTTGCCCTATTTTCACGCCGCGAATAGTTGACTTTAGGGTCAACGCTTACTCCCGCGGCGGCCCAAATTGTGTCGGTTTTCCAGCTTTCTTACACGGGACCACCGTACACTGATCTATTGGTTTTTTATCGGGCATGATTTGACAAAAACTGCGTCAAATATTTTTTTCTACGTGCACCGTGACAGTATGGAACGTTTTGTGGGGTGACAGTTGCCTAGATAGGACGTTTTGTCTGGCCTGGAAAAGCGCCAGAAATATTGAGTCCCCCCCCCCCCGATTCCAAATTGGCCTGTCACGTCTTACAGTGCCGTGAACATATTGAAGCATTTGATACTTTACTTTTCTAGGTTCCAGTTGAGTTTGTCGTCTTTTACTTTCTTAGTATTTGGCTTAGAATTTTAAAGACAAGCAAGCAATTTGGAACTTAGCAGCTGACCATCTACAGTTTGTGAAATAAAGAAATGGCTTAGAAGGTTCACATTATTTATGAAATTATTGATGATGTTGAACTCGTACTGGAATAAAGAATTTACAAAAATCAAAAACATATTGTTTATTGTAATGCTCTTTATTAGCTCCGCAATTTTCTTACCGTAAAAACCTTAAAAACCCAAAAAAAAAAAAAAGTACTAGAAAACTTTAAAAAAAATTATGAAACAAAATATTGAAGTAATGTCGTGACTTTAACTTGAAAACGACTAGGAAACTAGGGATTTATTTATAATTAATTATAGATTTTGATAAATTCAGGAAATTCTTATTTTATATTTAGATTAGCTTCATTAATATTGATGGATCGTATGGCATCTAGTCATCATTATAAAATAGTGTTTCTATTTCAAAATGATAATGTCTTGAATCTCAGTTTTAGACAAAATCATTTTAAATATTTCAATAGCATAGATACCATTTCTTGGTCTACTTTAAAATATAATACTTCAATCTCTAGTTAATGCCTATTTCGACGTTAATACCTTATCAGTATAACAATTTATACACAAATGGTGGTCGGTGGCTACTGTACAAACGTTACCGTTGATAAGACAGGGTACTAAAAGGTGTACATATTACCGTGTACATATGATCTTGATCGTACCTAAGTAGCTATTCTATCGTTGTTAGTTCTCCTTATGAACCTTATGTTGTGTTTGTTTATTTGTATAAAAAAATATTTGCAGTTGCATTGATTTATGCAGGTAATATAATTACCAAGTGCTGTCCCAAATCATGTATGACAATGAAGTTGAGAGAAACTACACTCCAAACCTCTTTAAACTTTAGTATGTACTTTAATCATGTTTCTGAAGTACCAAAGTACTATCCCGAAGTAACTTTACTGTCTTAGTGATCGAGCCGAATTGCTAAGCGCCCAAGATTTCCCTGACAGAAATTTTCGGCGTTCGTGCTCTCTTATAAAATTGAGCAGCATGCCGCTAGAATTTGAGATACTTCCCAGATGTGTACAAGTGGGCTTATATTAAATTCCTAGGATGCCCGACAGTCTGGAGGTATGTAGACTCACTTAAGCTACTCGATAGCACATTTTTTTCCAGATTTACATGCACCAATATCAGAAACACTGAGGGAGAAAGCTCTCAGAAAATAAAATTGCCTCGTTGACAGTTCCAAATTAAAATGCAAGTGCAATAATTAACAACCGATCTCTTTATTTGGTTCATTCAAATAAATTATTAACACATTTAAAATAATTAAATCAATAATTTGTACTCCATATTAAACAAATACATGTATAGTTAGGTTCTTCAGAGGTACATTTTCTTCAAAATAATATATCATATTAATTTGGAGATTTCGATACAGTCATATGAAACAATGGCTAGTTATTGCATGGATGTTTACGCCGAGGAAACTAGTAGTTGCTCAAACTTCGACACTAATTGGATGATGTTGGGGATGAAGTTTCGTTTGAAGTTCAGAGTTGTAAAATTGGTATATTCGTGTTTTGTTTCCATCATCGCATCGGATCTCTAACAAGTTGCAGATTGATTTCGCTAATAAATTATCTGATTTCTGTTCCGTTTATTGATACTGTCTAATTTTTGCTTCCCAACTTGTCATTGTTATGTATTAATTAAAGTAATTTTCTCATTTCCGCTATAGATAGCAATTGGCTCGCCTTCTAATTGCAAAGCTTGGGTGTCGATTCACCTCTGCCTACCTCTTCGGGAAAGAAGGAGTGTGATTTATGTAGGTATGTATATATTTCATTGAACGAAGAACTGTTTCAAAGAATCCAAAGCCTTCCAGTAGAGAATTTTACGATTTTAATATATTACACTTCCATAACTTCGCCAAGGATTTAGCACCATTTTAATATTCAAGATCGCTTTGTGATGCGATTCACGAGCCACATAATTCTTATTCGGAGGTCACACATTACAGGAAATTGAAATTTATGTTCCATTACACAGGATATATTATACAGTGACGTCATTTGGTTATTAGGCTCAAACGATCTCGATGTTGCTTCAGATTCCACGTTGAGCGATAAATCAGTTTCTTTTTCTTTGAATCCTTTTCATTGGAACATGTTCTTACATATTTCTGCGATCGTAAAAATTCTTTCATTGTACTTAACACGGTTTCTAAGGTTCCTTTCACGGCTTCAAATGAATTTTCTGGTCGTCTAATATTAAGGCGCATGAAAGAAATAATTTTATGATCTTTTGTCTATTTACTGTATAGTAAATAGACAAAAGGTTTGTCTTTGGCATTGAGAAACCTCGTGTCAAAGTGGATCGAGTACATAAATAGGAGTGCATATTGTCGATTAAAATTATTATTGAAGCGTGATAAGCCCAATTACTCAATTACGTAATGCCTAAAATTTTATAACAAACATAATCTCAACTTTATTTGCTAGGAGACAAATTTATATTATTATAATTCTAAAGTTGTAAAATTATTTTTTAAGACGGATATTATTGCGATTTGCCTTATTGGACTACTTCCTTGGAAGAACATACAAATTCTCGGTGGATTGAAATACGCTCGCCCCTATTACATAGGATCTGAAACGAGCTGGCGAAACGCGGGTGTTAAAACACTTTTTCACTTCTCATGCTCTGAAAGTGCTTATTTGTGCAGGATATAGTATTCGGCCGTGTGGTGACGGCAGAGTAGAATACAATTGTCACTACCCCAAATCTCTCCCGTGGGTGTCGTACAAGGCGACTAAGGATAAATCAGTGATGAGGAATGGGCAGCAGCGTTCTTCTTATACCTACCACCTAGCAAAGTACTGCGACTTTTGTGCCCGATAAATGGCAATAGGCTCGCCACCTATTACATGGGACCAAGCCTAATTGGCGAAGCGTGGGTGCTAGTTCACCTCTGCCTACCCCTTCGGGGATATAAGCGTGAATTATGTATGTATGTATGTATAATTATTGTCCTCTATGATATAGGCTGCACAAAATCGAATTTTGTGCTCTTAAACATTAACGTATCTACTCATAAATGTGTCAATATTAAGGTAAAGAAAATGAGCCATGCAGCCAAACGCAATAAGAAATTCAGAGATAGAATTTGTTATTTTATTATTGACTTAAATTTATTTGCCTAATGTGTTTTTTAAGACAAAAGATATTATAATTTTAATTCAAGTAGATACGGTAGGTTATTAAATTAATTTAAGAAAATCTAAATTAATTTAATACTTGGCTGTATAGGTCTGCAAGCCCAAGCCTAGTATCAATGGGAAAAACAATTTCCTTTAGTATTCAAAACTGTACTAATTTTAGTTTGAATTTTAAGAAATGTTATGATAAACTACTGTTTTATTTCCTCGTAATAGAAGTAAAAAGCAGAGTTTGTAAACTCGTCCACAAAACCATTTTTATCCTCGACATTACTATCAGCCCTCGCCTTCGGCTCTGGCTGCTAAAAGTCTCGAACAAAAATAATTCGTTTTGTGAACTTGATGGAAAATCTACTACTGCCTACCCCTTAGCGAAGAAAACCCTGATTTATGTAAGTATGTATCTGACGTATTTTTCTTCATATCCCACCTGATCATAAAGTGGACTTTTTCGCCTGCTACGTGTACGAATAATCCCACTTCCTGATCAGGGGGTGACATAAAACTATGATCTTATCTCGGGCGATAAAAAAGAAGGCTCAGATTGCATTTTAAACGCCTTCGCTTTCAGCTCGGGCGCCAAATACCTGCGATCTGAGACATTCTTAGGTTTATCGCCCTTGGTATAATTTATCTACTATTGTGATATATTTGTACACAGGTCTTCTACGAGTTATTTGACCGCATGATCAAGCTTCGGCGAAACTATTGACCGGCGATTAGGAAACTGCTAAGAATTTCAATTCCTGTAAAGCGTTCGATTGCACTGAATTTCTGCTAAATGTGTTTTGATAGGTAGTTCAAATTTCTAGCTTGCTAATATGTTGCATTTTATCTCTTGGCTTACTCCCAAGACATGTTTTTGCTGTGTCTTAGATAAACCAGAACACTTTAAGATTATTTAACGGACATTATTATTTGGTAGGCATGCTTATTCAATACGTAATCAGTAACGACACCATCCGTTTCGCATTGTCATAAAAAACTATACAATCACATTCATTTGTGAGAAATACCCTGCTCGGTATTTATTGCCTTGAAAATAATATACCAAGCACATCTGATCAATAGAACGTTTAATTAAAGACTGACATAAAAGCATTTCGAAAAGTACATGACATATCAATATTATACTAAAAAAATCCTAATAATATTAGTGGTCATTCATACATTACAATTTGTAGCTAGGAATAAACTTTACTTAACCCAGTTAAAAAGGGAACTTGTAATTAATAAGCGTCAGCATCATCATTATGCCCACTACCGGGCGAAGCACAGGTCTTTCCTATCGACGGAAGAAATAGGGAGAATAGGCCAAAGTCAACCACGCTGGCCCAATGCGGATTGGTCTTTAATATTAACGACTGCTGCCAACGGCATAAAGTTCCGTTGGCTGCAGTACATGCTTCTAAGTATGGAGGAACTCGGGATAATATATTTTTGCTCAACCATCCAACGGCCTTAGCGAACGTTGCTTAGTTTATGCAATCACAGGACGAGCAGATGCTGGGTCATCCTTAATGTAACAGATTTAATTTATGTTTATCTATACTATTTAAAATCAAGCTCCTCTTTTATAATCTAAATTATTTAGAATTCATACACTTTTTATGTTCAAAACTTATTCTGTCTCTTATTTTAACAGCATAAACTCATGTTGACAGAAAGTGATGAAGGAGTTCGAAAGTTAACACGCTATTTGAAGTCTTCTTTCGTTTCCATGAAGGAAAATGTTAAAACAACGCACTTACCAACTCATGTTTTCTCGGTCGACTCAGTGCTTTACTACAAACTAGTAAAGGTTGACAATCGATTGAAGAAATTTGACAGCTTTGGGTAGTCTAAAGTGCGGTTGACCGTACATTCTACACACTGATAAAAAGTAGAAATCAAAGACAATGTACTCTTTGTTTTTTACTTTTATTTGAAAATTATATAAAATGTAAGATAAATTATTATAAAAAGAAAAATCTAACCTTCAGTACAATACATTTTTGAAATTAATTTGACTCCTTTTTCTTTGTAATCTACTACTTACAGTTAGTTATAATTTTACTTTTGCCAATAAAAGCGAAATACCCAGACCGTTTCGAAAGCAGCTTTGTTCTTAGTCGCTTGTGTTTCTCTAAATACTTAATAAACATTTATTGAGCCAGACAGTTCTCTAGCGAACAGATGTTTGAATATTACGCAAAAAAAACATACATACATAAATCACGCCCATATCCACGAAGGGGTAGGCAGAGGTAAATTAACACCCACGTTTCGTTTTTAATTATGTTAGGTCCTAAGGTCCCATGTAATAGGTGGCGAGCCTATTGCCATTTATCAGGCATGAAAGTTGCAGTATATTGCTAGGTGGTATAAGAGAAACGCTGCTGCCCATTCCTCATCACTGATTTGTCCTTAGTCGACTTGTACGACACCCAAAGGAGAGATTTGGGGTGGTGACAATTGTATTCTACTCTGCCATCACCACACGGCACAGACAAAAAAAATCTCATAGAAATTAACAAATCTAGAGCGGGAACGTCTAATTGTTGAAATCATTCGAAACGGTTCGTTAACCCAGCGGAGCGTGGCTTTGAATTTGAATAATTTGATATGAAATAACTTCATACTCGCATTCCTCTGTCAGTGTGGAGCGGGCGTGTTACTAGAATTGCTTTAGAACTTTATGTACATATCTACTTCAAATGTTAATTTGCGTCTTCTCCTGGCTAGGAGCTATAAGAAGTATACAAGGGATCGCTAAACGGTATGCAGTAAGTTTTTTCTACAACTGAGATTTTTTACTTTTATCTTTTACTGATTTTACACTCTGAGACAGCAACGAAGCCGTAGCAAAAAAAAATTAAAAGTAAGGAGTGTCAGCATTGTTATATTTTTGTGACTATTCTAATTTTGTTAAACATGGGCGTTAATTCTGCCTACCCCTTCAGGGATGTAGGAGGTATTTATGTATGTACCTATGTTCTAACATCCAACAAAACCAACCGAGGCGTGAAACGGAACAACTTGTGGAAGCAGCCTAAGCCGAGACGATTTGGGACCAGGGGGCCTACCGCCTAACTCGATTGCTAAAGCAAAAGCTATAGTTTATGACGTCATGCTGTCATTTCTCACCAAATGTACCTAAACATTAGCGATAGTTTTGAACGAATGATCACCGAATGATTTTGTATGAATTTGGCACAAAATCCGTGCCGAATAAAATTCAGGATGGCTGCTATAGCCGTAAGCAGTGCATTACAATATAGCTATCATCGGCAATCGAGTTAGGCGGTACGCCCCCTGATTTTTCGCGTAAAGCAACTCTTCAAGTCAATATATAAGTCAAATAACTTTGTTATCGTTCATGATTTAATAAGCTTTCTGGATCACCGCGAATCAAGATCAAGTATTCTTTCGTATTCTCTTCAATTTCAAACATAAAGAAAATTACACCCCGATATTGCCAGAATGATATACGACTCGCTAGGTAAATCAAACCGTATCCAAATTGAATCATATAAAAGAAGCCCGAATCTACCCTCAAATTTATGGGAAATCGTATTTCGAGTGTGTTTGTGAAGTCACGAGTAGGTATTGTCACTTCTGTGTCGGTTTGGTGAACTCGTTGCTGTAGAGATCAGGCCAGTATTAAAATTTATCTTCTACTTACAATTGTCGTAGATACATAGTAGATACATAGACACATACACGATATATCACACGCCCATTCATTCCGATCTCGTTCTCACGTTTCGTCAACGATGCAAGGTCAAATGTAAAAAGGTGCAAGCCAATTGCCATCTATCGGGCATGTAAATCGCAGTATATTGACATCATCACGGTATCCAATACCGTTTTTATTGTTTTCATGCATTACGTCACATCGTAAAAGCATACTTTCGATGTGACGGATTAACCAACGATGATTGGGATGAAAACACTCCAATCTATACTGCTCAATATTTTGGCTTAGGTTTTAGAAAGAAAGATTCTGCCCGTCGCCTGCCTGACAGTAACCCTATTCGCGTAATTATGTAAAGGTTCAATGTGCCTTTAACCCATTAGTATTTTTGCCCAGCATACTTACTCTTACTGCTTGAAACTAATCCAGAATCACTTGACAACAAGATAGAGATGAGCCGGTTAAGATTAGGTACAGCGACGGGCATAAGCCCGGAGATTTGCGACCCTTTGTTGCAATAACGTGCTGAACGCTGACAACCCTAAATCTAGATGACGGGCAAGTTTGGGAACGTGTTGCCGATGTGTATTATTAATTCCATTATGTTATTACGCCTACTTACCGTAAATACGGGGTAAGCCTCCCGAAACAGTTGAGAGTCTACAATTGTTACGGCATATTAGTGACTCAGTTTAGACAAGTTATTGAGGGGGCCGTATAAAGTTTTAATGTGTACTTGTTTGTTTTTGTTTCTCCATTTCTCTGCGTGCTGAACCACAATTTTGATTACACAATTTGATCATTACAATTACAACTTACTACTTACTTTACAATTTTGATCATTAACAACCGAAGGTTCACACAGTAATGAGGAATTGGAAGCAAACAGCTCAGAACAGTCATAATGGGAAGCATCGTGCTTTGTTATGTATATTACCTAACAATATACTGCAATAAATAATATATGATTACTTGCAAATAAAATGATGCAGTAAATTAAAAATGGAATATAATAAACAGCAAAGTTTATTTAGAAAACTTTTACGTTAAAAAAATTCAAAACATTTTACAGGGCATTACAATTTTTATAACAGAAGTTAAATGTACACTTATAATATTTTAGGTAGATACGTTTAAGTGTAAAAACTTAGTCTAAAAACTTACTTCTCGCCCGGAACCTTATTTTAAGCTTCCGTCATATTTAACGAACGTCTGACGTAAAAGTTCAAAGGTTTGTCCAGTCTTTGCAAACATACTTAAGTGTGCCATCTTGGAGACTTTTGTTTGCGCATTCGCAGAAGTTTGGCGCCCGTTTTAACCCTGGTGCCAGAAAGTTCATTGAACTTGCCACATTTTTCAGTTCAGTTCCGCTGAACTCACGATTTTTCTCTCATGAATTCCCTTGCTTAACCACACAAATCTAATCCAAAAGTTTTTTAATACATTAAACATCACACCACATACACAGGTATGATGTGCAAAATAATCTAAATTATGGCATGAAAATTATCCGTACATGTCAGCTTTTATTCATATTCATTAACTTAAGTATAATGTTTGTAGAAGTTCTGAACACCTGTCAGCTGGAGGAACCGCTGGTGGATCCGGCTCGCAGGACTAATATCTAGAGAGAGAGGGAGAGAGAGAGAGAGAGAGCGGGTGACGTACAAGATAAAAATGGAAATAATAAAATAATATACCGAACAAGGGAAACATCGTCCCTGGGTCACCGCGTGCCCATTAGATGGCTATAAGCTCGCGTCCGACCACATTGAACCTAACAATGGGATGGGGATCGAACCCGAGATCTAATGATCAAAACACTAGACCACGGAGGAGGTTATATACATACATCACAATCCCGTATGTTGACTTTGAAAACTATTAAATTTCTTCGGAAGAACAAAGAAATTAGTGATTAGAAGAAGTTCGAAAAAGTATATTATTTCTTTGGAAGAAATCAAAATGCTGCCATAGTTATTGATTTCAGGCATTATTTGCCAGTGGTAAAAATTCACGACCGTTTAAGGCCTGGCTGTCTCGTTTGGAAAGTCGTTAAAACGCAATATCCCTTATCGCGAACCGTCCAAGTCATTTTTATATCTCTATCATACTGTATACTTTAGCATAAATATTCATTTTTGCTATGTGCAACCAATAACGTATGGAAACGATTTCATTATTGCAACAGTCATCATCATGACCAATCCGAAGGAGCTTGAATAAAGGAAGAATGAGCTCAGAATGATTTGACGAATTATGACTGACTGCACGTATCGTCAAAAATAATGTACCTGTTTTAATATTTAATGCTTACCTATAGATATTGTATGTTCTAACCTAACTTAAACGGACTTATTTACACAGCATGCATTTTAGATGTTACCATTTTGATTTTATCCGACGTTTCGATCACTAATTGTGGCAGCCGTAGTCACGGGTTAACAGACAGTACACGCGAAAATACACGCGGGTTAAAATATAAATATAGGTGGGTATGTATAAATATTTTTTTTAATTATAATTATAAATACTAAGTAGTGCCATCTTAAAATGTTAGATCACTATCTCCAAATGTATCACATTCTGAGCATCTATCGCTATAGTAGTGTAATATTCTATTGGAATATTCAATGCCGAGATAAGAGGGCTTCTTTAAATTTACCAAAACACTTTTCTTAGGAACGAAATTTTAACATCGTTATAGATCAGTGGATCTGTTTTTCTTGCGAAATTTGCCCAATTGTCTTAAGTTTATGCAGAAAAACTTAGTGTATTATCACTAAGGGTCTGTTATTCGTGAACGAGCCCTCTTTAAAAACTCCCTATAAAAAAGTCATCCGAATCGAAGCCCCTACAATTTATTGGGCCATTAAACGTAAATTATGTTCTTTTATTAATACCAGAAAAAATATATTTACATTTTAAGTTTCGCGTTTGTATTGGAAATAATGAGACACTTGATCTACGAAGTCAGTTCTTAATTTTTATTACAGTCGCGACCTCTCTAAACAGAGCAGGAAAATTTTTAATGTAGTCTGCTTCGAGCAGCAAATAGTAAAATCAAATCAATTTAGGGGCAATGTTGTCGTCACAATCGAGTCTAGTGTGTAGCGGTAATGCGGTTTGTCACACTGAAACAAAAAATAACATACAGACGTATTTATTATTATACTTATTCATAATAATAATTGTAATTCAACAATCTTTGAAAAAATATTCTGTATAATATTTGGATTGGCCAAATCATTATTTATTATTATTTTTCAAAAAACACACTCTTCTGGCATGCATCATATTTTCAGCCACACACACCACCTTCATAACATAGCTCTCACAAGCCACCCACCGTTTTACTTCGATATTCATCTCTATTCTTCTTATTCATAACTTTTTCAAGTCCGTTAAAGTTACACCACAATGATAGACCGTCTCATAACATTATGTTCATACAAAGCTAAACGGCTCCCTTTCAACTTCAAACAACAAACAAATATTAAACCCATCTTTCGTAGTGCGTGTAATCATGTGTTCTACGTTCTAAATGATACATGAAAACAAGAGTTAATTAAATCACACAAAAAAATTATTAACAAGGCATAAATAATAATAAGCAAAAAACTGATTCATTATACAAAGAAATTCATTCCATGTTTCTAAGAAGTGAGTACAGGGTTTCGTTGACTTGTAAAACTTTGTGGGAAACAGAATCACAAAATCCAGGAATGCCCCGAGACTTATTAACGCATTCTCCACTTCCTACTATGATTCACGGCTGTATTTCAAACGCGCCCTCTTTGTTCTGGCCTAAGTGACAAGACGAGGCAGTTCCAGATTAAAACAAAAATATGTCAGTGTCATACATTTTGAAAACTCTATAATGTCAAGACGAGGAGGTTTAAAAGTAAAAGAAAATAAGTCTTAATGTCATACATTTTGAATACTCTATATCTCTGAATATCATTTTGTTGACTTGTGTCGCTTTTATATTAAAAATGAGCGATCATTTTTAATCCTTCTTTAAAGTTGGTTTTCCATTAATTGGATATAATAATATATTGATAGTTACCTCCCGATATGGATAAAATAGTGACAGGTCAGTCCTAAAAAGAGGAGGTCATACAAATAATAAAAATAGTCGTATCAGGACAATCATTTTACAAAATAATTCTACCTTTTTTAATTTGTTATAAAAAGTCATTGAGAACTGTAACATTAAAACTTACTTAATTCCAAATCGCTTACGAACTCGCTGCCGCCTCTGTCTTGCAAACGGTCTTGGTGCTACGGACTTTCTTTTTTCTTGTTTCCGGTATCCTTTTGTGGTTTTAAAAAGATGGCATATGATTTACGAGTGCGAATATTTTGAATAGAAGCGCCGTAGGAACGCGCCGCGGACGGTTGTTTCAATGATTTATGACGGAACAAAAGTTCTGGATTCAATTTACACGTGTCATCTGAAAGGTATGGAGATGTTAGGAAGGGAAACACGGGTTTGGTTTCCTTTATAAGCATAATGATAATATAATTATAAGTAAAAAAGAACACAACCGTAAAAAATCTCAGTTTCTGATTTATATTGTATCGGATAGCTTAATAAATTATTATTTATGTAAAGTGCTATGCCAAATAGATTAACTATTTTAAGAAGTATCTATAGAAAATCCAGTAAAATATTGCCATTCGGGAATATTAATATATAATATATCCCCGAAGGGGTACACAGAGGTGAACTAGCACCCACATTTCACCAATTATGTTAGGTCCCATGTAATGGGTGGCGAGCCTATTGCCATTTGTCAGGCACATAAGTCGCAGTACATTACTAGGTGGAATAAGAGGAACATTGCTGCCCATTCCTCATCACTGATTTATCCTTAGTCGCCTTGTACGACACCCACGGGAGAGATTTGGGGTGGTGACACTTGTATTCTACTCTGCCGTCACCATCCATAAAATAACAATTACACTTGATAAAAAAAAATATAAACTATTTAAAAAACGCACCGAGACTCGGAACAATTCTCGTCCGCTCACAGTAGTCTAAAAGTGAAATTTAAATAAACACAAAAACACTTAGGCGGCTAATGCACAAGGTGGCACCCTTCATCCAGCAAGAATAAATAAACAATCGAAGGAGCGATATCCTCAAAGGCATTCAAAGATCAAGCTCTTTGTAGGTACAGCGCTTGTTTTCAAAATATATGTATTTACATCAATGCTGTATAAAGACGAGGCATTAAGCAAAAACACTGCTGAATAAATGAGAATGTTGACTCTGACACTGACTTGGAACACCTCACTGTTTCGTGGAATATTCCGAGATTTTGTACGAGCTGAGAGATACGCAAAATTACTTACGCAAGTTTGGTACACAATATTTATTTCTTTATCATCATCCTGTTTTTCGTTTATACCGCTATAGGCACAACTTGTTTTGTTCATCCACTCCTCTTACATCCATAATATCCTCCTTTATTAAATCCATCCATATCTTCTTTTGGTCTTTCTCTCCTTATGTCCTATGTCGTGCCACATTCATAACTAACATTCTTCTGCCAACATAGCTTTCATATCTGTCCATAACATGACCAAACCATCCAAGTCACCACAGACTCTCAGCTACTGACGCCGCTATATTCAAAGTTCCCATAAACATCACCCCCTAATAACTTACCATTTTCCTATTTAAAATGGTGAATCAAAGAACTCCTGTGGGTGTCGTACTAGGCTAGTAAGGGTTAAAACAGATGAGGAATGGGTAGCTATATGTATATCACTTATCGCATAACATATTGTTATCCTCCGTACTCCGATTTAGGTGCCCGATATATGGCAATAGGATTGCCACCATTACATGGGATTTATATAGAGGTGATTTGTGTGTGTATGTATTATTCTATTGTTATCGACATCACTGGCAGATCACTAAACCTCTCAACTAAAGCAATTATAATAAAGTACAGAAAGTTTTTCCCTTAATACCCTGTTTCTACCTTCGTTTGAGAATTAAAAACATACAAAGAAACTTTTTCCGATAATAGGATTAGCATTAAATCTGTTCCCATTGTTACACACCCGAAAAACATACGAGATAAACTTACGATTCTACATCTTGTTCCCATGGCGTAAGGCTCTCAACATGATCCTCAGAAAACGACCTCGGACGACGAACAAGAGAGCATTTATCATAAAGTTAGAGAAAACCAGCTTAAGTCTTTCAATTTGAAAGAGCTCGTTGTGAAAAAACTGTTTAACTTTAGCTCACTGCCAGATAGATGACTTCGCTCTCGGCGAGATGCCTCTTAAAAAGCGAATTTTCAGCATTATTGGTGCAAGATGTTGCTAGGGAAAATGATTTACGGCTTTGCAGGGGCGTTGCATATTTTGTGCCCACGAAAATTGTTATGCCACTAAGATTTATAGGGCTATCTGGACATCACCCGGTGCACTCAACTTGCTGCGAAATGTGGTCCTTTGCATTAAACAAGACCGTTTAGGTAACTCGAGAATGCTGCTTTGATGCTGTTTTATACATTACTAGTGGTCGCCCGCGACTTCGCTAGCGATTGTTGATTGTTATATAGCCTTTAGCGTTCCTCAATAAATGGACTATCCAACCCAAAAATAATTTTTCAATTTGAACAAACAATCTACCAACCACAATTAACAATCAAACAAACAAACTCTTCAGCTTTATAATATATGTATATATGTTTCTCGTGTTATGAATGTAACTTACAAGAAATAGGTTTGCTTATCATTATAACTAGCCCTTTAATGCCTCCACACTGCTGGGGCACAGATCTTCGCTATAGATGGAAGAATATAGAGAGAATGGGCCATAACCCAGGAGGAGCTCGCTAGCGCAGTGGCACAGCGCGCTTGGCCTGCGATTGCGTAAACTAAGCAATTTCGCTAAGGCTGGTCATTGGATGGGTAACCAAAAATTTATTATATCGAGTCCCTCCGTGCTTCGGAAGGTACGTTAAGCCGTTGGTCCCGGCTGCATCTGCAGTCGTTAGCACCCACCAACCCGCACTGTGCTAGCGTGGTGGGTTATGGCCTAATCTCCCTATATTCTTCCATGCATAGGGAAGGCCCGTGCCCCAGCAGTGGGGACATCAAAGGGCTGGTGATGATGATGATGGCCGTAACCCACCACGCTGGCCCAGTGCAGATTGGGTGGGTGTTAACGATAATTGGAGGGATTCGAGATAATACACTTTTCGTCCAATTATTCATCCAGTGACCGGCCCTAGCGAACATTGGTTAGTTTACACAATGGACTTATCTACACTCTTCTATTTAAGCAACGGCCTAGCATCAGCTGGCAAAATGTGGGTGTTATTTCACCTTTGCTTATGCACACGTTTGGGAACAAAGGCTTAATTTATGTGTGTTAGTAAGTTATTCATACATTCGTTTCATTTTCCGGCAACAGAATTCAAAATGTGACGAACGACCCTGTGTGTAATAAAATATAATTAGTCACATTTTAATTAATTTCCCCTCCGCCTCTCCGTGAAACAAGGCTTATTTTATGAAATCACTTTAAAGCTGATATTATTACTCAAGCAGAGTTCGTCAATAAAACGATGAGATTATTACTCTTAGGGCCTGTTTCACTATCGACAAGTAAGTTCGAAGTAGCTTACTTTTCAGTTCAATTGATATATATTTCATATAACAACTGTCAAATGATCTGCGAAGTAAGCTACTTAGAACTTACTTGTCGATTGTGAAACACGCCCTAAGCGTTTATTTTTTCATTGAACCTTTAATTTGAATATCAATTATACCAACAGTAATAGACTGAATAAACACCCTCGGACCGATAACATTAATTTTTATACAATAGGAAAATACTAACCAAACAGGACTTTGTTCACAATAAAACCTAAGTAAATATGCTAGGTCCCATGTAATAGGTGGCGATCCTATTGCCATTTATCGGGCACAAAAGTCGCAGTACATTGCTAGGTGGTATAAGAGGAACGCTGCTGCCCATTCCTCATCACTGATTTATCCTTAGTCCGACACCCGCGGGAGAGATTTGGGGTGGTGACAGTTGTATTCTACTCTGCCGTCACCACACGGCTTTTTATTAATGACACTCCTAATAATTAATTACTAATAATTTAGGTATCCGTCGTGAAGCTCTTAATGAGAAAATGTGTAAGTAAATGTCCGAAGCGGGATTGGCAGAGGTAAATTAACTCCAACGTTTCCACGGTCCTATAAAATAGAGAGTGAATCTATAGCCATCAATCGGGATGTGACTGATGAAATGAATAAAAGAGGCATTCTCTTTTGTTTCATATCATCCATGGCAGTATCACTGCGTCAATCCTAGATAAGCTAGGAACAGGGCAGGCACGATAATGATGACTATGCCTTTGAAATAAAACAACTTTTACGGATAAGACTCGCGTATGATTTGGTGTTTGGCATATTAATTATTTAACCCGACGTTTCGATCACTTTACAGTGGCCGTGGTCACGGGGGGACTAAAGATGACAGGTGTCCTCACAATAAAGTAATAGGATGATACATCTTACATACGGCAAGATGTATCATCCACCTTACGTCCTTAATCAACTAAGGATAAATCTACCTTTTAACGAATATATTGCTCTTAAGAACTTGAGATCTAAGCCAGAATTAACTATCCTCCGTGCGGATAAAGGTAATGCTAGGGTTATCATGGACACGTCAGATTATAATGATAAAATAAGTCTTATATTATCGGATGACGAGACCTACAAACACGTTAAGTGCGATCCAACTAATAAAATATTGAATAAGACCAGTGATCTTGTCAAAGCTCATACCGAATCACTAAATCTCGAAACCAATTACCTTCTCCCTACGTGCGTAAAACATCCAAAACGGTATGGGATGCCGAAAATACACAAGGACAAGGCTCCGCTGCGTCCTATTGTGAGCCAAATCGACTCACGAAACTTACCGATTGGCCCAGTACGTAGCTAGAATACTTTCACCACTTAGGTAACACTAGAGGTAACACTAGAGCTTATGTGAAGGATTCCTACCATTTTGTTAGTGATATTAAACACCCACATGTTGCTGACAATGAAACCATGGTTAGTTTTGATATACAGTCATTATTTACTTGCCTACCGGTCCATGATTGTATAGAAATTATTAAAAGGAAACTAGTAGATAATAACATGCCTATTGCACATGCAGATCTCTTCGAACACTGTTTAACATCTGGTTGTTTATTGTGGAGAGAGGAATTTTACATGCAAATAGATGGTGTAGTAATGGGCTCCCCGGTGTCACCCATAGTTGCTGATATCTTTATGGAGGACTTTGAGGAGAGGGCCTTGAGCACATCACCTATAACACCCAGGTTCTACAAGCGGTATGTAGACGATGCCTTCACAATATTGCCAACTAATCAAATATCTGCATTTTTATCACATCTCAACTCCATTCACCCCAAAATGCAATTCACTATGGAGTTGGAGGCAAATAATAAGCTAGCCTTCTTAGATATATTAATAATCAGGAATCCTGACCATAGCTTGAGCCACACAGTGTATTGGAAAACTACCCATACTGATAGGTACCTCAATGGTGACTCTCACCACCATCCCAGTCAGCTATCTACCGTGGGCAAATCTTTGTTTCAGAGAGCGCACGGCATCTGTGACAGTCAACACCTGGCATCAGAACTAAATCATGTTAAGCAAGTACTGCGGAGTAATAAACTGCAAGTACCAAAGCCCTGTCGCAGAGGTCGAGTGAAACCGGCAACAGTCGAACGTCAACCTGCTGTACTACCTTACTTGAAGGGTGTCACTGACAAGATTGGGAACATCTTGAAGCGTGCTTCCATTAAAACTTATTTCAAGCTGCTGAAGAAGATCAACCAATTTCTGGTTGATCTTCATCAAGATGCAGGAATTTACAAGCTAGATTGTGACTGTGGCCTCTTTATATAGGCCATACAAAGAGAAGTATAGGGACCCGGGTAAAAGAACACATTGCTGATGTGAAACATGGGCGCGAAACAAAATCTGCAGTATGTGAACATGCCTTAGACGGACCCAACCATTATTTATTTAAGATTTGACAAACCGCAAATTCTAGCAAAAGAGAAACGATATATACCTAGAATGATACGTGAAGCTATTGAAATCAAGAAACATCCAAACTTCAATAGGGATAATGTTTGGAACATACCACCTGCTTGGGACCCAATTATTACATACATACATACATACATAAATCACGCCTATATCCCCGAAGAGGTAGGCAGAGGTGAACTAGCACCCACGTTTCGCCAATTATGTTAGGTCCCATGTAATAGGTGGCGAGCCTATTGCCATATATCGAGCACAAAAGTGTCGCAGTACATTGCTAGGTGGTATAAGAGGAACGCTGCTGCCCATTACTCATCACTGATATATCCTTAGTCGCCTTGTACGACACCCACGGGAGAGATTTGGGGTGGTGAAAATTGTATTCTACTCTGCCGTCACCACACGGCCAATTACCCAATTATTAGAATAATTAAATCCCAACACCGTCCTCATACTGCCAAAAACAATGATACTGTAAGTTCTGTTTGTGTAAATCGGAACACCTAAAATATCAAATATTATGACGGTAGTTAATTATTACTTTAATGTGAAGACACCTGTCATCTTTAGTCCCCCCGTGACCACGGCCACTGTAAAGTGATCGAAACGTCGGGTTAAATAATTAATATGCCAAACACCAAATTATACGCTAGTCTTATCCGTAAAAGTTGTTTTATTTCAAATGTGTAGTGCTCGTGCAAATATAAGAAAACATTAGATGACTATGCCGTCAACACGCGACTGTCGTTTACAGTAAAAAAGTAATTCAAATAAACAGAATCCATCCTTGCTAGTAGCCTTATGTAGAAAACATTTTTATCCACGTTTCACTTTATCTCCGGTATATCTTTAAAAATGTCGACGAGTTCTTTCTTAGACGCGGATGCAATTGGCAGTTTTATTTTTCTTATCAAAAACATATTTTACAGAATCTACTGGACATTTCTGTTCTGTAAAATAAACGGAAAGTTTTTTGTTGCAGCAAGAGTACCTACTTACCGACATTTATTTTCATAAATAGTGGTTACACACATACATACATAAATCACGCCTATTTTTCCTTCAGGTGAATTAACACCCACGTTACGTCAATTTTGTTAGGTACCATTAATAAGGCATCCATAGAGCCTATTGCCATAGATATTGGGGGTTGTGACAACTGTATGTTGCTCTGCTGTCACACCACGGCTACAGCACGGATCGTTCATTGAAATAAAGCACAATTTAGGAGACATGAAAACCTACTGCAACAGTGTCTACTCTATACACAAGTGGTAAACAAAAGAACGTTTCTATCGAACAAATGTCAATTTTGACAACTACTCTTACATTTGATAGGAGTAATACCTACGTCAGTTTCATATATTTTTATCATAATCGTTCGAATAGATAAGCCACAGCCATGAATTAGGCCCCGTGCTCGCTACATAAAAATTCGGGATTATTAATTATATTGTGGTAACTTTGGTACGTTACAAACTCTAGGTGGAACTTGGAACAATGTTCTCTAAGAAATAAAGACACTTGCGTCGCCTCCCGAAATTTATTTTATAGCATTCTTCACGGCTTTACGATCTGCTGTAGAAATTCTGAATGCTTTCCTTATTGGTCTGAAGGAAATAAAATTCTGACTGGGCATGGAAAATAAACCCAATTGGCTATGTTTTAATTGATTCATAAATATAAACATCAGATAACCTTATTGAAAAATGATTATTGCTACTTTAAATAAAGAAATTAGTAAGACATTGTATTGGTGAATTTTGTATTTTTTCGTCTTGTTTCGTTGGTTTAGTCAATTTAAATTAGACTTCATCATAGGCTTCGATCTTAAAACAAATTTGTTTTTGTAATTTACTTAGGGCCAGTTTTTTGATGCATAGTTAACTCAACCAATTATTTAAACATTGTTACTAATATTTTAATATCAGAATGATATTTAACAATAAGTAAGAATATCAGTCTGATATTTAAACATTAGTTACCATTTATAAGAATTGGTTGAGTTAAACTATGCCTCAAAAAACCGGCCCTAAATCTGTTATCGTAAGCCTTGTGGTGACGGCAGATCAGAATACAATAGGGATGATGACACTAACAAATAATCACTGATATAATGATTTATAATAATTATTTAGGTTACGAAGATTCGTTAATAGTCACTTGTTATCAGATTATACTTGTGATTGATATTTATTTTATAAAAATAAAAGTACATAACCTAGCAATCCGCCATATTTGCTAAAACGCCGTGTGACGTCATTATTTAGTTATCTCCATTTTGACATTTAATTTGCCAATCAAATTCACTAGTTTATTATAGAAACTGGTCTTTTTACGGAATAGTGACGTCACACAGACGCCATTGCTATTTTTGCGTTATGGCAGACATTTTAAATTGCATCAATCAAAACATGTTTTTTTTTTCATCAAAATCGAAAGTTTTTACAAAAATTTAATTTATTTTGGGTTAAGTAGACACGTAAGAAAAACATGGTGTAGTTTTTCAAAATTAGTCATCATGCCTATTGTCGTCA
The DNA here is from genome assembly GCA_963931975.1 of Cataclysta lemnata. NCBI lineage: Eukaryota > Metazoa > Arthropoda > Insecta > Lepidoptera > Crambidae > Cataclysta > Cataclysta lemnata. The sequence goes on from OZ008339.1 coordinate 13,731,992, forward strand.
CCCGACATCTCAGCAAAGCCCTTGTTATATCATTTAGTAATATTATATAATGTACACCTCCCACCTCTTATTACTCATTGCTGTCTTTACTCTTAGTCGCCTTGTACGACACCCACGGAAGAGATGGGGGTGGTGGCAATTGTATTTTACTGTGTCGTCATAACAATATTGAAGACGGTGTTTTATAGCTCACACTGCATTTTATAACCAATGGAAGCTCTTTAAAAACGCCTCCCTTTCAATCCGGGTTGTGTTCTGTGCCAAATTTCATATAAATAATTGTATTCGAGCCGAACAAACAGATATACGGCTTGATTTATATGAAAACGGCATTCGATGCTATTTTGTTTGGGAACGACATGATATATTTCTTCGGCTTTTATATTGTGAATAGGAGTTTATGCTTTGAGATACGGACTTATACCTACGTCATTCTAAATGTGCCTATTCTCTTATCTCAGATAGAACTTTTACCTTAATGTATTAGACATAAAGTATATATATATATATATATATATATATATATATATTTATATTATATTTTTTTTTAATTAGCAGATGTGGTAACCCGACATGTACAGATATGTCGGACTAGTTAACCTACTAGAGCAGGTATTCCCTGCTGTAGTAGTTAAACTTGAAGTGACTCCATAAAATATATAGGCGAGTATTAAACAAGAACCCTTTTGAGGCAACGCCACTTAATCTCAAATTATTAGCTCACAACTTGTAACATTTTGGTAAACTTACTCGCTGTTCAGTGAGTAAGGCCTTTGTTGTAAAATTAATTGACTTAAAAGAGACATCTTAAATGTTTTGATTAACCTCCTCGCATACATCAGTGAGTTGAATAATACCCTGATTGGATACTACACAATAGACTATAAAGAAACGTTGTTGAAGATGATGACATTATTTCTTGGACAGAATCCAACACCGTTAATATCCCAAACATTTGATAGATGTCGTAAATGTACAAAAAATGGTACAGCAGAATTCGTTGTTATTAAGCTTCTTAAACTACTGTAAGCTGTGGCTCAAGTTTTCTAATGAACAGCGCGCATATTCGAGTGAGACGACTAAGCTGCTATGGAGTTCATTGACGAGAAACTAATTCAAGTGTATAAATTAGTTCCTGGCAGTAAGTGAGATGATTTACAGTCGACACAGTAATTGCCAACGGCGTAATTTACTGAAACTACCGCCATTAATTTGTCGATGGCATTTTGTGGGATCTGATCAAGATTTGGATTGTTTTATGAAGATCTTAAAAACGGCTTGAAAATTCTCGGGTTTTGTTCAAGATAGCGTCTATTTTTGGGGCTAGGTAACAATTTGGGCGATTGAGTAATTGCAGGTTGAACTGTTGACATCACTAACGAACCAACACTGCCTTTCTTAAACAAACCTTACCGCCTCGACAACTATACGACATTAGTGGCATTATTTGCCTTGCATCATGGGTGATCTACCGCCAATTATTATTCTCCGTCAGATTACCAGAAACAGATAGAATTTCACACTCGGTTTATATAAACACTTTATATCAAACACCTTAAGTTGAAAATGCATTGAAAATTTGACAATTAATAGGACAAGTCATAGTAAGGCTAAAATAATTTCCGTTATTGACCCTAGTATTTTAAAATTTTCATTTCACAAGTAAACATGCATTTCAATTTTGTATTTTATTTTCACTGGCCGCAAACGTTAATAGGAGCTACCGAATCATTGTCGAGTGCCGTGTGTACGGTTGCCCGATCAAAGTTGCTTTGCCTTTGGTATAGCCTATATAGAGCGAAGGTAAACTTACTGATCCCGTTCGAAAGGGAGTTTGTTTTGTATCAATTGCGGACTCTGAATATTGATTTTTGCCTTTGAGGACACGTTACAAACACTTTTTGTTTTCTACGCCACGTCTTTATGGTCAAAATTAAATAAATTGTGGATTTATTTGATAATAATATGTAAGAAAATGTAAGCTGATATCGTCTCTTTATTTAGACTGATAATATGATAAATAAAATCAAGTGAATCTCAGATTATAATAGACAAGCAAAGCTGCAATCAAATATTAAGGATAATAATAAATTTATTTACAGGCCATGTATGTGGTGACGGCAGACCAGAATACATTGTCATCACCCTCAATCTCTCCCGCTGTGTCGTACAAGGCGACTAAAAGTTAACACAGCGATGAATAATAGGCAGCAGCATCTATTACCACCGAGAAATATACTGCGATTTACGTGCCCGTTAGATGGCAATAGGGTCACTTCCTAATACTTGAGACCTAGCATAGTTGGCAAAACGTGAGTGTTAAATAACCTCTACACCTACAGGTTTATTTACATTGATATCCAAATTCAAATATTTTATTTCATGCCACATTATGTGTTATAATATAGATGTATTCTCGTCTGGCGCCACCACAACAAAACAAAATGTAATCACCATTCCTACTATGAATATAACAACGACATATCAACAATCAATAAAATAGTATCGCCCTACAAATAAAGTTTGCTTTCCACTGGCATAAGCCACGAGGATTCCATAGTAAGGATTATATTCTCAGTGGTGTAAATTTGATTTGCCGTTTCAATGCTTCAATGGATCTTACCCTCATATAATTTAAGGAGCAGCACAAACGCTTCTGATAAAATTCGCTCTTCACAATTTCCATGAAATCCGTGATATAAATGTTTGATTTCTCTATTAACGTAGGTAACTTGATTTTATTTGAATATTATGATAGGATCTCAAATGGAATCTCATTTAACTTTTAAAATACGTAACACACTTCAAATATTTTTTACGAAAATCAAAGCAAATAAAATTACTAACATCGTAACTAGCCTTTTATATCGACACCTGCAAGGAACAACATCGTAACTCATTTTTAGTAACTTTACAGGAGAGCGCCTCAAAGTTTTAAAAAAATCTCGCGGATTTTGCTTAAGCCTTATTGCCATACCATTTTATGAAATGAAGTTGACTCTTTAATTACAATGTTTAATAGTTTCTAAAATCTGTACCCAAAGAGCTTAAGACCCAGAAGTCAGTGCAAAAAAATTGGAATTTTTTGTATAGATTGTAACTAAAAACTGACAAAAAGTGAGTTACAATGTTGTTCTTTGCAGGTGTCGATATGTTACCACTGGTGGGGTACAGCCCTATGGATGGAAGATCATAGGGAGAACGGGCCATAACCCACTATTCTGGCCCCGTGCGTGCTGATTAGTATACTAATAACCCTTTAAACTGGTGCAAAAATGTTACAGTGCCATCTGTAATAAACATTTTGAACTATTTTAGTCGTTGTTGTATTGGATCAATGTTGCTTTTTAAGTTACAGATTAATTTCATGTGATATTATTTTGAAATACAAATCTGAATCTAAATATACACACGACTTTCCATGCAATTATATTATTTTTGGAATATCTAAAAATGGTTTTCGGCCATTCTCAAATTAACATATATTAATATTATCATTGTCAGTGCAGAGAAAACTCGGCAGACCTTTATTTCAAATTGCTCCTAAATTAATTCACCCAGTGAATCACGGGAACATTATATTCAACGTATTTTAGGTTCAATTATATGATCAGCTGAATAGGACGATTCATCGCAAGTCATAAAGCTACTTCTCTTTATCCTTCACTAAGCTTCCCAACAATTCTTCACTGTGCACTAAGTCTGTGAAGTATAAATCTTGTAAATAAATGGTAGATTCCACGTTATGGAAGTGGCTTGTTAGCTCTCAGATGTTCCGAACAAAACGAATAAAACATATCCCTGATTCACCCGTTGCAGACATAACATTGTTTGGTGTGATGTTAGAACGAGGCTGCAACTGAGACAATAGCGGATGGCGGATAAAAGTTTATTACGAAATATTTATACTTTTTTTAAGCCAAAAGGGAGGATCGAGTTACGGGTCTTAAAAACTGACCAGAAAATAAAAATAGAGTTGATTTACACTTTTGTGTGAGAATACTGATCATTACAAATTAATGTTATGCATTTTGCTATTAATGTACTTTTTAAAGGACGCCACACTAAATTATTATACAATCGATTTTCAACCTTATCATTGACATAACGCGCAAAGTTGATTGTGAAAATAAGCTCGTCGAGAAAGTAATAAACAAAATATACTATATTTCGAAAAAAATCTGCTAAACTCACAGCAACTTGTGCAATATTAATCTTGGTAGAGATTAAAATCTACAGTATCATTCACAGCGATCGAGAACTCCCTGGAGCGTCTGTCGGGGAGGTATTCCTGTGGAAGGTATTACGCGATATGTTATTCTGCTTGTAGCTGAGACTGGGGGAGCTAGATGAATTGGATTTTCGATAGACGAAAAAGGTTCTCGTTCAATGAATATTGGTCTTTAAAGTGTTGTAGGTATTACAAAGAAATAGAAATATTTCGAAAAATTATGCCTTAATCCGCAATAAAACTTTTCTGACCTCTTCTCCTAAAAAAACGATATTTCTTAAAATAATACCATTGTTCATACAAAGAATTGTTTTTATAAGTATAAAAGAAAGAATAATGTAGACATGCTTAAGAAGCCAGACCATAGGATTTATAAAACATTAACTATTTCTTTATTACAAAGAAAAAAAGTTCGAAAAACTACAGTCTTGATGCTCAAGGCTGTAATTTTTTTAACTTTTTCTTTCTTTTTCTTTGCAATAATTTTTATTACATTTATGATCCAATCAAAATTTATTATTTTCTCTATTGAAAAAAGGTAGCATTTGAGTGAGAGTGCTTATTAGAAGAAAAATAATTGTCTTCTGTTTTTATCCACCGGCGATACGTTTTGAGTAATTAAATGTATGTATAACAATTGTTTGTAGTGAATTGTGAATTGACAACATTTCAAAAATGACAACCTCCCAAAATAAAAATACCGTTTCTTTATTTTCCAACCCTGACTTCGAAAATAATTTTATTAAATTTTTTATTACTTATTTACAGAGAAAAAAAATAAAATGTAAAAAACATGCGATGACGTCACGGTCGTGGATGTATAAATTAAAACGTTTGCCTTCCTAGATGGAAGAATAAAAAGTTATCATAGACATGATAGCAGACGTCAGTCATAAATCAAATCCAATGTCATTAATTGTCATCGTCGAAATTAATATTATTCAAGGAGCAATAAATTAAACTCCTTCATAAACTTTAATTTAAAACGTATTTTACTTTAAAATAAATTTTAAACATTTCAGATAAAATGTTTTTATTTTCGACACCGGAAACGCCAGTTCGTCAATTTTGACAAGTGATCTTTTTATTTTTCGAGTCAAGAGTGATTTCGCCATTCGTCCACGACAGTTACGTCATTTGGCGCTTACGTCTGTTTAGAATGACCGGTATTTCAATCATGATTTTTTGTATGAAAACGACGGAATTTAAAAGAAATAAAAAATATGGGTGTCTTCATTTTCGGTTTAATTTCATATAACATCATAATAAAGGTATGTTGAAAAAATTAAATGTTGTCAATAGCACTGATACGCTCGTAAACATTCACTCAGTCGCGGCAGTAAAATAAGGATGCAAAATGGTTGAATCTGTCGAGCAGGTGTATTGCCTGCTTATTTAAAAACGTCGACGTGTATTCAGACTGTATTGGGAGTTAAACTTAGCTTAGGCACGTCCTAAGACGCGTGTTTATAAATACACTGACTAGCAATATATTTTATTAGTTCACTTAATGGATTAAACAGTTGCACATTAACCTAATTGGCCGTGTGGTGACGGCAGAGTAGAATACAATTGTCACCACCCCAAACCTCTCCCGTGGGTGTCGTAGAAGGCGACTAAGGATAAATCAGTGATGAGGAATGGGCAGCAGCATTCCTCTTATACCTACCAACTAGCAAAGTACTGCGACTTTTGTGCCCGATAAATGGCAATAGGCTCGCCACCTATTACATGGGACCTAGCCTAATTGGCGAAGCGTGGGTGCTAGTTCACCTCTGCCTACCCCTTCGGGGATATTGGCGTGAATTATGTATGTATGTATGTATGTACATTAACCTAATTAACAAACTAAATCACTCTTAAAACACCACTTTAACTTAAATATTACTTCGTCTCTTTCAGTCGAACTGTGTTAACGCTATGATAAAAAGACACCCGTGATTTTTAGTTTGGTTAAGCTGTTTTAAAACTGATTTTGTTTTTATTGCTTATAGCCTATATAACGTGGTTATAATCTGCTTTTACGGCAGAGCAGGACATAGCTTTCACTAACACTTTAACGGTCGTTATTTTTTTGTTTAAGTACATACAAATATGAATTAAAATGAATTATTATTGTGCGAGTTATGCTATAAAGCTGATGGATGGGGATATGAGATGACTAGTGACCGTAGGAGTGGTGGAAGTGGAAATACTGTGCCGACCTCAAATATGATGGGATAAGGGCAGGGTGATGATGATGATGATGACCACCTCTGCACACCTCTAAGGGGTAAAGCGTTACTTAATGTGTTTTTGATATATTTATTTTATAATTATGTAAGTAGGTAAATAAAATATGCTTATTTTCGTAACTGTAACGCTAGCGCTTAGAAAATGCTTAGTGTTAAAATAAATGATTATATTTTGCAACGATGGCTTAGTATAAGTTAGAAAATATAACTTCTGTACATGCAGCTGGGGCCAACGTCTTAACGCGCCTCTTACGAGATAGTGCACAAAACCGCGATGAAACATTATTATATCTGCATTGTCTTTGTGTCTCATCCATAAAATGAATATGAAGCGTGCCGGAGAAAAGAAATGTTGGCATCATCTTTTTTATCATTCTACCCTACACAATATACCAATCAATCATGCCCGGCTCTATATCATCTATAATTATGGAGCTAATTCCTGGACTTGAAATGACTTCAGAATAAGCCACAATCTCTTGAATAGTGCTAATATCTATGGAGATGTGAAGAAATGTATGGCAGTCAATGAGAGCACAAAGATCTCAGGTCGCAGCGCCTGAAATAATAAAAAAAGGTCCTATAACATAAAAATACTGAAAAATTGCTTCAAAGGAGACAGCTATATAGTTATCTACCGCTCCATCTGCTCTTAGTACTGGCCTTTGTTTAAAAGCAAAAAGTGGCCTTTTCCTTTGCACCTCGATCAATTCTGCTTAAGCCTCCTAAGAAAGTAGCGTTCTCTTCGGGATCGCTATAAAACACTTTAAAGTATCCGAGTAAGCCAGCAGCTTTTGATTTTGGTAAAAGTTCCTTCAGACAACGCAGGGTAGCGCAGATAGCTTATCCTGTTATGATGATAAACTCCTTGAAGCCAGGGTTGTTGTCGTGGGAATTTGCGAATAAATTATTACAAACAAAAATGATCATATTATAATGCACCTGTCATGCACCAATCATTATTATATACCTCTGCATATCCCTTCGGCGATGTATATAATATAAAACATTGTCAGCAAAATTTTGATACATACATAGGTACATAAATCACGCCTATATCCCCGAAGGGGTAGGCAGAGGTGAACTAGCACCCACGTCTCGCCAGTTATGTTAGGTAAAAATTTTGATATAGAGTTTAAATCCCCGCGATCCTCAATCTAGAAGGATGCCTAAACCGCTCGCTCAACGCTCGGACGGACGTGAGTTAATTCGATGAAATTTCACTAACCATTCAACTTTCACGTCGTACGCAATATCGAAATGCACATAAAATTCTACAATCCGCAAAAGGATTTTTTAGAAATACCGTGCAGTAAGTTGAGCTTCGGTTTTGTTTTTAATATTGGTTTACATTAATAAATTTTACAAAAAAATAAGTACATATCTAATAGACGTTAGTTGATTCTACGAGATTTTTTAACCATTCAACCATAGTGTGAAAGTTGAATGGTTAGAGAAATTTATGTTTACAGAAGGACATAGTTTTTCTATTTTTCAAAGCTAAGATGACGAAGGCTACAGGAAATTGTGAAATTTATCTTAACTATTTAACTTTGCCTTAAAAGTATTAGTTTTTTAGTTCAGAAAAACGACATGCCCGGACTATATCTGTTTAGGCGATTCCGAATCTCAAAGAAACGAGTGTTAATGGTCGTTAACTACCATGAAAAGTTGCATCTCAGAATAGCGACACTAACAGTCGAATCAACATCGGAATCCTCTAACGTCCCCTACCTCGATAGCGTTAGCTTACTAATTTCGAAGTCAAGAAAAATGACCCGAGTAGCAGGTGAACCGTGCTCTAATAACAAAACAACGGCCTCCCGTTTCGAATAAAGTTATGGTTATTACCGTACTATCCGGTAGAAAACGCTTAGTAGGGGATTTACGAGATTCCCTTCTATAAACACGAAGATTTTTTACAATGATTCATTGGGAGTAGATAAACACATTTGTTTGGTAATGATATTTGAAGAGATTCTCAGAAATTTTAATTTTTCCGACTTATCCCCAAGGGGTTGGCAAAAATATATAAGCACTCACGTTTCGCCAATTATGTTAAATCCCATATATGGCGAGTCTATTGCCATCTATTGGGCATATTAATTACAGTATATTGCTAGATGGTATGAGAGGAACGTTACTCAATCTTAATTTAATATTTGGAACTTATTGTTTGAAAATAGCACGTCAGTTTACCACAAACTTCAACATTTCTCAACTCATTTTGAACTTCACAACAAACATATTTTGAAACGCGTATTAAAATTTATCACTGAAGGGGTAAGCAGAGATGAATTAACGCCCACGTTTCTATCTAGATGGGTGATATAATAGTCGCGCTGTACCACAGCCGAGGGAAGGTGGTGACAGTTGCATTCTGCTCTGCTGTCACAACACGGCAAATGTTTCAAATTGTAATTGTAAATGGATAAACAAATAAATTTTCAGAACACAGCCATCGCCAAAGTATTCCTTACTACCAAGAAGTGAAGCTTACAAAACGACTGTAAATTGAACGCGGGAATTCCCCAGATTTTTAGGTTTATTCAACTCGGGCATCTTAATCAAGTTTATAAACGATATAAGATTACCCTCGCACTTAAGCGGATAATGTTCACGAGAAGTGGGCCAGTGAAACTGCTAATGATAGCTTCGAATCTAAGTGGCTTTGTTGGTGGGCTTTTTCGATGCGCCGTTATTTATTGGGCTGAATTAATCCTTTTTCCGCGGACGACTGCCAAGGAGTTGATTTCGAGTCAATTTATTTCTTCAGCCCATTGAGAAAATTTCGTTTCTTAGTTTAATTTTCGACTCGCGCCTGCTCTTGGCAAAGACTTAATATTGACTGGAAATTTTATTGTAGACCATCCATCATCATGAGAAATATGAAAATTGGATTTACGCGTCCATGTTTTAGATTGAACTTTAAATTGTTTAAGGCGCCGCATGGTGATGGCAGGTCAGAATACATTAAACACAAGTTCACTACCTCTTTCAGATTCTGGGAGTAAATGTGACTAAGGAAGTTTTTTTAGCCTGAGCTTATCGTCTCAAATGACACCTTCTACGTTTCACTGTTATACATGATTAATTCTATAATTTATTAGTAAATGCAACTTAAAATATAAACTGATATAAACTAACTGCTCATACTGTTAATGGTATTAAGAAAAACTAGCACCTTTGTCACATTATGTCACACCTCACCATAAAGTGGACTTTTTCGCCCGCTACGCGTACGAAAAATCCCACTTTCTTTCGTGACAGGCCCGCGGTAAAACTATGATTTTACCTCGGGCGATAAAAAACAAGGTCTCAAATCGCACATTATCGCCCTCGCCTTCAGTTTGGGCGTCAAATACGTGCGATCTGAGACATTCTTTGTTTTATCGCCCTTGGTATATTTCATACTATTTTACCTGTTATTACACAATATAATATAGAAAAATCTGTAATTTTTCCCGCCAATGTATATTTATACTAAAATGTTTGTTTTTGCTTAAGACTAACTAATTCTACATAAGCATTTAAGGTATTATCGCCAACGCTTCGTAATTTACCCGAAATAACAAGATCCTTTTAATATAATAATTCCATGAGCAACAAATCCGTACTTGTAAGGGTTGAAATCATGTCAAAAGCCTCCTTGAATATTCAAGGCCGCATCGTCAATATCTCAATATTATATTAATTTGCACTGCTAATGAGCGTCACTAATTGAAAAGGGGGGAATTATACTAAAATATTCCCCAGTAGAAGGTCACAGCGAACGGAATTATGAATTTGTTATTGTTCTGGCAATTTATCCTGGAGATGTTTTCAGAAAATTGTTTCGTTAGAAGAGAAATTTCGGAAAAATGTAGGCGTTAGTTTATTGAATAAGCACTGAAGGGACCTAATTGGAATCCCTGCCTACTATTTTAGATTCGACCTCGCACTACCAGATAAGCTGGTAGCTTTATTGTGTACTTTTATATTACGAAAAAGTGTGTTACAGATCGTGGCACACTTGTTTGCTCTTGATTTATGTCATAGAGTACGGTAGCCGGGTACGGAGTCACGGCTCAGTATCTGTGGCGGTCAATGTCCACCAATCCCATTTGGTATCTGAATCTGCTTTCATTCACACCTAAGTCTAGCCCAAAGTTTTTAACGATTTTAAAACGCTTAATGTATCATAATAATATAAACTACCATCAGGACCGGCCTTTTAAAGTGCCCACTGTTGGGCCACAGGCCTTCCCTATGGATGGAAGAATATAGGGAGAATGGGTCATAACCCACCACTATGGCCCAGTGCGGGTTGGTGGGTATTAATGACTGCAGATGCAACCGGGGCCAACGGCGTAACGTGCCTTCCGAAGCACATAGGAACTCGAGCTAATGAATTTTTGGTCACCCATCCAATGACTGGCCTTAGCGAAAATTGCTTAGTTTACGCAATCGCAGGTCGAGCACGCTACGCCACTGCGCTAGCGAATTCCTCTAATGACCTTTATGATCATACAAATATTTGTCAATACCATAATTTGAACCTGGTACCCAGAAACAAAACGAATTTGTAATATAGCTGTTTTCCAATAAAAAAAAATTCAAAAAGTAGGTACCTAGCAGCAGATACTTTACTTGCACGCTGACGAAGGCTTCAATGTACTGCAGCAATGTACTGTGTGTCAAAAATCCGGCTCGACAAATGCGCGTCTCTCGTCTCGTTTATGCAGCAAAACTAGATTTGGTGCACCTAAAACTGATACAGACGAAAGTTCCGACCACGGAACGAATGCAAACTCATCGGGAGATTTATTACGGTTTTGAGCGGTCTCTAGTGGCGATGGGGTTTTTTAATTGGTCAGCTTCGGGTGTTTCTGGTGCACTTTGATGCATTTGGCAATTCAAATTTGAACTTAAGCCTGCTTAGGCATACAGTTGAAAATTGGTTTAGATTATTCAGCTGCTTGTGGTGCCACGACTAATGATAAAAAAGTGACGAGGAACGGACAGCAGCGTTCCTGTTATAGTTAGTTGGAGTGAGCTGTTTTCGCACTTCCATATATTGAAACGCTACCCAAAGTTAGAGTCCTGCTTAACATTTAAGTATTGTAAATATTGACGTTTTTCAATAAAAATTCTTACAGGCAATACCTATCAGAATTCCATTTCACTTTATAAGCAGTTTTTGAGTAGCGTTTCAGTATTCGGGGCTTTGCCTGTTTATTAGGCCGCTGTGGGTGTCGCCTGTATTTCTTCTAATTGAACCAGCTCAGAGTGGCCAATCTATCCTATGTTTGGGATGACAGCGTTCCAATACTGCTCAATGTTTTGGTTTAGGTTATACAACCAACAGACTACTCAATAGGTACCTACGTTATTTTTTCGCTCCCAGGCCGCCAGCATAAGGGATTTTATACTATAACTCAGTAATTACTTAATGTGATTTTATATTTGCCGTGCTTTCATATTTGCCCGAGTACTATACATTTTAAATACAACATCGAACCGTCGGAATAAATTCAATATGTAAACATCAAAAATAAACGAGACTTAACTCCGTTATGCTGTTTTATTTCGATAATTACAATTATGTTTTTATATTTACCGAATTATTTGTATAGGATTACACACGATGCTCCGCTGGAACGTGTTATATGCAGAAATTGTTGAACCATATAGAAAGACTAAAACCTTTATTCCTGAGATTTTATTGACACATGCATTTTCATGTCAGTTATGTATATAGTCAATACATGGAAGAGACTCTAATGGTAATATGCTTGAAATGCTCCTCATTATTTATTTTATAAAGCCCCTAATCACCTTGTATGACATAGAAGTAATGAAATTTTATTATTATTTCTAATCAGCAAGGTCAAAAAATCAGTTTTTTTACCACCCAATCCATACTGGTTCAGAGTGGTGGGTTATGGGTAGCATTTTCCCTATATTCTTTCGTCCATAGGGAAGTCCAGTGCTTCAACAGTGGGGACATTAAAGGGCTAGTGATGATGTGAGTTGAGATGATGAGAGCTCTCTCAAAGAGCTTCTTGTCCAATAAAAAAACAGCTTTACCCAACATTTACGATAGGAAGGTGCGAATTCTCGAACCAAAAATCAAATTACTTCAAAGTCCACTGAACGAATTACGCCAGCTTGAAAACTAACCAATTTAATTCATTTGTCCTCAGAAGCTGGCGGCCTCCGTACCACGGAACTTCGGATAACGCCTCGAGTCGCTCAAAAAGGCAGAAACGTTACTCTGGCCTGCCTTTACCAGAACCACGATTACGGAGTTTATTCCGTAAAGTGGTACAAGGGCGCCCAGGAGTTTTATAGGTACTCTCCTTTGGAGTATCCAAACACGAGAGTGATGCCGGTCAATGGAATTAAAGTTGATGTAAGTATGTGGCGTCTGCATATAATATAAATCAAACATAAATCACGATAATATCGATAATCTTCTAGGGCCCTACTCGAGAGGTTTTTCAACACCCACTTTTCACCAGCTTATTAAAGGTTCCTTGTAATAGGGGGTGAAACTATTGCCATTCACCGGGAACTTTAATTGCAGTTAGCACTAGATGTTGCACCAGGAACGCTGTTGCTCAACCCTATTAGATAATATTATCCGATAATTTCGATAATATTATAATACTTAATAGGTACTTTCAATGATAGTAAGAGACCTCGCAAGCATTTTGAAACAGCGGTAAATTATGTTTCTATTTATTTATGATAAGATTGCTAAAGTAAAATTGTTGGCATTGATCTAAATAGTTTAAAAATAGCACCCTAGACACCGTTGACACCCTAGCAAATGAAGTGTCGACACGAATAATGCATTACGACATACAACTTAAGGTTGGTTATCGTTAAAACTCGCATACGTTCGACCTATCCAGCTGTATTCTATTGGGACCTAAGCCTCCGTACGGTAGGTCGGCACAAAACTTGTACCCTTGCCAAGCACTATATCGATCCAGTTGGCTTGGTTTGGCCAGTTTGACAAAACATAATATCTTATTTTGACAGTGACGGGATGGATTGCTTCTTTTCTTCGTCTAGTTTGATACAGTACCGTATTTTCTTGACTTTTTAAACACATACATACATAAATCACGCGTACATCCTCAAAGGGCAAGCAGAGGTCGCATGGGAAGTCGCAGTACATTGCTAGGTGGTATAAGAGTGTAACGGTGTGGTGGTGTGGCCCTGGTGACCGGGTATTGTAACGTGGTACAATATCAGATCCTCCTTTCATCTCAAATTTACTGGCCTTAATAAAAATGTTATCTAAAAATGTATTCGCGTCAAAATTCAAAATTAAAATAGAAATACTTTGGCATTGGATCCGGCAACTCGCTTATTTTCAATTTACTGCTGGCTGTCGGAGGAGACGAATGTCTCCGAGTTCCATCAAGAAATAAGACGTCATTTAAATAAATTACTATGTTATAATATATTCTCCTTAGGCACTTTAAGTGCCCTTATTTTTGGAATTACAATGTATCATATAGTGACGGAGTCTTGGTGTTATTTCATGAATCGCCGATAGGGCCACACCACCACACCGTTACAAAAGTAACGCTGCTGCCCATTCCTCATCACTGATTTATCCTTAGTCGCCTTTTACGACACCCACAGGAGAGATTTGGAGTGATGACAATAGTGTTCTAATCTGCCATCACCACACGGCAATTTAACAAAACATTATTATTATGACAGTGATGGGATGGCTTCTTTTCTTCTTCCAGTTTGATGCAGTGCTGTATTTTCTTGTTTTTTGAATGACTTTCCCAAATATTCACGAGTGTGTATTTTAAAGATGTTAAAGTTTTTGACGTGTGGTGACGACAGAGCAGAATACAGTTGTCACCACCCCGATCTTTCGTTAAAGCGAGTAATGGGTTCTTCTTATACTTACTCTTCTTATACCACCCAGATTTATATCGCTCTTTTAAGTCCCCCGATAAATGGCAATAGGCTCGCCAGCTATTATATGGGACCTAACATAATTGACGACTCTCTCTACATACCCCCGGAAAATTAATGCGTGATTTATGTATGTATGTATGTATGTTTTGTATATAACGAACTATTTACGCTACCATAGATTCATGTTTTCCTAATACACATTAGAGTGAAGCAATGCAAGTCCCAAGCTAACATCCTGCAGGTGAAGCGAAACTTGCTTCAAGTAAAACTTCAGGTAAAGAGATTTAACTTACGAGAGTTGGCTTCCTTGTTTCACTCGCAACTATTGCATTAAGAAGCTTAAATTTCTTTCTGGCGAAAACGTGGCTTTTGCCCCTGTAATAAGACCCTATTTCAATAAACCACAAACTTAAAAGCTGAAAAATCGGCGGGTATTAGAAAACGACAGTGTCCGTGTCTGTACAGATGGGTGGATTTGCGCGCGAGTTATTTTGTGATTTAGAGTATTTCACTGGCAGTATAATAGTTATTTGTTGTACGTGAGTGCAAAGTTGTATTTTAACCGCGTGCTCAATTTTGATGACCGAGCTATCAAAAAAAGTGATTCAAAAATTAGAATCCTGAGCGATAGCGAGGGAATCAAAAGAGCACAAGGTGAAAAATCTTTGCACTCGAGTGTAACACGTAACTTTTCATCCCCCCCAACGAGGAAATTGCAAAATACAAAAAAAATACAATCACAACAGCTTCTGTTTTCACCCAGAAACGTCCACAACACCCTCCCATTAACCCAAACACACTCTCAACACCCACCCAGAAACACCCACAACATTCACACCCGCAATAAACACCCATCCACTCAGACACACCCAAAAAAACACCCATTCACCCAGAAACACCCACAAAACACCCATTCATCCAGAAACACCCACAAAACACCCATTCACCCAGAAACACCCATTCGTCCAGAAACACCCACAAAACACCCATTCACCCAAAAACACCCACAAAACACCCATTCACCCAGAAACACCCACAAAACACCCATTCACCCAGAAACACCCACAAAATATCTAATCACCCAGACATACCCACAACTTCCAACCAGTCACACCCACAATACTCACCCATCCATTCAGACACACCCACAAAACACCCATTCACACAGACACACCCACAAAACACCCATTCACCAAGAAACACCCACAAAACACCCATTCACCTAGACACACCCACAAAACACCCATTCACCCAGACACACCTCCAACACCCACCCATCCACCCAGCCACACCCGCAAAATTCATCCAGACACACCTGTAAGTACCTAATAAAAATTACCGTCCCTAATAGAGGTCCGAGACGGTCAATCAGCTTGAGTCAAGCACGTTGATTTTCTGTATGTTTTTGTTCCGTTGCTAGCGTAAACAAATCAAACAAACCTAAAAAGCTTTTAAATACAAAGATTTTGGGGTTAGAAAAAGAATTTCGAAAAATTATGATCTTGAGGCGGGGATCGAACCCGCGTCCGCTGCTATCCGGGCAGGTGCCTGACCGCGATAGCAGCGGACCCGGACGCGGGTTCGATCCCCGCCTCAAGATCATAATTTTTCGAAATTCTTTTTCTAACCCCAAAATCTTTGTACTAATTTTTCTAACATTTATATAATGTTAAAATTAAAATCGAAAAGCTTTTAAATGCTTGACTCAAGCATCAAGGAAGCATTGTAGACGATCAAAATGTTTAAAGCAAGATTGACGCCAAGCTGGTTGACCGTCACGGAACTCCTAGGTTTTAACAAATTTATGACGTGAAAAGAAAATGGCGCGCGCAAAGCAACAAAAAACAAAACTTACAAAAAAGCGTACAAAAAGGTACACCAAGAAGGTTCCGAGTCTGAGTTTTTAACAAATTAAAATAGGTTGCGTGATAATTTCGGCATAAATGGAAGTGGAAATAAATAGGTATGATTGATGAATGATGTTTTGAATTCACAAACTCATTGCACACGATGTTCTAAATTCAAATTTACTTTATCCTCTAGAGGATAAAACCTACTTTTGCACTCAGATATCGAAGAGCAAAAACGCTTTTTCCGAGATGGTGGGATGAAAAACACATTTTTTATAAGATTCCTTATTCTTATTCCTACTCTAAGTGGGGTTTCAGTGTTATTAACAAGCACTGTAAATGCAGGCGATTTTAAGTCTAATAATTCGATTCCTAAATCTATCATACATAGAATGAATGTTAAAATTAAGTTCAATGTTCTTTGTTTCTCTAAATATTCAATAAAACAAAAAAGTATTTATAATAAAACTATTTGTATGTAATATGATAATACCCCTATGTGGTAAAGAGCTGTTATAACAGCGTAACATAATAATATCTATTGTTTTGAAATATCATTGAACAAAACAGACTCCGTGAGGTAGAATACTGTACTCACAAGCTTTGTTCTTCCACAGAGGTTAAGGTCGAATGAGACACACGTAGTATTGCTCCGTGTCGGGGTCGGCCTGAGTGGCAACTACAGCTGCGAAGTGATACAAAACGCGCCGTCCTACCCTCACTCGCTATCTACGGCGCGGTTAGACGTCGTCGGTGAGTACACAATTTAATAACGGTGACACACAGCTGCTATTTGTGAAATGGCTCCGTTGTGTGTCAAAGATGGGACTGGTTATGAAATAAAATGGAATGGATGTTATTAGGTCTTCGATTTAGAGTTACATAGTTTGTTCTGGTACTCTTACCGGACGTAGGTAAGGCGAATAGGAGTAGGAGTGGCAGCCTAAAATGGGTAGACACTTAATTTGTGTGTGAAATCATTTGAAGGGGTTTTTATTTATTTTAGTACTTAGCCCGCCTCTTTGTCTGGTAAAAAAGCTAATTTTAATACAATGTTCATTTATAATTTGACATTTTAAAATATAATTGACTGTATATATTTTAGTTATCTCGTTATATAACGATAAATGTTAATGTATATTCTTAGTAAAATCTGTCAAAGTCTATCTCATAAGTGTTACAAAGCTTTTCATTTTCAAACAAACTTTTCAAGCAAAATTAAACTTCAAGACAAGCAGAAGCTTCCAAAATTATTGATTGATTCTGGCTTTGTGTTAAGACTGAATCGTTATCTGAACGGAAACAACAGTGAACTGGGTCGATATAGGGAAGTTTGGAGACTAAGAAGAGCAAGAAATCGGAGGAGGCATACATTATTAAAGCGCCTTGACCGGTGGCAGTTTTGCTAATAGAAAATGGGACAGGTATAGGGACTGGTGTTTGGGTATTAAAGTGTTTCATGAATATCTAAGCGGGCCACCTCCATCTGGCTGTCCCTAATTAAATAAGCATTACATTAATTAACGCTTCGCTAACGAGAAAAAATACTCTTCGTCCAAAAATATTTAAGCCTCTTTTAAATTTATAATTAGCTAATGTTTCCTTGTACAAATAAAATATCGTTAGTAAAGCACACAGAGATAAGGAATTGGACAAATATTTAGATTACCTTTGTTTCTCGAGCGTTAAATGAACGAGAACGAAATTACGCCGAAGAACCGACGCAATCTATACATCAAAGTGAACCCGACCGCAGACTATTCTTTTATATTACCTAGACAAATAGTGAAATATTTTCCTTCAATTTATTTCTCTCTTAATATTTTATTTCTGCTGCCTTCTATGGTGGCTTTGGCTTCATCATTACCAGCCTTTAATGTCCTCACAGCTGGGGCCCTTGCAGGCCATCCCTATGGATGGAAGAATACGTGGAGAATGTGCCATAACCCACCACGCTGGCCCAGTTAATTCTCGATATCTATCATCATGCCACATCACAAACAAAAGGAGGATATTATTTTCGTAAAAATTAACGTCTTGGTTGTCTGAATGGTTTAGGCAGTGGCCCAGATAGCGATAATTTTTTCCTAATAATTTTTCTACGTTTTCCTGGTTACTTGTGGTTCTAGGTAATTTTTCTAAGATGTATTATATAAAAAATCATACCTATTCTTCGCTATTCATCTCCATTTCACGAGATACCAAAAACATAAGTCTTCTTTCATTACCCTCATTCGTCTAAATAAAGCCGGTCTTGAAACACTTTAATAAATCGACATAATGGAGAATTAACAATGATCTGCCTTAATGCGAACGGTGACCTTTTAAGAGGAAAATATTGTCCAATGATTACCATTAAAATGGAAAGCCCTTCTGAGCGCAGGTGGCAAAACTGATCTTCGTTTTATTTCAGATCTAGCTTTGTTTTCTCTCGGGGGATTGTGAGAAAATGTTTTTTCCTTGCCATTCTGTTTATGTGGATGATAAATTGTTTGTCACAGCATGACGTGAAATTAATGTTTAAATAAAATTGTTGGGACTAGTTCCTTTGTTGCTATCGTTTCATGAGTCTATTATTCTGTACACTGCCAATCTTAATATTTTAAAGTAAACTTTAAATATGAGTTAATGTATAACCTAATTTTGACATTGATCACTCCTGCGAGTGTAGTGTGATGACGCGGGGAACTATTTGGTGCCATGCCTTCTTTGTAACCATAATAAGTACAATATATAGAGAAACACGTTTTTGAATTATCTGACTATACTTTTTCACTATATTAAACTAATCATAAGAAAAAAAGGTATAAATAGCATTAAACTAGCTTTATGAGGGTTTTAGGCAACGTCCTCCTCTTTTTCATATAAAACTAACACAAGAAAATATCTAAGACTACCAAATATTAACTCGCCTGCTCACACGACGGCAGAGCAAAGCATAAGAACAGAGAGACAGATGTTGTAGTTGGAAATACTTTTGGCAAATTACTTTCCATGAAACATGTGGGTAGAATACTAAAAGGCGTATTTGGTACGAGTACAAGAGTACAAGAATCCAACTCATAACAACCCTTATTTCTTACTGTACAAACATTATACGCATTGAGCAGATTAATCTAGTAAAACAAACACACCGTGTCCTTCAGAAACTAAATATGTACTCCCATTTCAGGAGTTGGCGGCCTTCGCGCTATAGAGTTGCGGATATCCCCTCCTGTCGTACAGAGAGGGTCAGACGCAACTCTAGCTTGTTTGTACGAGTTGACTGACGCGCCCCTATACAGTGTCAAGTGGTACAGAGGCAGGCACGAATTCTACAGATATTCCCCTACGGAGACACCGGCCACGAAGATATTTCCGTTCGCCGGAATCAATGTTGATGTAAGTACTAACGAAAGTTTGCGGTAATAAAAGTGTTTGTGATAGAGAGCGTGTTTGCTGCGCATATCTTAAAGAGTAACTCTGTTGATATCAACTTTTATTTTCGTATGAGAAGTTTCAGTCTTAGTAAGTAATGTACTGTTATACAAAGAAAATTATGCGTAGAAAAGGTTGACTACATGCATCAAGACTATAATAATTTGTTTAATGTTCTCGTATATTTGGAATAAATTTTCTAACTTTTATTTAATACAGGTTCAAATAAAATCCAAAATAACAAGTACTGGTATACTTTCATGCTGGCCTGAAAGCAAAAAAAAACGAAGAATTCTAAGGAAAATGGCCCAGTCTAGATCAAAAAACACCTTGGGGCACCCAAGTGGTGTAAAGCAGACTACCAACAATAGCATAATTATCCAAAGAGGACTAGTATCAGACAGATGGCCGGCTGTAAAACCTAAACCAAATCCTTCCTGAGCAGTATGGGTTAATGCTGTCATCACAATCGCTCTCTTTGCTGGCCTGGGGGCCTACCGCCTAACTCGATTGCTGATGATAGCTATATTGCAATGTACTCGTTACGGCTATAGTAGCCATCCTGAATTTTTAGGCGGCACGGATTTTGTGCCAAATTCATACAAAATCATTCGGTGATCATTCGTTCAAAGTTATCGCTTATAGTTTAGGTACATTTGGTGCGAAATAACAGCATGACGTCATAAACTATAGCTTTTGCTTTAGCAATCGAGTTAGGCGGTAGGCCTCCTGGAGTCTTACATGCTGGCCTGGGAGCGAACAAATAACGTAGAATAGGCCAGCCCCGACTCATCCCATGGGTGTCGTAAAAGTCGACTAAGGGAAATTGCCCGGTGTAAACCAATAGGCACCTTGGGGCACCCGAATGGTGGAGGGCAAACCACCAACAACAACATACCCAAAAAGAGTTGGTGTCAGGCAGGCGGCCGGCTGTAAAACCTAAGCCAAGACCTTGAGCAGTATAGATTAGAATGTTGTCATTCCAATCACTCTCTCCGTTCATCGGTCTCTCGACATGGTCCGTTCCGACTCTTTTCTATACATTCATTCATCACTAGCACCTTTACGGTGTGATGGATGGATATAAATCAAAAGGGAGTGGATGGCTTGATGGCGTCTGACCGATAAGAATGGAAGGGGAAATATACTGCGCCGACCCCAGAACAGGGCAGGGAGAAGAAGAAGACAATCGCTCTCTTTGTTTATCGGTCTCTAAACATGATCCTTTCTCTTTTCTATACATACATACATACATACACAAATCACGCCCATATCCCCGAAGGGGCAGGCAGAGGCGAACCAGCACCCACGCTTCGCCAATTATGTTAAGTCCCATGTAATAGGTGGCGAGCCTATTGCCATTTATCGGGCACAAAAGTCGCAGTACATTGTTATTGCTAGGTGGTATGAGAGGAACGCTGCTGCCCATTCCTCATCATTGATTTATCCTTATTCGCCTTGTACGACACCCACGGGAGAGATTTGGGGTGGTGACAATTGTATTCTACTCTGCCGTCACCACACGGCACGTTTTCTATACATTCATTAATAACTAGTACCTTCCTGGTATGATGGATGACATAAATCATTAGGCATCTTTTGATGGCTATACGACGTCTGATCGATATGAATGCAAGAGGAAACATATGCACCAACCCCAGATAACCTAGGAACAGGGCAGGCAGAATTAGATTTGCTGACTTGCTCCACGTTTCAAGATGTAACATGTTACATCTTAATTAACTAAATCTTTGGCACATCCAGAACGGTTCCGATTCGAAGTGTCCTATCAAGAATCCCCCAGGGGGATGCTTGTACTGATCTCCTTTAGTCAATGCTTAACTCAAGTCTTCGAGTAATCTAATGAAACCGTTATTAGGGTTTCTAAGGAATCTACTTAATTCTGTAAGATGAACATCCAAATAGTTCCTATAACTACGACACTATAAAATTTATCTGAATATTTCAACCAGAATTCATAGTTGATTCAACATTCTAATAAACAATTTTAAATTCATTTGTATGCTCCATGGTACATTGTAGTACTTGGCAAAGCGAACACAGTCACAGAATAGGACTCCAGGTTAATGGGTGATACGACAGCGATAACAGCCGGGATCAATGTCTTAACGTACTTTCTGAAGCACGCCCAAGTTTCAGAATATTCGTGATTCTATCCAATGGCTAAAGTTTTCCGAAAACTTCTATACAAGGAGCTTTGAAAGCAATAAGAGTGTTCCTTCGGCGTCATTTGGATCATGGCAGAGGAAGTATTTAAGTAGCTAGCAATTGAGTAAATTACCAACAGAGAAATTATTACGATGCAGATCATGCAGATAAGCCTTAATCAGAAATCTTAAAAAATATACTTAGTTAATAATATTTAATTTTTATAACAACGTTATAAAAATATTAGAAAAAAAAGTGATTGTGTGTCATGTTCTTACATGGAATATAAACAATATAATATAAATATTTCTTACACTCACTGATGCTCGCCCCCTATTACATGGAACCTAGACTAAACTGGCGAAACGCGGGTGTTAAACACCTCTGTCTAACCCTTAGGAAAGAAACATACATACATACATACATAAATCACGCCCATATCCCCGAAGGGGTAGGCAGAGGTGAATTCTCACCCGCGTTTCGCCAATAATGTTAAGTCCCATGTAATAGGTGGCGAGCCTATTGCCATTTATCGGGCACAAAAGTCGCAGTACATTGTCAGGACGGTAGTATAAGAGGAACGCTGCTGCCCATTCCTCATCACTGATTTATCCTTAGTCGCCTTGTACGACACCCACGGGAGAGATTTGGGATGGTGACAATTGTATTCTACTCTGCCGTCACCACACGGCTATTAGGAAAGAAAAGCGTGATTTATGTATGTTTAAGAAAAAATCAGCAAAAAAATTTATATCTCAGTAAGTAGGTAGTTCCAAGTGAACGCAAACTTTTT
Organism: Cataclysta lemnata; assembly: GCA_963931975.1. NCBI lineage: Eukaryota > Metazoa > Arthropoda > Insecta > Lepidoptera > Crambidae > Cataclysta > Cataclysta lemnata. The sequence goes on from OZ008339.1 coordinate 13,754,618, forward strand.
AGACGACGTGTGTACATCGGCCGTTTTATTACAGCATTACAAACAGACGACGTGGCCCAAACACGTACAGCGCGAGGCCAGCTAAATATTCACGGACCTTTTTTGCTTACGAGAAATATCAGCCACTTAAACTTTTTCCGGTCCCCGAAAACATTTTCCAATAACGCGGTGGTTCCTTTTAATAACCGTTGCGGTATCTCAGTGATACGCCTCGAAAGTTTTTATCAAATGTTATGAAATCTGCAATACGAATTCGTCCCAGAACCGCCGAAGACGAATATACGCACTTTGGCAACTCCAATGAATTTCGCGTACAAATGTGTCGCGTCTCCCCATGCCGGATGATTTGTCTCCGTAGGTAGGACTGTCGTGGACATTTGCGAGTGTCATAACGTAAATGCATGTTAAGGCCCTTCTCCTGTAAACGTGCTCGCTTTATTCTGCTCTTCTTCTTCAGACGTCGTTTAAGTTTACTGCTGCCTCGATAAGCAGAAGAATGTGCGCTAATCTGAATGGAGTGCTATAAGGACAAAATACTCTGTGTACAGTAGGCAGAGTTATTTTCACTACCTCACCTAATCAGACTATGAATGCCTATGCAATATCTTCCCCAAAACCTGGGCTAATAAGAGAAAGATTGGGTCTAAGCGATACATGTCTAGAAGTTTTATGAAGTAAAACAATTTTTGAAATTTAAGAGAGTTTGGATAATAATTATAGCCGTATGTATATAAAGACCTAAAATAATTGGTGAAACGTGGGTCTTATTTACACTACTTACCGCTTCGGGGATAAATAGGCATAATAATAATTTATCTATTGTATGCATGCATACATCAAAGTCAACGTTTTTGAATAAAGAGTTACTCTTCGTTAAACTTCTTTAAAATTTCCGTGTCCACAATAATCGAACACTAATTTAAAAGCAACCGCATCGCTCCCACTGGTCTCGTGCCCCGCAGAGCCTGATTTCACCACAATTTGTTACAGCTGATGTAGAATGTGGCGGGAATGTTTCCAGTAAAAGTAAAAATGGGGCCGGGGAAATCTCTAGCGACGAATGTGCCTCCCATAATTTTCACCCCAAATTGCTTCAAGCATTCGTTACATTATTTCACCTGTTGAGTAACAAGACAATGGACTTGACTATTCAGATTTGAATAATGAACTTCTCGATTTATTACCGTCTGGGGTGTTATCTTGAATTTATGATGGAGTCGCTTCGGGACGTCTGGGTGCCTAGCCAAGTAGCAAACGATACAACGTTTCTATCGAATAAATGTCAATTTTTGACAACTACTCTTACATACATTTGACATGTCGGTCGCGATAGTGTTTTCTTAGTAATACGTCAGTTTCATACAATTATATTATATTCTAGCCACTTGTCTAGGCCCCCTGTCAGACACACAACTTTATAACGTCTAGCACCTAATTGCAGCAGGATCTACTGTGTTGTTATATAGGCTATACTGCATGTTCTTTTTGGAATTTCAGTAACTTTAGGAAAATATTATTCCGATAAAAATAAAAGTAAAGACAAAATGATCCTGGTTCCCCATGCCTCGAAAGTCACGTTAAGACATTGGTCCCGGTTGCATATTATGTTGTCGTTAATAATCCATAATCTACACCGGTGATGGGTCATTGTGATAATGGGTTTGTTGATTTTGGATCTTACATATTTAAGCACAGAAGTGAAGAGAAAGATTTTAATTATGCTACTCAAAGCCACTGAAGGTTTGCATCATAAGCTAGTAATTGTCGGGTACAGTAAGGCCCAAGTAATTTTCCGATCCGTGGATACCCCTTTGGTTGGAACAAAGCTATCGTCTGATGTCGCAAGCGGGGCAGATGTTCATAAATCTCAATTCTTTTAAGCTTCTTATATCATAGCCGCTGCTACAGGTATTTGTGGTGTGCATAATAATAATATGAATACATTGTAACGCCACAAAAAAATAAAGTAAGAAAATTTTCGAAAAAATTATTTAACAAATGATTTTAATAAAAATCATATCTTTATTAACATTTTCTTACGACAAACCTAAGGACCTGTATTTTATTTATTTAAGAAAGATAATCTAAAGGCCTGTTCGGTAGAATGGTCAATACTGATAATCAGGACCTCTTGGCCGGTCTACAGCCTACGGTCTACAGGTCCTGACTTTGAATCCTGGTAGGTGCAAATGTTTGTGATGAACACAATTATTTGTTCTCGAGACATGGTTGTTTATGTATTAGTAACATAGTGGTATATAAAATTATTAAATATAGTTGTCCAACATCTAGTATCCATAAATTATAGTTGAGAGTGTAATAAATACAATTTTTTTGTTTAATTTTGGTCTATTTTTAAATTATAGTTTCTGTTTTTTTTTTTGGAATAACAATCAAGCACTGACAAAAGACTGCAATTTTGGCAGACTGGTTTTCCAAAACATACGTCTCCAGTCTACGGTTTTGGCACAACATAGCAAATTACTAGCCGCGCGCCGAAACCGTTTTTTCCTCGGAACAAGGCTATCATTTGCCGTCGCCCCCGTGGCAGATGTTCATAAATTCAACCCTTTATCGCTGGCGCCTCTTATTTCGCATGATAATAACCTCATGGGCGGTTTTGTTCCGTTCGCCGGGGCCGGTGACTCTGCAAAACTTTGCGGGTAGCTCGGAAAAGTGCCCTAAGAATATCTGCCTCGTCTGATGAAGTTTCTGAGAGGTTCCACTTTCTTGTGCTAGTTAGATGCCTTTGAGGGAGTTGCGGCGCTCATTTTTAACGGAAAGTCGTTTCCTGTTCGAAGCGCAACTATTCTTAATGACCACTCGCACTCTTCGGGATTTGAAGTGCAGCGTTTATCGACGAAGTAGCCCGATGAAGCGGATACTGAAAAAAAGGCAATTGCTGTTTCAGTCTTTGAGTAAATTTTGGGTGCTTTATTGAATTTCTTTATATATGATGAAAACTCCTAATAGCATTCCATGGATTCAACGTGCGGGTGCCGGGCTCTCTCTCTGCTTAGCCACTTGGTACAAGTTTTAAGCGCTACTCCTGATTATTGATATATATTATCTGCGATACTATAAAAATATATCCAGGCATCCATAGAATGCTTAGAGTTCGTCTGGTTAACGCTCAAATTAAAAATTATTTTTATCTGTGCAGTTGGCGAGATCAAATCAGAGTCAAGTGGTGCTCACAAGAGTCAGCTTTGGACTGTCAGGCAACTTCAGTTGTGAGGTGACTGCTGACGCTCCCTCTTTTGCTACTTCCATCGTCTCTAATACCATGGAGGTAGTCGGTAAGTTCTGTATAATTATCGTTCTTAGCTTAAGTGTCTCCATATCTTAATTACTTTTAAGATGTAATGGGCCATAACACACTACTGCCCAGTGCGGATTGGTGGGTACTTGTTAACATTGCTTAGCCCATACTTAGCCACTGCGTCAGCTTAATAACAATGATAGTTTTTGTCTAGCCTGATTTCGTACCGTTTTGCTAGCGAGGCGTTAGGCTCTGGCGCGTTTAGTATCCACTTTCATATGGAATCGGGTTAGCTTCATTGGCAGATCGTGGCCCACTCACGCTCCGATCGGCAACTTATCAGTCATTATAGACCGAGGCATACTGCGCCCTATCCTCCCTTGCTTACTTGTTTATCAATGACTATCGTGTTGACGATTCATAAGTGTATTGTTAGGTTAAAATAAACGAATTTAGATTTTGATTTGATCTACTCAGTTAGCGCTATTGTATAAAATGTAACGAATAATGTTTCTTCCAGTACTCCCTCCATCGTCTCCATCCATCCACACCAGCCAGCATTACTACACTCCTGGGGATGTCATGCGGGCGAACTGCTCCGCTGGTCCAAGTCGTCCGCCAGCTGAACTCTCTTTTTTCATTAACGATTCACCTGTAAGTTTAATTGCTTCTGTTTTTATTGGCTTTATGAAGAGCTAAACTGTTGGCGGAGAAGCCTTTACAGCATTTACCGTGTTTTTTGGGGAAAGAGAGGACCTGGAATGGTCTTCGAGCCTTGCAATCGAGCACTCCCTGAGAGGGTTTCTCTACGGCAGGCCTCGCAGTGGCAAGCCTGGCAGGTCTCTCGTTTCTTCAAATCTTTCGTTTACTTATATGTTTGGGCTGACGTGGACGTAACGTATAATAGATACGATTTATTTAAATATCATTGTCGAATCAGATATTATTATTAATATTTAAATCTAATATTCATATAACTACTTTGAAGATACGATCTGACAATAGGGAAAGTTGTATTTGATCCTAAAAGATCTGTAGTATGTTGTACTAACTTTAATTTTCCTTTATTAATTCACGCCTCTTAGTATAACCACGGGATGTTAAATGTGATAACTCTTGTATTTCTTATTGTATTCTCTTCTCTCTGTCACTCTCTGTCGACTCTCTTATAGAGATTTTTCATTACTTAATTAATAATAAACTTACGGTCTTACCGACTCGATTCCCTGAGAATATTCTCAAGAAATACAACCGGTTTCGATATCCGAAAACGCCGGGGCTTACCTGTGGAAATTAGCCGGCGAGAATTAATTTATTTGTACCAGCGAACACAAAGTTCTGTTGACTTTAAAATTTAATACTTTATTAACATTCACAAACGCGAAGTACCCACTCCGAAAAGACTTGGGGATAAAGCTAGTTGTTCAGTTGAAATTCTATAGTGGTAAGTTTTAATGCTTTCGAAGCTTCCAGACTGTGGGTGGGTATTGCCTCGGAATGCTTTAGAGATTTTCGTTCGTGAAACCCGGTTTTAGTAGTATTGTTCCTGTCGTATTTTGAATAGAGTAGGATTTGGTATTTGGTCTGGCATAAATTTGGGATCGTTCGATTTCGCCAGACAGATAATGTGAAGTCAACAGTGAGACTTAAGTATGTAGTATTCAATTTTTATTTTCATTGAATACTACATACTTAAGTCTCACTTTTATCCCCGAAGGAGTAGGCAGAGGTGTATTAACACCTACGTTTATCCATTATGTATAGGTGGTAAGCCTATTGCCATCTATAGAGTATATTGCTAAGTGGTATAAGAGTAATACTGCTGCCTATAAATTCATCGCTGTCTTTGACCCTTAGTTATTTTGTACGACACCCGTGAGAGAGATTAGGGGCGGTGACAATAAATTGTGTTCTGATGCAGATCAGAACAGTATTGTTTTAAGTTGATTTTCATACATAGGTATTATTTATTATAACTTTATTGAATCGTAATTGAGTTATATTGAAAATTGTAATCAGTAATGTTAAAAGTCGTAATCACATGGAAGAAAGCAGCCCTTCCCTTCCCTAACAAACAGTCTCTTACCGAATACTGCCAAAAACTTTGTGTACTTATGTTATTTAGTAGTTTCTATTGTAAATTTTACAGCAAGCCACGCTTGGACCATTTTCTTTCGGCTCTTAACTCCATGTGAGATATAACATATAAGTTACTAAGCATACATTTATAGCACTTGAAAGATAGCCAAGTGTGAGATACCGCCTATTTGTATGATAAAAATAGGGAATGGGGGTACTTAACCCAAATGTGAAGTATAAACACTACTTAATAATACATACATGTATTATGCAATTCATTTTTCGCTAGATTTAGCGTTCAGTAGTAAAGCTTAACGTTTGGAACGTTGTGTGTGTCTTGTGGTGGTTGTAATACAGGCTGTCTTGTATGGTTATATATAATAATTATTATGATGCTAGTAATACCTGTGTTACAGGTCGCCAGGCTCTTCGAACTTCAGGGGCTCAATTATAAAGAGCGTAGCATTGAAAATATTCAACAAAATAAATTATTTCCCCACCGCTGGGGCACAGGCATTACCTATGGATAGAAGAGTATAGGGAGAATGGGCCATTATACAGTGTGGATTGGTGAATATTAACGACTGCAGATGCAGCTGCGACCAATCTTTTGTAATCGCCGTAATTTACGGCTTAACGTGCCTTCCGAAGCACGGAGGAACTCGAGATAGTAAATTTTTGGTCACCCACCCAATGACCGGCCTTAGCGAACAGTGCTTAGTTTACGCAATCGCAGGCCGAGCGCGCTAAGCCATTGCACTACCGAGTTCCTCAGGGAACGCAGTCACTGTAGCGATAATGGACAATAAATTAGGAAGTCCGAAACACATTGACTCTAGTCTAGTATAAAGCAGACACTTCTGTTTTTCACCCAACTATAACTCATGCGGTATCAAAACAAGCCGCACTCGTGCTCAACAACTGCTAATTAACTCCAGCTAATTAAAGCTAAAACTATTACGGTTAAATTCTAACGAAAAACCCCGCTTTCACCCCTACAATGTATGTACATTGCTCACGGAGTGGATTAATCTGCGGAGGCGAAATTTTGTCCAAAAAGAGCGCGGTTTTCGGACCAAACTTTTGCTCTGAATACATTTTTACACGGCCGCGCTTTGCACATAGGATGGAACGTGCGAAGTTGTGCTTAACACGCGCTCTAGTGGTGACACGGAACAACTATTTTGGAAGTCCATATCTACGGACATACATCAGTTTGTTAGTTAACTCTTTTCGTGTTTAATCTAGTCGCTTTACCACGTGCACTGTTTTCGGCCGCGACAGAGAGGGATAGATTGTACGACTGACAGAGCGCGCAGAAAAAAAAACAATAATAGTGTGCGTGCGCGTACACATAAGCATTAAACTGGAAATTATTTATTAATTCAAAAACTTGATGATTTTCGGAAGGAAAACTATCTTGATAATAATTGGAATAGCTTATTGCGCTTCTAATTAACTTAGTTTTGGTTGAATTATCGTCCGTGTGATAGTAAAATTAAAAAAAGGTAATGAGAAACTTAAATAATCTTTGGGTTTTTTTTATCCAGAAATTTGATACCATTCATGTTTTACAACCCCAAATAACTCTAATGAGTACCTACTTAACGTAAAAAAATGACAATTCAAAACAAGTCGCTATTCTTGCCGGCTCTATGGTCTAGATTTGAATGAAAATTTTTGACATTAAATACTCATTATAGTTAATTGATGTCTATGAGTGCGGCAGTTAGCTTTAGAAAAATACTTTAAGGATCAGTCAACTCAGACATATTTGAAAACCAATACGAAAGGTTAAAATGTTTGCGACGTTGCGCTTTAACGTTTGTAGGTATTGATATTACTTACCACTGTACTTATTATTAGTCGGCTTTTACGAAACACGCGGAAGAGACTGGGAGAGAACGGTGACAATTATATTCTGCTATGGAATACAAAATAAACGCCATGTGGTGCTGCCACATGGAAATATTTAATTGTTAATTCCGAAAACAAACTAAGGGCCTGTTTCACAATCGACAAGTAAGTTCGAAGTAGCTACTTTTTTATTGTGAAACAGGTCCCAAATAAACAAATTAACTATATATTTCCCCGGTGGTTTACTACTTTTCGTTTCACCAGCTCTATGGCCAGGCACGCTCGTGTGTGAGTCGCGTTCACTCTCAAACTCCATTATGGCATTAACTATGATAATACGCCAGGCAACGCTTCCAAATTGAAATTTCCCGCGCTTTGGATTTCATCAAAGCAACGTTCAGCTGTTTTAAAAGTTTAAACTGCTTTTGCTGATGAATTTCGCTGAGCCGAAAATGTTGGAAGTTGACTCTTCCATTATAAACAGGCTAAGCAACTACGAAGTCTTCAGAGATGTGTATTTTCTGCCGTTTTCTCTGTTCATAACAACAATATTAGGTTGTAGAAAATGAGAGTTTAGATTAGCAATCCTTCTGAGAAATTGATAGTAATAATAAAATCAAAGTATTAAGTGTTAGCGCAAAATATTGAATTGCCTGTCAGTTAGGCATTGTGTTTTTGATATGGTAAATTTTGTTAGATCTTAGATCACTAACCGATTTTAATTTTGGTAGTAAGGAAATACAAGGTAACCTTATTCTTTAATTATGTTCATTAAAAGAAAAAAGTTTTCTAGTATTTCGTACTAACATTATGATAAATACATAAATACTATCATCGCAAATAACGAATCTGAACTTGAATATCAAAGAGGTGAACACTAAAGAGTATAAAGTATACTTTTATCTACCCTACAAAGACATAAAGATCACGATTTAATTTCGTCCATTAGTTTTTCTCGCTCATCTCATTGTTTACAGTCGGCATTCGAGTTTTTATTATATTCGCTTCTAGTTTTATTTACACCGCTAAGTTTTGAACTAACAACCAGCAATCCATGTTTTATGTAACAGTGGAAGGGGTACGTACCTACTCTAATGATTTGGCTTTTTCTTGTAGCTGTACTCAATCGAATCAGTAATTGCATAGAAAAATTAAATCTTTTCAATTTGGAACGCAGGTTAGGGACATCCTATGCACCAATTGAAAGCCTTTTCTGGTGTAACTGTGGTCAGATCTCACTAATTTGGTACTTAGAATATAAGAGGTTTGTGCAACAATAGAATTGGGTAGATGAATGAAATACAAGAATTGCATCTACAAATTTTCGTAAAGACAAAATAGAAAACATTATTCTTTATTGGAAATATGTCAAAACTATTTTTCTTCTTCTTGATTTTGAATCATCCATAATTGAAAAATTTAATATTGAATACAACTAAGTACACAATAATAACAGAACTAAGCCCTCGACGCAAAGCCGTAGTTAATTTTCTAATTATAGAACACGTGATTCAAATTACAGGGCTAACGTTAAAAGGCGTTTGCCCTGAACACTCAGTTAAGGGAGATTAGTTTCTGGATAGGCGCAAAGTAATTGTTTATCATTAACTTGCGGCGCTAGAGGCTTCTTGGTTAGCGGCAACTAATATTTCTGATGTTCTAGAACTTTCTATCTAAGCCTGTTGTTTGAGCACGCACAATGAACATTTATTTAAAGTTGTCGTTGATTAAAATTGTCTTGAATTGCTTACTCGTTCATGCTGACCTGGGAATTGTAAAAATAACGTAGAATGTGCCAGGCCCGCTCACATCAGTGGAGTCTTAAAAGTCATAGTCGATGGTGGAAAAAACACCAAATCCGAATCAAAAGGAGTGAACATCTTGATGATATCTAACTGACCAACTCTAGATTATCTAGAAATAGGGCAAGATAATAATGAGGAATATACAATTTCTATAAATTGATCCCATTCCTTCTAAATTTAGAACAAACTTTATTTTTAATAGAATCTTGCAATCCTAAAAATAACCAAGTAAGTTTGGTTTTGATGTGATGTTTTAGATATTTAGTAATATTGTTTTCTCCCACCATCTCGGAAAAGCGTTTTTGCTCTTCGATATCTGAGTGCAAAAGCCGTTTTAGAATTTGAATTTAGAACATCGTGTGCAATGATTTCGTGAATTCAAAACATCATTATACCTATTTATTTCTACCTCCATGGTGCCGAAATTATCATGCAACCTATTTTAATTTGTTAAAAACTCAGACTCGGAACCTTCTTGGTGTACTTTTTTTATAATTTGCTTTGCGCGCACCTAGGAGTTCCGTGACGGTCAATCAGCTTGGCGTCAATCTTGCTTTAAACATTTTGATCGTCTACAACGCTTGCTTGATGCTTGAGACAAGCATTTATAAGCTTTTTAGGTCTGTTTGATTTGTTTACGCTAGCAACGGAACAAAAACATACAGAAAATCAACGTGCTTGACTCAAGCTGATTGACTGTCTCGGAACTCCATTAGGGACGGTAATTTTTATTAGGTACTAACAGGTGTGTCTGGATGAATGTTGCGGGTGTGGCTGGGTGAAGTGGTGTTTTGTGGGCGTGTCTGGGTGAATTGGTGTTTTGTGGGTGTGTCTGAATGGATGGGTGAGTATTGTGGGTGTGACTGGATGGATGTTGTCTGTGTCTGAATGGATGTTGTTGGTGTGGCTGGGTGGATGGGTGGGTGTTGGAGGTGTGTCTAGGTGAAGTGGTGTATTGTGGGTGTGTCTAGGTGAATGGGTGTTTTGTGAGCGTGTCTGGGTGAATGGGTGTTTTGTGGGTGTGTTAAATGGATGGGTGAGTATTGTGGGTGTGACTGGATGGATGTTGTCTGTGTCTGATTGGATGTTGTGGGTGTGGCTGGGTGAATAAGTATTTTGTGGGTGTTTCTGGGTGAATAAGTATTTTGTGGGTGTTTCTGGGTGAATGGGTGTTTTGTGGGTGTTTCTGGGTGAATGGGTGTTTTGTGGGTGTTTCTGGGTGATTGGGTGTTTTGTGGGGAATGAGTATTTTTGGGTGTGTCTGAGTGGATGGGTGTGTATTGCGGGTGTGACTCTTGTGGGTGTTTCTGGGTGGATGGGTGGGTGTTGTGGTTGTGCCTAGGTGTATGCTGTGGGTGTGTCTGGGTGGGTGGATGTGTGCTGTGGATGTGTTTGAGAGGTTGTTCTGGGCGTTTCTGGGTGGGTGTTGTGAGTGTGTTTGGTTTGTTGGAGGGTGTTGTGGAAGTTTCTGGGTAAAAACAGAAACTGTTGTGATTGTATTTTTTTTGTTTTTTGCAATTTCCTCGTTTGGGATGATGACAAGTTACGTGTTGCACTTGAGTGCAAAGATTTTTCACCTTGTGCTCTTTTGATTCCCTCGCTATCGCTCAGGATTCTAATTTTTTATTCACGAGCGTAGCGAGTGATTCAATTTTAGAATCCTTCGCTAGCTCGGTCATAAAAATTGAGCACGCGGTTAAAAAACAACTTTGCACTCACGCACAACAAATAACTATTTAATGTCGAGAAGAAGTTTTCCAAATCCGGTTATTTTTAACCAGTTTCCTTGATTTTCTTTCTAAGAACTACCAACAACCATGTAGTGTTCAGACAGATACTAACGATCTCTATTCAAAGCCGTGGCTAATTTGACAAATGCTTTCAGGTTAATTTAAGATTGACAAGAAACAAGGTATTTCTGTGTTTATTCGGAATATCAACTCTCGGGTGGAAAGCTAATCTGTTCTCGTGTATTGAAAATGGGTTGATATAATTAGATCGTGTAATTACTCCGTACACATACTCACAAGACTGGAATGACTAGAATATAACGAATACAGCCCCCACGGTGGCAGTTTGGAAGAAGCATTTTGAAGCTTTTCTTGGAAACTCAATAGTGTTAGTTCTATTTTAATTGCTCCCATAATCTCAAGAAAAAAATTGATTTTGTCTGTTGCATGTTTTTGCGTTAAGACGAATCATAGAATTTATATATTTTAACCTACATAAACTACCAACGTCTAAGTAGGCTTGATATTATCTAGGCTAGGTGATATAACAGGAACGCAATTAAAATATACTCCAACTCCTGGCTTATCATTAAAATAGTATTAAAATCCTTTTTTTTCACCCAGGTGACTCCAGGGATGTACCAGGTGTTCCCGGCAGAAGAGGGCCTGCTCCGCTCAGAGCTGTACGTGCAGGTCCAGCTGTGGCCCGCCCACTATGAGAGGGGGGCGCCGATCCTTCGCTGCGAGGCCCGAGTGGCTGACTTGTACAGAGACGACTCGGTCGTCGCCCTTTATTTCACCAATAGTGATCCTAAAATAGAAAGAGGTCAGTAATTGAAGACAATTATGCAAATGTAACCCTAAAGGCGGGATTCCACCAGTCTGACCTGTGCGGCACAGCGTATTTGTTTAGTCTTTCTCTGTGCCGCACAGTTCAGTACACTGGTGGATTCTCGCCTTTATACTAATCATTTTTTTAAGAAAATAGTTATCATTGTACTCCTCATCATAGCCCCTTACTGTCCCCAATGCTGTAGCACAGACCTTTCCTGTAATTATAAAAGAATATAGGTAGATTGGACCATAATCCACACCGCTGGTCCAGTGCGTGATGTGGGTAATAGCGACTACAGATATAGCCGGGACTAACAGCTTAACGTGCTGAATTAAACTATTCTTACAAAATCCATTCATTATCAGGCAATAAATCAGTATTTATACGTAGTAGTATTTGTAAGTAGTTAATTATAACTACGATGAAGACACCTGTCATCTTTGGTCACCCGTGACCACGGCCGCTGTAAAGTGATCGAAACGTCGGGATAAATAATAATGCCAAACATCTAAATATACGCGAGTCTAATCCGTAAAAGTTGTTTTATTTCAAATGTGTAGTGCTCGTGCAAATATAAGAGAACATTAAGTATTTATACTAATTAACTACAGTAGACCATTCGCTAATTTTCGGTAAAATTTATGACAAATTACAAGTATCTAAGTAGGTACCCCTAAATGCGGACGAAAATAATATACGTTGCCTTGAAAAGTTTAATCTGCTACTTAATAGTGTTGCAGATCAACAAAAGAGGATCTGTTTGATTTCTTACTCTTATTTCGTTCTATAAAATTTAACTACATTAAAAATTGTTGGGACCCGTGTAATAGGAGTCGAGCGGACTGGTATAGCACATAAATCAACTAAGTACATATTATCACTACCCTTTTCGTCCCAACGATATCAAATAAGAAATGTCGAAGTGAGTTTTTTTTACTAATACACATCACTTCTCAAATACAAAAGAGATAAGACTCAAGAAGAAGAGTTAGAATTGGCCTCATGTTATTAGATTCTGATTTGAAATGGTGGTTATTTCATTAAAACGCGCATAGTTTCATTGATTAATAGTAGATTATATCACAAGGGAATAAAGCAGTATCTTATGTCACGGGTGCAGACTTGTATCCCGAGCGCAATGAAGGACTCTATGGTTTTACCATAAACCAAATAAAAATAGAGTCCCGAATGGAGCGAGGGATTCAAGCGCACCCAAGATATAAGATTGCTTTTTCCCGAAGGATATACTCTGCTTTTCGTACCAACTTCGAGGAAATAAAAACAATTTTGATAAAATTTTATTATGTATTTAATATTAACTAATTTGTAAAATTAAAAGTAATGGTTTACACTGGAAATATTGGTCGAATTAATAATACTCAGAGTTGTTTTTATTACGAAAATTTAAATTTGTTTAGTATATACAGCCACGTCTTAGTATTGTAATTGATATTTAAAATTTTCGTGTCTCAATATTTATTCTTATATGATATTTAAAAAAACATTTATAAAATTAAACTTCTTATTATCTATTTTTCTATTTTGAAAAAAAGTTACAACATGAAAGACTTGACTGATTGGGATTACTTATTTTTCCACTTAAATTAAAAACCCCTGAAACTGTAAACAAACAACATGGCGGATTGGGGCACAATTTTTTTTTGTTATTTCGTTACATTTTAGTGACTCCTCGGATTTAGAACATATATATTGACGATTCAAAATCAATATTTGTGATATGTTGGTGTTACAAATTCAAATTACTTTATTTCCCTAGGGAAATAATGAAATTCAGTACAAAATTATATCACTGTTTTGTACGGGCCTAGAATGACTAACTTTAAGTTGAGGTTACCTGACCCATAATACGTAATTTTTGAGCTGGTGGTACGAAAACTTAAATATTTGCATATTTGATCTATCGCCACCTATTACATGGTACCTAACATAATTGGCGAAATGTGGGTGCTTATTCACCTCTGCCTACCCTTTCGGGGATATAGGCGTGATTTATGTATGTATGTATGTATGATCTACCGCCTTTTTTTCTTGAAGGACCTAAGCTGTTAGCCGAGAGGCCTTTACAGCATCAGCACCGGGTTTTTTGGGGAAATCAAAAACTTTCAATGGTGGTGGGGAAATCGAAAACGAGTGTTGCAATCGAGTACTTCCTGAAAGGGTTTCTCATATACACCGCTTTGAACCAACCTCCGATAACTCTATATAGGCACTCCCTTAACTAAACTGCGATAGTACAAACGTTACCGCTGGTCCAATGAAGATTGAAAATTTTGTAGAAATTGTCAATTTTTAAGGTTAACAATTCCTAATCCAAAGTTCTAATTACGAATAGAAATCGGTTCCACAAAGCTGCAGGTTCTCAACTCTTATTAGTATCGTAAAATTATCATAATATCCGCCCTTAAAGCGAATACGTGTTGCCGAAACTGCAGGTCTGCGGATATGATTTTAAACTTTATATGTGTGTAGTAAAGGTTTCTCTCACTGATAATGGGCTATAGTCTGTATTATTAAATATTATTATTACTCTCGCATTAACATACTGAGATCACACCTATATATCCCTGAAGTGGTAGGTAGAGGTGCATTAACACCCACTTTTCTCAGTCCCATGTAATAGGGGACGAACCTATTGCCATATTATTATATCGGCCAATTAATTCACAATTAATAGCTACATACATAAATTTTAGTTATCTCCGAACGGGAAGGCAGAGTTGAATTAACACCCACATTTCGCCAATTAATTAGGTCCTGTGTAAAAGGGGGCGAGTTTATTGTCATCTATCAGGCACGTTAATGCAGTATATTGCTAGGTGGTATAAGAAGAGTTCTGTTGTCCATTAGTCACCTTGTACGACACCCGCGGGAGAGACCTTAATTCTTTGAATTACGTAATCGTCACATTCTGTAGCTTTGCTGTTAAATCTGCAATTCTATTCAGCGCGCGTTCAAATACGAATAACAAGTGTTATAGCGCACAAAATTGGAAACCTAGGAGACCATTATTCGGTTGGATACATTTTAGTCCAGTATTCGGAATTTCAATCTCAAATTTGAATTATCTTATAGCTAGATTGCCGTGTCATGACAGCAGAGCAGAATACAATTGTCACCATCCCCATCTCACCTCGTGCGTAATTGGCGAAAAGTCGGTGTTTATTCTCCACCCTACCCCTTCGGGGATATATGCGTGATTTATGTATGTACCTATGTATGTAGATTGCCGTAGCGTGTTCACTGTTCACACCTGTTTAAAGGTTCCGTAGTAATTATACAGAAGGCATCCAAGCAATTGGGCCCTGATTCAGTTTTAAAGACCCATCTACTCCCCACTGAGCCTGATAACTGATTGCAAACTGATTATATTTCACGAAACAAAAACATGACAAGTTTTTCTGTATAGCGTCTAAGCTAAGCAATATCTACGTAGTGTTTTTGCCATTCCAAATCATTTACTCGATTCCCATTTAGGTTTCAGGCACTAATAACATTAGCAGCACCAGAGGGCACAGAAAGCATTGAATTATTGCTTCCTGAGTCATTTGCGAAGACAATTTCCTTCGGGATAACAGTGAAGCGTTGTTCCGTGATAATAAATTTATCTTCGACGCGTTGCGAAACATCGCTGACGTATAGTAAGGCCTGTAAAAGCCAGGGCTTAATTAAATTTGATTCAATATTCTTAGCGCGCTCCCAACATGTGAATTGCTTACTAAAGCTCCAAGAAATAAGGTCATTTTTACAAAATTAACTTTGTAGAGGAAGTTGTTTAGGTTAAAGCCAATATTATGTTAAAAGCACTTGGGCTCTGAATTATCTATTAGACTAAAGGAAAGTAATTAAAACGTGTCCTAATTTATTTTAATTGCCACAATTAGTTAGTACAACAAAAAATTATATTAACTTCAGTACTTAGTTGGTTTTGTATTATCTGCTTCTGGCTGTGTGTGGTAATACTGATCGTGAATCTTATGACTTCTTAACATATTACCTAGGTTTTCTTAAATGTGACAGAAGCTTTGAAATCATGATTCAGATCTTGCTAATCTTGTTCAGCTTTTATCGTCAATTTCAGTGTTGATTTGAGTCCTCTGTTTATTTATTCTTAGCAGTATAAAGTTTATTTATCCTTAGCCTTAGCTTTATAAAGTTTAAAAACAAGAATTTCGAGTAGATATTCAAAAGTAGGTATCTGGTGCCGATGTTCATATCTTTCATTCGTCTCAGCAAGTGATGTGACTGTGCTCATGCACTAATCAAATTTCCCCCAAGAAACGGATAAAGACCTTAAGGTGTAATACATTTAGTTAATCTAGTCACCGACCAAGATTTGCCCCCAGATTGGCTCTTAATTATAATACATTTGCATAATCGCGATACTGTTCTGGGCGTTCACTCCCTTCACTGTGCGTTGGGTACAAGGGAGAAATTAAATTATGAAGGGTTTTGTGAGACATGTTAACTTTGCATTCGGGTTTTAATAGTTATTGTTGAGACGTTCTTCCTAAATACCTCACTAAGTTATCTTCATCTTCATCGCCAGCATTAAATGTTACTGCTGGGGCACAGGCATTCCCTATGGCTAGCCCACACTTAGCTTCACAGTTAGCAACTGTAAAAAAAAGAGTTTCAAATTCTGAAAAACATCGAACCGCTCCGAGAGACAACATATCAAACTGGAAAATTTGTCATATATGGATAATTATTTAACTAGAACTAGCCTTGAGACGAACAGGTCCAATTTTGGTAGACGACCCCTTGAACAGCTTTATCTTCCGCAATGGAGTGATCGCGCTTATCGCATACATAATTCGTATTTGATCATTCATTACATCTCTCATTAGCACAAAGAACAATTTCAGCTTCGTGACCTCAATCCACTCTGATTTAACGTACCTGCCCGGCTAGCATGACCACTGAAACACGATATGATAAAGCCATTTATCGCTTTGAACTGTCAAAGATCCATAGGTGTCAAAGATTCATGTTAGCCGGGCGGAAAAGAAAGTGCAGAATTACGTTGGAATTCTGATCTGATTGCTATCTGAATTACCTTAGAGCTGTGACTCAAACATTATGTGGCAAGCTAAAATCAGTCTTATATCAAGAAGGATCGAGTTCAAATACATTTAATAGCGGAATCAGAATCTCATTAATAACGTAATGAGATACGTCCGGTTTCATATCTGAAGACAGCAATATAGCTAAAGCCGTCTCCGTAATGGATGACCTTTGGTAATCAATTGGGGAAAATGAAGATTCGGGTTATAAGTCTTCTATTCCAGCCGGGGGTTGAAAAAATTTCGTAGAATATACCTAAGTATGTAATATGAACCTTGGGATACCAGAATGGTGTAGGGCAAAACCACCAACAACAGCATGCCCAAAGAGGGGTGGTTTCATTTATTTTGCTCTCTTTTCTATGTATTCATCACTAGCACCTTTCTGGTATGATGACCTCAGACTGATATTGATGGTACATAATAATATATAATAATTAAGGTTTGCGCCATCCCCCGATGGAATATGTAAATAGCTTAACTAATCCCTCATCCAATGTAGGTCACCAACGGATTCGTTTATAAATTCCACTAATTAACAGGCTCTATTTTAAACATAGTTCATAATTATGTCATTGGATGGATAACATAATTTTCTACTAACTTCGAAATATTTTTCAAATCCTGTCGACGATATTTTAAATACAAATTAGACGATATAAAAAAGGATAACCTAGTCATGAACATTTACCATCTGGCTTTAGTCAACTGATTTCGCTCAAACTTTTCCCACGGAATTAGTGGACCTAAAATGAACGTTTTGAATCGGACCACTGATTTCATTCTATAAGACTTATTTTAATAGTCGGTTGGGATGCTACTCTCAAGTCACATGCTACTTCAAAGACCTGACCACGGTAGTTTCCCAGAAGCTTCAGTAGCTTTAGTCTACCTGTCACTTTCATTTTGCTATTTTTCTCAATGAGTGAGAGAGACGGGTAGCAACTGAAATCGGCTTACATAATACTGAGGCTATTTTGGCTGTTACACAGGAAACTGAATAATGAGTTCCTCCTTTTTTTCCAGTTACATCGCCGGGGTCAGCGACGAACCTCCACGTGTGCCAAGTCATATTCATTCCCGTTCTATTGGCGTGGGCGAACAACACATAGGCTGTAGGCACACGCGCGGAATTAAGAGTGTAAAAATATAAATACTTAATATAAACATTATAAATAGGTAGATGTATTTGGTTCAGTCAGAGGGTCGAATGGTGAATTTAATTATAGTTAATTGTACCTAAACGAGCTGATAAATATACCAAAGAATGTAAAGACTAAGAATATTGTTGATTTAATACAAATATATATGTCGGAAGATGTTGTTTTATTTATTGCAGTCAACATTAAAGGTATGCCTGGGAACACCTACGACTTCTACGCCAATCTACCGTAGCGTCTTTAGACGAAAGCCTTTGCACGAATTAAAGACTTGCGTCTTGAGACCAGTGACATTTGGAACTGAGACATAGGCGCTCATAATGGGTTCATACGAAGGCTAAAGATCATACAAAAGCAATGGTATGGGCTATAAAGTTTATCAACCTGATCAAAAGAGATCTGTAAGAGAACCAAAGTCGTAAAAGTAAACCATAAGAACCGTAACAGGTACATTCGAAGGAGTAGGTGAAAACTTCCTCGAGTGTGTAGACTATGAAGCAGTGCAGGTTTGTATGTGGATGTTAATACACTTATAATCATCAGTTCGGGGACAAACATGGTTTGATGTATCGATGTATTTCCTACCCTCTTCCCCAGTCCACTTTCTGTTGATACAACATGTTTTAACTTGTATATAATTCAGCAAATGACGTCATAGTCTACTCCCGTTCAATTAGGAGAGCGCACAGCGGACGGAGGTGAGTTAATGCCCATCGAGCTTTGCCATTTCCGAGTTGCGAATGCGAGTGACGGGTTAAGCATGGTTAAAAGCAATTTCGGAATACGGCAAATTTTGCCCGGCCCGGTTATGTTATAGCGACAGTGCGAGGTATTCTGGTTATTCAATTGTGTTTCCTCAGTAAAATGCGTTTGGCAACTACCAGGGAATCCGGTGGCCTAAATGGAAAGGTGGCCTTTATGTTATTCGGTGAATCAAGGTTTCCATTTCATTGTGAATGTGCAGGAGATTAACTTCCATGTTAGCCTGGGAGTGAGAAGAAGTAACGTAAAACGTGCCAGCCCGACTCCTACCAGGGGTGTCGTCAAATTTGACAAAGGGAGATTGCCTAGTGTAGACCAATAATTATCCTGAGGCATCTGAATGGTGGACGTCAATCCACCGACAACAAACGGCTAGTGTCAGGCAGACCGGCGACTGCAAAGCCTATGCCAAGCAGTATGGATTGAAACTTTTCCATCTCAGCTACTCTATCCGTTCATCGGTCCCTCTACATGGTGCTTTCCAACACTTTTATTCATCACTTGCACCTTTCCGGCGAAATAAATGATTGATCAAAAAGGAGTGAGTTACTTGATGACGTCTAAATGATACGAATGGAAGTGTGTACTTGCTATTCAAAGGCCTATAAATAACTGAAATTCTCTTTTGAAAAAATATTATAATGGCATACCGAAAAGTAATATATCCGATTCCGACAAACACATCATTTATCCAATTTTAATTATACTTCGAGTATGCTGTGTTCGTATAGAAAAAGGGTATTGCATTTCGAGCGCATAATCCTTTGTACTTACATGCCATCGGTTGCGACAATGGTTCATTTTGTTTAATATCCGAACTCCGCCGGGGACGCTAAGTGGATTGGTTGTGGAATTAACTTCAATACCGTTTTTATGGCTCCGATAATCTTATGACTTCCAATTTCAAACGTAATCCAACCGGTATTCGAGTGCTGCAGAAGCTTATACATAATTGTAGGTGGTACAGTCGGCAGCGATATTTATTATACTTTCCATATATTTAAAAACGCGTAGTTTTCCAAAAAAATGTCTTTCCGAACTCTATAGAATGGTCCTGTATTAGATGGGACTTGATATAATGTATTGTGAGTGGGTTGTTAATACAAATATAGCTGTAAAATCTCAGTCTCTTAAACAATGCGGACTGGAATTTTGTCATCCCAATATCCCGATCCTACAGTTTTTTTATATTAGACAGGGAAGCTCGTGGCTTTCATCTCATGTAATGCTAAGTGACAATAAAGGCCAAAGATGGAATCGAATAAAATCAAAATTATTCAACTGCGATTAGTCATTCCTCCGTTTCAAATTTTCAATGGCCCAATTAATGTGCTCCTTCATTAAGATTCTGTCTCATTATAATTCAAAGGCAATTCGGGTGCGACACGACGAAAATTAACTATAAACAAAGTGGAAAACAAAAAACGTCTCAAAGAAATTGTATTAGGAAAAAAAAAACAATGAAATAATAAGGTAGAAGTAAATTTGAATTATAATGAGTGCTTTGGTCTTCCATGCTGGCATGGGAGCGAAAAAATTACTTACTGCCGCACTCAGAGACGTCAAATAACGTTAATGAGAACTTAACGTCAAAAAATTACAATTCAAAACTAGTCGCTATTCTTGCCCGGTCTATGGTCTTGATTTGAATGAAAATTTTTGACATTATATACTCATTAAAGTTAATTGACGTCTCTGAGTGCGGCAGTTAGAATGTCATTCTATGATTCTACTCATTCCATGGGCGTCGTAAAATTCGACCAAGGGAGATTGTCCGAAGTAGACCAACAAGCACCTTGGGGCAACCGAGGTGGAGGGTGGTGGAGGGCAAACCACCAACAACAGCAAACCCAAAGAAGGTTAGTGTCAAGCAGGCAACCGGCACTTTTTTACAGTAAATATCACTATATACAAGTACGAGGGCAGGTCAATAAGTCCGTGACTTTTTGAATTTTTTGAACCTCTCTTTAAACCTCGACAAATCTTATTTTTTGGAAGGGATAAAAAACAATGTTTTCTTATATTTGCACGAGCACTACACATTTGAAATAAAACAACTTTTACGGATAAGACTAGCGTATAATTTGGTGTTTGGCATATTAATTATTTAACCCGACGTTTCGATCACTTTACAGTGGCCATGGTCACGGGGGGGACTAAAGATCACAGGTGTCCTCACAATAAAGTAATAATTAACTACCGCCATAATATTTGATATTATTTTTTTTATATTGGGATAAAAAAATTAGAGAAGCGTTGGACAAAGTGTATAGAGCTCAAGGGAGACTACGTTGAAAAATAAAATGATTTATTTATCAAAAAAATTGTGTTTTATTCCAAAAGTCACGAACTTATTGACCCGCCCTTGTATTAATGCTCGAAAAAGGTCACACAAAGCTCCTTAATGAGATAACCTCATGTCTCGCCGACATAAATATCGTCATCATAATCATAAGCCGTGTGGTGACGGCAGAGTAGAATACAATTGTCACCACCCCCTCTCTCCCGTGGGTACGACAAGGCGACTAAGGGTAAAGACAGCAATGAGTAATGGGCAGCAGCATTCCTCTTGTACCATCTAGCAACCTACCTTGTATACAATATACTGCTATTGATGTGCCCGATAGATGGCAATAGGGTCGCCACCGATTACATGGGACCTAGCTAAATTGACGATAAGTGGGTGTTAATTCACTTCTGCCTACCCCTTAGGGGATATAGGCGTGATTTATATATGTATGTATCATAATCATCACCAGCCGTTTAATGTCCCCACTGCTGGGTCACGGGCCTTTTCCTATGGATGAAAGAATATACAGAGAATCCGGGCCAGTGCGGGTTGGTGGGTATTAACGACTGCAAATGCAGTTGGTCCCGAATAGCTTAACGCGTCTTCCGAAGCGCGGAGGAACCCGAGATAGTACATTTTGATCACCTATCCAATGACCGGCCTTAGCACACATTGCTTAGTTATCGCAATCGCAGGCCAAGCGTGCTATGCCACTGCGCCAGCGAGCTCCTCATAAATATGAATTAGTAGAATCAATTTGAAATTGTAAAGTTACTGCGTACTCTGATAAAGCACTCCTGGCGGCTCGCAAAAACCACCATCAACTTTCGATTCGTTATCGTGAAAATTTTGTGCAACACCTATTAATTTAATTTCTGGCGGAATAATGGCGCGGAGTGGCAGCGTTCTGTCCACTCGTAAAATCCGCTTTACGAGCCATTTTGGGCCACAAATGGTCGTTTGCCCGGACGACGTGTAACCAAAATCGAGGCACCGCTTCGGGCTATTAAAAATAAACAATATGTGCCATTTTTTTGTGCGAGCCCTGAATGTTAACGGTGCGTTTAGTTCGGCACGTGATACATTTGTTTCGCTTTTGTGATACAAACTTATCATAATACATAAATCGTGGCTGTTTAACTCGAGGAGCTTGCTAGCGCACTGGCACAGCGCGCTTGGCCTGCGATTGCGTAAACTAAGCAATTTCGCTAAGGCCGGTCATTGAATGGGGGACCAAAAATTTATTATCACGAGTTCCTCCGTGCTTCGGAAGGCACGTTCAGCCGTTGGTCCCGGCTGCATGTGCAGTCGTTAATACCCAACAACCCGCACTGGGCCAGCGTGGTGGGTTATGGCCCAATCTCCATACATTATTCCCTATGGCCGTGTGGTGACGGCAAGGCCGTGTGCGGACGGCAGAGTAGAATACAATTGTCACCACCCCAAATCTCTCCCGTGGGTGTCGTACAAGGCGACTAAGGATAAATCAGTGATAAGGAATGGGCAGCAGCGTTCCTCTTATATCACCTAGCAATGTACTGCGACTTTTGTGCCCGATAAATGGCAATAGGCTCGCCACCTATTACATGGGACCTAACATAATTGGCGAGTCGTGGATGCTAGTTCACCTCTGCCTACCCCTTCGGGGATATAGGTGTGATGTATGTATGTATTATTCCCTATGTATGAATAATGGGTAATGAGTAGGACATTGAAGGGCTGGTGATGATAGTGATGATTTAACTCTGGAGGCAGAGATTCACCAACTATGTTAGATCCCACCAGGACGCGGGCTCAATTCTCATATCAGGACAATAATATTTTTTCGAATTTTTTCTTACTTCGTTTTACTTTGTTTTCCAATTTCTGTTCCAATAAAAATCAAATGATAAGCATTAGGGTATTTTCTAGACAAATTGGGGTCATTCAACTCCGTCGTGTTTTCCGCGGAAAATCTGAGCATTCATTGAGTTTTATTTGCAAAAAACGAGTTAATGAAATATCCGAGGGCTTTATTTGAATGGATTATTAAAAAAAACATTATTTACGATCTCCTTTTATTGCAATTTTGGTGTCATTTAGTTATCCTGTGGGTATAACTGATGTTGTATGATGTTTTGTTCCATGACTGGACATTCAAAATAACACCTTGTATACACGATTAGGACCTATTCAATCTTTTACCAAGAAAATTGTACCAATTGGCTATTTAAAATATTTGTCTTAAATAAAAAATAAATATATTTAATGAAATCATCTCTTGTAAGGTTGAGAAAAGTATTTTAAACTTGGTCCCCAATAGAATTAACTCTCAACTCAAGACAGTGTACCGGTATACCCTACAGGTATAAATGCGACTATAGCTCATAACTAATCTAGTTTCAAACTTTGCACACGACGCTCGAAGCAATTAATTCTGAATTGAATTTGAGCCGAGAACAAAATGGCCAGCCATTTGTGTTTCTGACCTATTACCTAAGGACAGTTTGATGCCAAAGACATTTTGACGCAGCTTAAGGACAAGTGAAATATTCGGTTTTTAATTTCAATGTACCTATTTTAAATGTTAAAAAAATTAGTACAAAGATTTTGGTGGTTAGAAAAAGGTCGAAAAGTTATGGTCCCGCATCAAGACCATAATTTTTCGGACAAATGAAATTATATAAATATTCTTTGCACTTAATTATTATTAAACGTATTTGTAAGTTCTCCCAATATTCTTCTGCCCATAGGAAAATTCATATTTCCTTTCATATTCTTGTAAGTTGTGACATTTCTTTGCCGTCATTATTATGACGACAATTATGACGCTCGGTTCGATCTGTACTTCTTATGTTATAAAAGAGTATGGAAGAATCGAGAAGTATGTTTGATAATAATAATTCAGAGGTCAGAACTCAAAGACAAAGGTAATTTAAATACACGTGACAACCTTGAACTGTATTTTGTAGTGAATCTTTTGAGGGGCATCTTAGGACGTTAGATTTCAAGACACGTTCCTAGGAAAAGTGTACGCAAGCACTTGAATAAAATAGCCTAGCCTGTATACTTAATACAAAAAGGACTGTTCTGAGGGCTCCACTTCAACTGCTGTATCGTACATTTGAGTTTAGTAGCATCAAAAGCAGTACCTAAATTTTGTTGAAAAAAAGGGTAGCGTCAATATGTTATAGTACGTCACGTAAAGACATTTTTGGCGTTGCCCATGCTGGTTATAAGCTTTTGGTATTGAATACCTTATTGAAAGTATTGAAGTCGGAGTCAGCGCTTAGTTGGCGGATCAGATCGTGGTTGGATTTTGCAGTCCCATCAGCATACAGAAGAACACATAGAAAAAAAACATTAATTATAAATTTTGAAAAAAGGATTACTCTAAGATAAGCAATGAGTTTATGGTCTTCATAATGCCACTGAGGAGCCCATCGGGGTTGTTTTCTAAGCGGATTTCTATTGATTTCGCCTACCCGTCACTATCACTTGTTGACAATAAGCGCAAAGTGTGACAGTGAAGAGACGAAAGCAATAGAAATCGGCTTACACAATAACCCCGCATATCTTCGAGTTCGAGCAAGAAACGCCCTGACGAACAATACACATTTTCGGAAGTAGCCATTACCCAAGATCGTTCACAGTCTTCGCCCAAAGACTGAGAGTCTCGTGTCGAAGTTAAATTAAAAACTTCGTAGCGCGTTTTTGCCGGACCTCCCTCCCTCCCATTCGGTCTCGGCTGCCTCTGAGGGCGTATTGGAAACACGTCAAACACTCCGCCCTGTTTTTCTTGTTGTTTTCTTACCTCGCCCGCGAACTTTAGAAATTCACTCTTGTGTCAGTGCAGCTACGGGGCTAATAAATCCGTTCGGTAGCTCTCTATGCCGAAGCGGGCACGGAACTTATGCACTTTTGCGAGTTAAGGCGGCATTTCCATAGAAGCGGAGCTGCGCGGAGCTCAGCTGAGGCATACAAAAATTGACCCATGATATTGCTTTAATCACACATCTCATCTCCGCTCCGCAATATCATTGGTCAATTTTTGTCTCGGCTCAGCTCCGTGCAGCTCCGCTTCTAAGGAAACGCAGCCTTAGCCCACTTGGAAACGAAAATATAAAAAACGAAAATACGAAAGTCAACAAGAGTTCCAATGTATGCATATATCATATATTTTAATATATTTAATAGCTAGGAATATTACGATATATTGTTTTCTTTACAATATTTCAATATTTCAAAGCTATGTTGGCAGAAGAATGTTAGGCATGAACGTGGAAGGTCGTAGAAGGGGAGGAAGACCAAAGAAGAGATGGATGGATTGTGTAAAGGAGGACATGATAACGAGAGGAGTGGATGAGAAATTGGTGAAGGATCGAAAGGAGTGGAAGAAGAAGACATGTTGTGCCGACCCCGCTTAGAGCGGGATAAGGGCAGGAAGAAGAAGTTTTCTATACAATATTTCGAGTGACTGCACACGCAACTGTACATATATTTCTATGGTGCCATCAAGCAAATCAACACGATAAGCGGCTTTGGAAAAATAGATATTACACATTTTTATTTTTGTATTTTCGGGTTTTCGGTATCTAGCGTCTTGACAATCATACTAGATACAAAATAAACGATTTTTTTACTTGACTTGACCATATTGAAACACACACCAAGATTGTTTATTAAACACCCACTTTTTGCCAAATAAGTTAGGTCCCATGTAATATAGGTGGCAAACTTTCAGTTCTCAATGATGGATAACTAAACAGAGACGTCTCACTAGCAAAACGGCAAGTACACTGCTATTCTATTCTGTAATCACAAAATAATTTTTCACTGCGGAATCCGCGGTAAAATGTCAAAAGTGGAAATATGTCATCCATAAAAGTGACGCCATGCTAAGGAAGTAGAGAAACAGTCCCAATATTATGTCAAAACCTACAGATTTCACATCTCACCTCACTTCAACTATTCTATTATACCACTGCTGTAGAGAAATCCATAGAACGAGCTATGGTATGCATTCATACATACATAAATGAACTATATAATATCCCTGAAGGGTAAAGGTAATGTTAGGTCCCATGTAATAGGTAGCAAGCCTATTGCCATCTATCGTGCACGTATGAAATTGCTGGAACATTATTATATGCACAGATCCATGACAATTCCCCTTGTTCGCTTGTTACGACACCCCCACTTTGTAAACTATATTCTGCTCTATAGCTACCACGCGAAAATGCCACGTCATTCAATGAGGACACTAACCCTTCAGGCTTAAAAAGGTGCGTTAAACGTATGTATGTACAAACAAGAAGAGGAAATGCTACGTCACGTCAATCAATGACAACACTACTACCTACCCCTTCAGGCATAAACAGGTGCGTCAAATGTACGTGTGTACAAAGGAAGATAACAATAATATCAACAAAATTTCCGAATAAAAACGGCTAACGACATCCAACGCCAAACTTTTTGAATTAAAGCGGCTTCGTTCGGGGATGGCTGGGCCGTTTAACATTAAAAATGCAAAGCGTGTGCCGAGCACGTGTTTCAATTAAACCGTGAACCGATATTAGGCGTGACGTAAGCGCGACGTGACGCTGATAAAGGTTAAAAAGGAGCACTGCATGTTTGGACGTGTTATCTCGGACGTGGAAATAAGACTGATTTCGAGAGGTAGCAGGCCACCCCGATCTGGTTTGAATTGATTTTTTTTTATTTTCAAATTCAATATTTATTTGCATAAAACATGGTACAATGGAGATGTTACAATTCACAATAAAATAAGGTCATGATCAACATGTTTTGCTGAATATTCAGCATGCAAAATATAATTTTTAAAATAATAAATGTCCATTTAATTAATTGTTATTAAATTATAAATTATGTCAATATTAATAAAATTCAAAATTATAAATTACAAAGTTACATTGATAAGGCATTTCATGTCAATGATTACATAATAATATAAACAAACATACATAGATAACACGTCTACTTATCCCCGAATGGGTAGGAAGAGATCACTTCTTTTCACTTGCTACGATTCTCAAATAATGGTTCTTCCGCTTCATTTATGATTACTGAACTCATTGCCTGTCGGTTTCGGATACTCTTGATCAGGCTTTTCTGTTATTATTCCAATTTGATAATGAAAGATTCGCCTAAGTCTTCCCCTACTGTTTCCTCCACTTAGTTGAGACAAATCCTTTTTGTCGTTCCCAATTTTATTATTATTGATTTAATTTCTCTGAAAACCCAACAAAGCAGCTTAACAATATAAATGCTCTGAAAATCCGTCTAATAAATTGTACGTTAAATTAGACAGAGAATAATTCGTCAATTAACAGCATGGTCACGTCTAAAGTCGCCGGCCATTTAAAAAGCTGGCCCGAAAAAATATTTCTATGGTGCTTATTTACAAAAATTTACTACCAGCATTAAAATATTTAGCATAAAAGTATTTCATTTCCTTATTTTCGTCTCTTGTGGTAACACAATTGCATTTATGGATACCACGCTAGAAGAGTATTTAGTCCTGATTTCTCTAGGTTCCATATAAATGCCAATTTATTGCCGTAGACCAGCTACGATAATCGTAGTATTGCTATGTAGACAGCCAGGAACTCTGATTCTTGTTACATAGTATATATGTGTCCATATATTATAGCTTCTCATAGCTTCTAAAATGCATTTAAAACTCTCTAGCTAGCATTCCATGGATTCATCGTGCTGGTTCCGGGTTCATAGGGTTGCAAAGAGGTTAACGGCGCCCCTCCATAACATGCTAACACCCATCTGCGCTACCCCCACTTCTCTCTCTGCCTACACATATTTGCTAAGTTTATGTAAGAGCCGACTTAGACACACGTTCCATTGCAGAACTCACGAAATTTCTAGAAATACCAAGGTTATTAGTGATCTGTAGAGGGATTTGGCTGATATAGCCTTCGCTTGCACCTCAACAGCATACAGACCAACAATGTAATAATACATATATGGGAATATAGGACCTAGTAATTAAATTTAACAAATCTGTGGTGAGATTCCATGAATGACCTGCTGGGCTATTCCATAAGTCGATTTTACAGGTCTGTCACGCTTTGATATCATTTTTAATGAGTGAAAGTGATGGAAATCAGCTAACAGAATTACTCACTATGGAATATTGAGAGGCTTGCGCAGACTGAGAAAAATTAAATTATGTAAAGTCAATTTCCGCGTAAGCGCTAATTACACTTCTCCAGCTCTCGTTTATTGTCCACCAAGGCTACGCTTTCAGGGTAAAAGTGGAGAAGTCTCAATCCACCGTAAACTAGACTCATTAAGCAGGCAGTCTTAACATAAAGATATCAATAAACCTAATCTTGAGTGCTGTTAATCACCGCACGGAGCTGGATTTCGGCAGTATTAAGGAGGGTTCCATATATTCTGCGGTAAACGCATCGTAAAGTTGTACTTTTACGAGTGTAAGAAAAGATTTACTGTTACCGGTAGGTTTATTGGGGACCATGAGTAATATGCCCATTATTTTCTCGGGAATCGGGATTTCAATAAAAAAATAATTGCAGCTGTTATAGCGCCGGGAGTGTACGGTATTATGCTATAAAGGGGCATTTTGGAATACCGAAAATATGGCTGTAAGCGACATGCGAATTGGATAAAAAATTGTGGTCTGAGCGAGCGAATAGGCGTAGTATTTTGATATTAGTATTTTGTTTATTTTTTTAAGTTAGACAGGGAAGCTTTTGACTTGCATCTCATGGTAGGTAAGTTACGATAAGGGCTGAAGATGGAGTCGAGCTTCATCTAAAATCCTCAACCACAAAGGGTCGAAAAAGTAGGAGTTCTTTAAAACTTTGATAGAGGACTGTTTTTTATGAATAAAGAGTAAATGTGTGGTTAAATCAGAACACATTTTTGATAAAGTATGATCAAAATTATTAGAAAAAATATGACACAAAAATTAGGTACTTCAACGATCTGGGTCATAGTTAATTTACATCTGCTGATCACTCTGCAGATACATAAATAAATCGCGGGATTTATGTATGTCTCTTACCAATGAGAAATATCTTTTAACCAAAAGAAACTATGGTGACCACTAAACAGTAGCAATTTCAGTCCTGAAGTGGAAAAATAAACTACCATTTAGGCTTTAACAGAAGAAAATTGGCTAATCATGATAAGTGTTGCCGGTTCTTTCACACTATTCTAGCTTAGGTCTCGTACGACCTTCTAATTATAATTCACTGTTAAATCTATAGTACTATATCTAATTATAGAAATCTTCAAAAAACGTACCAGTTCTGACTCGCCCCAAAAAGTTGTAAAAGTCGACTAAGGGAGATTGGAGGCAGGTACCCGAAAGGTGAAAAGCAAACTACCAACAACAGCATACCCAGAGAGGGTTGATGTTAGGTAAGCAGCTAGCTATAAAGCCTACCTAAGCCGGAACCTTGATCAGTATAGATTGGAATGTTGCCAGGCCAATCAGTCCCTTTGTTCAGTAGTCTCTTGACATGGTCTTTTCCATCATTGTTTTATACATTCGTTAATCAATTAGCACCTTTTAAGTGTAAAATATTAGTTATTGTCAAATATTGACATTTAATTTTGTATTTGATTCGTTGGAATAGATTGGCCACTTGCTAGACAAGTGATACATATAGCCCCCTGATAATGGACTGAATAATATGCTTTTTTTTTCTCTTTATTATTTTTAGGGAGTTTTGTAAATATAATTACATGCCAGTCCCATCGTGACTGTTACTTTGTTTAATATCTTATAGCTAATCTTTCTTCTACAAATTTGTAAATCAACAAAGCTTTCTTAGAAGATGGTTCTGATAATAAGCTCTGAAATGTACCCACATCCAGTTTGTTGATTCTCAAATCCGATGTTAATTTTATTATTTTGGTGCTGACGACGTATTAACATGCTGACGACAAATTAAAAAAATACTTATTTTTACGTCTGCAATGAGCAATATTAACAGTCAGTTATTTATTGTCAAGCGACTGAAAATATAAGAAGCTTATGCGAATACACTATCAATTGTTTCGATTGATCGGAAACTGAATTCAGCTATCTGCCCCTTAGTTCGAAAATGACGGGCTGTCGAATAACGATAGCTTCTGAATGGACTTCGCAGTTGGACAATAAAATACATTGTCTCATCTACGCTGTTTCACCGTTGCGAAATTCAAATAGGCAACATCAAATCGAACAATGTCAAGTACAGTTGTTCGCTTGTTTGATGGTCTTCGAGCGTGTATGTGTGTGTGGGCGTTAATGCTTTGTGCTGTGTGTAGTTAGTTTTGAGGATCATAGCAACAAACTCAAAACAATGAGGTAAATAATGAAAAAGAGGTAAGAAAATTTTCGATAAATTATTGCGAGTAGGAGCCCTCTATCGCAGTGGCATAGCGCGCTCGGCCTGCGATTGCGTAAACAAGCAATGTTCACTAAGGTCGGATATTGGATGGGTGGCCAAAAAATTTATTATTTTGACTTCCTCCACGCTTCGGAAGTTAAGCCCAGATACATACATATCCACCAACGAATATGCAATTTAAAGTTGAAGATATAGAAGATATTAAATGAGATTTTTATATGTTATAGGCCCTGAACTGACGGTATAACATGGGGAGAAAATAATTGTTCCCGACGTAACTAGCCATGGTAATCAATGTGCAGCATAACGTAGCAGAAAATATTTATCGGCAAAGAAACGATCTATCACTAGTAGGGCGCCATCTGTGTGAGATTACCGACGGTGCAATAGACGGGTGTTGCATCATAGAATAGTAATTCTGTTCAAGACATCCGGTTCTTAGATTTATATTTATTTCATACGTACATAAAGACATAAAGCACGTTTATTTATCTCCGAAGGGGTAGTCAGAGGTGAATTGACAACCTTACGTTTCGCAAATTATGTTAGGTCCCAGGTGGCAAGCCTAAGCCATCTAACGGGCATATAAATCGCAGTATATTGCTAGGTGGTCTTTGAAAAATAGAAAACTTGTTTTCAATTTCTACTGTGACAGTTCTGTAGGACTGGTTACTTTTTTCTAAGCCATTTTTACAAGAATTCGTCGCAGGTTTGATCAAAATTTTTATTTGAAATCGATAAAGTAGCTCATTCGACAAAGTCAAGCGGTGTGGTGACGGAAGAGCAGAATAAATTGTCACCACCCCCATTTCTCCCATGGGTGTCGTTCAAGGCGACTAAGGGTAAAGACAGCGATGAGTAATGGACAGCAGCATTCCTCTCATACCACCTAGCAATATACTGCAATTTTATGCAATTTTATGCAATTTTTAGTTTAATTCACTCTGCCTTCCCCTCCGGGGATATAGGCGTGATTTATTTATGTATATATGTAGCTCATTCAAATAATACTGCTGCATTTCCTAAATACCTAACACGAAAAATTGTTACAACTAGCTCCCGCTCTACATGGTTGAATACCGACATTTTGCCCTACAGTCAAAACTGAAACGAGAAGTTGCAAGACTTTTTGCTTTCCAGACTTTTTTTTGCGGAGAGGTAAACTGCAATCTTTACGCATCATCCCTGCAGTACGGTGCAACTACAGAGGTATGTGGGACTCGGGGTAGAGGCGTTCCCCACTACACTACTAAACATCCTCTCCGGGCATCCAGCCAAAGCATACTATGGCAGCCATCCGGGGTCATCCGTTAGGATATGTCACCGGACAGAGGTGTATTAATATCTACCTTAATTCGCAAATTATGTAAGGTCCCATGTAATAGGTGGCGATCCTATTGCCGTTAATCAGGTACGTCAATCGCAGTGTATTACTGGTATAACAAGTGGTGGTATAGAAAGAATGTGCTTCACCCATTTGCTCATCACTGTTTAGCCCTCAGTCGGCATGTATGATATCCTCGGGAGAGTTGGCGATATTATGTTGGCCTCTTGACCAAAAGCCAGCGATCCGTCCGTCAAAATATTATACAAAGTCTTTATATTGTAAGCGGCAGCCCCATCATACGGCGCAGCGCCCTATAAATAACGTGCGGAAGACGCGCCCGTTCTCTTTGCGCGCGGCATTCGGCCGGAACGGACGTGCTTTCTCTGTTTTAATTCCACTTATTGTTATGTCGTAATAATTCTTCTTGTATTATTGTATAAAAAAAGAAAATTATTGATCAATACTTTTATATAAGTATATATCAATATAAGTATATGTATATAAGTATGTACTTATATATAATAATTTTCATGATTAAATTTCTTTACTGGTCGTCGTTCTTTATTTTTTTTAAACAATTACATTCCTGGTTCCTAACAATATAATAAACATGTTTGTATGTCACACCTGACCATAAAGTGGACACGTACGAAAAATTCCACTTCGTGATTAGGGGGTGACATAAAATTATAACCTTACCTCGGGCGATAAAAAAGAAAGCCCCATATCGCATATTTCAAATATTCGCGATCTGTGACATTCTTCGTTTTATCGCCCTTGGTATATAATCTACTATTATTCGTTCGAAAATGTCAAATTACTCTATTAATGGCTATGAAAATATAACTATAACTACACTTAAACAAAAAGGAAGTCAAACTTGCTACCTGACGAAGAAGAGGGAGGTTATTAGCTCTATCAACCACACATCCACATAAGCACTAAGAACCGGGCCGCCTACAAATTATTATCAATTAACACATTGCAATTAGCGAGACTTGAGTCCGGCCCTCGCTACAGCCGGTCTTCTCAGTAGCAACGGACTCCCCGATGTGTGTTCGCTCCAATTTCTTTATATGCTTTGTGCACGGAGAATTTTCGATAGCGCGATGCAGGCTTACAACGCTGATTGGCCGGATTGTGTGCTAGTGAGCGTAACGACGTTCCAATGGTTGAACAAAGATAATGCGGTGTGATGTTCCGTTGTTTTTATTGGCAATGAAAACATTGATACTTACACATGAAGTTACTATTTATAGCAGTATATATGAATGAGTTAACTTACATACCTTAATCACGCCTATTTACCCGAGAAGGGGTAGTTAGCGATAAATTAACACGCATATTTCTCCAATTATTTTAGGTACCGTTTGGCGAGCTTATGAGACAATGGTATTGGTTTTCGTCCAGCGAAGTACTTTCATCTTGCACAGGACAAAAAAAATGTGTCAATAGCATAATCAGTCTGCCGAGTGTTAGTTGTGGTAGTATTCTATTGTCAACACACTCTACCTCTAGCATCCTACCTCTACTGAGGTCCAATAAATTTTAAAATTTCAAACGTCCTTTGTCTCATTTCAAATTATTTACAATAACAAATTTCCTCTCAAGGAAGCAGTAAATAAGGCTGATGGAAATACCTCCTTTTCAAAATGAAATTTATACACGAGAGCTTTAGGTAGCTTGTCCGTTTTGGGCCACCCTCCCTTATGCTGGTACAGGTAATGCTTTTTTCTTTAGGCATTGTTTATGTTTAAATAAGTCACTCTTACGACAACATTCCAGGAAGAACCACTGTTTACTGGCCTTGCACTCAACGGCACAGCAGTAAACTGGCTGTAAATAATTAAAACAAGACTTCACCGCTCCGTTTTACAGCTTCCCATACATCACACGCGTTACGACTGAAAGGAAATTGTAAATAAGTTTCCAAGGCTTCCGGTGCGGCCACAGCCTACCGCATACAGCAGACCACAATGGATGCTGTCGCGAGTTCGTTGGTGAATTTTGTGTGCGACCGAATTTTCGATAGTGGTATGGATTTCTCTATTTGAGTTGGCTTTGATATGCTATGTTGCAGAACCAAAAGCCGTGTGGTGACGGCAGAGTAGAATACAATTGTCACCACCCCAAGTCTCTCCCGTGGGTGTCGTACAATGACATACATACATACATACATAAATCACGCCTATATCCCCGAAGGGGTAGGCAGAGGTGAACTAGCACCCACGTTTCGCCAATTATGTTAGGTCCCATGTAATAGGTGGCGAGCCTATTGCCATTTATCGGGCACAAAAGTCGCAGTACATTGCTAGATGGTATAAGAAGAACGCTGCTGCCCATTCCTCATTACTGATTTATCCTTAGTCGCCTTGTACGACACCCACGGGAGAGATTTGGGGTGGTGACAATTGTATTCTACTCTGCCGTCACCACACGGCACGTCGTACAATGACACTAAGGATAAATCTGAATATGATTAGAAATAGGCAGCAGCGTTCCTCTTATACCACCTAGGCTAGCAATGTACTGCGACTTTTATGCCCAATAAATGGCAATAGGCTCGCCACATAATACATGGGACCTAACATAATTGGCAAGCAAAAACATACAGTTGGTAATAAAAAAGTTGCTAAACAATATCTAAGCAAGAATATATAAGTAGAACAAAACTTCTTAATGAATATACTGACTTTGAACTACACTGTGTGCCACTTATGAAGTCAGGTCGCTAGAAACTTGAATGAGTTGAACGTGAACATATTTGAGATAAAACGCAGTAAGAAAGTGACAAAGCAAGGGAAAATGAAAATAATTGTAAGAACTCCTGAAAATGCGATAAATTAGAACGTTTTTATCATACATGAACCACGCATCCACAATTCGCTAGCTATTTTCCATGGGATAGGGTTCGTAATTTGCTAGGTGGTACAATAGGAACGCTGCTGCCCATTCCTCATCACTGTTTTAACATTTTAGTATTCTTGTACGACACCCGCGGGAGAGATTTGGGGTGGTGACAAAGTATTCGGCTCTACGGTCACAACACGGCATGTTTATAACGAGTAACACACATGAAACGGAATACATAAAGTGTCTGATTCTTACGTGACTAGATAACTTAAATACGGGCGTAATGTCTATCATACAATGATATAGAGACAAATAAAGACAGAAGGCCGAAGTCCGCCGTGTGGTGACGGCAGAGTAGAATACAATTGTCACCACCCCAAATCTCTCCCGTGGGTGTCGTACAAGGCGACTAAGGATAAATCAGTGATGAGGAATGGGCAGCAGCGCTCTCTTATACATCTATCATCATTAGCTCTATATCATCATCTAGCTATGTACCTACTGCGACTTTTGTGCCCGATAAATGGCAATAGGCTCGCCACCTATTACATGGGATCTAACATAACTGGCGAAACGTGGGTGCTAGTTCACCTCTGCCTACCCCTTCGGGGATATAGGCGTGATTTATGTATGTGTAAAGACAGAAGGGGCCGTGGATGGATTGAAAGATGATGTAAAAAATGATATTATTAAGAGGATTTTTCATCTGAGTTCATGCTGAGAATGCTCTTCTATTCTCATTATGACCTCAGACAAAGACAGACATATAATGCACGCAGGTGTCATGCAAGGCAACCAAGGGTTGAAATAGTGATGAGCAATGTCTTGGACCACCTACAAATACACTGCAATTTACGTGCCCGATAGATAGCAATATGAAGCCCCCATATTACAATTGGCGAAACATGGGTGGATAAATAGGCGCGATTTATGTTAAATATTATCATCATAACCACATCATACCCACCAGTTCAGAAACAAAATTACCTGCAACATTGCTGGATCATCGTGTTCTTGTTAGATAAAACATTTATTTTTTCTCTCTGTCTCCAACAGAAGCAGTTCCATGACAGAAATAATACAAGACGCGATTTCGCGCGAGCAATATTTTTCTTTGAAATTCACAGAAGTTTCTTCTTCGAACTGAGGTACCTAGGTGCACGTTGAAAATGTCTTGAAAAATTTCTTGAGTCTTCAAATGATACTTGTCACGCTTCGGAAGTTAAGAGATTTTGAGTGATGCAGTTTCCTTCAATGAAAATAATAATATACTGGTGGTTCTTTGAGCGAACGGGTTCTTGGAATATTGACGTGTGTGTATTATTAACATCATCATCAGCGCTCTTAACGACTGCTGATGCAGCCGAGACCAACGGCTTAACGCGCCTTCCCAAGCACGGAGGAATCGAGATATAATATTACAAAAATATATTATTTTTGGTCATCCATCGAATAGCCGGCTTTATCGAACATTGTTTAGTTTTCACAAACCGGCATGCATTTGCAGGCCGATCGCGCTAAGCCACTGTGCTACCGATAACGAGCTGATCTGCCGACAAATAACTTACAAAATATATTTGAGGATATACATAGGTACCTGATAAGTGTATAAGAGAAAGTTAAAAGTAGTACAATGGACTGAGAAGCTAAGAGAGATTAGTACAAAGATTTTAGTGGTTAGAAAAAGAATTTCGAAAAATTATGATCTTGAGGCGGGAATCGAACCCGCGTCCGCTGCTATCCGGGCAGGTGCCTGACCGCTCGGCCACCCAAGATACTAAGTAACCAAGTATCTTGGGTGGCCGAGCGGTCAGGCACCTGCCCGGATAGCAGCGGACGCGGGTTCGATTCCCGCCTCAAGATCATAATTTTTCGAAATTCTTTTTCTAACCACTAAAATCTTTGTACTAATTTTTCTAACATTTATATAATGTTAAAATTAAAAATCAAATAGCTAAGAGAGAATCGTTTGGCTTGGTATGGTCATGATAAGAGAAAAAAACGAAACGCATGTGGCAAAATAATGCTAAACAGGAATGTTGAGAAATGGAGAGAGAGGAAAACCGCAGAAGAGATGGATGGATTATGTGAGAAATAACTTTTATTAAATATTCATAAAGTGGGTGACAGCTATCAAGAATTGGAAAATAAAATCTTAGTACGCCGACCCCGAAGGAAATGGGATGATGCCAAGTGGATAATGATACCTACAGGCAGTGTAATGATGTCATTGTGTATATAACTCAATGTATCATTGCTTCAGTTTCAAGTAAACAAATTTAAATTCTTCCGGAAAGGTCCCGAGCACGTTGGCGAATAAAAAGTAGTAGAGAATTAGTTACTTTTAAGTTACTTGGGAAACTACGCGTACGGATACTAGTTTAAGAGGGACGCATAAAAGTGGTGCCTTTGAACGGCCGGCACGAACTGTTCGTTGACTTTTTGTGAAGGTTTCCTTTCTCTCTTTTTTTTCTTGACCTATTAAATATTCCTGGAGGTTTTTTGTTCCTGGAAGTTCTTTGGATATTGATGGTCCTAAGCAGAGGAACTTTTACGCTTTATTATCATCATCACCTTTGGGCCCCAGTTTACCAAGATTCGCTCTCTGCAGTACATCTCCTTTTCCATTCATATCGGTCAGACATCATCAAGTCATCCACTCGCTTTGAAACATAATACACATCCGAAGGGGTTTCTATAGAAAAATTATGAAGGGACCGATGAACGGATAGAGTGATGCATGAGGACATCAATGAGATTGGATGAAGCGAAAGAAGTGTGTAAGGATCGTAGCAAGTAGAACGAAGTTACCTCTGCCTTCCCCTACGGAAGAAAGCCGTGACGTGTGTATGTATTTATTTGAAATTCTTGGATCTATCACTGAGATTTCACCCAACCAGCAAAACGGAGCATCATCCATGCAGTTGTGACGTGATCACCATCGGTCCAGTGTCACTCATAATCCATAGCGGGAACAAATCAACCGTCTGTCAGCTAATAACAATAACGCTGTCACAACCGACGGGGCATACTGGGGATTTACGACCCTCGTTTATTTCAGCGCAGGTGGCTCCAATAGGATTACTTGCGGTCAAGCCAGGCACCCAACAAAGGACACTGGGGCATGTACAAAGAATTTGTGGAGGAGGTATTTTTCAAGCGCCTCGACTCGTTACGGTATTATAACAAGCCAGAGACTTTATTCCGAGTCAATTTTGCTTGACTGCTTGCGGTTTTAAAACAAGTTTGTAGTAACAGCTCTTCGTCTATGAGAGGCTCACTGAGTAGACGGACCTAAGAGCCAAGTAATATCAATATAGATCGAAATTAACTCATTCATAAATTATCTGGTATGATTACGAGCAAGCCACCAACACTATACTTTATTCGATATACGGATTGAAATGCTGTAACCCCAATCACTCTCCCCGTTCATCAGTTTTCTCGGTATTCATTCATCCTATCCGTATAATGGGTGATAATATTAATTATAAGTGAGTAGATGGTTCGATGACGAAGAACGTATTGCACCGACCTCAGGTTATGTGGTAAAAGCAGCAAGAGGATGAAAAATCATAAATTATTACAAAAATATGGCAGCTATTACAATAACAACGGGTCTCAATAATAATTTCTTTTCTATTTTCTTGAAGAAAATAAATCATGTTTCAATTAATTTCTCTAGCGGTGATCATTAAATGCTTGTTTTGGAGTTTCTTTCACTTCACAGTTGGGCATTACGACATACACCAAATCCCATTCAACGTGAGATACGGCCGCTAAAATTCAAAGAAGAAAATTGAATTAGACGTTGGCAAAACGAGCCAAAAAGATTAAGATATCCCCTTAAATGCCAAGTATCATCGTTTTCAAAGGTGAAACGCCGGCTCAAACGAAATTCAGAACCGTTTTAAGGTAAAATGTACATTTCAAATGAGAATCTGATAATTTTCAACTCTCCCTCCATATTGTTTCCAATAAAGATTTCGGTGTTTGCAGAAGCGTGGTCATTATTGTTCTTATTATGAAATGTTCGTTGGAAATACTATTAAGATTTTCTGAAGATTAATTGATATTTATGTAGAAGTAACAGTTTTGAAGTCAAAATCGATATCGAAAAATTAAAATTTACAAGTAAGATGTACCTACAGTTCACAGAAGCTGCCAAATATCCGACCAACCGATTGTCAACCTTTGCTTGGTTTAAGTAAAGCGCAAAGTCATACATACATACATACATAATTCACGCCAATATCCCCGAAGGGGTAGGCAGAGGTGAACTAGCACCCACGCTTCGCCAATTAGGCTAGGTCCCATGTAATAGGTGGCGAGCCTATTGCCATTTATCGGGCACAAAAGGCGCAGTACTTTGCTAGTTGGTAGGTATAAGAGGAATGCTGCTGCCCATTCCTCATCACTGATTTATCCTTAGTCGCCTTCTACGACACCCACGGGAGAGGTTTGGGGTGGTGACAATTGTATTCTACTCTGCCGTCACCACACGGCCACGATAGGTCGTGATAGCAATGGGTATAGAGATTTTGGTGGTTAGAAAAAGAATTTCGAAAAATTATGGTACCCGTTGGCTTACAACGTGAAGTGTAAAGGTTAGAAGAATTTCGGCAAGTTAATTAGTGTCTTGGGTGGCCGAGCGGTCAGGCACCTGCCCGGATTGCAGCGGACGTGGGTTTGATTCCCGCCTCAAGACCATAATTTTTCGAAATTCTTTTTCTAACCACCAAAATCTTTGTACTAATTTTTC
The DNA here is from genome assembly GCA_963931975.1 of Cataclysta lemnata. NCBI lineage: Eukaryota > Metazoa > Arthropoda > Insecta > Lepidoptera > Crambidae > Cataclysta > Cataclysta lemnata. The sequence continues at coordinate 13,793,804 of OZ008339.1, forward strand.
TAACATTTATATAATATTAAATTTTAAAATCGAATAATGGGTATAGAGTTAATTCATTTACCGTAACGAAGCCCTTTAATAAAATAAAACTCAATAAATCTTACCTATTAATTTCCTAATTAATTTGCTGGTCGTAACAAAATCAAACAGTGAAATTAATTGTGTACCACTCGCTATTTTCCTACAGTAATGTCTTTTAAGTACCTGAGAACCGTCACACTGCGGACCATTGTTCTGAATACCTACTTAACAACAATAGATTCAAAATTTCTTGAAAACAATGAAATACACAATGAACTCGCTAAAGAGAAAATTGTAAAACGTCCCTACAAAGGTGGTGCTACAATTAAACCATTATCGTTGATTAGTTAATAATATCTAGCAGTATAGGTCAGGAACTGAAAAATTAAAATTAAACTTATGTTCGGAACTCTAATGAAACGAATAGGTTACAACATATAAATAATATAAAAATATCAATAAGATGTGACGCTGTCATAAAAAAAAACAATATATTGTCAATAAATTATTAGTTCAGGACTACAATATTAACGGTGGTTTTATTTTATATCCCATAATATTAGTAAGGGATTTAAAATAAAACCAACGTAGTCCACTTAGCTAAATTCAAGTTCTAATTCTTATTTGTCTAAATGCCGCACTCAGAGATGTCAATTAACTTTAATGAGTATTTAATGTTAAAAATTTTCATTCAAATCTAGACCATAGACCCGGCATGAATAGCGACTAGTTCTGAATTGTCATTATTTGACTTTAAGTACTCATTAACGTTAATTGACGTCTCTGAGTGAAGCGGTTAGTGCGGTAAGCAACTTATGTTAGTTACAAAGAAAATAAATTTGACGAAAAACTTTTGCCACTGTCAGGATTTGAACCCGGTTGGCCAACGACCAACGAACTAACTATTGGACCGATTATCTTCTTCTTGCCCTTCGGCGCAGTATGTTTCCTCTTCCGATAATATTATCATGCGGTAGTCTAACACACGTGTAGGTACTGACTGTACATACAGAGTGCATGAAAGCTAACGTTATAAATTACATTTAGGTAGTCTCACAGACGATTACTGACTGTACATGTGTACTGCTTAAAAGCTTACGTTAAATATTGGGCCATAATTAAAGGCTGAGAGGTTACGACATCAAACAGTGAATAACAGACTGTCAGAGTAACGCGTTGACAATTTATAACCGGCTATTGTCCTTTAAAACGCCAGATAAAGTTATGCCCAAAGGTCCATTGTTGTAGAGCAATTACTATTGCTACAATGCAGACGCGAAATTATTGAAATATCTCAATGAAACTGCCATGCCACTGAATTAGGGCTGCCTTTTGATACGAAACTACTTTGCTTGCTTTACTTGTGAGTGTAATTAGGGAAGTATTTGGTGTCTACACCATATAATTCATGAATTACTAATTAGTACAAATTTGTACTAGGTTTGGTTGGACAACCATCTTAGCGGCTTAGCGTGCGTTCCGAGGCACCAACAATCAGCTTGTTGCATTCTGCTGTGAAAACCTGACACCAACCCCCTTTCAGTATGCTGTTATTGGTGGGTTGCTATTACCATTCGGGTGCCCTAATGTGACCATTGTTTAGAACTGGGCGATCTCCCTCAGTCGACTTTTACGACATCCTTGTAGTGCGTTGGGGTTACCACACTCTATATTATTTTTTCCTTCCAGCCAGCATGGTAACATTAACTTTCACAACGTTCACTTTCACTTTAAGTTCATTCCCTTGAATGTCGAAAACAACAAAAATTTCACGTAATATTCTCAATGAGCTTAAAAATGTATTTATTTCAATATTATTAACACATCAATGGCCGCATTTCAACAGGATTTGCATGTTTATAGACGACTGGGAGATGGATGCAGCTTTTATGAATTAAGTATGGTAATTTATCCCGGCAGGGTTAATTTAAAGCGATACCAGACTCTCTGATTCGAAAACATATTTCAGAACCTAATTACCAAAAAAAATGCGGAAATTGGGAAAAAATTGCGAAAAATTTGCAATATTAAACCGAAAACCAATCGACGAAATATTGCACTCAGACAAACAAAAGCACTTCTAAGCAATTTTATACAATACATGTCATTGTATTGAAAAATATTTATCAGGAAACTGCTAAAAGCAGACTTTCACTTATTATATTCATAATTATGCCCATAGGATCGGATATCAGTGGCGGAGCGTCCATATAACCCGATTCCCAACAGCCGTACCAAACGAGCGAGCATAAAAAAATCATTACCATAATGCAAGTACAATACCATTTTATAAACAAATAAAAAAAATCCATCAATAAAATCTTATCATAACAGTATTAAACGCGCGCGAAACAATATGCAACACATACAATTCGCTCCCGCTCTCTAGATTCCTTCAACTAACTCGCTAAATATTGAGTTATGGAGGCTTGCGATACAATACAGCACGCACACAGACAAGCGTAGTCTTGTCAGGCGCACGCAACGAGAAATAGTACCTAAAGATTGCCTACAAGCCGGCATTTCGGCAGCCTACGCTCTTATGCATCGATACACTACGACACACGCACACATTAGTAATAAACTCCCACGAAAACAAGCTCCGTCAAAAGTAAATATTTTAGATCTTATTACAATAGACATAAAAGCGGCATTTCTTTAGTGAACTGCACTCAATATCGCGGTCGTGCGCCGCTCCTACAAGCCGCTCCGGAGCGAGTTGAATCGTCCTTCCCTTTTTAACACGGCTTTTGTTTGTATAATGATCTCTCTTTCTGGCCTTGCTGAGAAATACTCATGACGGCTCCCGTCATGCCCACAGACGCGATGTTATTCTGTTTTGAAATTAGCTTGCACTCACATAAACTTAACGAAATTAATTAGTTTTATTGTATTTTTAGCAGTAATTCAGTGAAATAGTAAAATTTAACTAACCTGTGTTATTGTTTTAAAGGTGTATTGTGATTTTGTGAATTGTGTAGCAGGGATTTAATTGGTAGGTTTTAGTTTTTAAATAATTTTGGTTTATTCTCTCTCGGCACAATAATGGCCGCTTTGATGCACATAGATTGTTGCCTTACCGATTTCTTGCTAAGTGAAGGAAAGCAGTTTTCAAAGTTGTCCTTTGAAAATAAAAAATATGTCATACAGTTAGGTCGAGCTCGTCCAAATATGTCAATAGATTACAAGCGTAAAGACGGTTTTTTCAAGCATTTCCACAGTTCTCTTTATGATAAATATAGTTGGCTTACAGGCAGATGTTTATTAAATAAAATGTTTTGTTTTCCGTGTCTTTTCTTTTCTGATTCAAGCAGCGTTTGGAATCGAACGGGATTTTCTGATGTTAATAATTTATCAAACTCTGCTAAAAAACATGTTTAAAGTGAGAAACATATGCGTAGTTGTTTAGCGTTGCATGAATTTGGAAATAGTAGAATAGAAAACTATTTTAACAATAATGTTGACGCTCATAACCGCAATGTCGAGCGTAATCGTATTCTGTTAAAACGTTTCATAGACACAGTTTGTAAATGGTGTGTGTTTTTTTGTTTATCGCACACTGTAGACCCTTCCACACATACAAACACATGCACTACAGTATACAGACCAAATTACGAGCTTTAAAGAAAGTTTCTGCGAGTACCCGTTTTTAGTGGGTCCTAATTTTTACTGTGGACTGCCTAACTTTTTTTTTCACGCCACGCCACTGTCGGATATGAACTTAAATTTTTGCCTACCTCCTCAAAGGAAGCAGCAAAGAGTTTTGATGGCAAAATATAACTAAATCGTGTAAATCGTTTTGGGAAGCTCTTGGTCTTCAGCTCACCTGGTGGTAAGTGACGATAAGGGCTGAAGATGGAGTAGAGCTTCGCCTGGAACCCTCAACCATAGAGAACCACAGAAGATAATGCTAATAACATTATTATTAGGGATTTCCCCTATTTACTGATCTAGCCGGGCTAAAACCGCGCCAAGGATAGAGCAAGACAGGGAAACACAATGTTCCCAGCAGGTGTCATGCCCTCTTGTCCCGTGAGGTCACGGTTCCCAAACCCTGGCGACCTTTCTCGGAGAGGCGTAAAGACCCTTTCTCTTCGGAAGATGTTAATTCCTAATTGAAATATCCGTTGAGAACATTTTTGAGGAATATGTTAAATCCCTAACTTTGGGCCATTTTTTATATCAATATCTGTATTGTCCATCGTGCACAGAACGACAGAGCAGAATAAAATGGTCACCACCCTTAACGATACTGGTTTCAAATGGTGTCTCGGGCACTATAGTCCTGAATGATTTCTGAATCTGACCTGCCATCGAATTAAACACATCTGTCCCCACAGGATTGGGGTTAAACGTCAGCGACTCAAATCAAAGTAGCCACAATTCAAAACCACACATCTGACTTTGCCCACAGAACATTGACCCGAATCGGGCTTACTATGTCAATATTGCTATTGCCTTCAGTACAGTCATGAGCACGCTACTATAATCTCTTTCGGACTTTGTATAACCCAGTTTACGTAAATCAAGCAGTATTCACAGGAGTGGTCTTTTGATACATACATACATACAAATAATCACGCCTATATTGCTAGGCGGTATAAGAGGAACGCTGCTGCCCATTCCTTATCACTGTTTTATCCTTAGTTGCCATGTACGACACCCTCGGATAAGATTTGGGGTGGTGACAATTGTATTCTACTCTGCCGTCACCACACGGCTTTTGATAGGTGGCCAAAAATATTGATATATATACCGACATAAATATATGCAAGCAGAAGTGAATTAAAATCCAATTATGCTAATGACGTTAAGTCCTATGTAATAAGTGGCGAGCCTATTGCCATCTATCAGGCACGTTAAACACAGTATATTGCCAATTGACATAAAAAGAACGCTGCTGCCAATTACCCAAAAATATAGATATATATACCGACATAAATATATGCAAGCAGAAGTGAATTAAAATCCAATTATGCTAATGACGTTAAGTCCTATGTAATAAGTGGCGAGCCTATTGCCATCTATCAGGCACGTTAAACACAGTATATTGCCAATTGACATAAAAAGAACGCTGCTGCCCATTACTCATCGCTGTCTTTACCCTCAGCCGCCTTTTAAGGCACCCGCGAGAGATATATTATTATGTGAGGTGATGGCAATTGTATTCTGCTCTGCCTGCGGGCACGGTTTTAACTGAGAGTTTGTACAGGTTTACTTCTACGTGCATGTCTTCAGGCATGCCCGCGGGCATGTCCGTGTTGCAAATTCCCCGCTTAACTGAGATCAAGCTGACGGGTGGACCTGTTAAGAAATTGAATTTTTCTCGGCTTGATTATGTAGGTACTTTCTATTTATCAAACTAATTCTCTTAACACTATTGACCCATAATAATAACAAATACTTGAACAAAACTAGCATCAACGTTATGTAATGTCTGTTTGTTATTTTTTGTCCATACGCCAGAACGCTGTACGCCTTAGATATTCCTGGCACTTTTCTATCTATCCTTCAAAGAACAAAGTGGCGTGCCTCGATGGAGTGAGAATTGGATAGGGTTGCACGCCCCGATATTGGTTTCGCGACAATGGAACCTTTTCGCAATAACTTTTAAAAGCTCGATAACTAGACTGGACGCTTTTTCATATTTTGAGCTGCGATAGTGTCGGCAATCGTCGCCGATTACGCTTTGTGCCGACAAATATTATTGGTATTTACGAATTGACGCATTGAGCGCTGCTACTGTTAAGCTGAAGTGGACTCTAGCTTACTTACTTTTTAGGGTCAATTTTAAATGATCCTATATTGTTTCAGATTCGCCGCAGCTGGTTACGCGTTTAATTATCGAAACAAACATTTGTTTAATAACGCAACCATGGATGTAATAGAATGTTGGGATTTGACAAACACGCTTAGTGCTGACCTGAATGGAAATCTAGCTACGTAACAGATTCAAAACATGGCACCATACTAAGTATTTGACAAAATAAGTATAGTTATAACGCACCTACATAGCTTTCTAGGTCGAGTTTTTCGTATTTTTGACAAAAAATCCAGAAATTAATTTTCAAAGGTTATTAAGTTTTTACTATCCGGTTAGTTATCATATTACAGCTTCTTTGATATTAGTTAACTGCAACTTAAATATCGAAAAAAGGTGAATTCACGAAGAACATGGAGTGATTTATAGATATCATCACTTAAACAAAGAGCTGTTTCTGATACAAGTCTGAAGTGCTTTGTATACCTTTAAATGTTTATTTTAATTGCCTTTAAATCAGAAATGCCTTTTTAGTCAGATACCTTGTTGATAACTAGCTTATTGGATGTATTCATTTATTTTTTATTTAAAAATGAATATCTCTTTTATTTTATACTTTGGACAGAAATATTTGCTTATATTTCTAAACTAACTAAAAGTTATATAGAAGTTCATCTATAACGACAAGCGAACCTATTCATTTCAGTGGCAATAAATTCCCATTATTTTCCATCACTCTATCCCGTGGCTATCTATGGCCGTGTGGTGACGGCAGAGTAGAATACAATTGTCACCACCCCAAATCTCTCCCGTGGGTGTCGTACAAGGCGACTAAGGATAAATCAGCGATGAGGAATGGGCAGCAGCGTTCCTCTTATATCACCTAGCAATAGTACTGCGACTTTTGTGCCCGATAAATGGCAATAGGCCCGCCACCTATTACATGGGACCTAACATAATTGGCGAAACGTGGGTGCTAGTTCACCTCTGCCTACCCCTTCGGGGATATAGGCGTGACTTATGTATGTATGTACTCTATCCGCAACAGTTAAGCAATACCATTACAATTGCAAATTTTAATTCATTCCTTAAAACAAAATCAAGATTCTTCAGTAGCAAAAACAGAACTTTCCCAAACCGAATAATAAATCAAAATCTAGTTCTCTCAATATTTTAAATTTGTTACAAAAGGTTCTGGTGCGAAATTAATCAAAATAAATTGACGACTTTACAGGGAAACTCGTTTTCCTCGTGAAATTTTCGCAGTTGGAAAACGGTTGAGGCCAAAACATTTCAGACTTAACTTTATTGAGGACTGTGACTATTGTACCAATTAAGCAAGGCGACGGGAAGGACGATTCAGATTCAAATTCGCCCAAATCAACTTTCATCCTCACAAAGGGATCACGGTATTAACCACCAATAAAGCTATAATAATAAAAGTTTTATTCAAATCCAATATTTACGCAAGATTCCGCCTCCCAGAGGAGCGAAGTTAACAACCGACAGGTTTAATTAGGGAACGTAGCTAATTCCCAAGTTTTGATGAATGCGATTTCACGGATACAACCCTTGGCTTGGGAGGAGCATAATTTGAAATTTTGATTTAAGGCTCTGTTTTGTTAATTGCTGCTAATACGAATAGCACCCGTTAAATATCGAACTGAATTATTTATTGTACCCTTCGAGCTAATCAATGATTTGTTTCGGATGATTGGTAATTATTGGTTCATTGTGTTTTATTATAACAGACACACTGTTTGCGTCGTGCTGGAATACTGAAGAAAGTTGCTTTGATGTTGCGAAATTAATTTACTTTTGAATAAAACACAAATATCCTTTATTGAACATAAATATTGAAAATGAATTGATGAGCGCCTAGAAAGGCCTATGGAAGGCATGACTTTGTCAACCCCAATTTGCAAATCAAAATCTGAAACAAGAAACTGGTTTTCGACTTATATGACTTAATTACGATGATGATGATGATTTGATTTATCCACAATTTGATATTTCAGAGAAAAAATATTAATATCCACCAATCCCCACTGGACCAGCGTAGCCATTTATCTTATATTCCTTCATCGATGGAGAAAGCATGTGCCCCGTAGTAGGTAACATTAAAGGGCTGGCGATAATGATGATAAATTGGATGTTTTATTTTGCATTTTATTCTGAGCTTTAACAATGCAGCAAATATGAAATACTACAATATTATGGAGAATACATAGCTTCAATCAAACCGCGCGAATGAAATTTAATCACTCTCAAAGAAAGGATGGTACGGACACAACTTCTAATATCCATAAATAGAAACTTTAGTTTCTGATAGTGATTCTGCTATTAATTGATTAAAACGTCAGATATAGCAGATATAGGTCCCTGTAGAACATATCTCTAACAGACCCGAACCTGATCAACTTACAAACGATGAATCCCCAAGGGTTGCAGCCGTAAATACAGAACGACGGCTTCGGGTAAACAACAAAAAGGTCATTAGCCTAAATGCTATCGGAGAAAAGTAGATTTTGTGATATTTTTAGATCGCGCAGAAAGTTTGACTCGTGAATTTTAATTGATTATTATTTGACATCAAAATATGACATTAGACAATGATAATTGAACATTTTTCTTCCATCATCATAGAAGAGCATGTACCCCAACTGTAGGGTCATCTAAAGGGACTACTGATGATTATTATTATTTGACAATATTAAGAAGCAGTTTTCAAAACACCAAGATGAACTGGAAAAGTTAAAGCAATCTTTCAAAATACATGCAGGTAACCAAAAACAAGAATAAACAAACAAGCGTTCTTAAATTTCTTAAAAAGAAACCGTTTATGTAATTTGTAAAATAATTATTACTTACATATATCACCGAAGGGGTAGGCAGAGGTGTATTAGCATCCACACTTCACACGTATATTGCTAGGTGGTACAAGAAGAATACTGCCGCCTTCTGTTCATGGCCAGTAATCCCTTAGCCAACTTGTACGACACTCGCGGGTGAGATTAGGGGTAGTGACAATATTGTATTCGACTCTGCCGGCAATATACACTGCTAAATTAATAATTATTGACTAAATAATTACCTAAATAATTATTATTATTATGACTAATTATTAATATAATAGACCATTTACTTTTAATAGCTTTATTAATAAAACTGTAAAAACAACAGCAAAATAAGCAATTCACCCGAACATGAAAAAGGCTTTTAATAAGGAAAATACACGTCTTCACTAACGTCCTTCATATATAAATTGGAAACTCAAAGAGCACGGAGGATAAACGAAAATATGACGAGAAAGATAATTTGCCCGAGGCAGAGATGAAAATTTAAAATTTCAAGAATAAAGTCTACCACGCCTCAGTGATCAAATAATTCGGAAATTCTGCTCTGCCGATGTCGAAAGTGCTTTTATCTTATCTTTTATGTACCCAGCGATCGTTAGAGAGAACTATTAAAGAGAAGTGTCACAGTTTGAAATAGGGAATGGCCGTGGCTATAGTTAACAATGACAGGATAAAGATCTGCATGTACGGACTAGATGCCTTAAAAAATAAAAGATTTAACTCTTCTTGAATCTAAGTTTTTGGACTTCAGCTAAATTAATTTATGCGTTAGAAGTTGCTGTACAGCTTTAGATTAATCTCGTAAGATGTAGTTCTCTTGGAATATTTTTGTTGCATATAGTACTTCAAGACAAATATGACGCAAAAAGAACAACAAATAATGGAAAAATACATAAATGATCTTCGAAAGCCATAAGTAGTTTCCCCCAGATTTATTGTTAGATGATTAGGTCTCGTGTAATTTATTTTTGTGAATATGTATAAGATAATACAACTTTTAAGCTGTCATAGTATCACCTTAATGGCCCGTTGGCTTACAACGTGAAGTGTAAAGGTAGTAGAAGAATTTCGGCAAGTTAATTAGTGTCTTGGGTGGCCGAGCGGTCAGGCACCTGCCCGGATAGCAGCGGACGCGGGTTCGATTCCCGCCTCAAGATCATAATTTTTCGAAATTCTTTTTCTAACCCCAAAATCTTTGGCCCTAATATATCAATTAAATGGCTAAAAAGTAACCAGCAAAAATCAGAAATACGCTGTTACTTACACGAGTACACATTCCAAAAAATATTTTTTAAATTTAGGCAATAATTACCTCTGCAAGCAAGTTCAGAACTTATAATATATCTACGGTTTTTTAAATGTATAAATGGAATGTAAATGAAGGGTGTTATATTTACATGCCTCTTATAAAATAAAAGATCTAATGCGCTTCGCGAGTAAAAAGCAAACGATGTTTAGGAGACGTTAACATTTTTGCGACACACGTTTAAGAGGACAGGCGCTCAATACGTAGACATATATTTTGAATATTTTCATAACATTATAGCATACACTGCATACAGCATTAAGAAGCGTTGAAATATAAGATTTATACAAAAGTGTGTACAATAATCATCAAATTTCTACAATTGATTAGAAATTTTATTGCTGTGGGTTTTTATGCTAAAGCTTAACAAATTGCAGTAAGTTGAAAGAAGTGACTCCTGTGGGAGAACGGTAAGTGTGTATTTAATTAATTAATAAAAGTGTTAAGTTTCATATCAATTTTCACCTCTGACTTTTTGACGAAAATTATGAAATTGATTCACATTCTGCTAAAGCCTAGTGTGCGGTGTTGAATACGACATTAAGGAACCTACAGCACCTCTAATAAAAATAGTTGTAACGAATCGTCTGTGACGTAACAATAGCAGCGGGAATAACTGACAAATCGTATCCCGTATATAAATCGTGTAGCTGAATGTCGAGGACGAATTTGTGGTATTTGTTAATAATTCGCTGAAGATACTGGGACCGGTAAGGGCAGCGTGCAGGTAAGTGGTATTTTACAGTGCTCGGGTTTGATTCAATTGTAGTTACAATTGTATCAAATACATTCAGTAGGTACATGTACCGAACATTACACACTATATTCATTTCACCAGAATGATTATTGGTTGGTGTTAAGATTTTTTTTCAAATCCGCCTGGCTAGCTACCACCATCTAAAATTCTAAATCATCAAAATCTGTCGCCGTAATAACTATGTTAACAGCATTATTGTGTTCCGACAATTTATAATAAGCAGCCCCTCTGCGGTTGACGTTTTCAGGTGTAGCTCAATTTCCGTCTTCGGCCCTTATCGTCACTTACAATCAGGCGAGATGAAAGCTAAGAGTTTCCGCGTCAAACATATAAAAAAATACCCCTATCTTTGTACAACTGAAAAATTGTGATCTATCTGTAAAATTAACTACAATTTTCTATTGTAGCTTATGCACTTGAATGTAACATGAGCCAATTTGTATACATATTTTGAACTTAGCTGTACAAAGGCAATAAGCCTATAATCAAAACTATTGTTCTGCAAATTAAAAATCGATAAAAATAACTAACTTGAAATAACTAATAACTTTACACAGTGTAAAAAATTGACTAATATGACAATAATTGGGGATAGGTTTGACGATTACGAAAAACTATTTGTTACATTTTTCGTGCTCACCCTAATTTTCTAGCAAAGGAAACAACTGAAGGGCTTGTGGCAGATATAATCGATCACGTAAAAAAATATGTTGATTTTATGATAATGGTAAATATAACATTTATATTAAAGTTACGAAGGTAACACTACCTAATAATAATATTTTACAGTTAATATTTCTAGTCTTTTATCTAACAAAATTTCTAAATAAATAAAACAAACATAATTTTTTTGTCATCTTTATGACTCGTGTTAAGTGACCACGGATCAAAAAGGACGTCGACAAACAATAGAAGCCATTAAAACTGTTACGAAGGATATTCCATCCGATCCAAGTAAGGAAACCAATTAGAAAGTGTCAAGTCAACGAAACACACCACACGTGTAAATGTAACTGTAACTTTCAATCGGAATTCGTTTCATCTTATACACACGTTACAGTGTTTCTGTTTTAGACAGTCGACTTCTGCCGCGGAGATTATTGCGAGCATTTTCACGTCGACAGAAACAATAACTCCTTGAAATATTATATTCTGAGCAACTGCCATTCACTATAACATTTAGTTCGCGCTGTAATTAATATAGCCAAACGATCTGTACGGTTGGGTTAGTCCGAAATGTATACGAGGCTCAGTGTGATAAGGAAAATATCGCTTGCTTATTTCATACAAGACCAACTCAAAAAATACTTTGGATCATTGTGTGTTCTAAATTATTGACAATAAGGACTTATTGTTACAGAAACGCCGTGTGGTGACGGCAGAGTAGAATACAATTGTCACCACCTCAAATCTCTCCCATGGGTGTCGTACAAGGCGACTAAGGATAAATCAATGATGTGGAATGGGCAGCAGCGTTCCTCTTATACCACCTAGCAATAGCAATGTACTGCGACTTTTGTGTTCGATAAATGGCAATAGGCTCGGCACCTATTACATGGGACCTAATATAATCGGCGAAACGTGGGTGCTAGTTTACCTCTGCCTACCCCTTCTGGGATATAGGCGTGATTTATGTATGTATGTATGTTACAGAAACGCAATTTTGAGTTGTATTTTATTCTTTATTCCCTTTTGTATCAAATTGTGATTTATTTCCAAACACAATTGTCGTTGTCTAATGAATTAATCATCACTCTCACCATTTCCTTACGAACAAATAGGCTTGAAATGTCCTTAAATTCTATCACCACACAGCACTACCATGCCGTGTAGTGACGGCAGACTAGAATACAATATGTTTTATTATAACCACCCTAATCTCTCCTGCGGATGTCGGACAAGGTGACTAAGTAAGACAGGGATGAGTAATTAGCAGCGGCGTTCCTCTCTAATATACTACGATTGCCCATTAGTTGACAATAGGCTCGCCCCGTAATACATTACATGGGATCTAACATAGATGGCAAAACGAGGAATCATCTCGGCTTACCCTTTCGAAGATAAATATGCGTGATTCGTGCATGTTGTCAAAAATTTACAAGTTTTGTTCATTTGCCACTTAGCTATAGACATTGTACAGCAACGAAAACACGCCGAGTCGTTCATTAGACGCTAACTAGACCGTCTAGGACAAACCGTGTTCTAAATCAACACAAACCAAACCTCAACCTCTCAAAAACAACAACAAAAGCGGCCGCTTCGACGCAAACGTCATAACAGTCTCCGGACACAGGCTTGGCTTAATTCGATCACTCGTGATGAGTCTCGTCAAAAATATTTATTCCGTACACTTTCCTCTGCCGAGCAAAAAGCTCGCGTGCGAATCTTGTTCGCGTGACTTAATCTCATTTTGTAGATCTCTACTGTAATTAGGGCCGTCTCATTTCATTTGGATTTATCCCGAACCCACTAATGGGAACTTCAAAGAATGCGACGGTATCACGGCATAATGGAATTGTGGACGCGAGTACAGTTTACATGCAAATCTGTTTAGACAGTGATGGTTGTGATTGTGCATGATTTCGGGCTATTAATGTAAGAATATTTTGTTTGTAAAACTAGTTAAATTGTTTCTTTATCAATAAAAGCTCTGATTGACTTAACAGCTAAACAAAAAGAATTTTTAAACTAAATGCACAATTAATTAAATGTTAACATGACATGAATTTGATAGTCATTATAACTTATTACCTAAGAAAAAAATAGTTTCTAACTTAACGAAATTTATGTATGGGGTCCCATACATAATATCTAGAGTCATATCATAAATATAGTCACAGTACAGTTCCACAGTACAAAAATAGCGGCTTGCAACCAAAACAAACAAATTACAAATCTCCCCTAATCATTGAACCGTAAAAATAAAGTACGTATCATGTCTCATCGTTGGGCCATCTCTTTCTTTTATCTTCCTTATTTAAGGAGATCTATCCCTTATAAGATGAAAAGGGTACTGTTAGTCGAGGTCCTCGATGACAGTTTGAATCCATTTTATGTGAAAGAAAGGTAGCCTCGTTATTTTCAAGGTGAGGTTTTCAATTTATGGTATCTCGAATTTGACTTCAGGCCGTAATGTCAAAGATACGCTTGGAAAAATAATAGTTTATTTTAATCCAGACCATTTTTTTTAAATAATAATTATCTCTTATATACCCTGTAAAACTATTAATGATTATTTCGACGAAACTTTTTATCATTGAACAAGATGTTTTTAGTTAGTTTTAGTCTCTACAGTGAAAGTGACGTATGCAATGCCCTTCCTTTCCAGACTCTTGGCATTATCCTTTTCTATACATTCTTTCACCACTGGCACTTTTTCGGTGCGAATTGAGATGGATGACATGAATCAAAAGGGAGTGAATAGATAACGTCTTACCAATATTAATTGAAAATAACATACTTCGCCGACTGCAGGTAAACAAGCTGGGAGCAGGACATGAAGATGATAAAAAAGGGATAAACATATATATTTAGCCATAAACTTATTCCATACGTTTTGAGTTTCATCTATACTATGTATTAAGCGAAGAGTTGCATATTCTTCAATTTATTGCAAGCCTCAAGTTGAAACCCAACTATTGTTGAATAAATATTACGGATCTTAACGACAACAGACAAACTTTGCCCGCCGACCGCACACGAAAAATTCAAATTAATTTCAATCACGGAACCCGCCCGCACCCGAACGGCATCCTAAATTTGATCAGCGAAAAGGATCACACAAAAGGAGCCAGCCGGCTTTCGCGCGTATTCGCACTTGAAAAATGTACGAATCCGTGCAAGATTCCCCGATGTGTTAATAAGGCCCTGGAGGCATTCGGCGCTCGCGTTTTTGCACAAGATTTTTATACGAAGCGAAAGCGGGCCGAGAACAAAATACCTCCACATTTGTCTTTGTGAACAAATTGGCGGGAGTGAGTTCGATGGAGCTTCTATTAGTTTTGATTGATGGCCAGCGCATTGAAAGAAGAAAATTAAGACCTTGACGAGGAAATCCTAATATCCGACGGCGGGTTTGGTCGAATGGTCGGTTAAGAGGTTACTAGTTCAAATTCTGGCATGGGAAAATATTTGCGATGAACACAGACATTTGTTCCCCAGTCATGGTTGTAGATATATATTAAATTTATATGGTTATTGAAATTTGATGTGAGTGTAGGAAATATTGATTAATATTATTATCGCTACTAAAGTACAAAAGATGAAGGGAAGGGGAAAGCCACCAAAGATTGTACAAGTACACTGCCCAAAGCACGCAATTCTTTTCTTCGTGTAAATACAGCAATCTGTGATGTTAATTATCACTGATGTCGAGTATAAACATACTTTAAACGTACATTGGCAATTATCTCAGGACTGCGGTCCATATAAATTTTAGTTAAAAACCATCAATAGGTCGTATTCAACAAAAAGGACCACAATATAAGAAACCATTTTATTTGAGACTCATCATTTTCTTGGGCTTATTATTTAGATTTAAATTATTCAGGCTCAAGAAAAGCTCGAAACGCCCTGTGCAAGACGAGGAAGCGAGCAGCCAGCTTTATTCGAATGAACGAAAATCCATTATTTCCATTTCCTCGATGTGTAATTATACCTACAGTCCCTAAAATAATAACTAATTCAGGTGATCCTCCCATTTTGTCAAGCCTATCTCTTACATATTCCTCTCCCTTGTAATATAAAACAAAATAAAGATTCGACCAGAAAAGAAGCGACGACTGTTGGATCAATTAAAATTTTATTAGATAATAAAATGGCATAGTATATAGACGGCCGGTAAAATAATGTCGTTGTCCACTTTTTAAAATAAATACGTAAGAAGATTATTTCTTAAGTCCATAGCCATTACACCGTGCAGTATCCATATCCGACCTAGACAGGCTGAGGGTCGCATATTACAGTACGACGTGTCCAGGTTCACTTCCTCTACCCGTGTTTCATTTTTGTCTATATTTTAAGACACCTGAAATTTTTATATTGAATACACGTTCTGTCCTGAAGCAATATTACTTCTTAGTAAAATAAGGTCGTGCAATAGTCTTAAAGGACATTTCACTGGATCCCGTTTAAATTTTACCCATAGTAAACATTTGTTGTTCACAGACATCTCATTTAATAGAAACGTATGTTCTAAAATAATAATAAGAATAGGAGGAATGCAATTTAGAATTGTACCTATCTATTTTGGTATTTAAGAAGCAATATGTTTTGCCTGTATGGTGATTAAAGTGTATTGATATTTACTGCTTTTAAATAAAAGACAACGTCAATCATTTCAAGACTATATTAGGTAAACAAGCGCCACGTAAAGTACGATCTAGATTTGCATGAAATTATACACATTATTATCTAAATGTAAAGGCTCATACAGAAACACAATCTAAAACATAACATTCCTACTGATATTTATTTTAACTGGGTACTAAGTTATATTTTCTGTTTTATGATTATCTATTTGATCATGAAACTGAGTAATATTGTTCTTTTATATCAGGATCGTTGGGGGACTGGCGGATTCAGTTCCGTTTCCGTTTTAAGTAGTAAGTTTATTCTATATTAAAGGACATTGCTTGGACATCAAATATTCTTTATGGCGGCTTTTAATTTATATGATGTAGATTAGTTTCCTTTTATGATTTTGCTGAGGCATTTGAAAAATATCGCCTTCGTAGCTTTGCACACCAAAATCTTGTTCGCAAAATCTAGTTCAACTGGACTCAATATGGAAGTGGAAAAGACCAAAGTCTATGAAGGTCCTTTAGGATAGGTCGCAAACGCGGCGCGGAGCTATGTTATAAGCAGTTAGATAACTACTTCAACCTTCTTCTGAGCCAGAGTTTAGGAATTTATCCTATCAACAAATGAATTGGTCTTTTTGACAATTATGAGACGATCGAAGTTTCAAAATAGCGCCAGTTATTGAAAAGTTGATAAATGCCAAATTAGCGTGGTATGGACATATGATGTGGAAAATGATTACGAGAAGTATGTGTATGCTATTGCTGTCATGAAAATATCGATAGAAATAATAATGATAACTTAATACGACGATGTCCGTTTAGAATGTTATTTATTTCAAACTAAGGTTTGATGCTAATAAAAATTTAATATAGGTACTTCGTACAACGCATTTCACTTATTTAAACAGAATTGAAAGTTTTAACACAAATTTATCTTTCCAGTTTGGTTGACGAGCGACATCTAGTTGAAATTTACTGATAAAGAACTTCTGACAACTGTTCAATCTCCGAAAACTTTTATCTTTGACGAGAGCTAGTGGAAATTTTGTACAACAATTTCGTGATACCTGCCAATGGCTAAGTTCTGTTGAGCTTGAGAGTCCATTAAGAGATATTCCTCTACAACGATAAGCCCAAAATATATTAGATATTTAAAGCGAAAGTTGATGATTACATCATCGATTATAGATTATAGCTCCTTGGATGCCGTGTGGTGACTATGACACCGCGACGTCTTATAGAGCAAAATACAATTGCAGTGTATAAAGTTGCAGAATAGATTGAGGGTGGAGACAATTTGTATTCTCCACAGCTGTCACCACACGCCTGTAAGATGTAGTTGTCTATATAGCCCAGAAATTTCTGGAACAGTTCTTTATGGAGTCGTTATTTATTTCAAATAAATAGGAAACTAATAACTTTCCATACAGCCAAAGCTTCTTATCAACAAACAATGGTACAAAGATTTTGGTGGTTAGAAAAAGAATTTCGAAAAATTATGATCTTCTCAAGATCATAATTGAGAAGAGAAAGATGAGAAAATTGAGCACGCGGTTAAAAAACAACTTTGCACTCACGTGCAACAAATAACTATTTTCATGTCAATATATCAATTGAGGGCAACACAATTATTCGACACCTTTTTAATGGGTGCCTATCAGAAATGAGTTCTTTAATAATAAAAAAACAATTTATTTGTTGTGATTCTGTGAGTCAAAAATATTTTCCGTGCTCTGCTGCAAAAGCGATGTCGCGTATGTTGCGGCGACATCACGGTTGAACGAGCGGCGAACCGAAATGTGTGAAAAGTGCTGTCACCTGACCAAAGTGCGGCGGGGTTTATTCCCCGATTCATTCACTGCTTAAATTCCACAGCGTGATTAAATGTTCGGGGTCTATTCGGCAACTATGTTACATACATACATAAATCACGGGCTAGCGTGGTGGGTTATGGTCCATTATCCCTATATTCTTCCATCCATAGGGATGGCTTGCGCTCTGGCAGTGGGGACATTAAAGGGCTGGCGATGGATGATTATGGTAACATGGGTGCTTATTATTGTGTTCATGTTATTCTGCTGTTTTTTTTAATATACTATTATTTTTTAATAAAATAGTACGTAGATACGCATAATAGTTTTTACAAAATACCTTGTTATGTTTTGATGAAAATTCCAGAGGCATAACGTCGCAAATCAAAAATGCTTAATGTTTTTGTGCCTTATACGTAGGTATATTCAATATAAAATTCGGTGAACTTGTTAGGGATCTATAGTTCATAACAATTAAAAACCGCTGTGCGATAAAACCTGCCGAGAGAAGTTAGAGTGTCGGTGCATCGGGGTCAGAGAGGCTCTGACCCTATTCAAAATAAAACAATAAGAATACTTAAAAAGAGGTACATTTAAAAAGATCTGCATTTTTTTTTAGTTTACTATTCAACCGATTCACATAAGATCAACGCCATCTATGAGCAAATTCAGAAAGCATTTTCTTGTAAGAATCCCTGGAACTAACCATATTGTGAAGAATAAAAAAAGCCTTTGTATTTACAAAGGCTATTTAGGTTCAATTTTATGCCAGGGGAGTGTTTGAATTAATTTGGAACGACTGATTCAGATTATATTTAAAAAAATGGACTGCGAATAAAGATATTTCGCACTCTATCCCGAGTAGCAAAAGGAAAAGAGGTTGAATGCTCATTTTCCTCATCTGAGACGGTAATTTGTCAGCAGAGGAGTGTAATCCTATTCGTTTCTCTCATTGTGCACCAGGAGGGAAGGCTGTTAGCGCTGCACGGATAGCACTCGTGACTCATTTGAGCTGATCCTGAATGGAAGAGAACGATTTTTATACTCGCCTATCCTCTTCACACCAGCCGAATGCCAACAGAAAGAATTATACGGACTAGGCACGTTTGCACATATTTGGCGCCCGCTTATTCTTGATTCAGCTGAAAGACGCCCGCTGTTGGGCACTCCCCCAAAGATCTCCAAACCGATCGATCATGCGCTACACGCATCCAGCGGCTTCCCGTGACCTTCACCAGACCATCCGACGTTAGATGGAGTACTGCATATATCACCTTGTTAAACATTCACTTCGAGATTGTATTAATATTTTTACTTTTAAAATCTTTTGTTCTTATAGGTTCAACATTATTTCAAGAAATCAAAGGTTTATTTTGTAAAAAGATCATTGTAGTTAGGCAGCTGTAGTAATTAGTTAATCATGTTAAAGTTTTGTTTTGGACTCAATTCCTCAACTACCTATTTAGTTGAGGAACGTGTATCCAACAGTCAAGTGGTATTAAATGAGAAAATTAAGATATATTTTTAAAATGGGTTTGATAAGGTCGGAATAATGAAAAAAGTTATTCAATAAGCCCCATTGTGAGTAAAGAAAAGTTCTGCAATTGACTGAGGGAATTGGCTTAAAAGTTGGTTTCACCAAATATGTTTGAATGCTAATATGAAAGTCGCTGGGTTTTCCTTTCTTTGGTGTATGCTTAATATACTTGTGTGGGCGGAAATCGGTACATTTCCTTACTTGAAACATCTTATTACATAGTAATGTACCTACTTTTATATATTATTTGCACTAGCATAGTACAATCAACGATACTTCAGACTATCAAAAACTGTCAAATTTCTTCAATCGATTGTCAACCTTAACATGTTGGTAGTAAAACACAAAGCCAAAGAAAATTTTACATTTTGTGCTAGCCTGTTGTTGTTGTTGCTGTTGACTGTACTAAAGTAAAAGTTGGAATTATAGAAATGGAGTTAAAAGTTGGCTCTAACTGGGGGTCTTAATTTAAAGAATGTTTAAGGTAGTGTCATTTCCACTAAATGGTTGATATAAAAATAATAGTTACAATAACAATAGTAGTGTAGTGATGGCAGAGAGGAAGACAATATTCCTATCCCTATCTCCCTCGTGGGTGTCGTACAAAGAGGCCAATAGTTATAATATAACTAGCAAATGGGTAAATGGCAATAGGCTGGCCCCCTATCACATGGAACCTGGAATAAACTGGCGAAACAAAGGTGTTTTAACTATGTCTGAAAGATTGAAAATATGCAATGTAAAAAAATCAATAAATCGAATGCAGCACTGTGCTTTTCCCCAAAACGAATATCCACAATAAGATTTCGTTTAGAGACAATGCTCTCTAGGGACAAGCGGATCGTTACCGTTGAAAATCGTCGATTTTATTGTCTGCCTGCGGATGCAAATCTCGGGACAGCATAGGAACAATTGAATTCAAAACATAGTTCATTCCGTAAGCTCATAAACTTGGTATTAGTCGAAACCCGGTTACGTCAATCGAATGGTCAAGTTATGGTAAAAGTAAAATTAACCGGCGATTTAAAAGCGTTGCTAAAACAACGGCAACCGAATGTTAACATAACCGACGTCACTTACGTACTTACGTAAAAATACCAGGGTAAAAATTGACAATAGTAAAACTTACTGTAACGTACGAGCAACAGGACCGAATCTTGCCTATTGATCCCCAATGGAAGTAAAACTCTCATTTCGCCAACTGTCTGTATCAAGTCCCATGTAAAAAGGGACGTAAACCCTATTTACATCTACCGGGCACGCAAATTGCATTTATATTGCTAATTTTTAATTATGTTTATTAAAATATTTTTCTATTGCTAGTTGGTATAACAAGAACGCTGCCACACATTCTTCATCACTTTTTTCAACCCTTAGTCGCTTTGTACGAATCCCGCGGGAGAGATGGCGACAATTGTATTGTGCTCTGCCGTCACCACGCGACTTAAGATGTTACTCATAAAACAAATAACAATATCGATCCTTTCATAAAAAATGACGTACCTACCTAACTCAAACAATATTTTGGAACATTGTGTATTCAACCTTATTTTTGCAAGAACAATGTGTTTGATTCACCTTTGTATACTAAAGTGAATATAGTAATAGGGATCTATTACTTGGAGCGTAATAGAAGTTACCAGAAATTGTATTTTAATACACGTCCCCCTATTCCTTCGAGGATAAAAAAGCATGATTTATATATGTAATCATATCACATCATAGGTATTGAGCTTGGGCGAATGCTAAGCCGTGAAAATCTCTTAAAATTTTCGAGCAAAATTGTGGACAGCTAATGATAAGTCGTAACAGTAAAGGATCATTAAAAAGCCGCCAGCGGCCGATTAACCGACTCATTTAAAATGCCGATTACCCGACTCATTTAAAATGATACAAGCTGATCGTGGCGTTTGCCAAACCCGTGTTTCGTGCGACGAGTGCCGAGGGACTATTCTGGTGGCTGTTAGTTATACGCTGCGTAATATGTGGTTACTTGGAAAGCTTTTTGCAAGATTGCTACTGAAATCTTATATAACCTATAACCTTTGCACGAAATTGTAGTCAAACAGAGAAAAAATATTTCTTACCCCCAAACCTATCTAGCCCAAAGAAGCATTGTATTAGATGATGGACTAATTTAGTAGGTATACATAAGTACAAAGATTTTGGGGTTAGAAAAAGAATTTCTAAAAATTATGATCTTGAGGCGGGAATCGAACCCGCGTCCGCTGCTATCCGGGCAGGTGCCTGACCGCTCGGCCACCCAAGACACTAATTAACTTGCCGAAATTCTTCTAACCTTTATACTTCACGTTGTTAGCCAACGGGTACCCTCGCAATGTAGAAATAAATTTCAAACATTCCAAAGCAGATATTTTTACAAATACCGTGCGTTCGGTTAAGCTTGGGTTTGCTTTATAAACTATTCGATTTTAATTTTAACATTATATAAATGTTAGAAAAATTAGTACAAAGATTTTGGGGTTAGAAAAAGAATTTCGAAAAATTATGATCTTGATCTCTTCTTGATCTTGATCTTTGTACTAATTTTTCTAACATTTATATAATGTTAAAATTAAAATCGAATAGGTATACATAAGATTTACATATATAATTTTCCCTACCTGAATTCGAACCCGGGACTCTTGACCGGTGATCTAACCGTTTGACCATTTGCATAAATGTTTACAGACACGTTCTTTCTTCATCAAGAAAAATATACATACATGCATAAATCACGCCTATATCCCCGAAGGGTAGGCAGAGGTGAACTAGCACCCACGTTTCGCCAATTATGTCTGGTCCCATGTAATAGGTGGCGAGCCCATTGCCATTTATCGGACACAAAAGTCGCAGTATATTGCTAGGTGGTTTAAGAGGAACGCTGCTGCCCATTTCTCATCACTGATTTATCCTCAGTCGCCTTGTACGACACCCACGGGAGAGATTTGGGGTGGTGACAATTGTATTCTACTCTGCCGTCACCACACGGAAAAATATGCTATCTACATATTCAATGGTCCATAATCATGATCACAGTTCTGGCCGATATGAATGGAAGACGAAACTTATTGATTCTGATGGGACCCCAGATAACAAGGCAGGAAGCTGATCATGACTATTCTATTCTATTCTAAATATTATATAGTCTCAGCTAGAGCAACTACGGAGCAAACTCTGCCTGGAAGACTCCCATGCAGAGTTGCCTCAAAAGAACTCAATAGCGAATACTTAAGTTCTTTAGCCACATATTCTAACTGTATCGAACGTCTACGTGGTACCAGGTCAGGTGGTAGGGAAGAAGTCCAGAAGGCGATTTCCTGCAAGATGGCCAGGTTGATTAAAATAGGGCTAGGATAAATTGTGTGGCAGTAGGTGTCATGTGACAAACTTAATAAGCCCACGTACCTACCAATCACATTGACTTTCACTTGAGCGGAAGACTGAAAAAATATAGATTAAAAAATCTATTGCTCATTATAACGATTCTGTTAGTTCGTGCAACTAAGTCCATTAATTGTACATTTCCAGAAAGATCGCTAGCTGTAAAAAGCTCTTTAAATTTCCCTTTAAATTTGTTTTCAAAGTTATTCAAATCAGCATTGACCGTTTGTCACGAACAAACAAAGTTTCCACTACGCATCCTATCATCGGCGGTAGATACAAGCGACAACACGAAAGCCTATTCAAATATGTTCGATTTTGCCAAATAATTTTGAACCTTTAGATGTTTGACATAAAGCGCTGAATGTTTCGTGTTCGACGTGCTATCAATTGTACTTTGTATACGTACTTTGTTTACAAAAATAGAAACTCAAATAGAAAAGACCTTTCAAAGTTCTTTGGATCCCATCTGTATTAGAGGGCTTGTAAATTTAACTTTAAATGTAGTTGAAAGTTTTATTATTGCTTTGGCTTCCATCTCGACTAGTCAAACTAATATTTAATAGATCTGTTTAAACTGTTAGCGATATATCCAAGAATAAGTGTATTTTAATAATAATAATATCCTGTCTACAGTCATTAAAACCGCACCGGAGCAGCGTGTTTGGCCCAATCTCATTAAATTCCATCCTATGGGCCTGCGCCCCAGCAAGACATGTGCAAGCAATAAGCATGCCTAATTATCCCCGAAGGTATAGGGTACAGGTCAATTAGCATCCACGTTTTCCAATCATGTTAGTTCTATGTAATAGGGGGCGATCGTATTGCTTCGGGCACGCAAATTTTAGTACATCGGTAGAGGGTATAAATGGAATGCTGCTCTCCACTACTCATCGCTGTTTTTAACTGTATCCGCATTGTGGTGCCAATTGAATTAGCAGAGCAGAATGAAACTCACCACTCGGCCCTAACAGTGGGAACATTGAATGGGCTGGTAATGATGATAGTATTGCTAGGTGGTGCACCAAGAACATCATAATTATCACCAGCCCTTTAATTAAAGCCTATATTGACGACTGTAGATGCAACCGAGCCCAACAGCGTACCACCGTGCTTGTGAAGCACTCGAGATTATTTAGTATTTTTATTTTTGGTAGTTAGGTGGTAAGTATTTTTGGTAACGACACCTGCAGAAATAGGAAAATTTTAATGGATTTATGACTATTATTAGCTACCTGATATACCTTAACATCAGCTTTTATAAGGTCTAAAAGAATTTATACCAAAGAAACTAGCTACACGGGTCTTTTATAATACTCTTATATTTACCCCTAACACAACAATTCCAGACAAGCTCCATTTTGAAGAACTACTTTAAAAGTATTCCGATATTGCTCGCCATTTTCAAAAGCCACATTTATATATTATTAGGTTTAGTCCCATTCACTTTTGTGGCTTGCAAGAACTTTCAATTAATTATTGTTTGTGTAACGTACAGAACCTTGCTTAGTTTATTACCTATTCATCTAAGTACAAAGAGCACATCGAGTTACGAAACTAAAGCAGAGAATAAAATATTGGTTTCTGTTTTCTTTAGCTGAACAACTAAACTCTTTTTGTTTCCAAGCCCTGAAGGTTTAGGAAAAGGTGTGCTAACACCGACATGCTTATGTAGTCCTCCAATATAACAGATAGCGAACATTTACCACCAGGCATATTAATAGCAAATTTCTTATAATACCGAACAAGGACAGATGTTGTCCATATCCTGATACACGGTATCTCTTAAATTATTTAAACCTACATAAAGCAGCTCTATGACTCTCGACCTGCGATAGCGTAAACAAAGCAACGTTCGCTAAAGCCAGTCAAACGAAGGTAGTCCAAAATATACTATCTCAAGTTCCTCCGTGATAGCTTGATAAAATTAAATGATAACTTTAGCAGACAGTAGTCGTGTTTCACAAATGACGCAATTATTCTTCGATAAAAAGCAAAGTCCTGTAAAACATTGTATTAAGAATTTGTCTAACACGCTGCCTTACAGCTGTCTAAACAAATTAATCACCAAGACCTGACGTCGACTGTAACGAAGACTACACAGCAAATTAACATCCATTAAAACAAACACCAGTGAAAGGCAACGCAATTTCACATTCTTCAGGAGCTGTATTAAATTTGCTATCAACCGTGTGACAGTGAGTGACTTTATCTCATTTACTCAATTAACCGAGGTTAACAAACAAATTTTGTTGAGTAAGCATGCCATATTACTTGAGCAAATGCAGACAAAGGAAACTTTGTCTAAATACAATTTAGTACCTATGTAATTTTCTGAATTCTATTCGTTGGGATTAATCCAGTCTGCAGAATGTTCATTAAGAGCTTGCTTAGATTTATCAGGTTCTAATGTTGGTTTGCATAATTCGCGTGCATTTTACCCACGATGATGTGGGTCCGTACGTGGCATAATAAAAATTTACATTCATCCATAAGTAAATCAAGCCTATTTATCGTTGTGATTTACGTATGCATAGGTAAATTATCACCCACTGTTAGGTCCCACATTAGAGGGGGCGAGCCTATTGCCGTTTATCAGATACGTAAATCTAATGATATTGCTAAGAAGAAAGCTGCTACCTAATCGCTTTTTTCACCTTAAGACACCGTAGAAACGAATACACTTGTCACTGCCCCTACCTCTTGTATTCGCACCAGGAATACCAGCATTCCTGGTGCGCTATGAAGCAAATTTCTGCAATTAAATTCTCGGCGAATGGCAAAAGGTTCGCTCTTTCTTACATGGGACCTGAAATACGATGGCGAAACGCAGGTATAAAAACACCTCTGCCAGTTTTGATGCGCATACACATCGAACACCAAAGCAAAGTTTCCGGAAAGTCAGACAGACCAATTATGAAATTAGTTGCATAAATAAATAAATGCCAAACGTCACCGTCACACACAAAGGCAAAAGCGCTGCGTTCCAGCCAACCTCTATTGAAACTGAAAGGAAGAAGAAAGGCGTAATTTGTGTATATGCGAAAAATTAAAATCTGAAAAGGCAAGACAAGCAGTTTCCAAAAAGGCCAACAGCTCGAGCACCCTCCTTTCAGCTTCTGGCGCTGGCAAGCAATTCTGTCGCAACAGAATACGGATTGCACGTAGAGTGAATTTAGCCGAATGCATAAATAACGAACTTAATTGAGGATGAAATTTTGCTGCAGTTTTGATGGACCGCTTGAATTTTTAACCGGCACAGTTCGAGCTGGTTAACAGATGTTACCGCGGCGTTGCGTAACGATGCTGCAACGCTCGTTTATTTTCGATGGGTAACGACAAATCAAGTCACTGGTACTTTAATGAAACTGATCTCTCTTCTGCAAAGGAACTAGTAATTGCATACATCCGTGTGGTGACGGCAGAGTAGAATACAATTGTCACCACCCTAAATCTCTTCCGTGGGTGTCGTACAAGGCGACTAAGGATAAATCAGCGATGAGGAATGGGCAGCAGCGTTTCTCTTATACCACCTGGCAATGGTACTGCGACTTTTGTGCCCGACAAATGGCAATAGGCTCGCCACCTATTACATGGGACCTAACATTATTTGCGAAACGTGGGTGCTAGTCCACCTCTGCCTACCCCTACGGGGATATAGGCGTGATTTATGTATGTATGTGTCGATGGTTTGGCGAACAAAAGCGAAGGAAGAAAGAAAAACCTGAAAAATTAGATATTAGGTGAGAATAACAATGCATGCATTCTGTTCAGCCGTCATCACAGCACTTAAAAGAAAACACTCAACAAAAAACACGAAGATTTAAATCCAAAATAATTTTATCCGCTTAAACATTAAAAGCTTTCTCTCTAATAGTTGCTGAATTCTGTTTCGCTTAAGCGTCGTAAGCCGAAAGTAGATTAAGAAGACACCAAAATTATGGACATTTAATTGGAAGAAAAAGGTCTCGCATTCATAGACTCATCGTCCGTCCATCATTCCGACCAAATGGAGCGCCGCCCCTACTACGTCCGTGTCATTAATCGTCTCAAACTGAATTTAACTAAACTTTACCAAATCACTCAGCGACTTGAACTGTTGACAAGTACTCGTTTAACTTTGCCGATTAACTCCGTTGCGTTTTTCCTCTTTCCCCTTTGTTTTTGCAAAGATCGATGGAATGGTGGATTGTTTAAGCAGTAACACTGCTTTTTGAGGCGCAAGGTATGTAGGTACATACTGCCAAAGGTTTTGACTTAGTTTTACAGCAACTCTCTTTGGGGATGCTGTTGTTGGTAGTTTGCCTTTCACCATTCAAGTGCCCCAAGGTGCTTATTGGTGCACAACGGGCAATCTCCGTTGATCATCTTTTACGATACCCCTAGGGTTAATGGTGACTGAAACATTCTACGTTATTTTTTCGCTCCCAGACCAGCATGGAAGGTGAATGGAGCAAACAATTAATTTGAAGAACACTTTCAAAATTAAGTGAAATTGTCACTTTTCATTCACATATTAAACACAACATTCTGGATTCGTTATTTACAACACAACGTTGATCCTATGAAGACGTGGCTTATTAAATGTTCTGTTTAAGTTCCGCTCAGGATTTCATGGAGTTGACTGACTTTCGAACAAATTGCGTTTACTAATATTTTATACCTACTGGGCATTTCATATAGCCAATAGGAACAATCCCTGCCAAATATTGTTTAAAATTGCTGCCAAGAAAATAAATACGACTTCATGAATCCTGCTCCATCTCCAGGCTAATAATATTTTTGAGAACTTCTGATCACGACAACAACGAAAGATACATACGTCATAATTCTCGCTTATTTATCCCCGAAGAAGTAGGCAGAGGTGATTAAACACCGATGTTTCGACAATTATGTTACATACATACATACATAAATCACGCCTATATCCCCGCTGGGGTAGGCAGAGGTGAACTAGCACCCACGTTTCGCCAATTATGTTAGGTCCCATGTAATAGGTGGCGAGCCTATTGCCATTTATCGGGCACAAAAGTCGCAGTACATTGCTATTGCTAGGTGTTATAAGAGGAACGCTGCTGCCGATTCTTCATCATTGATTTATCCTTTACAATTATGTTAGGTGCTACGTATAGGCGGCGAGCTTATAGCCATCTATCAGGCAATGAGAGATACATTTCTATTAAATTTTAAACCGCCCACTAGGTGAACTAATGACTTTTAAAGCCGCAGGAAGCCGTTGGCTGCAAACCGACAGTTTGGGAAATATTTTAGAAAGGTCTTCGTTCAGCGGTGGATGTTTAAAGGTTGAATAAATTACGAAATCTCTCAGCATTCCATGGGTTCACGATGGGTGCTGCATCAGTATTATATAAATATCTGACCTGGCTTCTTATGATTCAAATGTTTTAAAAGCGTTTTATTATATTCGAATTGTATTAAATCCCATTTCTAATTGTGAACATGAAGAAAGAAAATAAACTGGCGACAAAACACGGGAAGCAGCAGTTGACAGTTCAATCAGACGGAACGACCCCAGTCACCAAAATAATTCCGTCCGTAATATCAATCTTTCCGATCAATTTACCAATGCTCATATTAGCGAGAGGCCGGCCGGTGCGGCAGCTCACAAAAATTATCGCCGAGCCAGAAGTGACCTTAGAGTCGATTTATCGATACATAAAAAATCGGTAAGTTGCAACACGTAATCCGAATGAGCACACATGTACGCAGCAGAAAAATCGACGCCGGTATTACGGCACAGATGTGTGGAACGGTCCCGGCGACAAATTGTTTTATCGAAAATTACTTTCTGGGGGCGGGAAGCGGATAAATTTCCATTTTTCTAATGGAACGGAATCGAAGTCCCCTGTGACGGTTACATTCCAATTACTCGGTCCGATCACGTTACCGATTCCAGTTTTTGGTACGTGATCGGCGAATGCCGACAAGATTATTAGAAATTAATCTCTTACCTATATTTGAAATTGAGATATTGGCTATGACACATCCCGTAAAGCAATTCCTTTTTTAGGTAGGTATTGTGAATTTAAGAAGTGCCATATTTCTGAACGAAGTAACAGATATTGGCAGAGAGTTAATTATACAAGGGAAATAGTATATGATTGATTATTCCATTGGAATGGACAGATTTAAGTAGAGATACCGATAAATGGAGAGAGTGATTGAAATGACGACAGAGAAAAAGAGGAGGAGAATTCAACTCATATCCTTCGTGGATTGTGGATACAATACTAAAATATTCAAATAATAATCAAATGGCTTTATTCCAATCCAATATTGCTCAAGGTTAGCTTAAGTTTACCGCCGGCCTTCTACCTGACGACTAATGAAGGCCTAGTAGTAGATTATGATGTAGTGTAATAATAATACACTCATGGATCCTCAAGATAATGAAGATAAAGAAATCGAGGATAGACAAGTGTGCATTATACCTAAGTCTATAATATCTTCAAACCCCATATACGCCCGGATTTAAAAATTTTCAATTTTCTTTCTCACACAGTCCCTAAAAACTTACAACTTCTAAATATTAAAGACTATGGGCAAATAATATGAACGGTTTATTTCTTGTCCTTTTTAATCAAAAGCCGCTTTCATTAGTTGGTTAGCAGCATAGAAGTCCAAATTTGATAAGACTAATTCAGTCAGGAGTCATCTCTTTGACGATCAGATATGAAATTATACTGTAACTGCTTTTAATGAAGACAAAAGTCACTCCATTATCTTCTTATTTCTAAGTCTGCGGCGATGTCATAAAATTTAAATAAGCATCAATAAATTTTAATTCCCAAAGCCTGCTGCCTAATTTCTCTAATTAGACCCCAGTTTGAGGATAATTCAAGCCACAAAACGGAATAAATGGGCTGGACTTCAAACGGAATAATATATAAATTCCCCACAATTATCCGGGAATAGTCCTGTAACTTCATCCGAATCCGGGAAAGGAAATCTGATTCTTAATTAGCTCAACGAGTTTGCCAATCAACAGCCTCGAGAGTTGTCTTATTTGCCTGAAAAAAAGCGAACATTGTAATTTTACCAAAGAAATTTTAATTACTGCGACTTTTGTTATCGTCTGTTGATTTTGAAGAAAGAAGATTGGTAGAACGTTAAAAAGATTTCTGTCTTTCCAATATATTGAATAAAGTCATCCATGTAAAGATTGTTCCTTAATTGATCCACTGGGGATGGTTGTAAGCGGCTGCCATTATTGAAGTTCATCAGGTGGGAAAACTTATGTCAATCAGTCCATTAAATTATGAATTATAAGACGATAGCCAAAATGGAGCTAGATGCTGAAAGAAAACCACTTCCCTTTAATTACGACATCTTCATTAGACGTAATTGGCTGAATAATCAATAAAATTAGAATAAGATTTGGATGAACACAAAGTATTTGAACATTATATTATGCAAAATCGTTATAAGACTATGGTGACGGCAGAGCAGAATACAATTGTCATCTCCTCCAATCTCTCCCGCGGGTGTCGTACAAGGCGACTAAGGCTTAAGGCCCATTACTCAGGGCAGCAGTGTTTCTCTTATAATAGAAGGCGATAGGCTCGCCCCCTATTAAATGGGACCTAACATTGGCGAAACATGGATGTTAATTAACCTTTGCATAACCCTTTGGGGACAAACTAATGTTATAAAGCACTTGAATAAAATATTCAATCTGGGTCGTACCTAAAGCGTGTTTCCAAAACCTCAAACGCAGACATCCATCAATATCGATTTGTTATCGTCTCCCCCTCTAAAGTTGATGAAAACGACTAAAGTATACCCATCGGTTCTTAGTAAACAAATAAACGAAGAGTATTATTAGGTACAATCGGACCAGAACGACTGGTTATTGGCAAAGTTTACTGAATTATTTCTTTTCGGACCATCAGATATCGCTGGTTTTTGGCTGCTGACGAAATGTTTTGATGTTGTACTGGCGAGAGGTTATTTGTGTTTATTGCTTAATTTATTACGTCTGACTAGTATTCATTGAAATTTTTAAGTATTTCATCATCATTCTGGGGCACAGACTTTCCCTGTGTATAGAAGAAATAAGGGGAAATGGGCCATAACCCACCACGCTGACCTAGTGCAGATTGGAGGGTATTAACTACTGAAGATGCAGTGGAGAGAAACGGCTTAATGTGCCTTTCGAAGCTTTGGTATATTTTTAGTCATAAATCCAATGGTGGACTTGGGGAAGATTGCTTAGTTTACGCAATCGCAGACTGAGTTCACTATTCATAGCAGTATTGAGCTCCTCATCCTTAAGTAATAGTATATTATGCTACGAGTATGCTACGTTGGTCATTACATACGAGGCATTATAGCAAGCGCGAGCCGTAGGCGAGCGCGGTAAGGAAGCTTAGTATGTAATGATCAATGCATACGAGTTGCATACGACGTTTTTCAACACAATTGCGAGGAAAAAACAAACTTGTATTGATATTAGCTTTACCAATTAATTACGGAAAAAGGTGCCGCAAGTTTTGGTTATTATTATTTTTTAATTCTCATTATTAGTAGGGAAGGCAAAGAAAACCAGCACATACAGCCTCGTCTGATGGATTCTGCTTTCTTCAGTATTAATCGTATTAAAACGCGGATGTAGCACGTTTTAATGCATTTTGGGAGAGTTTGGCGGCAAATTTACACTAACAGCCTATTGATGGAGACTGACGAGGTAGAATATGCTCATCTCCTTTCTCATCAAATGCACTTTTGTTTCACTAAATCTTCATATTGTTCATCGCCATAGACACCTATTACACAAAACTACACTATTTTTTAACAGTAAACATCACTCTGACACAATATTAATTTAATAAAACAAATATGACGACTTTCAAAAGGCACAGATAAACCGCCTGTGCATCGGGAGCAGCGGCAAAATAAAAAATGAAATAAATAGTGTTTCTGAATATGATAGCTAAGTCAATTTGTGTTTATAAACATGGAATGAAATGTTTATTTATTATCTTAACTGTAGAACAATTTAATATTCGAAAAAATATTGAATGTCCATAGTCAAAGTCAATAAGCATACATTTTGGAGTGTTTGGCGCGTTTCAATGGTGACAGTCAGATTTCTTTTCATTAATTATAAAATTGTTTCCGAGTGGATTTTGTGCAATGGAAGTGCTGTTATTTTGATGCATAAGGATCTGATTATGAGGAATTATTGAAAATAAGTCTCTTGATGTGTTTGTTGTTAAGAATTTTATAGTGGTTTTCACCACCTCATCAGTCGCCATCATGAACTCTGTTACCATTAAATTCGCGCTGAGCACTCCTTAGATGCCTTATAATGTGTGACATCCCCTCTTTTAACGAGACTTTTTTTTCATTTTTATTCATTAATTCACAGACATGAATACAGACTAAATATATTAAAGACATAGCTGTATGGGCTAGACCCTATGCTTCCGTAAAAATATAGGGAGAATTTAACAAAAAAAAAAAGCATTAAGGAGTGTTTGGCGCGTTTCAAAGGTGTCAGTCAGATTTATTTTCGGTAAACTATTCGATTTTAATTTTAACATAATATAAATGTTAGAAAAATTAGTACAAAGATTTTAAAGGTTAGAAAAAGAATTTCGAAAAATTATGATCTTGAGGCGGGAATCGAACCCGCGTCCGCTGCTATCCGGGCAGGTGCCTGACCGCTCGGCCACCCAAGACACTAATTAACTTGCCGAAATCTTCCAACCTTTACACTTCACGTTGTAAGCCAACGGGTACCCTCGCAATGTAGAAATAATTTTTTTTCGAAATTCTTTTTCTAACCTTTAAAATCTTTGTACTTATTTTCGGTAATTCAGAAATTGTTACAGAGTGGATTTTGTGCAGTGAAAGTGGTGTTATTTTGATGCACAAGAATCCGTGTTGATATGCAATTACGCAGAATCATTGAAAACAAGTCTTATGATGTGTTTGATGTTGTGGTGAAGATCACTATAAAAAGTGGTTTTATCCATTTAATCAGTCACCATCATGAACTCTGTTACCATTCAATTCGCGCCAATCACTCCCTAGATGCGTTAAAATGTGTGACACCCATATTTACACGTAAAATTCATTTCAGTCATACATTTCACCCACTCATTATTTCATAAGACTACAGATAAAATATACACTAAAGACTTGGCTGTATGGGCTAGACCCTTTGCCTTCCCTAAAATATAGGGAGAATTAAACCAAAACCAAGCATTAAAAAAAATACCATTACGCACTAGTACGTAATATATTATGCACGAGTGCAGAATTTGCTGCATTATGGACCTTAAAACGGTGTAATAGGAGTCAATTTACGAGCAATTGTGTTGAAAAATAACATTTTTAGGTGTCTCGTGAAATATTTCGTAATACTATGCATACTATCTATCTACTATCGTTAGATTCATCTATTGGTGGCGTTTAAAGTCAAGTAAACAAGGTATATGAACAGCCCATTAGTACTTAATATTGAAAAAAGCCTGGATATACAAACATAATTGGTATAGAAAGGACGTATTCCGTATGCTCAAATGAAACCAAATTCACGATATTTTAATTTTCTGCCACCATTGCTTAGTGGGTCGCAGCAATACCTTGTAAATCAAATGTTTTCACAAAATAAAAGCTTCACGTAAATGATGTACCAATGTGTACCGGAGTGAAATCGGGCATGGCACCTACGGTTTTTTTGTTAATGTGTGTATATTTCGTGTTCTCTTTATTGAGACACATTTCTTTGAAAAGTTCAAATCACATTTCTTCAATTTATTTGCTCGTTGAAGCTTCAAGGAATCTTTAGATGAGTTACATACGAACAATTTGTAACAAATAATTTGAATCCGTTTTTTACTTTGCTGTTAGACGGCAGAGCGGAATACAACTGTCACAAATCAGACAGTGTCATATAAAAAATGACTAGCATCGTTCCTGATTATCAATACTGCGTCGGTAGATGGCAATAGGCTCGATTGTGACACTAACATTATTAGGGTAAATGTGAATGCTAAGTATACGAAAAATCCCCTAAACACTAAATCATTCATGATATTGGTCTGTTTTTGATATTGATAAATTAGCTAATAAATAAGTTTTCATGTGAAAGCCGCTTTCGATTGTCACAGATGTCAAATTAAATGTGATTTAATGTGTGCCTTATCACTGGTGATTGCTTTTTGAATTTCAAACGAAATTCCCAAAATGACCACATGTTTCATTAGTTAAAGGCCGGTGACACCTACTCTCTACACTAGTTTGATACTACATGACGGACGACGTGTATAGCGAAATAATATTCATCAGCATCAGGCATCTGTAGGTATTAAATGTGATACACCAGTGTGCTGAACAGTGCTGCACAGCGTAGGCCAGTTGGTGCTTATTAAGAATTCTGATTCACTTTTTTAGTACCTAAGCCACCGTGTGGTGGTGGCCAACACAGTTAAGGTCTCGTTGCTTGCTCAAGCTCCGCTGAGCTCCACATCAGTACGTCTGTGTAGGTGGTTGGAACTGAAAAAGTGAATTAGAATGCCCAATAAACACCCACTGGCGTACACTGTGCCGCACAGTTCAGCACACTGGTGGAATCTCGCCTTAGGGTTTCTAAGTATCATCACTAGCCCTTTAACCTTTTGACCGCCACGGTTGGCACTGGACGACAAATGAAGATGTGCCCCAAACGCCACCGCCGTTTATAGCCGACGAGAAAACGTCATTTTTAAAACACAAAATAAATACACTGAATCAACTTTTCTGTGTTTATTTTTCCTATATTTAAAAGAATATGAATGATATATTGTAAAATGGCACGAATATATATCCATTAGTTAAATTTTACTAGCAAACATAATCATTAAATATTGCTCATCGAATTCCCAAAAAAGTCGTGCCCCACACGCCACAGTCGGCAAGACACAACAGCTAGTGATGGGTAGGTTAAGGTTAATTAAATTTCAAATTAATGAAATATTTTATTGAAAGCAGCATACTTATTATAATTATAATTATTTTTTAATAGCAACTATACGTATCTGAATATTCCTAATGCGTTATATTTATAAAATTATGGAAATCTAAATATATCTATATAAATCTATCTATCGATAGTTATTATGTCCACTCTCGGACATCTCTACGGAACAGCGCATAAACTGCAAAACGTTGTACCCTGTACGCCACAGTCGGCATGGCACGACAAGCGGGTGACGTCATAAGCGGTACGGGAAAGTGCTAGTGATGTATGAGGGTGGAACGGAGAGAAAAATGTAAAAAGTTTATCGATTGCTACCTAAATGTGGTCTCGTCCATAATTCGTGTTATCAATTAATAATATTTCAACTGAGGCCCTAAACTAGGCGTT
Source organism: Cataclysta lemnata (assembly GCA_963931975.1). Classification (NCBI taxonomy): domain Eukaryota; kingdom Metazoa; phylum Arthropoda; class Insecta; order Lepidoptera; family Crambidae; genus Cataclysta; species Cataclysta lemnata. Next base: position 13,828,918 of record OZ008339.1, read on the forward strand.
TTGTTTTTTCTGTAATACGTCAGTTTCATATATTTTGTGTTCGAATGAACGCATGCGGTTTGGTGATCTCGAGCACCAAAACGTAAATCAAGCTATTAAAAGATAATCGTTACTTTTTGTCACCTGTTTAATGGTGGTTATCTTTTAATCGCCTGTTTAAGGCGCTGTCTCCACGAGCGAGAGAATCGCAACGAGTCCGCGCTTCTATCGTCGGAGAATCTCCACGAACGAGCGATTATCCCGCCAGAGTATTGTCACGACTCGTGACGGAATCACAGCGTTTCCGCGGCGACTCGTAACGGAATCGCAGCATTTTCTTTACGTCGCGTTGAGCTATTATTTGTTGAAAGACTTGTGCTCGTTGTGAGAGTGCAGCGTTCCGCTGAGACCGCGCGGTGAGGGCTCCGCGAGTAGCGGCGATACGACGAGACGTTAGAGCGAACATTGCCACTCGTCGCATCGTCGCGATTAAATCGCCGTGTGGAGAGGTATATAGAAAGAATAGAAAGAAAAGTATATAGAAATACGTGGCACGACGATAACATCGCCGCAATTCTCTCGCTCGTGGAGACAGCGCCTTAGTGTTGGTGAACTCCAGCCTTTTTAGGCTGTTGAAAATTGTTTGTGTTAGCTCTTCAAGTTTAAATGGTACAAAATAGTGTCAAATAAAAGATTGATATAACGATTAATATTTTATTTCAAAAATATATGACGAATAGCAATGTTATGTATGTATGTTGATGTTGAGGCATGAAACTCTTACCTTGCCCTAAAGGGCCACGCTTTTACGGAATATAAAGCGCTCTTGATAATTATGCTCACTGTAATTTTCATGGCGGATCCGCCGCTGTTCCGCTCTCCCTAAATGTTAATCATTGAGTTATGTCACGTTTGATGCTCGCTGTTGTTATTTGGGTCATATTGACCCAATTTTCTTTGTTGTAATTTATACATAGTAACAATGATTATCGGTAGTAGTGAGAAAGACATATAAGAGCATTATTTTGTTTTTCTCAATTTTTATTCGTAAACGAAATAATATAAAAATCCGCAAAATATATCAACGTTTATACAAACGTTTTATCGATATATACTTTTGCCGTCACTAGTAAATTGTAGGAACGACAGAAGGAATTTTTGACGTGGCGTACAGAGCATAGACTTTCGTTTTTGACGTGGCGGTCAAAAGGTTAACGTCCCCACTGATAGGGCACAAGCCTTCCCTATGGGGCCATTGAGCCATGATATAGCTCGCGGATGCGGTTTGGTGGGGATTACGATTACTATAATTATTACTGTAGATGCATCCGGGACCAACAGCTTAGCGTGCCTTCCGATGCAGGGAGGAACCGCTATAGCGAATATTGCTTATTAACATTATTTTCGCAATCGCAAGCCAATCATATTAAGACGCTGCGATATCGAGGTTACTAAGTATATTAATGAAATTATTCGTTAGTAATTTGAATGTTATAAATTAAAAGTTTGAAAAAATAATCATCATCTTCCTGCCCTGTTCCCATTTTATCTGGGGCCAGCACATTATGTTTCGCCTTCTATTCATATCGATCAGACGTCACCAGCCTGCTCCCTTTTGACTCTTAACATAATCCGTCACACCGGAAGGTGCTAGAGATTAACGAAGTATAGAAAGTGATGGGAAGGAACTTCTTAAGAGACCAATGAAAGGAGAGTGACATATTGGGATGACAACATTCTAATCCATACTAATAAAGGTTTTGGCTTATAGGGTCTAATTTAGTCAGCCGCCTGTCTGATACTAACTTTCTTTGGGTATGCTGTTGTTGGTTTACTCTCCGTTGTTATTTTTACAACCCCTATGGTGAGCCGCTGACTCTTGCAGCTTGGAAGGAAATGTAATGTCAGAAAAATTTTGCAAATATGAGTTCTTTATAAAAAAAATGCTATTGTTAGTCCAGTAGTCTAGGCAGCCGACAACACGCTGGTCCCCATGTATAGTAGATATACTGTATAGTATAGTAGGTATACTGAAAAAGTGAACGTCAGTAGCTGCAGCACTTATCCCCACCTACTGGGGCACAGATGGATGGAAATAATATAAAGTCTCAATCGAATCAATTACACTACCTGCTTACAAAGAAATTTGTGGTCAGAACCAAACAAGACATCTTGGTTGGCCGAGTGGTAGAGGCAGCCCGAAATGCAGAGGACGCGGGTTCGAATAAAATTAAAAATAATAACTACGTGCTTATCAGGATGATTACAAAGAAGCTATAAAAGGAACCAATTCAATTTGCTACGTTCTGGAAACAGCCATATAAGTTTCTGTAAGGGCATAGGGTCATTTAATTTTGTTCTAAGAAGTCAATATTTCATGCTTCGTGAATTTAAATTAAAATGTCAAGCATTCTGGTGTAAGGAAGCTGAAGTATGAAAAGGCGAATATCTTAATCACGTCTTCTAAACTGACAATGGCACATTCTGGTGCTAATAATTAAATTCAATCATTTTAATTATTTATTTATTTGTTAGCAACGAACATAATTACATACATACATACATAAATCACGTCTATATCCTCGAAGGGGTAGGCAGAGGTGAACTAGCACCCACGTTTCGCCATTTATGTTAGGTCCCATGTAATAGGTGGCAAGCCTATTGCCATTTATCGGGCACAAAAGTCACAGTACATTGCTAGGTGGTATAAGAGGAACGCTGCTACCCATTCCTCATAATTGAGTTATCCTTAGTCGCCTTGTACGACACCCACGGAAGAGATTTGGGGTGGTGATATATCTATCAATATATACATTAGTTAGAGTAAGTGGAGATAACTGTAGAGAAACTTATCATTGTCGACTAATTATGATAACTTACGAACTCGCCATTCACAATAATAATTAATCAGTGCTATTAATTATAAAGGAGTGAATCAATAAGTAAACATACCGCGCCGACGCTCAACTACTTGAAACAGGGATGATGAAAATAATGTAAAATAAACTACACTTAGTAATCCAGCTCTGGGGCTCACTTGGTGATTTATAGTCAAATTCTCCCTAAATCCATTACATCTATCGACGGCCCGTGACTTAGTGCGGACAACCATACTGTCGCGCTAGCTATATATCAGTCGTAACTCCAAATTTTAGCAAAACTGTTTTACGTGTGATGGAGAATCTACATTTTGCGGTCTGTGATCATGATCCAATTGCTGTTTTAATGTCTTAACAGCGTCGTTAAATGTCAATTATTATGTTGAAACTATGTCATGAATGAGTAAATATAAAATACCTTCTGTGGCACCTGCCTTCACAAAAACTTATTCAATAACTACTTCAAACAATGCAAGTGTAATTTGTACTGCTGCTGTTATTGCTGGTACGACCGAATGGATAGGTAGCTAATTTTAGAGACCACCTAATGCAGACTTCAATATACCTCAAGTGACATTTTCAATAAATTTACTCCATCAAATATCGCTGATAAATTTTCCGCCTCTCCCCCGCCACTTCACTAGCGCAATATTGTTCCAATATGTGGACCCAATACACCATACAGGAACAAAGTAACTCAAGTGTTTACGATAACCACCTCCGGATACCCGCCAAGAACGGCTTAACCTGCTTACTCGCCAACATTTCGTTAGTTGTTTCCTGGAAATAAATAAGGGCATGTACATAAAGGATTACGCAACGCACACATCACAAAACCTATGTAAATAAGACAAGCCACAGACGTCAGTAAATCACTCGCGAGGTGAGTTTGTCTCGTCAATTTATAAGCGAAGAATAAATGTAAAGGGATAGGTTGTATTGAACGTGGCGTCACAGAGTAAAAATTTACGGTTAGTTAAGTGAGAGCTTTGTGACTCGCTCGGCTGGAAGTAGTGTCGAGACAGGCTGGTGAATTGTTTTTATGGCCTCGCAAATTCATGGTAAGCAATCCTCATCTTAACCAAAATCATTTTCGGGATTTTGGTTAAGATGAGGATTGTAATGGAATCTGCAATGGTCGTAAATTAAATTGCCGCATTGTAAGTCAATACTGTGATTCTAGTATTACATGGCCGTGTATTGGCCGCATACCGGCAAGTGAATTCAACAATTACTAACCTCTACTACTGCGTATGTGGACTGTGGGCTGCCATCTATAGAGGAATAAAAAGCAGCATTATTTCCGGCGAATTTTTTAGCAGCAAAGCGAGCAGAGCTAAGTAATATTCATTAAAAGAAATAGTAATTTATCTCCTAAATATATTGTCAGCGCATCACGATAATTATGTTGACATTTTATAAAATGCCTAATTTTACGACAGGGCATAATACACTGTTAAGTCTAAAATAACTGTTAAAAGTGATATATTTTTCTCGACAAAGAACATTCCGATGCTAAGATCTCTTCGATTTGTATTTTCACTAAACATTTTTTTGTGAATTATTCAGATTCTATAATACTCTGGGTTCGAATATCAATTAGCGAGAATCCGAAAGTTTTGATATGGTTTTTATTTCGAGTTTCTAGTGAATTGATTTGGACTTCTGGAAAATATTGAAATTAAGTTTTCCCATTTGATTATTCAGAAATTCTTTTCTTTTATTTCTTAAAAGTTTGCAATTCAATTATATTATTATTATATTTTAATGTAAAAATGTGTGTACGTTTATTTTTGATTTATGCTCAATTTGAAAACATTATTTTATACAATATTGTCTTATGTCTGCTTCTTATAATATACATAATGTCGTATAATTTTTCTTGGTCCACCTTATCCACAATCCAAATTTCTGATCCATATTGGAATCAAGCAACACTAAATCTAATGACTCTTGTGATAAGGCAAAACAAGATTAGCAAGACCTACATACGAAGAAAAAATATACAAGAACCTACGAAGTACAGTTGGACTGCGGTCCCCGAGCGCACACGAGGCTCAGAGCCAGATCTACCCTTTTCGCTGTAGGCCTAGCACGGCACGTGGCAATCTCTCAACCACTTGACAGTGTTTTGTCTCGGGATTTAGTGAGAGTTAGAGCGAGAGAAAAATATTTTCATTTCCCCGAGGAGTTTTCTCCATGACCTGCTACGGGGGCTGAGGATGCGTACCTTCCGCATCCCAACACGGTCATACATGTCATTGTCATGACGATACATATTTTAGACAGTAAAGTTCCGATTGTCAACGATGCCAATCACTTAAACAAGCTATTTTCTTCTTTTTCCTGCTCTTATACCGCTCAAGGCAGGGTCGGCGCAACATGTCTTACTTCTTCCACTCCTATCTATATCATTCACCAATGTCTCATACACTCCTCTCAGTATCATATCCTCCTTTACACAATCCATCCATCTCTTCATCTATTCCTTCTACGTCCTTCCACGTGTAAAAGTAACAGCTCATTAGTGCTAACCCGCACCGCCTCGCCTTGTGCGGTTGGTATTTTTTGGTTGACTTGTATTGTAATGTGCGCTCGTAGCGTCACCGGATCATCTGGGTCGTAAGTTGTCCACGTGCGAACAGTGAGTTGACCACTCGCTGCTTGCAAGCTTGCTTCGTGTTATTGCACATTGCCAACGCGCAAGCCCCGAGTGGACTGCCGCGACTGAACCGCTCATGGTCCGCAAGTGATTCACTTCGAAAATATAATTTATTGTAGATCTTACTGATCCCTAGGACCTACTAGTTGACCACGCGATGTCCACCTCACGTCACAGGATCATCTGCCCATAACGAGTGGACGCCGAGCGACGACACGGTGCGGGTCGGGTGGCTCTAAAAGGCTGTGACCTTGATGGGTCATTTTCACTTTCACTAAATCTATATTCTGCGAGCACAATGGTATAATCATAAATTTCCGCCTCCATTGATTATGATACATCCGTTGCGTATAACGCTATACTGTGGACGGCTATCTTTAGTCTGTGGCTGTCGGATACCGACGTTTCATTAGGAAAACGGGTGAATCTTTCGGTACAGCGCTCTGCGAATTTAGATCTGATTTTGTGGTTGGTTATTTCTTGTTACGTTCACGTACTCATATAACTTCGTTATGTGACTACAGCAAATTGATAGGTTGACAAAATATTGCCGCTGGTATAGGTAATTGACATGAAGAGCTTTATCGCTTGAAATAATTTATTCAGCGTTTGCGGTGAAGACGTGAATTATCATTTCTGAATTACATTTTCCTGGTATAATGCTTGTATGCCGGCAGAGCGGAATACAATTGTCACCACTCCCAATCTCTAGGGCGGATGTCGTACAAGGCTAAGGCTAAGGGACAGCGGTGAGTAATGGGCAGCAGAGTTTTTCTTATACCTCCTATCAATATACTGCGATTTACATGCTCAATTTATGGCAATTGATTGGACATGGGACCTAACATAATTGGCGAAACATGGATGTTAATTCATCCACCCCTGAGGACATAAAAAGACGTGATTAGTGTATGTAGAATTTCGTGAACAAAGTGAATTCATTACCGCATTTGTCAATATCATAATTTGGAAAAATTGTTTGCGATGCAGGAATCGAACCCGGGCAGCCTATACTACTCCGACTACCAGGACGTTCAATTTAAGAGGTAACTTTTCTCATATTGCTTAAAATATTCGTCGTTTTTCATCGGTAGTTCCCACTAACACGATACCGAATACATTTCCGATACATAAAAATCCTTTTATAAAAATAATGGAACTCTGATCAAAAGGAATCCATTTTCTCGGCCTGTAAATATTAAATCTGACTCTAGCCTCTTTTAGTGCCGATTCAAAGGTAACCGAATGGAAAATCAACTTTGTGTTGCCAATCGGTGTAAGGAGTTAAATTGTGCTCCCGTATCGGCCATAAAGAGGTTTACTACTGAAAAATTACATAAAAATTTCTTTTTACGATGCAACTGCAATAAATTTCGTCGTTACACCCGACAGTTTTATTATCTAAGTTGCGATAAATATAAATAAGCCTGCCGTAAGAGATTTAGTGGAATTTGACGATTTATAAAGTTGAGATTGATTTGAAGCTACACTAGGTTACGGTTGAGGGAGAATGGTGAAAGTTTCCCTCGCGTCTACAGTTTTACTTACACCGAACGGCATTATTTAACTTGGGTACATGGAAGTTTTCTTGTATCTTTATGTGGCCCGAATTCAATGCTATCAAAAGTATTTCTCCTAAATCTAGGTTGAATAATTAATAATACCTAATTGTTTTTATTTTTGTTTTTAACCTTATCAATGTTGAAAGTCTTATCATGGAAAGATACCGATTGTCCTGTGGTAATGGCGAAACAGAATACAACTGTCAACACTGCTATTACATGGGACCTAAGATAGTTGTCAAAATAGTGTCAATACACCTCTGCCGACCCCTTTGGGGATAAACAGCCGTGATTTACATGTGTATGTATTTAGAAAGATGCCTCTATACAATGCGATTATCGATGTTGCACTCCATTTTGTTTTTGGTAAGCTCGCTAACTCACTTTGCCGAATCCAGTTTTACTAGCATGACTCCCAGTGAAGGTTACTTGCTTTACTCAAGTACATTTATGCCCATGTCAATCATTTGATAAATAAACGGCATAACTCAAAAATACTTATAAAGATTTGGTGTTCACAATTTATAACATTAGGAATTATTTTTCTAGGGTAAAATGTTACTGCTTACGCCAAGGTAACCTTTTATGCATCCTAGCCCATATTGCTCATTTGATAAATAAACGACATAAATCAAACATACTTGTAAAGATTTTCTTTTTAAAATTTATCAGGACTTATTTTGCCTTGCGTTCAGAGTCGTAATAGACGAAGCACAAGTTGCAAATGTCCTTGGTGCTGTTTTTTAAAGCTAAGACAGTTTCATGCAACATTGAAAACATAAAATACTATATCACCCAGAGCGGTGTTGCAGAAAAATATCTTTTTTAACTATGTTATCGACAACAATGTAAGTTACACGCAACGGGCGTAGATAGAAGCAGCAAAGACTGTTAGGTTCAACTTGGCACTGAATGAACAATTCTTAGCCATTGCTCTCTCCGTCACCGTCGTCACCTTTTACTTATTTATCTGACTCTGTATGGTGACTAAAGTTTCCTATATTCTGGAAAAAATATATTATACAAAAACGGGATCACCCTTTATTTCGTTTTACATACATACATGCATGAAACACGTCCATTTATCCCCAAAAGGGAAGGCAGGGTGAATCAACACCCACCGTTCTTCCTTTATATAACTTTTGTGTGCATCATTCATCATCAGCAACTTTCCGGAGTGATTGATCTGTTGGCTAGATGACGTATTACCGATATTAATGGGAGAGGAGGAAATACAATTATTGCGCCGATATCATTGCTGCCTGGGAACAGGAAAAGTCAGATAGGAGACAATGAAGCTAAAGAAGAGTGTGAGATGATCCCTGTCATGATGAGTTATCCTCCGCCTTCAGTCTCTTTGGCCGCTCAAAACATTTCCTTACGATCATCATGAACTCATATGCAACCCCAACGCTGGGCTACTACTGAATGGGCTACAAGCATAGGCCCGTTATTGACTGTTGGGTATAAATCCTTTTACGCTGTTGATAATAATAAATACTTTGTCAAACAAATTTGTCGTCTAACGTGGAAACACAAACAAACATTACTCCAGCGTCACAAAACACGACCAACGGTTGAATTGCAATCGTACATTTTATCTATGCGTGACAAAATACAAAGAGCACGTTTACAGTAGTTAGATTGCGCCATAACCCCAGAGCAAAAAAGTCGAAAGTTGCATGTTTTAACGTTTCCCCAACATTGTGCCGTCCAACCTAAATCAGATGCACATTTAATTTGGACTTAAATTTGACGCGGGCAGAGAACGTTTTTGAACGTCGATTGCGAGTTTGTCGAATGCGTCAGTTGTGTATGCAACAAAGTTGTGGAATCGACGGACAAACTTGCATGGGTCATAACTCTTTTGTCTATGAAATTGTGGGGATTACGCTCGTTTTATACCGTTATTTATGACGAAGTGGATTAAGGGGCATGCTCATAATAATACTTGCGTTAATGGTAACTACAAAGTTTTCACATTGAAAACTGATGCAATTTGATGTCCCTGGAAACACTCGACTAATAAGATCATAACAGGAACTGTAATGAGGTGATTAATAAGTCTATTGAAACACCATTAAGACAGAATAAAAACGTTAATATTAGCAGAATTAGACCAGTGAAACGCTGTTGCCCAATATTCGTTATAATTTCAAACCTTTTGTAGCTTGTAATCGACACCCACGGGAAAGGTGGGTGTGAAAACAATTACTATTATTTCCGCTCTACCGTTACCAGACTTTTGAAAATGTTCGGTATAAATTTGTGCCCAGTTTTTTCGATTTATTATTTCAGAGGAAATAAAGTCAGAAAAATTTCGATAACCGAAATAGAAGTAACAAAAGCACTAATAGGTCACATTGTGATTTTCTCACTTTTTTTGATCGATGAATAATTTTGATGGATCATCAAGAAATCAAACAAATTTATTGTAAAAAAAATTGTTTGATTACTTGATGATCCAATAAAAAATATAATATCGAGAGTAACTCCGTGCTTCATATAACTTGTGGAAACCGTTAAAAGGCTAATGTTGAAGATGATCCAACAGTGAATAATAACTCACTTTGACTACAATTAAATTGCGTTGCCATTGATAGTGGTAGCTAACTTAATGGGTTATTCTGAAACGGTAAACTAAAACAATGGTAAAGTTGTTGTGTAATGCAATCTATCACCCCTTTGGTAACATGACTAATTAGTAAGAGAGACGGATTCAAAAAAATGGAACCCACTGCTCAGATCGGAGAACACGGTTTAATAATTTTTCAAAAATAATGTTTCGAAATTTTTCTTACTTTGTTTCCTTTAAAATCTTAATGTGAAATAAATCGAAAATCAAAAATTCTATTCTTGAATCTCAAAAACTCAGTTTGAGCAACAAAAGCTTCCTCAACAACGGGAAAGTTAAAAATGTCTGTAATAAGTTTGCAGAAGCCAGACAAAAGTGAAGCCTTTTATCTCGGAAATGAGAACACCGCTGCCAAAATACTGCTCAAGGCCGAGGTGGGAAGAGTAGGTATTGGGAGTTCTCTCCGCATTGAGGGCGCCGATTTTAAATGTACGCCATCGTTTTTATTCTGCCTCTCAGATGAATTTCTTAATTCATCTATTTTATGTGCCGTGTGGTGCACCACCCCTGCCTTTCTCGTGAATGTCGTGCAAGGCGAAATAGTAAAAATATAATAAAGAATGTGCAGCAATGTTCCTGGTGGCACCATCTAGTAAGTTACTGCGATTATTGTTACCGATAAATGGCAATAAGCTCGCCTCCTATTACATGGAATCTGATGTAAGCTGGCGAAACGCGGGAATACATACACAATGTATTTTATTCATACTAGGCACGAATCAATTAATTATTTATTTGGTTTACCAGTAAAAAGCAGATATCGGGGACATTTTACAGTATGTGGTAACACAAACATGATTGTGGATTTCGAGGGATGACGATCATTGACGATGACAGCTGGGGATCCAAACACCGTACCTATAGGTACTCATACATCCTCCGGGCATTAAAAACTTCAGTCTCTTCATACAGTGAATAATAAATCGTCGTCTCGCTCAATATCCTGTTACGCCATTTTCCAGGTCCTATGTGTCTTGCACTGACTCTGTAACTTCAAAGGCAATGACTATAAAATGTCTCACTCATTTATGGATCAAAATATTTCTCTTTTTAATATTTAAAAAGTGACGCTGGCTGATGTTAAAACATCGCAAAATCCAGAGATTCCTCTCCTTGGACTATTTAAAATATTCAAACAGTAAACGGTTAGTCTCTTCTGCTAATTTAACGGTGAAATCTAGACTGTTTCAATTTTCTTTGACACACACACATTTTGTGCCGAACGCGACCGTAATCCCTTGAGATAAGGAATAATAAATGCGCTCGGTGCCTCACAGTGACTTATATATTGACGACGACGTACGCCCTAAGGGTCCAATACTGCAGACAGGGTAACCAAGAGTTCAAGATTGGATAGGACTAGGTGTTATAAGAATTTCTAAATTTTTTAACTAAGGGTTGGAAATTTACTTTTAGTATTGGTGGAATTATTTTTGAATAGAAATCTGTGAAGTTTATAGCTGACAGTTTATAAGGATGGACTTAAAACAGTTTGTCATCATCATCATTGTCATCATCAGCCTTTCGATGTCTCCACTGTTGGGGCACAGGCCTTCCCTATGATCCAGTGGAAGAATATAGGGAAAATGGGACATGAACATGACCCACCGCGATGGTCCAGTGCGGATTGGTGGGTAAGACAAACATACTGTTCATCTGTCTCTCGATATAGTCCATTCCATCACTTTTCAATACATTAATTCATCACTAGCACCTTTCCATGTGTATTGGATCATATGAATCCGAATTTTGACATATTTGTCTAAACACGAATACGTGAGATATGACATTACATTACGTATTGTCATATCAATCCCTAAGGATGTATACTTCTTATGTACACTTCTTATGTTACTAAAAGATAATTGGAATTTCTATTATTATTAAAAGCAATTAGACATGAATGGTTTAAGATCACCTATTACAGATATTCTCGCTCGCGAAGTCCTTTGATTATGAATGAAGACATGCTTAGTGTTCCGTTACGCTAGTCACTACTACAACCGTAGTAGTGACTAGCGTAACGGACTTCGTGAAATAGAACAATTCTGTGCTGTGAAATCTATAATATAATAATAGATTTCACAGCAAATATAAAAAGCTTCAATGGTTCGTCTATAGGAGAATCTTTTTTTTTAAGGACATCAGCTGGCCGAGCGGCTTTTACAGCATCTACCTTGAATAATCCTTAAGCCTTGCAATCAAGCAATCTATGAAAGGGTTTCTCTACGGCAGACTCCCGGAAAAGCAACGCTGCCACATAAGCTTCACAGGGCACTATGAATCGGAGCGGGCCGCGAGGAAAGTTATAGCTCGCAGAAATGCAAACTTGATGAGGAAGACCAATGGCGGTGGAATGAAAAGTTTCAAGAAAACGGTGCAAGGGTTAAAACAGTGATGAGGAATGGGCCGCAGCGTTCCTCTTAAAGAAACTAGCAATGTACTGCGATTATCATGCTCGTTAAATGGCAATAGGCTCGCCACCTAAAACATGGGACCTAACGTAATAAACGTGGGTAATAATAAATTCACCTCTGCCCACCCCTTCGGGGTATAGGCGGGATTTATGTACGTATGTGTATATGTATCTTATTCAAACGTATCCCAATTTCTCAGTTTCTGTATTCTAATTTCAAAGTAGTCATATTTCATAAAAATGGGTAAATAAATCCATGATTTCTATATTTAATTTCGATACAAGCCTTGTTAAATTAACAGTTTTATTTATTATGTTCTAATAACATTTTTTACCCGAGGAATATGTACAGAAAAACATTACACGTGTAAGCTTATATTCAGCGAAGCGTGTGTTACATGTGTTTACTTTGTAAAAGATGTTTTTGGCGGTCGCAAATATCCTTTGTTGCTTCTAGTTGATATATGGACGTCGTTATTTCCGTTTGTAGCGTTAAAAATGAAATTAAAGCGAATATTCTTGTAGATTGTGTTATAGAATAGATCACGATTTGAGAACTAGTCTACTAGTCTATCTAGTGAGATATTATATTTTTTGCAACGCTAAAAATAAATAAAATAAAATTATGCTATAATCCTTGCTAGTCTGTCTTCGGCTGATTTGTTAGAACGGTCAGGTTACAGAATATTGTAACGATAAAAATAATAATAGCGAATATGCTCAATTAAAAGGGTCGGATACTGGAACAGTTATTATGAATTCTATCTATTTTTATCTAGAAGATTACTCTGATCTGACTTCTCACTTATCTTCCGTTAACTTTCCGATGAAAAGCTATCGGTTGATTAATGAGGAAGGAAACAACTTTATCGCCGTGTAAGCATCTTTAAATGTTAACTTCATAAATATAAAGTTTATTCTGTTTTATTACTTTAAAATTGCCCGTGTCCTTTCCTTATAAAGTTGATTTCTGCACTATTTTCAGCCTATTAGATAGCGGAGTCACATACTAATTTGACCAAAATAGGTCGAAACGTAGACCGCAGAAGAGATGGATGGATCGTGAGTGATAGCTAACTGAAGTGAATGAAAGAAAACAAATACTCTAAATGAAATAGAATAAGCGCAAAACATTAGCATTATGTTTTTTCTTTGATTTAAGCGAGATTTGAATGACATAAAAATAATATTTATTTTATTTATTGGGATTTAATGGAGAGAATATTGAAGGAATAGAGAATACGGATTTGCAAGCCAAATCAAAGACTACATAATAATTACGTTTACGTAACTATAACAAAAAATCACACATGTTTTATATAAGAATAAATATTAGCAACGTGTATACTATAGCCGTGTGGTGACGGCAGAGTAGAATACAATTGTCACCATCCCAAATCTCTCCCGTGGGTGTCGTACAAGGCGACTAAGGATAAATCAGTGATGAGGAATGGGCAGCAGCGTTCCTCTTATACTACCGTCCTGACAATGTACTGCGACTTTTGTGCCCGATAAATGGCAATAGGCTCGCCACCTATTACATGGGACTTAACATAATTGGCGAAACGCGGGTGAGAATTCACCTCTGCCTACCCCTTCGGGGATATGGGCGTGATTTATGTATGTATGTATGTATGTATACTATAGTGTAGTGTATAAATTGTACACAAAGAGTAAATATTTAATGAGCAAACAGAATATCCTGCAGGAATCCCAAGACATGGACACACTACGTGTTCCTGTAGAATTGATAGCGTTGGAGGTGAGCTTCTATACAATGAGTGTATTGGGATTTCTTCTTGTCGTTAGCTAAAACAAGCAATCTGTATGGATTTTCCGGCGACGAAAATGAAGCCGCAGATAACTTGTGTGTTGAGTGGTCTTTTTTGTTTTAATAATTATTTCTTACATGTATTAGACATCACAATAAATTTAGGGGAGGGGACCAAGTCGGACACCTTCCCCTAGCGCTGTCTATAGTGGGCACTGTCGTGTATAAGAAACCACAAAACCATGTAAAAAACCCATATAATGTCGAAAGTGAAAGTTTTATTTTATTCGCTAAAATGTACGTTTTTAATTATATTATATTGATTGAAATGTTGCCTTGCTAATTACTCAGTTTCTCCATTCAATAACCTCTCAACATAGTAATTTCCGTGCCTTTTCTAAACATTCATTCATCACTAGTACCTTTCCGAAGTGATTGGTGATATTAATGCCGTCTGAAAGATATGAATGGAAGAGGAAACATACTGTGCCGACCCCAGATAACCTAGCAGCAATACAGAAAGATAATATGTGAAAATTAGTATGCTACAGTTATAACTCTTAGCTGGTCAAAACGAATTTTGACTAAAATTTTCTTAGCAATTCAGACCATGATTTGGCTGGCTATTTAAGTCTTCATTAAATTAAGCACAATATTATTATTAATATAGCTTAAGCTAACCGACGGGACTGGTGCGACAGTACTAACGACAGCAGATAGAATCAGGACAACGGACATAGAGCACCTTCTGAAGATGGAGAAACTTGAGATAATAAACTTGCTCTATCCGTTGGTTAGATTTGGTTAGTATGGTGCCTTATCGGGACAAAGCCACTTTTGCCTGAAATAAATCAAAAGTAGTTCTGACCGGCTAAGAGTTTTGACTGTAACATATACGCCGAACCAGTTCCTTCATAACCAATTAAACGTGTTCCATAAGAAACGTGCGAAAAACACAACAGCGTTTTCCTCAACACACGGCGCTAGATTGATCGATGGTCTAAACACTGCTCGCTAAATGATGCGAGAAATAACCACTCAGGGCTGCTAAACTGAAAACATGCTTACGTGTGACAAGGGCCGTTCCAATCCGGAATACGCTAAGAGATTCCTCTAAACATCGATCAACATGAATATTTCATGTGAGCGGTAGTTGCTCTGCACATTACGTCGCCGCCCGTACTCAACGCGCCAATCCATACCGTTCAAACGTTGCCAGATTGGAATACGTCTCTTTTGCATACTGTACAAGGAGTGAGAGGGCAGCGATTTGCTCTGCGAGAGCTGAAGTGGTGTTGAATGTTTGCTACTGCGGCGTACCTTCCGCACACCAACATTGACCATCAACATTGGACAGCAGCAGCCTTCGAAATTAGAAATTACTGTCTGCCATGCAGGGCTAGGAGGAAAAAAAATAACGTAGAATATGCCAATCCCGACTCACCCCAGGGTGTAAAAGGTAAAAGTAGATCAATAGAAATGGCCCGGTGTAAACCAATGAGCGGTTCATATGAATCGTGGAGGTAAAACCACCAACAACAGCACATCCACAGAGGATTGATGTCAGGCAGGCAGTCAGCTGAAAACCTTGAGGAGTATGGATTGGAGTAATGTCATCCCAGTCGGTTCCTAGACATTGTCGTTTCCATCTCTTTTTATACATCCATTTATCACTCCTTTCCGGTGTGATAGATCATAATATGAATCAAAAGGTCAGGCTGGCTTCATGATAATTTGGGTCCTAATTACCTGCTCCCTGGGTTATTCCCTGAGTACCCCGATCCTGAGGCACCCGTTCCAGAGTACCCCGATTTATTTGTAATTTTACAGGTAAAAATACAAATAAATCGGGGTACTCCGGAACGGGGGCCTCGGGGAACGGGGGCCTCGGGGAACGGGGGCCTCGGGGAACGGGGGCCTCGGGGCACTCGTGAAACATGAGCGATATGTATGTACGTAGGGGAAGGAAGATTTCCCTAAAAACTGGTCGCAAGGAGGTCACTTTAAAACACCAAACCATACGCGTCACACTACCGCCTCATCTTGTAGCTTGTAGCTAGTCAATGTGTAGTCACGATGCACCACTAAATCGGCTTGCATTTGTTCCTGTAACGCCGCTATTTATTTTAGAAAGAACGCCACTTGCCCTGATCGTCGGAGCGGAGATGTCTATTTGAGAACCCAGTTTAAGTTCTAAACTTTAAATTGTCAAGTTCTGTTTGCAGGACTTCTGCAGGTATTGGATTCAAAAAGTTCCAGCTTAAGTTAATAAGTAAGTAAGTAAGTTAGTAACATAGAAATAGAAATGTTATCCGCAGAGGAGAGAGAGAGAATCCTGTTAGCTTGTCGTATCGCAGAAATGATTATAGAAAAGTTTTAGATGTACCGTAGTATTCAAGTCTAAATATGACTTCGGTCAGAAAAAATTATGTCGTGTTCCCGTATCCGGTGATAATAAATCATAATCATAAAACCGAATATTATCTGTCCTCATTTATTTTTAAAATAACAGTAAAGAATATTGCTGGGTGGTACGATGCTGTCTATTATTAATCTCTATCTTTACCTCTAATTGTCTTGTACGGCACGGGAGAGATTGTAGGTGGTCACAATAGGGATGATGACACTAACAAAGAATCACTGATATAATGATTTATTATAATATTCGTGATTCGTTATTAGTCACTTGTTATCAGGTTATACTTGTGATTGGTATTTATTTTATAAAAATAAAAGTACAAAACTTAGCAATCCGCCATATTTGCCAAAACGCCTCGTGACGTCATTATTGAGTTATCTCCATTTTGACATTTTATTTGCCAATCAAATTCACTAGTTTCATATAGAAACTGGCCATTTTACGGAATAGTGACGTCACACAGACGCCATTGCTATTTTGGCGTTTTGGCGGAAATTTTAAATTGCATTATTCAACACATGTTTTTTCTATCAAAATCAAAAGTTTTTACAAAAATATAATTTATTTCGGGTAAAGTAGACACGTAAGAAAAACATGGTGTAGTTTTTCAAAATTAGTCATCATGCCTATTGTATTCTGCTCTACTGTCACCACGCGGCATGTATATTAAAAGCAAACATCACAAAATTAAGTTACCTACATAGAAAACCTTAGGTGAAACCTATAGCCAATAACATCAAACCAATTAAAAAATTCGACAGTAGACTGTATTTACAACAAGAACATTTCGCCGCAGCTGTAACCTGTTCACATTGTTGTACAAGTTCCGCTTTGACTAAAATTGAAATTATGCTTCATTACCAAAGTTCACCTTTAAGAAGGGACCACAGAGAGGCTCCAACGGTCAACGAGGCTAATTTTCATCGTTTTACTCTCGTTAAAGCAGCGCTTATGAAATTTACATTCATTACAAGTTTTAATGTTGAGAGTTTCGGAACGTTAAAGGTTCCTTATATAATAAATAGAAACGCTTCGAGTCGTACTTTCTTAGAGGAAATTATGTTTGTTAAATTTATATTTTACATAATATACCTATAATAACAGAACAAGTGGTACATTCATGTGCCAAGAGAAATCTATTCGAACCAAATTACGTTAATTCGTATCTTAAATGATTATAAATACACAATGAATCGTCAAACCACATATCGAAAGTCACTATGGTATAAACGATTCTCGTGGAGCATAAAAGGCTAACCCAATACATTATATAAACTACTTAGGAGCAGATAATAATAAATTAAGTATTATCAGTGCCAAGACTTCAATACGTCCCAATTTTCGAGTTACAAAATCTCTTTCTCTTACGTGCTGTTTCGTATTTTTCATTCAACTCATCTGGTTTAACCCGCTTTATACGTAAATTTATATCTGTTGTTTTTAAATTTCATTGTGGGTAACACTAATGAATCCAATATCGTACCGATATAACCAAAATGTAACACGATTATGCAACCGTTTATAAACAACAAACCAATATTGACTCAGAATACATCACACGATTCTTATAAAAAAGATCTTAATTCTCCCACTATGTCTCTGTTCACTCGAAGATCTTGTTTATATAGAATGGAACAGGTTAATTCCTTTTACGATCAGATACGCAATAAAGGCTTCTGGGCACTATATTCTGGTGTCGGCTTTCTCGGTAAAAATGTTCAAGTTATTAAACCGAGGGGTACCTAGAAATTGTTTTGATATCAGCTTTCGATATATCTTCCATCGTAAATAAGAGACGTCGTTCTCTTATAAGCAATGATTTTATTTGAACGTAATAAAGCTTCGATACAAGTGTATTAGGCGAGGGAGATGTGGAAACAGTTTATTTTGTCGATCTTGAGAAAAAACTGTTTAGTAAATAATGCAGAAATACTTTTATGAAGAGAGTGGAAGGAGAAAATATTAAGAAATTAAAAGTGGCGTCAATTAATAAAATCGTCTGATTTGATAGAGAAATCATAAAAGTGGAAGAAAAAATTAAGTTATAAACTGCTGGAGATATAGAGATGCATTGCCCAAAGAAAGGTTATGAATGTTAAGCGATTAACAACAGAACAAAAGAGAACAGAATACGGTACCCAATTAATTACGGAGAATGTTAATGTAGATAATGATAATGATACAAACCGAACATAATTGTCGAAAAGTGGTTGATAGTTCACCTAGGAGTGGGTCCTTTGGATTTATGATTTTACCTTTTTAATTAATCAGTAAATTAGGATATCCGACCAGTAACATTAGCCTGAGATTGAAAAATCAATTCTCAATCGATTAGGCGATTTGATCGGCGACCTACTAAGCAATTTGATGCTAAGAACAATGAGCATGATTATGAGAGAATCGTGTGGATATCGTCTTTGTTGTCCGTCTACAACCTGCCATTACAGCACAGCACAGCAACTGCGTTATTCAATTATAATTCATAGCGAAAGCAAGATTTTCGTTTAATTAAACTGCCAGGGACGGACTTAAACACTGTCGGCTGCCGTCTAGCGGCGACCGTTTAATTTCAAACGCTTTGTTCATTTCCATGCTGGAGTTGTTCTGTTCTTTGTTGCTGAGGAACACGTTATGGTGGAGATAAAGTTGCAGAACACCACCAAGTTTTGTTTTCTTTATATTATTAGGCTTTATAAATTTACGGTCGGTTTGTTCGAATTGTCAGATGGGAAGTTTGTGTGATGAATATTTTCGACATTCATATATAATTGAGCCGTGTGGTGATGGCAAAGAAGAATACACTTTGTTACCACCCCTGCCACTCGTGGGTGTATCTTACAAGGCCACTAAGACTACATCATCTAGCAAATTACTGCTAATAAAGTTCCCGGTGAAAGGCCTTAAACCTATTAGATGGAACTTGGAATAAGCTGCCGAAACACTTCTGCCTAAGAAAGACGTGATTTATGTATGTATGCTTATCACCGAGGACATAGGCAGACTGAAATGGCCGGCTACATATGCTCTTGCAGTCCCAGTGGTTTCGAAACATTGAATGGAGCTGTTTGTTTCCTATAATTGAACCAGGTGTGCGACAAGATGACCTAAAGCCAGACAACGTAATCAGAAGACGACAATAATTGCAGTTGAAACCTGTGACGAACAACAAAGCCCTTCTGATCTGTACAGTAAGCGTCACACATTAAATGACACCGTTATGATTTTTTAGGTTTACCTATTCCTATAGGTAAATTTTGTAGGGTTTGTGTAGGGTCCCATCTAATACGGGACGAGCCTATAGCGGATATGTAACGGGCATACGAGTATGTAATGGGGTATGTAACGCTAACCGCAGTATATTGTATTGCTAGATGGTATGAATGAAACGCTGCTGCCCGCTCATTGCTTTCTTTACTCTTAATCGTCTTGTACACACCAGCAGGAGAGATGATGGGATCATCGTGAGTGCAACTAAATACGTTACGTTCAATTACGCCATCTCCTTCCGTCAACAAAAATAACCAGCAAGTGTGCTATCGCGACAAGCAATCGACAGCCGTAAAGCCTAGTGGGCCCGACGTAAAATCACTCATTTTACAATGAATATAAACCAGCACATATAACTCTGTAAACCCTTTAATGCGGACGCCGCTTCTATTACAGGCGGGTTCCCCGGGGTCTTTGCGGGCAACCACTATTTTTGCCGACGTAGGCTTTATTAGGGCCCTTCTAATAAAGAGAATTTATTTGCCTTTCCTGCGCGCGCCCGGCTTTGTCCGAGTTTTTGCGAGCAAACGGTTTTGATTTAGTGATGCTCTTGCCTTTTGTTTCGGGGTCCGCTGCTACATGTGGGGAGGTTTATTTGGAGATTATTAGTTGCTTACTTTTGTATTGAGCCGCTTGATGGCGCCGAGGTGACTGCGGGCGGCTTGCGACTCAATGAGTAGATGTAAATAAAATACGGTTTATTATTTACCAGCTTTTCCCGCGGCTTCGCTCGCGTTGATGTCTTTCCGGAACTGTCAACGCCGATAGAAATTACAAAATGACAGCGTACGTCAAATAACGACTTTAATATTCAAATTCTTGATACCTTGGAGTACATTACTGCAATTTTGCAGGGGTCTCTACTTAAAAAATACCTATAACCTGTTTTACTTGCATTTAATGTAGCTTTCTATTAATTAAAGAATTTTAGGAATTGGTCTAGTGGGCGTGGAAGCGGAACAAACAAACAAACTCTTTTTCTTTTGTGTATATAATATTAATATTCGGATAAGATAGACTCGACCACTAAACAGGTGGTTGCAATGTTCAAATCAAAATAAAATAATAATCTTAAGCATAGGTAGGTCTTTGATATTTTACTACATAACCATAATAAATAAACATGGAACACCAAGATAAATGGAATTAATCCAGCAGGGGATATTGCTTATTCATCGTACCTATCAAGTGCTTTGGGCCAACTTGCTATCTGCAAATATGTTCACAGGACGCTGCAACTTGGATTGCATAGATGAGAAGTCACTTAAGTGGACAAGGGAACCTACGCCATGTTTGCAAAGTTAGGTCATATCGAATATTCTCAACTCCTTGTACAATATTAAGACAAAGTTTAGCCTGAAGACGTTGACACTAGACACCTCCAGATCGCTTATTTGATAGATTATCACATCACTTAATGTCCCACTGCTGGGGCATAGGCCTTCCCTATAGATTGAGGAAAAGACGGAGAATGGGCCATAACCCACTGCGCTGGTCTAGTGCGGATTGATGGGTATATACGACTGCAGATGCAGCCAGGACCAACGGATTCTCGTGCCTTCCCAATCACTCTCTCCATTAATCGGTCTTTTGAAACGGTCCTTGACATCACTTTTCTATAGATACATTCATCACTAGCACTTTTGCGGTGTGGTGCCGTCTTAAACTTAATTTATTATAAGAGCTATGTACGCCGTAATTGTAGGTATGTATTGTTTTGCGCCAAAACCTTGAGTGGTATGGATTGGAATGTTGTCATTCCAATCACTCTCCGTTCATCGGTCTCTCGATATGGTCCGTTCGTCTCTTTTCTATATATTCATTCAGCACGAGCACCTTTCCGGTGTGATGGATGATATGTATCAAAAGGGAGTGGATGTCTTGATGACGTCGGACCGATATAAATGGAATGAAACATACTGCGCCGACCCCGGATAAATAAATAATAAATAAATAAATATTTTAACACTCATACCTATCATCTAGCCCAAAGTAAGTAGCCTAAGCACTTGTGTTATGGATACTAGTTGACGGATATATTTTAAAATCATTATATATTTAAATGTTGAAAATATATAATACTATACATAAACATATACACAACCATGACTCGGGAACAAATATTTGTGGTCATCACAAAATTTGCCCCTACCAGGATTCGAACCCGGGACCTCTTGGCCAATACCCAGCGATCTGAGCATTCGACCAAGGTGGCCGTCGAATAGGATAGCCTGGGAACAGAGCAGGGAGAAGAAGATACTTCATTATATTCTATTTTACTATGGTTTATGCAATACCTATGTATCATGTGGCTGTACTTAATAATAAATAAATAAATAGGCAGCATGCCCGCTTTGGCCCACCTTCCCCTGCCTGATATTCCCCACTTATCTATCTTCATGTTCTATTGTCATCGTTTCCCGTACAGTGGGAGCGCGAAATAATTAAACTCGTCATCTTGCATTGTTTAAGCGGCGTGTGTGTGACATGAGGATATGCTGTAAGGGCTGGTGCAAGCTTGCGGAATCCAGCAAGACTTGCCTACGAAAAATCTAATCTTCTCGTTAACTGTCAATGCTGCGGCTTAGCCATCGCGCTAGATAAACAAAAACTCGTATTGGAGAAGGCGGTCTGCCTTACGCGGGTACGATCTTGACATTTTTAAAGTTTATAATTTGCAGTCAGCGTAATTGTCTACTAGGTCAAATTTAAGCTTCATCCTACCTATCCATTTGGGTGCATGCAAATAATTTTACACACCAGAGTATGCAGTAAAGCGGGTGGTTTACGTATACCCGTTGTGGGCCGGCATCCCCTATGCGACTTTTGTTCCTTACTGTTGAAAAGGGCTTTTATACAATAAGTACATGTCAGCCCCATAAGCATAATTATATTATAAGCTTAGGTTCTAACTAACCTAAGCTTTAAATTATGTAATTTATTGGCATCCAATGACCCGCTTTGGCAACCATTGCTTTGTTTGCGCAAGTGCAGACCAGGATAAATAGAAATATAAAAAAACTACAATAAAATAATAACAATACGAAGAAATAGTGCACAATCATGTACTCTAAGCCTTACAATAAGCTTAGGATATCCCACAAGATGCTTACACAGCTTGACACGAGTAGTCGCGGTGTTGTCTCCAGCCAGACCTAGCCTTCCCAAACAAACATTCATCTAACTCCGGTTGTTGCTCCAATATGGTTCCATAATTAGTCTAAAGCTAGGAATATTTCTGGGCTACTGCTCTAATGTTGTTTCCAAAATGATACGGCAGCTGGCTCCTAGCTTAAAGTCAGAACGATGTATATTTCTAAGCAGAATAAGATGTGCTGTAATCATTAGAGGTATTCGATTTTTATTTGAACATTACATATTTTAAAAATTTTAGATAAAGTATGACAAAGGGAAAGAGGTAGAAAATTTTGGTCAGAATCAGGACAGGATTCTTAATTTTTTTGTAAATATACTGAAAGTTTTGGTCAATGGGTTTCCAGGAGTTGTTGTTGTCAACCAGAGACTTAAACGATTTCGAGAATATTTTATACATTAGAACACTCACCTTGCTATAGCGTAAGCAAAGTGAGCAAAGTTCGTAAGGCCAGTCAATGGATGGGTGACCTAAAATATATCCTATTGTGTTCCTCCATGCTTAGGAAGTCATGTAGCTGTTAACACCCATTCTCCGTTTATTCTTCAACCCATAGATAAGACCTGTTAAGACATTACATGGTTGATAATGATATTGATATCAACGTTTTTCTGTAGACATCGTAAATCTATTTGCCAAGCATCTTATTGAATAAGACAAAGCAAACTTACAACTTAGTCTTTACATTTTCGTCGTGCAATATATTGCAAATGTCTAGGTATTACAAGGCTGCCCACGCAGAGCAAATATTAATTCAGCTATATTGCTTGGCAGTCAGACCTTATTAAAATGTTTCTTGCCTAGTTGAGAGGTAGTGCACAATGGGTTTTCCCGTTAGAATTTTGAGCATTAGTTTATAGTACCTGAACTTTGCCAAATAGCTGGACAAAGTAACTGTCTGAAGCCC
The DNA here is from genome assembly GCA_963931975.1 of Cataclysta lemnata. Taxonomy (NCBI): domain Eukaryota; kingdom Metazoa; phylum Arthropoda; class Insecta; order Lepidoptera; family Crambidae; genus Cataclysta; species Cataclysta lemnata. Next base: position 13,852,569 of record OZ008339.1, read on the forward strand.
TATTCCCAGTATATCTAGGGTCGGCGTAGTATGTTTACTCTTATATTCATGTCGATAAAACATCATCATACTGCTCAAGCCAATACCTTGAACCGGAATGAAATGTTGCCATCCTAGTCACTCTCTCCGTTCATCGGTCTCTCGACATGGTACATCGTGTATATTGATGATGTGATGTAAGAGGAAATATATTGCACTAACCCTGGGAACAGCCTAGGAAGATGATGTTATGGGACAAGATAAGTAATTCTTCACATTTTCGTCCACGAAGATGAGCTGAAAACATTTATCACCTTCCACAATATTTCAAAGGCGACTAAGGACTAAAACAGTAATGAGGAATCAGAAGCTCGGTAGATGAAAATGTACTTAAAAGGGTCAAAGAGTTTAAGTATCTGGCCCAATCTCCCTATATTCTTCCATCCATAGGGAAGGCCCGTGCCCCAGCAGTGGGGACATTAAAGGGCTGGTGATGATGATGATGATGTATGTATGAACTGCAAACCTTTTTCTAAATTTATCTGTCTTTTATGAGCGCATAAATGAAGCAATGTTATTTCTGAACAAAATAGACGCTCACAAATTGCCTGAAGTTCTCTTTAAGCCAAAGCCTGTTCGCACGCCATCGGAATCTCCTATAACACGGTTTTCCCAAGCGGCCTATTACGATAACCCTTAAATGAGGGACCATTATAATAGTAGCCCTCTTTAACCCTTAACAATAAATCCGAAATTCCAATTTAACGCAACAAACAATATATTTTCGCGTGTTTTTCCCGGGACGGATAATCCCCCCTCGGTCGTGTCGGACACGACCGAAAAAATAAACATGGCTGCCAAATGCCATTTAAACGTTTATTTAGGTTTGGTTACATATTATACTCGTGTTATTTTTACGGTGATTTGTGTAGTTTGGCTTTCGGGCAGAGTTTGAAAATGTTTAATGTCTTCTTCTATGCTATTCGTAGTTACGTTAATAATCCAATAACACATTGACTGACTTATCTCTCAATGCTTGAACAAAAAATGTCAGTTCATATAAATTTATTATTATAATCGAAATTAAATGTCGCCTGTCAGGAGGACGGCATATTTTTAATTTATCCATATACATAATAAGAACAGATTCTTCAATGCTGGCCTGCGAGCAAAAAATTAACGTAATATGAGCCAGCACCGCTACACCTCAGGGAAGTCTCGTAAAAATGGACTAAACCATTTTTGGGGCGCACGAATGGTGGGACTAAAGCACCAACAGCAGCATACAGACAGAGGGTTGGTGTCAGGCAGGCGGCTGCCTGTAAAAACCTATCCCAAACTTGAGCAGTATGGATTTGAATGTGTAACTGTATTGATCAGCACTGTGCTTTCATACAAATAATTATAGTGTAGACTTTCCTTTCTGTATAATTTATATACTTATTTTATGACTTAGTTTTGTAACAACCTAAAGCAGTGCCACATGCATTCTAAAGTTTTATCGAATAAGTACAATTTCGCTTTTCCAATTTAAATTGAAACAGGGCAACATTAGATTTAATTTAGATGAGACGGCAATGAGAGGGCCCTGGTATCGCAGCCGTCTACCCGACACATCACCAGCCAGACAATATTGTTGATAGTCGCTTCGCGATTCTTCTCTAACCTTGTTATTCTATCCAATGGCGGGACTTTAGTACCAACTCCCCAGTAATTGCTAAATTGAGTTTCCCCTCCAGTAAGTAGGTAGCTAAATGTAATATTATTGATGAAGTTACTGCTGGTCTCACTGCCCCTTGATGTTCGGAATTAATTTTCTTGGTCTCGACAAGGGTTGAAATGCAGAAATGTATTATGATTGAACACTTGACTGATGCCCGGGCGTTAATTGGTTTGATTGTTAGTGATATTAAAATATCGTTTCAAATTTTGTTCGTCAACGTCTACTGGAAAGCGCGTCTAATGACAACAATATTGTGTTTTTATTTATTTTGTCTTTATTTGGGACAACAAACAACTACACCAAAATTTAATAAAATATTATAAATTAACAAAAATTAATAGTAGTGTTAACGGTTACATTATCCGCAGATGGATTTAAAATAAAAAATAAAAATCGCAATCGGTTCGACAATCGATTGGAGATATCAGATTGTTTTGTATAGTATGTATGGTTCGTAAATTATCATGGTGTGTATTATAAAATGGGTATGATTTAAGCTATCACCAATTTAAATAGTTTTGTGCTGCCTAAATAATAGGGTTTGTCCCCAAAATAGTAGATCTGTCACCAGATTGTAGTTACCAAACAATATAAAACCAATTCCAATAAATAACTAAAAATCATCGAATTATAGGGTCTAGTACCAAATAAATGTTTTTGTATGTATTATAATAGGTTTATCCTAATAAGTATATAACCAAACAAATTTAAATAGATCGCCAATAAATCAATATTATGTCACCAGACATAAAGTTTAAAATAATTTAGGATTGTCGTCATCATCGTCCCAACCAAAAGAGAGCTACTTACCCGTCAATACAGAAACGCTACTAAAATTTTGAGCATTGCTTATAAAGTTGAGTGGACCATACCTGTCAGAATTTGTATGGAAAAACATCAATTTTGACAATACTTAAATGTTAAGTAGGACTCAAAAATTGAGTAGCGTTTCTGTATTCGGTGGTTAAGTAGACAACACCTGTCAGAATTTGTAGGTATTGAAAAACGTAAATTTTGACAATACTTAAATGTTAAGTAGGACTCAAAATTTGAGTACCGTTTCTGTATTCGGGGGGTAAGTGGACAACACTTGTCAGGATTTGTAGGTATTGAAAAACGTAAATTTTAACAATACTTAAATGTTAAGTAGGACTCAAAATTTGAGTAGCGTTTCTGTATTTGGGGGTTAAATGGACAACACACGTCAGAATTTATAGGTATTGAAAAACGCCAATTTTGGCAATACTTAAATGTTAAGTAGGACTCAAACTTTGAGTAGCGTTTCTGTATTTGGGGGTTAAGTGGACAACACCTGTCAGAATTTATAGGTATTGAAAAACGTCAATTTACTTTAATGAATATTTAATGACAAAAATGTTTATTCAAATCTAGACCCGGCAAGAATAGCGACTATAGTGCGTTTCATCTTATAGTTCCTATGCCGTGATGATGGCTGCCTTGTCTGTCAACAACATCAACCCGTAAGTCAAAGTTGTAGGTTTTTATATGTTTTATAGACAAACTTTGAGAAAATCATGTCCAAAACATAGCAAAGTGATGAAAAATTTATTGTGTTAAAAGTTAAGATGTATTGTGAATGTGAAAAACGTAAGGAGGTGCCGCAAAATCCATATTAGTGAGTTCGGATTGCCGCCATTAAATTGGGTTACCAGTATCAGTTTTATTAAGTGTTTGAATAATAAATTATATATTTTATATTTATTTTAGTTTTATAACTGTAAATAAATAGTACTAATAACGATTTAACGACTGACAAGAGTGAGGAAATGCCAAATGTAGACATGTTAGATAAACACAATTATTGTTAATTATAATAAATATAATATTTTATTATAATTTAACCTTTTTTTACTTAATAAGTCTATCCTTGTTACGTCACTACAATTAATATTTATCTATCTAATTTCTTTCATACTAATAATGCTATTAACTAACTGTTCTCGCAAATTTTGACGAGCTTTGGCTTATGACTTCCATAAAAAAACTAATATGTAACTACTACTTAGTACCGCGAGTAGTTATAAGTAACATAATAAGATAGATGCATAATTATTTATATAGTTAATTGAAAAAAATGTCCCTGAATTAAAGGTAAGACAAAGATTTTGGGGTTAGAAAAACAATTTCGAAAAATTATGATCTTGAGGCGGGAATCGAACCCGCGTCCGCTGCTATCCGGGCAGGTGCCTGACCGCTCGGCCACCCAAGACACCAATTAACTTGCCGAAATTCTTCTAACCTTTACACTTCACGTTGTAAGCCAACGGGTACCCTCGCAATGTAGAAATAAATTTCAAACATTCCAAAGCAGATATTTTTATAAATACCGTGCGTTCGGTTAAGCTTGGGTTTGCTTTATAAACTATTCGATTTTAATTTTAACATTATATAAATGTTAGAAAAATTAGTACAAAGATTTTGGGGTTGGAAACCTTTTTTTTTCTTTTTCTAACCCCAAAATCTTTGTACTAATTTTTCTAACATTTATATAATGTTAAAATTAAAATCGAATAGTAAAGGTAAGACATTAAAGTGGATATGGTATCATTTTCTTGCAATACTACCACCATGGACGGCATAGGAACTATAAGATGAAACGCACTTTAGTTTTGAATTGTCATTTTTTGACGTGAAGTACTCATTAACGTTATTTGACGTCTCTGAGTGCGATAGTAAGAAGCGATTCTGTATTCGGGCGCTAGACAATCAAAATAGTAGGCGGAATTTTAGTTCCATTTTTGATCAATTTCGCTCCGCCTCTTTGAGCATATTTTCATTGAAATTGGATATTGATTTATTAAATAGGTAACGAATACAAATATTTTAGTAACTGAACGAAATAAAATGTAACTACTATATTGGTGACAAAATAACAAATAAAAAGGAGTCGCAGTCAGGGATCGATAATCGATTTATTTGTTGACAGATCTACTATTCTGAGCACAAATCTATTTTATTTGGTGACAGATCTACTATTCTGAGGACAAAGCTATTATTTATGTAATAAAACTATTATTATAAGAACGAAGTTAATATTCATGTAATGCTCTAATATTTTATTGATAACCCATCTCTTATTTTGGACATATATTAACATTAATTTGATAATTCATGCCTGGTAACACTTTTTGTTTATGATACAAAAATATTTCTTGGTGATAGATCTATTTATTTGGTGATACAATTTGATGACAAATATAAATTCTGGTGACAGAAAATATAGTTCCCTTATAAAATTTCATATAACAGAAACTATGACTGTGAATCTTGACGAGCTCAATGGTACAGTGGCTAACGTCTCTTCGTGTGATCACGTAAGCTGAGCAATGTTCTGCAGGTACTAAGACAATATGGTCGCGGCTGCAACTACATTTTCAAACCCACTAATATGCACTGGACCCGATGGACCCTCACAGGACTCTCTAGTGTAGAATTAATTAAAATACGCCCATAGAGGCAAATTCACAAATTATAGAAATATATGTAAACGCAAATCATTATTCCGCAAGACGGTCAGAGGGCATTGACGCAGCAATGCAAGTCATTCCAAAATATTATAATGTCTTGTATAATCATCGTGAAAATAACAACGTAGCAGGTACCTATACAGCTAAGTTTACTCAGAATCCTTAATTTAATAGTAGCTCTTAATGAAGCCGAATAAGCACTGGATAATTACTGGGAATATTATAAACAAGACATCACGGGAAGCACGGCGCCAAAACAATCTCCCGGCCTGACAAACACGTGCGTGCAAAATTACCAAACAACTAAGAACAGCACAAACGATGTTTATAATGTTTCACCAAACAAACAAATTGACTTCGAACCCACTCTTTGTTCAATGAAACAATAGACCACGGTGAATAGACGCTGATTGTCACGTCGACCGAAATTCAATTTCAGTACGTTTCAACATTTGACAAACGAGAGCGTTATAATACGGCTAAACTGGGGCGCGCTGGGTGTATTACAGCAATTAACCACCTTTATTTTCACGCCTTAGGGCCGAGAATCGCTTGATACAGAGCTATGTTTTCAGGGTCTACCAAATCAGTATCGGATAGAAATATATATTTCTTCCATTCACACTTATGGACTAATACAAAGTAAGCAGTTCTCACTCTCACCACTTGCCCTACAGCCAGTGTATCTGGGGGCTCCAAGTGGCCAATCTACTCGAATGCATAGAGAATAAAATAAACTAACATTTATTGTTTTCTCTGTAATGTGTCAGTTTCATACATTTCTATTCTATGCCTTCGATAGATTGGCCACCTGGCTAGGGGGGCAGATCATTTGACCAGACTGTCAATCATGTGTACGTGTATCAAAATGTATTGAACTGACATATTATTGAGATATTATTTTTTATTATTGAGAGATTTATCTTCATGATAAAAGGTCCTAATTAAAATAGAATAAAAGGAAAACGGATTATACGATGAACATTTTCTTTTAGTATCTATTATTAAAATCATCATCATCATTTTTCAACCGCATTCGAAAAATGTTACTTATCACGCTAATCATAGACGTCAATTTAATATCAAAATTGCGGTCACCCATCCGATGACCAGCATGGAAAGCACAACCGCAGCGGGCTTAAAATAGTCAATACCATCGAGCTCATCTAATCGATTACTTTTATTTTACTCCCTGCACACGCATTTATAGCAACATAAAGATTGACCCTACACAGCATTTAGCGTTGGTCCACAGCTAGTTCATTGGCACAACGATTGTTACTTTTACATCTCCTACGTCGCAAGAGTGGGATCTTGGCAATCGTAAACATAATACGTAGCCGATGGAGTGACTACTTTGTATTTGGCACTCGACTCAACCATAAACCTTTGCTTTATGTGATCTACGGGACTTTGCACATAACGGTAGCTGAATTTTTATTGGGGAATTCCACGAGTGAATACTAAGAAGCCAGTAGTTTCGTCTACTGTGGCTCTCACATGCGAATCGCTGTAATCGGGTTGTCTTCAAACAAATATTGTGTACAAAAAGGAAAATAGGCCAGAAAATTGAAGACGCGGGTATGAATTCCCCATGAGTGCATATTTTTTCGAAATAATAATAAATATCACCTCCGTAGTCCTGTCAAAACAATCCCTCAAAGAGGGTCTTTGGGTATAACACATTTATTAAAATACATACATACATTCATACATAAATCACACCTATATCCCCGAAGGGGTAGGCAGAGATGAACTAGCACCCACTTTTCGCCAATTATGTTAGGTCCCATGTAATAGGTGGCGAGCCTATTGCTAATTATCGGGCACAAAAGTCGCAGTACATTGCTAAGTGTTATAAGAGAAACGCTGCTGCCCATTCCTCGTCACTGATTTATCCTTAGTCGCCTTGTACGACACCCACGGGAGAGATTTGGAGTGGTGACAATTGTATTCTACTCTGCCGTCACCACACGGCACGGCATTAATTAAAATAATAATAATAAATATACTATATCTATTTATATAGAACTAGCTGACTCGGTAAACGTTGTTTTGCCCTTACTTAGGTAAAAAGAAATAGCCTACGATCTATTCTCAGATCTACCATAATATACACAAAAAATGTCATAAAAATCGGTCCAGCCGTTTTGGAGGAGTTCGCTTACAAACACTAGGACACGAGAATTTTATAATAGAATAGATAATGTACATATTTGGTATTTATGTCGTTTAGTTAGTTTTGTATTAAGTTGTATACGCATACAGGCGTATTCATGTTGTATACGCCTCTAAAGAATCTTATCTCTAAACATTTAGGTGTACATTTCTATTCTATGTGATTTCACGAACCCAAAAGATATCTCTCAAAAACAAGAAGCCAATCATATTGCGAGATGTTTTTGTGATTGAATGATTCTTATATCAATATCCATACAGACCATGGGTATAATTTTGACTTTTCAAAGAAACATAAATTTCGAAATCTGGATTTGTCGCTTAAATAAAAATGACTTTGACGCTTAGCTTAAATCTATTATCACCCGAAAAAGTTACAATTTTAATTCTATTTCGATTCTGGTCCCAAATATCAAATGAGCGTCCTTTAATTTTGACCTGAGGGTTATTATGCTAGAAGCTTCTAATTATATTTAAAAATAATTAATTGAAGGATGAGATCCGAAGGCGGTAAAGCTTACTGCATCAGCTTAGAAGACATTGTTAAAATATCTTGGCCATTTTGTTGACGGTTCACATGGAAAAAGTGTCCCTTTCCATACCAAGGTAAATATTATCATGACATCTCACCCAAGCCTCGATAAAACACCTTAATTTATTATTAATACGGTCTCTAATACAGATTCCACAGAAGCAATCAAATATGGGACCCTCAGTTATAGTAATGTTCATTCATTTCTGGCCACGATAAAAATGAGACACGGGAAACACATTCTAGAAGGTCTATAAATAAAGTTCTCTTTGGTTTACTTTGGAGCACTAGGCTTAAAACAAAAGACTGTTACGGTCTATCGGTGGCGTGTTTGACAAGCACATTCTATTACAATCTGGCATTGATATGAGACGATAGCCTTTTGTTTGGAATGCTTTTGTCAATATTCATGTCGATGTTGGCTCGACAATTATTTCCCTGTTGAGTTTTTGTCGGGTTATCGAGGAAAATGGTCATCGAAGGCGATCTCGTCAATAAATAGTTATAAATTCAGTGTTCAGTTTCAAATCCTCGAATTTTTGTAGATGTAAGAAAATTGTGTTTTTTATTTGATTTTCTACAAATACATAATACATACATACATAAATCACGCCTATATCCCCGAGGGACTAGGCAGAGGCGAACTAGCACCCACGTTTCGCCAGTTTTGTTAGGTCCCATGTAATAGGTGGCGAGCCTATTGCCAGCTACATACAAAGAGAATACAATACTATGGCTACATAATTATTATAAAAAATTACGCTAGGGGCAGGCAGAGGTGAATCAACAACCACTTTTCCCTAACTACGTTAGATCTACTAATTACCATCTATCGGGCACGTAAAACGCAGTATATTTCTAGGTGGTATAAGAGGAACATTGCTGACCTTTGCTCCTCGCTGTCTTCCCTTAGTCGCCTTGTACGACACCCGCGGAACGGATGTGGGTGGTGACAATGGTATTCTCTCCGTCTTCATCGCGTCATTGAACTTGCTGTTTTGTATTCATATGATCTTAAAGAATATACATGGTTAGTAATGGGTTGAAATTTTTTATTTTGATTTGAATCTGAACATTAAATAAATGTTAGAATTTTTTTTATTTGTACTTAAAGAAAAATGTGGTTAGAAAAAATTCGTACTTTACAAAAAGCAGTCCGGGATTTGCCAAATATATCACCAGAATAACGCTGAGGTGTGGTATAGGTATGTAAAATAAATCACATAAGTACGTATGAGTAGTATTAAGTATCATTATTTGTTAACCCCACGCGGACGGGATAGGACAACTTTTTGGGATGGAGTGCCAAATTAAAGGAGTGTGTTTGTGGTTTATTAACTGTTATAATTTAGTTTATTAACTTTGATCGTAACGGATAAGTATTTAGAAACAATACCACCCATATTATTATCTGATATGGCAGCGTGGTGACAGCAGAGTAGAATACAAATTGTCACCACCCCAAATCCCTCCCGTAGGTGTCGTACAAGGCGACTAAGGATAAATCAGTGATGAGGAATGAGCAGCAGCGTTCCTCTTATACTACCTAGCAATGCACACCTCTTTTGTGCCCGATAAATGGCAATAGGCTCGCCTCGCCACCTTTTACATGGGACCTAACATAAACTGGCGAAACGTGGGTGCTAGCTCACCTCTTCCTACCCCTTGGGGGATATAGGCGTGATTTATGTATGTTTGTATGTATGCAAATACGACTTACTCAATAATTTTAATTTAAAAAAAAACATGATCTATTAAAAACATTTATGTGCAATATTGAGATTAATCTATTCGTTATTTTGTCTCCCTCCTTATTCCAAAAACCGAACTTCAAATGAATTGCTATCTGAGCAAATTAAACACACTTAACACGCTCCCTAACGAGCATTCAGCCATTTAGGTTTACGCTGTCCCCGAGGTACCTAATCACTTATGTCTTGTCCAGTGTTTTATTAGAATTTTTATGAGCGCTGTAAAGTGTTATCACTGGTCCGTAATTACTCGCTTCAGATCGTCCGTTGATAATGTTGCTCTTGTTTTACGAGGTTAATTCTGTTAATTTCTTGTATTCGTGACGTCACGTTTTATATAAGTCGCCAGAGTTATGGTCTGGTTTCGTCATTAAAGATCCAATTAGTTTTTTCATTACACCCGAGCCTTTCCAGTCTAGTGGGTCTAATCTAGCAATGATTGTAGTCAAGCATTCAGTTGGTCTGAGCCAGTGATCCTTGTTATTTATTTCTAAATCTCATAAGCTTTGCACATTCGGAATTTTCTAGCGGTGGGGTCTGTCTGACTAAAAATCTTGCTAAGATTTATTTAATGACTGTCAGTATTTCTACAGTGTATGGTCAGCATGGAAGCAATGTGCTTCCATACTAGCCTGACTGGGAGCGAAATATAATGTGATGTACCTGTACCTGTGTAATGTGATGTAGTTCTGAATGTCCTCGTTTATCTGGTGTCGGCACAATCATGTTTACTCTTACATTAATAATAGGGGTTAAAGTATGAAATTGCCGTTTTATTGTAATAGGTTTTTTGAATTGACATAGAATCTTCATGGTTTGAGGTTTTCGAGTGAAACTTTTTTCACATGGTTTCTATGATGTTCTTTTTTTTAAAAATGTAAAACATTTGAATATCGACTTTAATTTTATTTGTTATTCAACTTAGACAAGAAAGATGGATACTGCGAAAAATCGAGTAATTTTTGAATACGAGTTCCGGCGCGGAAGTAACGCAGCAGAAACACGCCATATCAATGTTGCGTTTGGTGAGGGGTCTGCTAATGAAGGCACTGTGCGATTTTAGTTTGAACGCTTTCGTGATGGAAACTTCGACTTGAAGAACGAGCCACGAAGAAGACCGCCCACACAGGAGAATAACGATTAATTGTGAGAGATGGTGGAAGCCGATCCTAGTAAAACTATCCAGGAATTAGCGGCATGGTTTAACATTACCTTACCCACAATATTGACTCATTTGCGTCAAATCAATAAAATAAAAAAACACGAAAAATGGGTGCCTCATAATTTGACTTATCTGCAGAAAGAAACGCGTGTTGAAACTTGGGTTGCCTTGTTGAATCGGTACAGAAATGAAGGAATATTGGATCGAATTGTGATATGTGATGAAAAGATTGATTCTTTATGATAATCGTAAAAGAAAATGCAATGGCTGACCCCAGGTCAAACGCCACAACAGTGTCCTAAAGAAAAACTTACAAATAAAAAGGTAATGGTAACTGTTTGATGATCTCAGCATGGTGTTATTCACTATAGTTTTCTACGATCTGGTCAAGCAATAACGGCAGATGCCTATTGTGCCGAACTCCGAACAATGTTGGCAAAACTAGCAGTAAAACAGCCCTGACTCATGTATCTATCTTCACCATTATTGCTCCATGACAACGCGAGACCTACAGCACGAGAAACCGTTTTGACCTTTCAGGAACTGCAGTTAAAAACCATTCGTCATCCTCCGTATTCGCCAGACCTTGCTCCAACGGACTACCATTTTTTTCGTAATTTGGACAATTATCTACGTGACAAGAAGTTCTCTTCCCAGGAGGCAGTACAAAATGTTTTCACACAGTTTGTGTAGTCTAGATCCTCAGAGTTCTATCGCAAAGGCATAAATGACCTTCCTATTAGATGGCAGCAATGTATAGTTAATAATGGAAACTATTTTGATTAAATAAATTTGTTATAAACTCAATTTCATATTTTAACCCCTTAAATTACTCAGACGTCATCGAGCCATCCACTCCCTTCTGATTAATATCATCCATCACAGCGGAAAGGTGCTAGTAATAAATTAATGTAAAGAAGACCATGTTCAGAGGCCGATGCCAACATTCCAAACCTTCAGTCGCCCACCTGCAATCACTAATCTTCTGTAATGACAAAATAAATGTTCACTGCGGAATCCGCGGCGAAATGACAAAAGTGGAAAGATGTCTTCCATAATAATAGTGACGCGGCCATTAAGGACCACTAAGGAAGTAGAAAAACAGTCCCAATATTATGTCAAAAAGTGAAAAAACAATTCTCTTTATTAACGCCGTGCTAACTCCCGTGGAGATACACCGACACAGGTTCTGCCACCTGTCAAATGATGGAGAGAGACTTGTCCACGTGCCCGCCTACAGATTTCACATCTCATCTTACTTCACGTGACCTTCAATTATTCTATAGAATACCGAAACTGACATCAATCTTCTTTCGGGATGCTGTTGTTGATTGTTTGTCACCATTATTCGGGTGCCGCAATGTAATTATTAGCCAGTACCGGGCAATTTCGCTTAGCCGACTTTTACGACACCTCTTGAGTGAGTTGGGCATAGCACATTCTATGTTATTTTCGCTCCCAGATCAGAATGGACGGTTCAACTGCAGTCATGACGTATCGTGCTCAATTGAAGAATTTTAGCTGGAAATGTTTTTGTTACAAATCCTTTAGCATACCCGACCCTCTTGCCATCAAGGCATTGAACTACCCAATTCTGAAATAATACTCAATTCATATCTGGCACATTAATAATGTTGTTTGATATACATAACAAAGACAGTCTCCTCTTCTGTCCGTCTAAATCATCTCGCCGATAAACATTAAGACAGTAGTCACGAATTGATTCAACCGAGCGTTCCCTCACAGGAGACTAATACGCCTATTATGGAGACAAATCTGCTGCTATCCGGCGGCGACGAATCGTATGTTTCTACATCGTTCGCGAATTAGCGATAATGAGGATAGTTTGTGGCGGCTGACGGATCGGCGGCCATTTTGAACGGTCGCTCGCCATTCTGTTATGTTCCGTAAAGTACCTAAAAGATTGTGGACTGGATGTATTATTAATATTCGAGGTATAAGGGGAATAACATCTAACGCTCAAAAAAAGCACAAATACATATAATCTCACACAGCGTATATAGAACATATGCACGAAACTTTTAACGCAACTTCTTTCGGCCAGATACTTATACCAGCTTAATATGAGGACGCAGGTTCGATTCCCGCATCAAGACTATAATTTTTCTATATAAAAATATTATTTGTAATAATTTTCTAAAATGTTTCAATAATATACAAATAAAAATCAAAAATAATAACGAAGTAGTCTTCATTGAATTTTGAACCAGTGCGATTGTAATATTAAAACTTACTGCCTCGGCATCAAACTTCGCAAGAGTCTCGGACGTTATATCAATATCCGTATGCCACATTGGATAGATAAATCCAGCGCCCGTTAGACACGTTTGGCTTGCCAAATTCTCTTATCAATATCGGTGTCAAACTCGTATTTCATCGGAACACTGATCCCAGTACGGAAGCGTCCGATTGGGATTTACTGGCCATACACGCCCTGTACCCACTGGATGAGCAAATTTGAACTCTCTCAGTGGAGGCAACCGCCTCCTTTTTCTCTAATATTTATGTTTTATGAAAGTTGTTCGCGAACGAATACACATTCTGTTTAAGTTGTAAATAATGTTTGCTTTATGGTGCTCTTTCGGGGATAAGCAAATGTGAAAGAAATTGCGTCTATTTTTAAGAGCAGTCTATAAGCTGCCGATAGTATATTTAAAGTTAATCTGTTTCGTGAGTTTATAGTGGACACAGAGAAGAATGTTATTGTCAATGCGATTCCCTTCCTTCACTTCCATAATAATATGGCTTACAATGCTATCTCTTTATTTGTTTTAGTTAGATTTAAGTGTAAGAAGGAAAAAGGTTAGAGAAATTGTGTCCTATAAGAGGACACGACGAAAAAAATAATGTTGTCTTTTTCTTTGTAAAAATTTACTAACTTTTATTATGTTTAAATAAATAATAATTAAGTATAGATAATTGTACAGAGTATATAACAAATGGTGTCATTACATAAAAGTATTTAAGACATGACAGGGAAATCTATTCACAAAAATACAATATCCAAAAGGGAATAACAATTTTCTTTGTCGAGAACACAGCCAAATTGTTGTTTTCGCATTAGCACACCCAGACGCACCTTAACCAGCACAATACGTTATTCTTGCACATCGTATTGACTGCACTTGGATACATTTATATTCAAACTGAAGACAGTGCGCGGATGTAGGCGGCGCCCCCAGCACTTTATTATCTTCTGGTCGGAACTTGGGTCAGTAAAGTAGTGAATTACAGCGGCACTTTCTTGGAATTCATGTCAACTGTCTTCCTGGGAGTCTCCTTAAGGAAATGCACTCGATACAAACCTTCCAAGAGATTTATTCCGTTTGATGTCAGTGGAATAGGGTTGAAAATGGAAATTAGTCTGTCAGTGTGCATTTTTGTGGATATTTGTCTCTTGGTTTTTTAGATCTAGCGTATTCTTCTTAGGGGATCCTAAACTACCTACTATCGTGTATATTTTTTTTTTAGATCCACTTCACGAGGTTGCAAGAGACGAGTCGATGACACCTCTCTGCCATCTTTAATTAGTTTTTGGGAAAATGCCCAAAATGCCCAGGAAAACGTAGGTAACGTTGGTGAATTGGGCAACTAATGTATTTTAACGTACATCAAGCCAAGAAATATAGTTTAGTCGCTTTTAAGTGAAGTAATCTTTAAATTATGTGTCACTTAGCTACCTAGAACGCCCAGATAACTTTCGAACTATCACCGATAGAGGAATAGGTCCTAGATAGAAAGATTGAGAATCATATTCTTTACCACATTGCATTAAAATACCGAAATTGCCCAATTGAGTGTTACCGGTCTTCTAGTTAAAGGTTCTAGTCGTGCCAAGCATAATGGACCTCATGAAGTGCAGTCCGTCGTAAAATAATCGGAACTCGGATTCGATATATTATTAGAAACTGTGCATCGGGAAACTGAAACGAGACGATTACAAATGCCAAAAATAACATCACTTAATTTTGTACAACTTTATTCTCTAATATACCCACTATAGTATTAGTACCGAGACACCTACCACTAACGACGTCACAAGTTTAAAGAAAGGAAATTAGTAACACACAAGCACTTGTGGATAATGCAAAAAACCTTACAGAAGTACCTACCTCATTTTCTTAATTATGTAATTAAACCGCGGACAAAAGTAGACACTCTTTCATACCGCCATATTCACCCGCTTTGAGGTAAACAAAATCCCCCCGTTCCGCGCTGAAACACAATAATTTATGCTCGGATTTCCATAAGCACTTAAAAACATAATGACTTTACGACCTTGCATGGACCTCCATGTTCACATCGGCACATTACACCCTGCTCATATAATAAATTCACCCGTCATTGCCTAGACCCGGCTTTACTTTTAATGAGTTCGTGGATTTCGCGTGTACACACTATGCACCTTTATAACGATCGAAGATTTTGGGCTTACTATAATGCCCTGTTGGAAGTTTAGCTGATAAGAGGGAAAGCTAAACTATTTTTGGAACGAGATGGAAGTTCTGAGACTATTTTATGTCATGTAATGATTTTTCGAAGAAGCCTTGAAATTAATTATAACCCTGCTTATTATTTGAACATCATTTTTTATTTATTGTAAATCGTGTTGCTTGTGATAGATTTTATATTGTTTGGTCTATTTGGCATGTGGTCTTCGCCTTCATTCGAATGGTATAGGCAGCTACCCAGTTACGGAGGATGCGGGTTTGATTCCCCATCAAGACAGTAATTTTTCGAAAATTTTCTCACGTTTTTTTTATTTGTAAGTGTAACTCTCTTTGGCGGTGACGTCATCACCTTCCTGACCTGTTCCCAGATTATCTGGGGTCGACGCAATATTCTCACTCACTTTTTAATTCCTTTTACCATTCCATAATGGTTGCAATATTTATTAATTTTGTGCGATTGTAAAAATATTTTATTAACTTTAACCATTGCGATTGTTAGCTTGTTTTTTCATAACAATGCAGTCCCATATTTTTATTCATTTTCAACAATATTCCAATTTTCTGTCAGCAAATAAATATGAATAGTAAAAATATAATTTCATTACATTCATAGGATACGTAAGACGGACGGTGTTGTTCGCCCAGCGAAGAATCCCTTTCATTTCATATTGCGTGTCCGTGGATCACTCTGATCTCAGATGAGAGGAGACGACGAAACACACGGAACCAAGTAACATCAAGCAATATTGCAAAGAAACAGAAAGTAAAAAAAATATCTTTTCTATTTTTTTTTTCTCACATTTATATTATAATGTTCAAATAATAATCAAAGTATTGTATTAATCATAAATGAAATACAAAAAGTGAGACTTACGTTTCAATAAAAATAATACGGGTACGAATTGAGTAACCTCCTATGTTTTTCGTCGGTAAAAAAGACGATGTTAAAATAGATTTCCTGACTGATAATAAAAAAGAGTTGCCTCGATATTTTTATTTTAATTGAAATCACTTTATTGATGAAGTTCTCGTTAAATTTACACAATTTAACATTTAGTAAAACTTAATGAAAGTTTTATTGTTTGTTTAGCTTACACTATTGCCAAAAAAGTCCTAAAACAAGTATCACAAAAAGTAACTAATTTGATTTGTTCAATGTTCTATTTTTACATTTTTGTTTTTCATTTTTACGGCCATTTCTTATTTATTTAATTTCACATGACTATACAATTCAAATTCTTGTACGGCTAGTTTATTGCACATCACTGACTATCAGCTAAGAGCCAGCCTGCCAGAATTCGAACCCGGTGTGGTTCAAATCCTGGCAGGCGAAAATATTTCTGTGGTGAACACAAGGTGTGGTTGTTTATTATAATGATACTTAAGAATTTTTTTAATATTTATAATGATGTATTTAATTATTATATATATTGAGCCGTCATCTTATTTACATAACACACGCACTAAGATAGGCTGAATGATAATGATTGTAAGTGTAAACAAATCGGTAAAATTGGTGTTTCTTTTTAGTCCAGCACGGTTAGATTTATAATCGTGACTTTGAAAGCTATTCACACAATGTTAAACAAAATATCCACCCGTGACCTCTCAAAACAAGAACATAAAGCAAAACGCTTTGTTACGTGCCTAATAGAAATTCCGCACGCATGCTGCGATGTGAGAAAACCCTAATATCATCATAGAGAGGATAGTTTTATGTTGGTCCTTTCCAAAGATATGATCTGTGCCTTCTTTCTTACGGGATACGGGTACAAATTTCTTCGGAGTAAAAAGACAAAGATTGAGTCCGAAAAGTCTTAAGTTACAACACGAATTACATTTTTGTGGATGTCTTAAGTTACAATACGAATTAGATTTATTATGAAAGTCGTAAGAAATAAGAATTAGGTTTTTATGAAAATTCTTAAGGTACAATTCGAATAAGATTTTTCACACTTGCTGAGCATGCTTTCTGGCCCGTAATTCTGAGAAAAAGGCCTTGTTCTGAGCATTACGGGTTTACGAGTAGTACCCAGTAGTTGACGAATGGCTGGCGTAATTTTTCGCGTTAATATATTGGGTATATTTTGACATGAAATTCGGGTTCCAATATTTAACCTAGTATTTCTTGACTATTATTGACCATTCAAATGTTACACTTAAACGCTCAAGAGTTGTGAAGAATAGTAATTATGGATAAACCATATTTTATTTGGGTTATTTAAAAGTTTTGTCTTTTGCATTACATTCATTCTATTGCTTATTTAAGTTTAGAAAAGTAAGCGTAAATTAGTTTATTATATTTCTTAAACATCACCTATCTGCTGATGGCCCGTTTGAATTGGAGTCGGGGCAGTGCCTCCTTTGACTCCAATCCTCCCTGGTATTCTGGTATCTAATCATCTTTAGGAAGATTAGAGTAACCTTCACCTGGCATTCCTCGCAGAGAAATACACTTTTGTTTTTCAGATGACGCTCCATCATCGTCTCTGTTCTTCCTTATTCTCATTATATTTCACAAAGGCGCAATACGCATTATCACTTCATTACGGTATTTTACTTCTTCTACAATAAACGTTCGCCGTATGCGGTTGGTATGACAGAGAACTAAAGAAGTGTAAATTTAAATATGATGATAGTGTACGGTGTATTTTGGCTGTCGAAATATCGGTATACATACCTATACTATACCTACTCTTTCCATAATCCTTCATAAGTAATACGTACCTATGTCAGTACGCAATTCTAATTAACAACCGATTCCAAAGTTCATAATAGGAACATTGTTTATAAGCGTCCGAGAGTTTCCTTCGAGCGAATGTATTTATTATTGACACAAATGCAGAGCCGATTGCGTAGGGCATAACAAAAACTGTATTCAAGTCCGTCTGGCCATCCGAGACAAAAGCTGATGAAATTCATCACTTTCCAATTAAAACAGGTCCATTGGTGCGTTTGTTTAAAATAGATTATTCACGGGCGACTGAACAAAGCCGAAAAAGTCCAATTTGCCTGATTACTTTCCATGGAATATTGAACGGGGTTCGACAGGTGAGTCTTTAGACGGATTTAAATTCTGTAATCAATATCCTATTGTGGCAAGTATATTGAATATCGTCGTTCGATTTCACTGTAGCATTAAAAGTGGTTTGAAAAGATAACATACATAAATCATGCCTATTTATCCCCGAAGGGGTAGGCAAAGGTGGCGAGCCTACTGGCATCTAATGGACACATAAATCGCAGTATAATTATAATGGGTATAGGCGGACTGCCTCACCGCTGTCTTAACCCTCAGTCGCCTTGTACGACATCCGCAAGAGAGATTAGGAGTGGTGACAATTGTATTCTACTGTGCTTAAAAAATATATTGTAAAATTTATCACAATAGCCGTAAAGAATGTTAATGCTAAATTGACTGCCATGATCAAATTCATTAAACTCGAAAAGCAAGAATCAATTTTGAACATAGAGGCCACGGTTAAAAATTGTACACCAGCTACCTATCACTCATACATAGGTAATTAGGTAAAATAATCATGATTGTAAATTTATTGCATAATATTGGTGAACATTTATTCCTTACAGTAAGAATTAACCCAAAATATACACAGTATTTAAAACAACGATTGCCACCTACAAAGCAAGTGTCTAACAACGGTAATATAAATTGTGACGTTATCATTTTAACTGAATGTTGGCTTGCGTAACTAGATAATGTACCACGCTTACGAAGAAATTGCAATCATCTACTTCAAAAGCTTTAGATGCAAATACAGACAACATACTTACTAAAATCACGCTCACGTTAACAAGTACAGAGAAGCTATCTCATAAATTTTATAAAATATAAAAGATTTATTGATTTCGGTCATTTTTATAAAAAACTAGGTGACCTGGCAAACGTTTCGCTTAAATATAACTTACGACCTATTCTCAGACCTACCAAATATATTTTAAAAAATATATTAAAAACGGTCACGTCGTTTCGGAGGAGTCAATAACAAACACTGTGACACAAAAGTTTTTAAACTATTAGATTAAAAAACTGGCTCAGTACAACCTGGCAATCTCTGAGATAGAAGAGCAGATTTATATAGCATTTGAAATTAAATCTAGAATTATTAACGTAATAAGGTTTGTTTTTACATGTCACTGTTTATGCTGTGACCGGCTCTCGAGCATTTCTTTACTTATAAGAAACCTTATAACAATGACGCAAAACTTCATTTTAAACGCCTTCAAAATATGCCCTCCTCTCCGAGCCGGTCAAACCTCTCTTGCAAACGAAATTCAAAATTTTATATCATAAACTCCTTCAACTATACCTGGCCTCTTGTGTAGTACTGCAGTATATCATATAACCGAAAAGCAATAATCTCCACCTGCCACAGTATTTCTCGCTCAAAAAGCGAAACTCGTATATCCACCAGTTACTTACACCTTAAATTCTGAAGGGAACAAAAATTCATTTAACCGAGCGGGCCGAATAAAAAATGGGCCATAAATTGAAGGCCAGTGGCAGTCGACACCGCTCCGATATCTCCGTTGACAGTACGCAGTAATATTTTAACGAGTCAACGTTGCACTTCGTTGGGAACATTCTTTTTCGAGTCCCAAGCCGTTCGGTGATTTTAATTAAATATTATCAAAAGCAAACAAGCATTTAATGTCTCCACTGGTGGGGCACAACCTTCACCTATTGCTAGATAAATATATTAGGAATGGGTCATAAACCACTACACTGGCAATTGTAAATTGGTGGGTATTATCACTGCAATGCAGCCGAGACCAACGGCTTAACCTGCTTTATGAAGCACAGTTTTTACACTTAGTTTATTTAGTAATATAGAGTAAGAAATATTGTAAACAACTGTTGGTATTCATCGACCAGCCTTAGCGAATATGCAGCTGCCATCAAAGGTTAAACGTGCCTTGAGCTCGAGATAATTCATGACTTCAAGGAATGCTAAGGTTTTCTTCTCTTGTAAAATAAGATGATTAGGAATTAATTTTGCAAGACGATTTTATTTATTTATTTTGAGCTTCGTCTAATGCTGTGCCGACAGCTCAGATGAAAGAGAGTGAAAGTTAGGACCTGCCTATAACACACGCAATTTATTTGTATGGCAAACACGGGAAACTGTGATCAGGCTTCTAGCTAAAATTAATTTCATAGTTTCTTGAGCGACTTGCGTACGTTGTAACCATAGTATTTACCTTCCGGACACCAAAAATTCGGTACTCACGACTTTATTACATTTACCCTTTTATTAATAACACAAAATTGATTATTGGAAAACAAAGCCAAAACAGTATCCGAAAAATTAAGGAACCCTTTGTATCATTAGAAGACTGAAGTTTAATTAAAAGCAAGTTCCAATTTATTCTCGAAGCTAATTCATCGTGCGACGAAACATTTCAATTAATACTAGAGAAAGAGAAAAACTGTAGCCGTAAATTGAGGATGTTTGAAACAAATCCCAATCGTTTGGGTGATGCTCGGTGATATTAATCAGGCGGCAAAGGAAACCGACTTAAAATTTGGGAACAAAAATGTAATTATTTCGAGTTCTTCCCTGATTCGGAAGGTCCCGGCTGCATCTGCAGTCGTTAATATCGACCAATCCGCAATTCTCTTTAACCTAATTTCATCATCATCACCGGCCTTTTAATGTCCCCACTGCTAATCCGTAAAACAGTAAAATAGTTACTTCGAGAAAGACGTCTGAAAAAATAGCTAGTTATTGTTATTAATCCAGTCCCACGATGCTCGCAACTGTTCACTAACAGCCTACCCAAGACCACTTGCCCGGCCAGATTCAATATAACCATTATAACGCACAGTCATTGTCCAGCGTTCAGTTCTAAACTAAATTTAGTGCCGGGAACTTTGTAGAGGATAACTTTGTTGTACTTGCCGCTGCAGATGGCCACTGTTAAAATTCGCTCATCTAATATAAGGCAGTTGGAGAGTGTCTTTTTAATTTGCAGTTAAATACACGGTTGTAGTTCAGGGGCTTACAGCATCTTCAATAGTGTCGGTAAGAGACAGAACTTTCTTTTGCAAAAGTCATCTTCCCACTATGATCACTGCAGTACGTTTCCTCTTCCAAAAGTCATCAATTCATCTACTCCCTTTGATTCATAGTATCCATCACACCGAAAAGACGCTAGTCATGAATCAATGTATAGAAAAGTCGTTGAAATGATTGATTAGAATGACATCATTCCAATCCATACTGCTCAAGGTTTTGTCTTAGGTTTTACAAACGGCTTTAGCGCCTGCCTGACTTCAATCCACTTTGGGTAGCTAGTGTTGGCGTGGTGGTCATTTGTCTACACCGGGCAATCTTCCCTAGACGACTTTTACTTCACCCCAGTATGTAGATCGGTGCTGGAACATTCTATGTGATTTTTTTCTAGATCTACATGAAAGACTTCCAAAAGTGCTCTTTAATAATGGGCTATTCATTATACACGTGAAAATGTGAAATTTCCTTTTTTATTGAAAGGCCCATGAATGGGATGTCATTGTCACATCATTCAAATGTCCGTCACGCCTAATTTGTTGCTGGCTGATGGCTAATTTGTACTGTGATAAGGAATGGCCAGCAGCGTTCATGATTTGGGACCTAACATAGCTAGTGAAATATGAGTGTTAATATGCTTCTGCTTATCCCTTAGGGGATTCAACGGTATGAATTCGGAATGCATTATGTCCAACTTTAGACATCGAACTATTTTCAAATACAATACCATCAACGTAACAATGGAGACTCCTTATTAGTTGTGAGAAAAGAAATTGACCTTTAAGGCGTTAGGTTCTCGGTCCACAATAGCTAAAACACATTACACCCGAACTGGCCCCTCTCAGAGCGAGTTCAGTGTCTAAAAGCAGATCCATTACACCGTATACTGTACTAAATATAAATTGTTTCAAATCAGCAATAAAAATGTATGAGATTTGTAGCGTTATTGTCATAGGCCAAGGCTTCATTGGACAGAGCCTTCGTGCATGCCTGGAATAGAAAACGAGTGATTTTCGGGTTAAAATATTTATGTTTTCGGAAAATCGTTTCGCGATTAGGTTGCCATGATACCAATATAAATTCGACTGGACAGCGCTAAGAACTTGTTTGTTATCATCATATTATTATCATCCTGTCTTCCTTAAATAACATGCATTTTCAGTTACAAATATATTTTAAATAAATCGATTGACAATGACAACATCACTCAAGAACTAGCACACGAGTTACGCTATGGTATACGAAAGGAGTCTACAACATTCGTCCCGCCCGTTCCTCTTTATGACATTTCTGCAATCAGCCGACGGGGCGCGCATCTCCTTCTACTGCTGCGTCGCTGAGGGGACACTGGACGCAGGGGTGTACTTGGTAACGGCTGTGGCGGGGGTGTGACCGAATTGCTAGCGTCTGGTACTAATGCCGCAGTTTGTGTCACGTCCAGCGGTGCATCCAACTCTGCCGGTGTTGCCATAATATGAGTAGGTGAGATGCTTTCCGTACGCTCCTGGTTGTTTTCTGTCACTCCGCTCGTGTTCTCTACTGTGGCCAAACGTGACCTAATCTGATCAGCGTGATAACGCTGCTGCGTGCCGTCCTCGGTATTAACAATATATGAATATCGGCTAGTCCGACGCACAACAGATGCTGGTTTCCACCCCGACTTGTCTCTGTTGCGACAATATACCGTCTCACCAGCATTAAACATTTTGGTCCCTGGCTTCACATCGGCTTCAATGTTGGCTTTAATTTGCCTGTACTGTAGATCTCGTTTACTACTAGGACGTATGTTGTCTAAGACAGTGTGAATCTGGCGACCAAACATCAGTTGTGCCGGGGTTTTCCCAGTTGTTGAATGTGGGGTCGTACGATACGACAACAAAAACTTGTTTAGCCGAGCCGTTAAGCCATCAGGCTCATTAGCGCTCGAAGACATCCTGCTCTTAAACGTACGCACTAATCTCTCGGCTAAACCATTCGTACGAGGATGGTACGGTGAGGACCGCATATGTATGATGCCTCGTTCCTTACAAAAATTTTGAAACTGTTCCGAAATCAACTGTGGCCCATTATCAGACATAATGAACTGAGGCAGGCCGAAAATCGTAAAAATATCGTCCAATTCTTGGCATACGTGTGCTGTTGTTGTTTTCGTCATGGGCTTTACTTCAATCCACTTTGACAGTGCATCCGCTAACACAAGCCACATTTTACCCTCAAAGGGCCCCGCAAAATCTAAGTGTATTCTCTCCCAGACTCTATCCGGTATGGACCACGAATACACTGGCAGTTCCGGGTTGTTAGGCCTGTTCTCTTGGCATTTGCGACAACGTTTCACGTATTTCTCTATCTCTTCATCGATTGACGGCCACCATACGTGAAATCTCGCGAGGGCCTTCATTGCTGATGTTCCTGGGTGGCCTCTGTGTAAGAATTTTAATACTATTGCATGTAGAGACTCTGGTATAACAATTCTCCCTTGCCACATGATGATACGACTTTCTTCTGATAGTTCCCCGCGTTTTCGTATGAAAGGCTTAAGGTCATTAGACTGTGTTTGTTCTCTCCAGCCACCTTTAATATGCTGTAATACTTGTTTCAATAGGTTATCCCTCTTTGTTTCCGTTCGAATCGTATCCTCCGTTAAGGCAATATCAATGATTTTAGCGGTGTTGAGCCGAGCTTCGATACGATGTACGTTTTCTTCGGCTTTTGAAGGTTGCTCCTCAGAGCTGGGCATACGTGATAGGAAATCAGCCAGAAAATTATTTCCCCCTTTTGTGTATGTGATGTCATATTGGTAGCTCCCGATAAGCAATGCCCATCGTACTAAGCGATTATTGACGAGTTTTGGCAAGTTTCGTTGCGTCCCTAGCAGGTGAATCAGAGGTTTATGATCGGTGACTAACGTAAATCTTATGTTCCGGAGATACTGGTCGAATTTTGTAATACTAAAAAAAATTGCTAGCGCTTCTCTATCGATGACGGAGTACTTCCTCTCTGGTGCCCTTAGTTTCCGTGATGCAAACGCGATGGGTTGTATTACGTCTCTGTCTTTGTGATATAAAACAGCACCGACTCCTTTTTCTGATGCATCGCAAGCAAGGTATAATGGCCGCTGGTCACTGAAAGCTACCAGAGGTTGAGCGTTTGATATTGCAGTTTTGGTCCTTTCAAACGCTATTTGCTCTGCATTGGTCCAACGCCAACGCTGTCTGCTGCCTGTTAATGTGTGTAGAGTAGCACAAATAGAGTGCAAATGTGGAATAAATCTCTCGTAAAAGTTGATGAATCCGAGAAAAGATCTAAGTTCCTTAGTGTTAGTAGGTGGTAACGCTTTAAGTATTGCTTCTAGTTTTCTTTTCGTGGGACGTATTCCGTTCTTGTCTATCGTGTGACCTAGGTATTCAATTTCTGTTTGAAAAAATGAACACTTTTTCAGATTTACCTTAAGTCCCGCTTGTTCCAGCTTGTCAAAGACTAATGCAAGTGTCTGTAGGTGTTCAATATCGTTCCGACCTGTCACGGCGATGTCATCAAAGTAGACCGCTACGCTTGGTATCCCCTCCAAGAGTTGTTCCAAATAGTGTTGAAATATCGATGGCGCTGTTGAGATACCAAACGGCATTCTATTATATTGATAATATCCCTTGTGCGTTGCGATTGTGAGGTACTTTTTGGACTCCGGTGCCACTTCAAACTGAAGGTACGCGTCCTTTAAGTCGATTTTTGAAAATTTATTACCATTTGAAAGGTTCTGGCGCAGTTGGTCAAATAGGGGCACAGGGTGCGCATGTGTCATCAACACAGGATTTATGGTGGTACGAAAGTCTCCACAAATTCTGATTTGTCCATTGGGCTTGATGACATTGACAGTTGGTGTTGCCCATTCTATTGGAGTGATATTTGGGTCTATTTTTGAAATTATGCTATCGTTAATTAAGCGCTCTAGTTCGACCTCTATATTCCGTTTCATGGAGAATTTAATGGGACGTGGGTAAAAATGTCTAGGTTCAGCCCCAGCCTTCATATGTATGTTGACGAAGTAGTTTTTTACTTTCCCAAGTTTGCCGTCGAAGAGTGTTGGATGTAAGGTTAAAAGGTCTTTTAATGTCTTGGGTTTGAATTGTACTGAGTATACTTGGTCGGGGAATCTCATGTTAAAGACTTCACTCCAATTCAGGCCGAAAAGCATCGGCGTGGCCTTTTCCATAACAACTACAGGTAAGAGCTTCTCTTCGCTGTCAATTTGTACTGATACCACTGCCAGACCCTTGGGCTTCAACTTCGTATTGCCATAAGCACGGAGTGTTGGTGCTTTACTCAATTGTGGAGCTCCAATTTCCTTCCAGAAACGAACACTTATGATTGAATATACTGACCCTGGGTCCCAGTCCATTGTGCAAGGTAGTCCATTGATGTAAACGTTGACCCTTTTACTCTTCCGTATTCTATTTTGCATTTTGTAGACACCTGGCCCACTATCTTCATCAGATTCGCTGTCACTATCTATTGATGATGAGTCAGGACGATTCTTGGTGTCGTTAATTTTGTTCAGTTTGTTATTGTATGGCCTTTTGTGACTTATGTATGCTCTTCCTGATTTGATGCAACAACTCTCAAAGTGTCCCTCTTGATTGCATGCTTCACAAGTATGGTTCCTGGCTGCACATCGTTCTATGCTATGTTTGACTCGCTTACCGCATCTCTTGCATTGATTAGGTTGCAGCAACCGTCCTGCGCTGTGAGTTCCTTTTTGCTCATAGTGGCCCTCTTGAGCTCGCGATTTCGTGGTAGGTGTGTAGTTGACCTTATGAACACTTGTAGTAGGTGCGGCATTATCTTGCTCCGCAAGTTCTCGGGACTGTGCCATGGTAAAAATTTGGGCAAACGATACCTCTGCCGTCTTTCCCTCATGTATTTCTTGGAGGTCTGGCCATTTTTGCTTGAGATCGATCTGGAGTTCCGCGTGGTTTAATCCCGTAGCAAAACGATCTCGTAACTGTCTCTCCAACAATGGCCCGTCATACCCACAATGTTTACTCAGATGTTTTAAGCGGTTGGCGTATCGTTCCATGCTTTCGTTTTCCGCTCTCGTACAGTTCCAAAAATCATCCAATGCCTTGAATCTTGTTCTTCTAGTGCGAAATAAATCCAATAATTTATTTTTGACATCGTCATATGTAGCCCCTTGAAAATTGGGAGTAAGCGCAACTTTGATTTCATTGAATACTTGTGGTGATAGGCATGTAATTAATAAATCTTTACGAATTTCTGTACAACGTTCTCCTATTATGTCGCATTTGGTTTCGAAATATTCCACAAAATTTTCTACATCTGTAGTTTCGGGTTTAAATTTTTCACATTCAAATTTCTTAATAATATTAATTTTTCTGTTCGTTAGTGCTGACTCTGTTGATATCGTACCTGTATTCTCCGGTGTTGTCGGAACTGCATTTTTGTGTTGTAGTAGTAGGATATTTAATAGGTCGTTAATTTGTTTTTGTTGCGTTTGTTGTATTTCTAAAAATTTGTTAAATTGTTCTGGATCCATTTTATTAATAATCCTCGTCGCCAATTAAATAACATGCATTTTCAGTTACAAATATATTTTAAATAAATCGATTGACAATGACAACATCACTCAAGAACTAGCACACGAGTTACGCTATGGTATACGAAAGGAGTCTACAACACTTCCTGTCTTGTTCCCCATTTTTCTGTGGTCGCCGAAGTATGAAAGAAAGAAATAATGCTTAGGGCCTGTTTCACGAATTTCAATTGAACTGCAAGTAAGCTACTTCGAACTTACTTGTCGATTGTGAAACAGGCCCTTAATCTTTCATTCAAATTGATCAGACAATATCATCAAGGCATCCGTTAACTTTTGCTTTTCAACATTCACTACACCAGGAAAGGAGTGATGAATGAATGTATAGAAAAGTTATGGATACGACTATATGTCTCGAAACTGATGCACGGAGAGAGTGATTGGGATGACAAGATTTAATCTATACCTACTGATCTAGCTTATGACTTAGGTTATCTAACACAAATCCTACTGGAGCATGCTGATGTTGGTGGTTTGCCTTCCGCCATTTAGGTGTCTCAAGGTCAAAACTTATGTTGTTAAATAAAAAAACAGTTATCGTCGAAGCAAATATAAGCTTACCCCTTGCTATGTCAGTTTTCATTCTAGCAAGATTGATTCCGAGAGACGATTTTCCGCTATCTATTGACAGACTCTTTCACACCCCCCCGGCAAACACAATTTGAATTCTCAACACCTCCCGATCCGAAATCTACTCAATATTTAACTTTTTACGTGTCTATGGATGCGATAAATCTTTTATTACTAAACAGGACTTGAGTTGGTTTGCAGTTATTTTCGTCATAGCACAAAGTAGAGATTTGTTGAGCTATTTGTCATGTAGGGGAAAGTAGGGTAAGTTGGCATCGTCATCATCACCAGCCCTTTGATGTCTTTCCCAGTGGATATATAAGGATATAGGGAGAATAAGCCATGAGCTAACACGTTGGACTAATGTGAATTGGTATTCTGCTCTGCCGTCACCACACGGCCATGGATTTGGACCTTTTGTGAATAAACTATTTGTATTTATTCTACTGGAATATAATCTAAGATTTCTTATCGTAAAGATCTAGCTCATACCGCTGTGGCCTCATAATAATTTCACAACACTTCACAAATATCAAACAAAGTTAGTGCCCCACAAACCCGGCAGTAACTTTATATCATTGGAAACAGAACATCCGCTGGCGAAATAAAAGATTCTTACGAGTAATCCGGGAGCATGTGCCGCGAATGGTCAGTGAGATAAGACGCCTAATTTATAGCGCTTCAATACCTCCAGCCACTGATACATGAAACCGTGGAAGAGGCAGGTTTTTGGTACCTATTTATTTAATAGATGAATTGATTTTTTCTGTGCTATGTGTGTGTTTGTGAGAGAGAGAGAGAGAGATACTAACATTAGCCCAATTATAATCCATAATAGTCTTGTGTACTTGAAATTGTTTCATGTCAACAGTCTGAGCTCTGACACAAAATAAAAAAAATAAACCAAAAATATTTTACAGTGAAAGTGTTAGAAATGTTCAAAAAATATAGTCTTCATGCGGGAAGCTGCATCTTCGCATTCCGTGTAGATTAGAACTATAGAACTTTTTCTAATCACAAAGTTTGAGATAGCTTTTCTAACATTTATATAATTATTAATTCAAAAATCAAAATAATAAACAAAAGTATATTGATATCAAAATAGATCTGTTAAGAAAAATCTAGAATAGGATTGACATCTATTTATTAAAACTATAGGCATATTAACGCTGACGTAACCAAAAATCTGTGTCCACCTCTTAAAACATTGTTTACATTATACGCTTACTATAACCCACTTACGCCATCGACCATTTTCTAGCCGGCTTAAATATTGAGTGCTTTACATGCCGATCCTACTGCGATATGTTATTTCCAAACACGGAACTTCGTTTCGATGATTCCAGATAATTTGGACGAGATATCAAATCTGAAATATCCAGTAACAATAGTTCCGAGGGAAGAGCTTCACTCTAAGGCAATGTCGAAAATTTAGTTTCGCCCACGTGTTATTCTCCTGTAAGTTATTTGTTTCTGCGATTGCCCGTTCAGGTCGATATTTTAGACTGGTATTAGGACATTCATCTACCCGATGAGGTTGAAGGCGCCTGTAATTATTATTAGTAAGTAGGCCCCGATTAGTAGGTACTCTTTCCGTTCATGAGTCTCTCGACATGATTCTTTCCTTAAATTTTATTGCGTGATGTTCGATATGAATCTAAAGAGAGTGACTGAGATGACTTAATGACGTCTGACCGATATCAATCGAGAGTGCCAAACCGACGTGATTTACTTAGTATGGAGTACAATAAAGAAGGAATTTATTGCTACCCATTTTTCCTGGCATAAGTGTTCTAAATGTAGACATCTTGTCAATTATGTCTTTAACTTTAAGTTACGGGTCGGCCATTAAAAGAGTGTTAAGTTTTTCTGTTCAAGCATTACCCAACCTTATTGTCATATGCTATAAAGATCAGAGTAACAAAACCAGCGAAAGAATTTTATGTGTGCCTACTTGTACATTCAATGTTGCCAAATAAGGAATCCAATAAGCAAAACTCCCCAATTAATAGAAAATTATTAGAAGCAACAGAAGTAATCGGCATTTAAGATCCCATTTGTAGGACGTATATAAGCGAAATTAAGTTGTCCCCTTTGATATAGCGTTCATTTCTGAGAATGCCGACTTAATGAGTGAAGGCAATCAACTCGTACAAGATGAAACAAGAACCACTGTCAGCGCATAAATTGTAAAAGGACACGAACTGTATTACAGCCACTATCGCAGTGGGTTAATTAACTTACAATCCCAGTATTCAGTTCTAACTGGGCGTTCATGGGAATTGTTGTTTTATAGCACAAGTGCTAAAGCTTAGATTTGCCAGAGTCGTTTGCGTGTCAGAATAGCAATTAGTTTTGTTTGGGAATTGTATGTTATTGTGGCAATATATTATTTAAGATTGAACACTGGTGGTGCATTGGTAATGGAGTGTAAGCGAGGCTGTTTCTCGACTATAGGGCTTACTTTCCATGCCTAATGAAGTAATTTTAATCGAATTATGTAGTTATACATACATAAATCACGCTTATATCCCCTAAGGGGTAGGCAGAGGTGAACTAGCACCCACGTTTCGCCAGTTATGTCAGGTCCCGTGTAATAGGTGGCGAGCCTATTGCCATTTATCGGGCACAAAAGTCGCAGTAGGTACATAGCTAGATGGTATAAGAGGAACGCTGCTGTCCATTCCTCATCACTGATTTATCCTTAGTCGCCTTGTACGACACCCACGGGGGAGATTTGGGGTGGTGACAATCGTATTCTACTCTGCCGTCACCACACAATTATGTAGTTATCACTTCCGTATTATGCTTCACACTGTTGGAGTACATCATTTAAATATAGATAAAAGTTGTGTATATTAATATATTATTTGCTTCTTATTTCTTATAATTCTAATAAAAATTTCTAGATAAAAGGGTTTTGTTACTTCTGGTAACTATTGGCAAACAAAATAGTTTTTACTACTAATTAATGCCAATGATACTCAATCACTTTCCAATTATTATTATGGCTCATACTATTGCACTGGATTTGTATTTAGGTACGAAATAGATTATTATGTATTACATATTATACATATAAAGCCGTGTGGTGACGGCAGAGTAGAATACAATTGTCACCACCCCAAATCTCTCCCGTGGGTGTCGTACAAGGCGACTAAGGATAAATCAGTGATGAGGAATGGGCAGCAGCGTTCCTCTTATATCATCTAGCTAATACCTACTGCGACTTTTGTGCCCGATAAATGGCAATAGGCTCGCCACCTTTTACATGGGACCTAACATGTGGGTGTCTAGGTCACCTCTGCCTACCCCTTCGGGGATATAGGCGTGATTTATGTATGTATGTATGTACATATTATACAACATGTAAATGAAATAGTGCACACCCTTAATAGTATACCCATGCTAATATTGTAGTTATATAAAAACTTTCATGATATTAAAAGTTAAAAATTGTGACATATATTTTTGAATTGTCCATTTATTTTACTGACCAAACAACAATTTGTATGGGGGAAGAAAGCAAAATATATTAAAACAATTTCTATATTTAATAATTCTGTTACATGTTGTATTGTCATTGTAAGTTCTACCAATTATTACAACAATAATAAGTTGTAAATGTTATTAAGGATCTAAATGTCTAAAATAAATGCATTATTATTATTATTTCCAAAAGGGTAGTCAGAGGTGTATGAACACCTATAGATAGATATTACGCCATTTTAGGTCACATGTCATAGTATTGTCTCATGTATGTATGAGTATGCTGCTCCCCATTCTTCGTCACTGTTTTAACTATTAGGCGCCTTTTACGACACTCGAAAGGTTGAGGGTTATGATAGTGTATTCTGCCCTGCCGTCAGTTTTTCTTTGCCTAAAGTCACATAATTAAAGTAACGCTCCACTAGTATTATGGGATATAGTTTATGAAAAAACGCTGAGCGAGTGTCGTCTATTAAGTCGACCAATCAGGGGGCCTACCGCCTAACTCGATTGCTAAAGCAAAAGCTATAGTTTATGACGTCATGCTGTCATTCCGCACCAAATGTACCTAAACTATTAGCGATAGGTTTGAACGAATGATCGCCGAATGATTTTGTATGAATTTGGCACAAAATCCGTGCCGCCTAAAAATTCAGGATGGCTGCTATAGCCGTAAGCAGTGCATTGCAATATAGCTATCATCAGCAATCGAGTTAGGCGGTAGGCCCCCTGGTCACAGGAAACTATAAATTCTGCGAAGTGACATTGGACGAACAGAATCAGATGTGAAATGTGGTTGATAACAAAATATTTTTCATTGAAATTGTAACTTTACGTGCGACACCAACGATCCAAATTGACTCAATACCCAGAATTAACCCGCTTTAAATCCCTTAGCTCGCAAAACGCAGCTGCCTATTGTTAGTTTAGGCCCACAATACCTCCAACGATCAATCATACTCTAGCATTCTGGGCACGCTTCTGGCCCCTGGATTATATCTGGAATAAGGTCTGGAAGGACATTTTCATATCCCTCCGTCAGAATGTCTTTTAGGGATACATGAGGAAATCTCTAATGAAATGAGGAATTCATTCCAGATTAGGGGTGTTGCGAAAAATGGACGCAAAAGAGGCTGAAGTTAGATACCTAGTAGTTTTTGCTGACAATATAAAATATTTTATTTTGCAAAATAGGGAAGTTCCAGGAGCAGCTTTTCATCATTATCATCATCATCATCATCACTGTTATTAATTGTGAGTTCTTGATATGATGTTTAATTCACCATTCCAAACTGATTCGAGTCTTCGATCTCTCCCTGCCCTGTTCCCAGTCTATCTGGGTTGGCGCAGTATGTTCCCTCTTCCATTCTATCGATCAGACGTCATCAAGCCATCCACTCCCTTTTGATTCGTATCATCCATCACACCTAAAGCTGCTAGTGATGAATGAATATATAGAAAAGAGACAGAACGGATCATGTCGAGAGATCGATGAACGGAGAGAGTGATTGGAATGACAATCCATACTGCTCAAGGTTTTGGCTTAGGTTTTACAGCCGGCCGCCTGCCTGACACCAACCCTCTTTGGGTATGCTGTTTTTGGTGGTTTGCAATCCACCATTCAGGTGCCCCAAGGTGCTTATTCGAGTGATAGAGTATTATCTTTTTACATTTTTAGTGGAAATCGGAGAGCTGTTATCTAGCAGTGGATATAGTTCAACATTTATATTGATAGTATACATATATTGATATTGATGATGATGAAGATTCGGCCTAAAACAAGGGAGAAGATTAAGTAGAAAAATAAACTCCGCAGGTTGTGATTGTTGTTAATGTTTAGTCAAACGTTAATCCGTAGTTTCGAGGCAGTCCGGCCACGCTGGAACAATGCTGGGTACTGTCCAGGTACGATAAATTCCGGGATAATCCAGGACGCCGCCCAGGTCATAAAGATTAGAGTGAGAGCTGTTTCACCACATGAAATGTGGGACACGTTGGGGCTTTATTTTTGACCGTAGTTTAGACGTCAGCTGGTTTAGGCTGGCGATTAATTGAGATCCTCACTAACAAAAACTAATTTACACTCAGCTGAGACAATGTTGAATAAATATTTCGAAGAAAATAAAGTGAGAAAAATTTTATTTGTCCGGATGCGGGAATAGAATCGGCGTTTGCTTCAATCCGGGCAGATGGCTAAACCACACGGCTGCTACACTGGCATCTGAAATTTTATTTTCACTATAATCAAGACGACGTGATATTCTGGTTAACAGACACTGCTACATAGAATCATTTCGTTATTAAAATCAGCTGAAAATATATTCCGAATATTATTCAAAATTTTTATCCAAGACATGATTTTATTTATAATACCCCACCGTTGTTACTAATGGAACTTGTCAA
The DNA here is from genome assembly GCA_963931975.1 of Cataclysta lemnata. Lineage (NCBI taxonomy): Eukaryota > Metazoa > Arthropoda > Insecta > Lepidoptera > Crambidae > Cataclysta > Cataclysta lemnata. Next base: position 13,885,956 of record OZ008339.1, read on the forward strand.
AAAAGACGCAAATAAAATTGCAACCTACTTTTTCCCAAATTTCCCGCTGACGACAGCGCAAAATTTATAGAGCTATAACGACGTAAGTATCTCCTGGGCCCATATAATCTCTTCCAAAGTTACCTAACACCGATACACATTGAATCGATAATGCAAATTTTATGTAAAGACACCACAGAGGCCGAATTTCAGAAGGGTGTAGCGAGACCAATCGGAGACCTAATAATATACAGGCTGTATGTGTGTAGTACATAAAAGAAAGGGACAATAAATAAATTATCATAATTACAGAAAACCAAACATACAAAGGTACATATTTTATGGCCATCTTTAACGGTGGGTTTCAATATTCAATGTTCAGATATTACATGTTATAGTTATAGACAGATAGAATGGGCAGGACGAAGAAGAAGAGGTAGATGTGACCTTACCGTAGTTATTCACCCTGTCCTTATTTGAATTGAAATTACCAAAAATAACAAATGTTGGCTATTAAAATTTGCCGTTGTATTATCTCGAGGTATATCTTGAGCTATAAGGCAGAATATCTCAAGGGTTGTAAATGATAAATCAGTGACAATTACAGTAAGGTTACCGTGTTATAGATGCTGTAACTAGCGCCACATTAATATTTACTCGCTTATTTAAGGCTATTCTGTACTATAAAACTGTCATTATCATCTTTAATCCAAAATTGTGATCATACATAATTATTTTTAATTTAAAGCTGTTTCATCTCTTACTTTTATTATTACCTGTAACCATTATTTAATTTTGTTATTTATTCAAATTAATGATATATCTTACACAATCCGCAATATTTGTTCCTCTCTCTTTATTTCTATATCTTGTGCAGTCTCCCTCAGATTCTCATCCATGCATTTTGCACTATTCATGTTTATGGCCCTTTTAGCTACATGTATTTTAACTAAACTGATGACGTATTATTATTATCCATTTTTCTGAGATTGAAATAATGTTCAAATATAATAACTTATTCATATCAAGTCAATCGGGTTCCATCCGTAACTTTGCTACTAATGGTAACACACTCACACATTTTTGTTTGTTTGTTTTATATCATAATAAAAAACAAACTTTAGGCCTTTTTACCAGTCATTTGCACGGTTCCACATCCTGTATATAGATGTTTAGTTTACGCAGGACTGCGTACCCCTACTACTAATTGTATATCGCTTGTCGATCTTAATTACGACGTTATCGAATATTACCAAGTTTCTAGATAGCATTTCTGTACGTCGATTCGTCGATTTCGAGTTTGGCTTATCAATTATCAGTTGAAATACTGTGAGTGAACTGTAATTGAAGTGATTTACGAAGTTTGAGCGCTATATTCGGGGAGTTACTTCGAATAAAGAATTTTGTTATAAAAGCCTCAGGAGCCATTTCGACATATTTTTGACGGTAAATAATAAATATGTTAAAATGTGATATTACAGTTCTGATGAGTTTTGAGAAGTTTTTTATAGAACTTTTGTCATACTAACCGCCGCGCAAAACAAAACTTAATAATAAAAATAAATTTTTAAACCCTCATCTGCCATATTTTATAGCATTACCAATTCTATAGTTGGTATTGATATCGTAATCTTAGTAACTATATTAAGTTTTGCGTGGCGGTTAGTATGACAAAGTTCTATAAAAAACTTTAAGAACGATATCACACTTTAGCATAAAAATAAATTTTTAAACCCTTTTCTCATGTTCTATCAGAATATAATTTTTTAGAAATTCTCCTATTTTGGCTGGTCTATTTTCGTTGGACTTTAGTCGGGTTGTAAAAGCATTTCTGAAATAACGGCAATTTCATACTTTAACCCCTAATATTAATGAATTTTGTACAACAGACACACACAAGGGACATTCACAATAATAGAATACTTTAATAGAAAACAGCCGATTTCCAATCTCCGAGAACCAAACAATACGTAGGTTGAACCATCGAGAATTATATCGGACGTTGATCCATTCTGTTTGATTACATCCTTTCCCCTGTCAATAGTAATAGACTGATCTATGTTACGTATCTACTTAACAGAACTATTATTCTGCTCGTATTACGTTGATGATGATGTGATTAAATATTAATACACATGAGTGATCTATGGAAAATCGGAACTATCCGTTTCGACGAATACCTACCTATTTATACTGATAATTTGTAAGGTTACCAATATTTTTCTTTCTTATGAACGACACCTAAAGTCGTGTTTCACCCCTTTTCACACCCATTCCATTTTCTTGTTCCTTGTATATGTATATATTGACTAACAAAAATCATTCACGGTGATAGTAAAAGTATAAACTAAAAAGAGGTCTTAACACCTTGTATCCGCCTCCGTAGGCCATTGGTTGGCCAACGCAATTAAATTCCTTGGTCTTAGGTTTGATCTGATGTGAGTGATTTTGTACTCGGTTTGATTGATGTTCAGACTTTGTTCAGGTCCTCTTGGCTAGCTACCATCTCAATATAATCTGTGTTCCGACACTTACAATTAAGGTGAGATGAAGGTCGAAATCTTCCCTGTCCAGTATTAAAAAAAATCGTCGATAAAAGATTTGGGTTATTTTTCCTCTATTCTACTTAAAATACATACATACATACATAAATCACGTGTGTATCCCCGAAGGGGTAGGCAGAACGTTTCGCCAAATATGTCAAGCCCATGTAATAGGTGGCGAGCCTATTGCCATTTATCGGGCACAAAAGTCGCAGTACATTGCTAGCCTAGGTGGTATAAGAGGAACGCTGCTGCCCATTCCTAATCATATTCAGATTTATCCTTAGTCGCCTTGTACGACACCCACGGGAAAGATTTGGGGTGGTGACAATGGTATTCTTCTGGCATCACCACGCGGCTACTTAAAATAGCATCATAAATCACGTCTATCTTTGAGCAGAGGTGCATTAACAGCCACACTTTGCCAACCGTTCAAGGACCTTCGTAACAGGAGGCAAGCATATTACCAGACGCCTATTTACCAGACATGCCAGTTGCAATATTGGAACTAGCATTAGCACTAGCAGCCCTGTGCCTGGTATATCAGAAACGTCATAAATCCATTGTCAAGTCATATGGATGAATGGATAACCCCCACATCGTTCCGTACAGTCGGCATCATAAATTTTGAAGACTTGATATTACCTATATTCCCATAAGGCTTACCATCTAAAGGGGCGTGCGTGTGTGCCAATAAAACATTAATAACTTAAATTGTCACAAGGCCACTCATATTTTTTTACACAGCTGAGTGACTGCTTTAGCCAATACGCCCGTTTTGGGCCATTTTGGCCTATACAATACAATACAAACGCTGACGTTGGTATGACAACTATGATGACAGTTATGATGTACCATAATATTATGATCATAATGACTTTACCATAGCAATAATAAGTAGATGAACATATAAATTCATACCAAAGAAAGGATTCCTTTCTAAGGAAGAAAGGATTTGAGAGAGACAAGTTTCTAGTGTGTTCATCAACTTATGGTACTGACCGTTCGACACTCGCGGTAGAAATGGGGAATGGTGATAATTATATTATGCTCTGGAGTAATATGATCTCATAATATATTAAAATTGTGGTGTTGATGTTCTGTGTAGCCTAAAGAAGATTAAATAATTGCAATATCAAAGGGATAATGACATGTTACCTGAACAAGCGCATAGACATTACGTTATAGAGATCTTTGGACATGACCCCATTCCACAAAGATACACACAAGCCCCTTAAATAATGGAAACGTTTTGGCACCCTTTAACGGCTTTGTAAAATGACCGTCCGTGTTGCAAAAGCCTTATAGTCGTAGGTTACGTAGGGTTCCCTTTTATTAAAATTTGCGAGGCCTAAAGGGTTATGCCGACATTTAAACTCTTTTCAGCAAGCCTGTATTAGATACTGCAACAAATATATTTAAATTACGCTAGTGTATAAGTAAATATACCATTAATTTTTAATTCCTGCTTAAAGGCTGGTAAAAGTCTAAACATCTACTAAGGCCCGAGTTCACCAACACTTAAACAGGCTATTAAAATATAACCGTCAGTTTTTGACATTTTGTGGTATGGAAGAACAGTCAAAAACGAACGCTTATCTCTTAATCGCTTGATTTACGTGTTGGTGAACTTCAGCCTAAGTACAATTTATAAGAATTCTTCAGAGAGTATATTTGAAAAACAGTATTATTCGAAGAACCCCGAAAACCTTTCGGAGAGCGTAACAACACGTAGCCGACGACAATGAGAGCGTTTCATACTACATTAAACAACCTTACCCACATGTGGACCCCGAAAAAGTTGGCAAACCAAATCTACATAAAATATCCGAAGTTATGTAACCGAGTTATCTGGTTAAGACGTGACACATTGAATCATAACTCTGGACAAACTTACGACCGTGCATTGAATCGGTCGCAACTAGACTTCTAACTCTCTGGACACCCCGGAGTGAATATCGCTTGATTGTGGATTGAAGTTTACAGAAGCTATGCCAGTAAGCAGGGAAAGCTTGATGCTTAGATAGTGTTGGTGGCGGCAGTGAACTACGCAGATATATCCAGAAACCTCTATATAATACAACTGTAGTAATTGAAAAAAAGTGCAGACCTATGTTCCGTTATGTCTCCATTTCTGGGACACGTGCAGGTCTTACCTATGGAATTGAGAAAATTAACCGTTACCCGCTACATGGGGTCTGGTGGTGCAGAATGTTAAGTAAGTCCTAGCTGCAGATGCACCAGCTAGGACAAGCGGCTTGCTACAAAAATGTTCCGTCGATATGTCAAATATATCCAATCAAACAAAAAAAAGGGCAATTTTAACTTGTGGTAACCAGTTCGTGTTGTCGACTGTAGTTACGATAAGAATCTCACTGCCGTCTAACGAAGCCTGTTAATAAATATCAAATAGTGTAGCTCCAATATTAGGAAACTTATTTATTGACTCCCTTGATGTAAACTAAAAGGCCCTATTGTTCCTAGAAATCGAAATCAAATATCTAGTTCATGAAGTAAATAGGTTGCTTGTTTTTGATGCCTAGGGCTTTAGGCCGCGTTTGGAGAAAACGAGGGTAGTGGGTAGTGGGTTGCGGCCGAACGGAAGTCAAACGACATGATTGATATTGAGGTAAAGATAATTTAGATGTGCCAACACCAGGTGGTCGTGAAAGTCAACTAAAGGAGATGAAGTGTGTTATAACAAGCAGGAAAAAAGTGGCAGGCATGCAATCATGCGATATGAAAGGTACGCGCGGACTTTATGCGGAATCATGCAATATGAAAGGTACGCGCGGACTCAGGACTTCGCAGGACATCGCTGCAGTAGCGGTTGCCTGATCACATGAGGGAAAAATTATATTTAAATTCCATAGTAAATAAAACTCAGCTTTTCCAGATTCCTGAAATTGAACAGTGTGGTTGTAAAGTTGATTTATTTGAAGGTTAGGTTAGACGTCATACGACACGTATTATGGAAGTGTAAGGGCAAAATGTCATGATCCGGTGAATGTTGATATCACAAGATCATCATCACTATCATCAACAAGGGCTTACCGTGCCTTCCGAAACACTAGAAGGAACTAGCGTTAGTATATTTTTGGCCACCTATCCAGTGCCTGACCTTACAAGGCGTAGCACACTGAGCCATTAGTATGATAACATATATTATTATTATCAAACTTGAAATAACAGATAGGGGTTCTACTATTTCTTAACACAACTTTGCGAGTCTCCAAAGAGCACGGTATCCATATTTCCAACAAGGGAGCCTGATTCGATGGCAAGGAAAGTTCTCGATTTAATTTGTGAACTTGTTTGGTTATGCTCTTATCGTTGGAACTTTCTAGAAATCATAGGCAACAGTGGGGAACTTTGCACGAATGATCAAATTGTGTACTGTGTATTTTGTATCAGTTTTATTGTTTATGGCGAATGTTTGCATGTTCACTTTTGTTTAACTACGCCTGAATCTCTCACCGGGTGCGTTGTAATGTAATACATTTTGTTCAACTAAGCTTAACGTTCGACTGATTTGACTAAGTCATTAATTTCAGTAAAAAAACTGATTCCAAATGATTTTTATATTAATTCTTTAATTGTTGCTGCTCTCTAAAACATTACCTTACCATCTTTGATTATTATAACCAATTACGGTAAGGTAATGTTTTGAGCGACCACAACAGTCTATTGTGTTAAACCAAAATCTTGATCTTAACTGCTACATTCAAGAATAGTATCGACGGTAAACAGTTGATGATGACGCGAAGTCTAGTGGTTAACGCCATTGGTTACCACCATATCTACTACGGATATCATACAAGGCGACTAAGAGTTATATAATATTCTATCTATCAATTAATGCGATTAACGTTAGCGATGGATGGCAAGAGATAAGCCCCCTATTCGTACATATAGAACCTAAAATAGTTGACGATATGACCGTGGGCGGTCGGAAACCTCCTTAATAAAGACCATAATAGAAAAAGTGTCAACTCTTTTCACAAATGGGTGAATAGAAAAGCATGTATGCATGTAAAGTCCCCAAAGTGATTCGATCAGAAAAAGTTCTCAGTACGCAGTAACCACAAGCTTACTATAAATTAACCAAAGTCAAAGCTGAAACTATTCGTTAAATAGTTTTAGATGAAACTTTCCTTTAACAGTATCCAAAACGCTCATGTTTAGCATCAAAGTGGAATCCAAAATCTCTTAAGCCGAATTACTAATGTGCAAATTTGTCGCTCCAACCAAAATAAATCAAGATAATCCTTACTGTGTTGGCAATAAGAGTTGTAATGGTGATAAATTCAGGGTGGTTCCGCTTTGGATGTGAGCAGGGCGGTTGGCAACTTTATTTCGAGTGCGACAATTGGTCTACTCGGTTTTACCAACTAATTGTGCAGATTAAAGTTTGGGACGGTCGGTAACTCCACTTGCTTATTAGATTCTAATCTCGTCTGGATTTTGTAATTGCGCTGTTGATAGTCCAGCTGCTTCATCTGGATTGTCGATGATATTTTATGAGTTCAAATGTATGAGTCTGGTTAGTGACATGTGAAAAATGTAAAAGTGTAGTTATGTGTAACTTGTTTGAAGTTAGTCGCGAATCGCGGTCTTGCGTAAACCATTCAGACATACTCTCCGGCGTTTCTTTGTCGATCATACTTAAAAATAAATATTATCTGGTTCTTCATTCACCATCAATAATAATATCTGCCCTTGGGTAATGACGATAGATGCCGATGCAGATAATACGCTTGAGTAATTACTCAAGGATATAGTATTATATTAAATATTGATATTGAATTATGTATATTAAAATTTGTCCGTCATCTAGTATCCATATCACAACTGCTTTAAATATAACTTACCTACTTTAGGCTAGATGATATGTGTGAGTATAAGAAATATTAATCTATCTATTATTTATTTTATTATTTTCAGTTCGGTCTACTTGCCTATACACTTTTACTTTTTATTTCATTTTTAATTTCATTCAGTACACTTGCAGCCATAAATGAAGCCGAAACAAGTTTCCACATTCATAAATATCACGAAGCATTCGCAAATGAACTCTAGACGAGAGCAATATAACGAAGTGCAGTCGCCAGTGAAGAGATTAAAACAATATTTTTTGTCAAGTAAACACATACATTTGGCTCGCACCGGCGCCCGACATTAATATCCCTGATGATTTAATGTGAATTAACACCGTTCTTACTGTATTCTTAAATATTACGTTACGGACAATCACTCGTGACACTTAGTACATAACATACATACCTGCCTGTCACTGAAAGGTAGGGCAGATTAACACCCACGTCGTCATGTATCAATCGGAATGTTGAGTTGTGAAAAAGACGGATGATGAGATGGATGTGTGGAGTGACAAAAATTTATAAGATAAGTGTACATAAGAGAGAGCCTTAAAAATGAGTCCAGTGACAGGAAAGTTGAAAAGGAGCCGGTTAGCTTGGTATGGACGTATTATGAAACCCATCTCATAATAATGCATCCCATTGACTGGCTATTATTTAATAAACTTTCTACATTATGATTATGAAGGATCTTCTACTTCCCATTTCTCCATTCACTACCGACATTTAAATGCTTTTTGTTTTTCTCTTTCACAAGTAATAAACCTTCTTTGTAATCATTTTTCTAGCAATAAAATGTTCAAATAGTAATAACTTAATAACTAAAATACTGCACAGATGGCAGGTCATTGGCATAACAAGATAGGTACCTACTGTTTAAAGCGTTCAGCTATTTATGATGCTGATCATACACAAAAATGGGGAATTGTTGGTATTCCCAAGTCGAAAGAGTTGTACAGTAATATCCCAATACTCCCAAGCCACTACACCATATTTGTGTAGTTATGACGCTTCCATGATGAGACTGCACCATTAAGCTCTTCTAGAATAATAACTTCATTGAAGAAACCGCCCCACGAACATACTGAGGCGTACTTTAATCAAGCATTGCGGATGTTTTCTAAGGCGGTGTTCACACGTATACGGGGACAAGGAGCTCACATTAGCCGTCCCGCACTCGCTTAGCGAGATAGCATCAACAGCGCACAGCTCTTTGTGCAGCTAGTGATGGGACGCGAATCGCCAGTTTACGTGTATCGAATTTAAGTCGGGAGCTTACACCTAAGCTAAAAATGCCGTTAAATACGCGATAACATTGCAGATAATGCTACTATACTATACAGACTTTGTGTATAATTACAAACTAGCAATAAAAAGTGTACAAATCTTTTGGTGTTTTTTTAATAACTGTATCAAATAATGAGGGTTCTGCGCGGTATTATCTTTTACCTTACCTTTTCCTTTATTTTATAGTATCTATTATAAATGATGAAAAATCGAAAACTCTTGGAATTCCATGGATTCACCGTGCGGGTGCCTCGTCCATAGTGTGACAGAGAAGGAAGTCAATGGGCAGCGCATGGGACAGTTATAATTATCAAATTTTCATAATATATCTTATTATTTAATTAAAAGGAAATCTAAATGTCTATTGCTGTTACTGATACAAATCATAGATTTTAAATAAAAATTGGCCTAAATTCACATGTTTCTTTTCTAAACAGAAAGTGGATCAATCAAGTTACTCTATGGTACCCCCGAGATGGCAACAGAAAACAGGGACGCCCAACAAAAAGATGGGAAGACTATATTCGCCTGACCTTGGGGCCCTATTGGACAAGGGTAGCAGAGGACAGAGCGCATTGGAGGCAGTTGGAGGATGCCTATGCCAAGAGGCACGCCGAACTCAGAGACTGAGTCAGAGAGAACAAAGAGAATTTTATAAACAAAAAAAGGCAATGCGATAAGTTCGGATACTGATGGGCTATTATTTTACTAAAAAGAAAGTTGCTATCGAAAACGGGTCATTCCACTACGTTCACTAGTGTGGAAAAATTGTTTAGGTTAAATTATAACAGTGATCATGAAGTATCAAACATGTTCACTATGTGCACGTAAGTCATATCACTTACATGAATAATTCATCCAAAACTCTTTGAGTGCACAAGGCGACGAGGAAAAGGTCAAATAAGAGCTACAATTTTTTAATTTTATTTAATTCTCTCTCTCTCTCTCTTTAATTCACTACGATTAACATAATTATTATTGATACGTCAAAGCAATAGCAGTCTCATTTACAACTACAGCATGAGATAAACGCAAATGAACGAATTTCACTGAAAAACCGTAACTCACAAATCCCCATCACTAAAAGTGGTGGTGCCTATCGCGATGAATCACGAGAGAGAACAGCATTACCACTCAAGGCCCATCTGATTACAATAGAGATATAGAGAACTCTTGCGGACAAGAAAACTTATAACAGATATGCTGGGACTTTTAATACAGTAAAGACCTGTACCACGACCTCAAATAAGTTTCTGAGCAATATGATTGTCCCTTAGTTAAATTAAAACACTTCTATCATCCAATATTTAATTGCTGGATACTAGATACCCAAATGAGGGTGAAAAGGATTTAACTCTTTATCTTTTTACATCGATGATTAGTAAATTACCGAGCAATCTCTGTCGTAAAAAATAAAAATGAAATTATTTGTTTGGCTTGTTGCCAAGCTTCATTACACGGATGAAAATCATTGAAAATGCCAAATATTACATGCTTGCTACAAAGTAGAATTGTCGCCGACCACAATAATAAGATGGAAATTATTGATGTATTTAAAATATTTAACTTATAATGATCGACTTTGTGTAAAAAGCTTCCTTCTCAACTTTTTGGTTCACAAAAGTTTCAATGAATTAAAAATAATACTCAAAAAAAATCGCGTTATTTGAATTCTTATCTACATTTAGTGGTTATTGACAGTTCTGCTATAGACAGTTCTGCCTCTGAGCTAGTAAATTTAAATTAAAACTATTAATTGTGCAAACATTTAGCTCAAAACAAGCAAGTTATCATTTTGAATGGTTTCCGATAGCTTTACGCCCAATTTGTCGCGTCATGGGTGAGAAGACACACGCCTATGTTGTAATAAAATAGACAATGAACACTAATAATTCTGACAAAATGATAGCTTCTTTTGGATAGTTCGTAGATATTTTACGATTTTTGTTTTGTTAGATTTAGTTACAAATATCGATTGAAATAAAATGTATTGTCTTCCATGCTGACCTGGGAGCGGAGAAAATAACATAGACTAGGCCAGCCCCGACTTATGCAATGGGTGTTGTAAAAGTCGACTAAGAGAGATTGTCCGGTGTAGACCAACAGGAACCTTGGGTCACCCGAATGGTGGAGGGCGATCCACCAACAACAGCATACCCAAACCACCAATAGGTAACTAGGTAACAGATTAAGGTTGTTCTTACTTGGAAACTAAACCTAATTTGATGCCGCGTGAAATTCTAAGTTGCTCCACATAGCTTTGCCGATAGAGAGCCACCGCGGAATGTAAATCACTGTGTGAGAGGAATAGAAACAGCCTGCTTACCACCAAATGTACCAAAAGAATAGGGTAAATGGATTTACGAAGTGTCACCTAAATAGAATAAATAAAATTAACTGACTAATCAAACTGGAGGCAGATAACTGGAATTTTATTAGGACATAATAATTGGTTTCATCTTAGATGGTACACCATTTTTGAGAAATATCGAATTGCCGTAGAATATCTTATAAAATAAAACTTATTCTAATGTCAGACTCAAATTTTTAATGTATCGCTGCTGTTGATTTTATAAATCTCAAATATGCTTTTATCAATAAATTACTTATACGCTATAGAAACACGTTGATGGAACGAAAAGGTCCTATAAAAATCACCTAAACTTAATTGCGTATAGTACTCTGTCAGGCTTTGTCTGAACTGGTCAGTTCTAACGAGCACTATTGTTTCAGTAATAGCTGAAGCCTACAGCTTTATCTGGTCTTCGAAACAATAACTAACATCAGCTGTACATTTGGTTTTATTTTTTATTTTAGATTTAGTATTTTTGAAATCTACGTCATAATAACAACAAGCCGTTGTTCCCACTGGAGTGGCATTGGCTTTCCCTATGGATGGAAGAATGTAGGAAGAATGGGCCTTAGCATACTACGCGGGTCCAGCGCCGATTAGTGGGTGTTAACGATACGCCGGGACCAATTTACCTACCTACGTTTTTAAGCAGAAAAGAACTCGAGGTAAATTATGTTTTAGTCACCCATCCAATGGCCGACCTTCCATCGAGCTTATCCATTAATGTGTGATCTATATTCTTCAGAAAAAACAATCCAAAAACGTTTTTATTTTCTCGTCACGTCATGTATACTAATTTTTTTTTCCATAAAATCGCATATTAAGACCCCATTCACAAATTACGCAAACGCTTATTTATCATTATGTATTGTGTTACGTTACGAATCTTGGGACGTCTTGGGAAGTGTTATTCATGTAAAATTGTTATCCGCAAAAATTTAAATTAACTTTTAATTCTGTTATACGCATTCTTCTTCTCAAAAACTCGAGAACGAAAATTTCTGTGATCACACAAACATTTGCCCGATTTTGCCCTCTACCATAATCTCTTCTTGGTCAATAGCCAGCGATCTGACCATTTGCCGTTATAGGTAGTTTTTTACAAAATTTATGCGATAATTATTTTTATTTGAACAAAGATAAATTTGGAAAATATATAGTGTTCATACGGGTATCGAATACGCGTCTTGCGCTGACTATTGACATATTTTTCTTTTATAATAAAGTAATTTTAAGGCATATGGTGAATAGCACTTGCAAATGCAAAAAACACAAACAAAATTATTTGAAAATTATTTAATTGTACAAATATTATAAAAATAAACAAAACTGCAAACTAATCGTATCTATTCGTCCATTTTTTATCAAGTCAGCGTGATAACTTTATTCCTAACCGGTTTTATCACTTTCGTATAATTCGTCCTAACTTGGCCCAGTATAGGTTTGAACTTCAACTGAATTGGCTTGAACGACACGTGTTTATTTGGCTTTGTCGTGGTAAACGCCGTGAATGTATCATAGTTCTGCAGCTTTTGGTCGTTCTCCTCTGCCAGTTTTCGCAATAACACTTCGAAGTTCGATAATTTCATGTTCTCTTTCTTTAAAGGCACGTTGTACTTCTTTGTCTTAATTTTCTTATTCAACTTCTTTTTCTTCAGCTTTTGTTGCTGTTTGCGTAATTCCACTCTTACTAAATACACAGGTGTTACGTTACTTCCAGCCGTCAAGGTCTCTATATCATTAACGTATTTTCTGAATTTTGTTCGAACTTTGTCTCCTTTTAGAATGAACTCTCTTGGTAGTTCCTTGAGATGCTCCATGTGGTCTGCATGTTTTTCTAAAAATAATAATTATCAATTATGAAATCAAATGTGTATCACACGTATTTTTGACTTTTTACTAGAAATTTAGTCATATGATACCTATAAAATTATAACACGTAGAGGTATTTTTAATATCGTTATAATTATTGTAACTAACTACTATCATTAATGATGTTTTATACACAATCTCTAAATAGATTTTTTTATAATACCCAAAATTATGTAAGTTAACTTACCATCATGTCTTTCCAGCCCTTCTGCAAATTTCATCATCATTATTAGGAAACAAAATTGTATCAATGCCGAACTAAAAGCCATATCGGATTGTAAACAAATGAATAACGTAACTCAGAATCAGGCACAGGTGCTTTATAGTGAGTTTTATTGGTAAAAAACAAAGTGAACACAACAATACCATTTGTTCAGCAGCGTGGTATTAACCCTTCTTTCGCAGATTTTTAATGACAAACGTTGTAACAGATATTTGGATGAATATGATTTTTATCAAAAATAGATGAAAAATATATCAATCTATAGGCAGACATCTACGCCTCATCATTGCATGTAGCAATCTCCGAGATGATCTAAATATTATTAAATATGTATTTGAAATTCCTCTTGACTGTATTCTAATGGAAAACTAATAACAGGCCAAGCGTGGAAAGAGCTTTTTTTCCTGAGTTACTTAATCATCGTTATATCAGTCCTTCAATGGCCAACAGCTACCGTCTCTGTGAAAATTGAAGAATATTGGGAGTTGGTGGGTATTAACGATTGCATAACTGGGCTTGGACCAACAGCTTAAATTATCTACACGCACGTACACACACAGAGGAAATCGAGTTAAATAAATGTTTGGTCACCCATGCATTTTTTTACCCAGAGTTTGAAAAACATTGCTTTGTTTACGCAATCGCATCATACGCGCCACTGTAACATTGAGTGCAGATAACTGTACTCCTTATCAGTCGTCACAATAATAAAAATTATACTAAGGCATAGCTTATATAATTTGTAAGATCGACTATAATAAAATAACACCTATAGTAAAATTCGTTAACTCTTCCATTAAATCGCTTTCCTCGCAAATAAAATTATTTGTTCAAGAATCTAATATGGGTTTCGGCTGGTTTGGTATTTGCCTTAAGTGATTCTCCATGAGAATTTTGTGAAAGTAATTCGATTTGAAGCCCGAAAAATACGTTTTATCTAAGTTAAATTTATTTTTCGATGTTTGAATAACGAAGTTTCTCGTGACTGCGGTAAATGTAATATCATGAATTTCAAATCGGCTAATGTTATTACCATTTCCGGGATCTGGGTCGTTGTACAATGTAAATTTAGGAGAGGAATGGACTAATTTGGATTGTACACGCTTATTTCAATCAAGCATATAACACACATTGCTTATGTTATATTATCAACTTTAGCGTAAAGTGGGTTTCAAGAGACATCATCATCATCATTCTCTTGAAAATGTCCAAAATTTTGTTGGTTTATTTGAATTGATAGTCTATTCGATTTTAATTTTAACATTATATAAATGTTAGAAAAATTAGTACAAAGATTTTGGGGTTAGAAAAAGAATTTCGAAAAATTATGATCCCCGCCTCAAGATCATAATTTTTCGAAATTCTTTTTCTAACCTCAAAATCTTTGATAGTCAATTCAAATACTTTATTGTATTCCATGAATTCTAGATGGTGTTACAAAAGCATTCTATCTTTATGGGTTCGTGGAGTACTGTTACTGTCCTAGACTCTACCCTGTTACTTCTAATCTCCTAATCCTTCATGTACACACTACACTTCCTCTTTATCCATCATATTTTATGTTCTTGACTATTTTTAGTGACATTATGCATTTGGTTTATTGTCATAACAGTGCCATACCAGAGATTTAACATTTTTCTCAATTGAGTTTATTTTTATGTGGCTGTACTAAGACTGAGAATTCTAATTAAATTTCTGAACTAAGTAATCATAAATATCTTTAGGAATAATGGACCAAGATTTTTCTTATCTCTAATCGAATAGCAACTAGTTACGGGTTGAATGGTCCTGACAAAACCATTGTTAGGTGAAATCTAATTTATATCCAAACGACAGCGGCGAATTATAGTCAGCTGTTTGATAAGAGTAATCCATTCTCTCGACTAATGAAGTGGAACTTCAGACAGTATGCTTACGTTATCTTTATACTGATGGCGAAACAATGCCTTGTGACAGTGGAGGCTCACCTTCAGTTTCTGGGGACCTCCTATAAGAAAGTGAGTCCGGTAAAACAGGAACTAATCTTACACTTGGAAAAAGAAGGAAAATCAAAGGGCTTGAGCCGTGTCACAGCAGAAAGAAGCGTATATTCGCCAGAATACTTTAATAGTGGATCTACGCCGTACGCAGCAGATGTGAAGGTTATGGGTGAATTCAGCAAGGAATTACAAATAAACGCAACTTACGTGAAGAATCCAAAAATGATAATAGCCGATTCTACGCGATTGTCCACAGAATTTGATTCGGCAATCAACTCAAGCCCCAGAACTATGAATATCCAGTCAGACACTCAAAGAACGAAGTCCCTTCAAAACTTGAATGTTTTTTACCAACCACCTAATGCAGTGATTCGTGAACCTGCCTCGACCTTACAAGATCCGTCAGATCAGAAAAACTTTGGGTACTCATTAGGAGCACTGGACAAGCTGAAAAAATCATACCATCAGATATTCAAAACTCCAATCAAAAACCCTTACTCACCTATGTATCAGCACGTAAGCAGGCGATTAATATACAGACGCTTGTATCCGAACCATAACAATTAGTGATAAATAAAACATTTTCGAGAATCCTTTTGATTATGGCTTACTTATAATCATCTTAAAATCATCTTGGGGCACCCGTATCCCTCCAACAATAGCATACCCAAAGAGGTTTGGTGTCATGCAGATGTAAAACCTAAGTCAATATCTTGACCAGCTTGAGCTCCCACCATCCCTTCCTACCGCTACAGGAATGGGCAGCGGCGTTTTAGAATATCAGCGAGCAATATTTGATCAGTTGATGGGCAATAGGGTCGGTTCTATTATTTTATTAACAAACAATCCAAAACTCACTTATAGAGTGATTTTGCATTGTTTACCTCGCAATACCTATTCCTAGAAAAAATACCGCATTTGGAACTATATTATTTACAAAATTGCAAATTTCAGCTTCATTGTTATAATCTGCCATTTATTAGAACGCTATTGCTGTAGAACAAGATTTTTATTCGCTTACTCAATACGCTAAACTATTGTAAATGTATCATCAATAATATTCAGCATGATAAAAAATTCAAAAATCACATGTTACGAACAAGAGCATCTCGGGACTTCAGTCCATATCCTCCGATAGATTAAACAGATTAAGCTCAGATTGAGAAGCAGTCGAGAGCATTCGCTTTGTGTTTCGATATCGAATCGAAAATTCAATGCAAACTGCCAAGTTTAGAACGAGCGGGTAGCGAAAGTGTACTGAGTGCCTATTGGCTTCGAATTTGGAGATCTTTGTTGGTGGGCTTATCGCATCTGGTGAGATAAACGCTACGGGGCTATATAGGCATATTTACATATCAATTGCTAATGCATTCTTGTTCGAAATAATATCTCTTCCTCTCAATTTACTGAAAGTCATTATTTTAGGGTGAATCATTTTTCTAATTTATGTTAATAAAGCGCGCTGCGAATGCCTTAACTAAACAATCCGCACTGGTACAGCGTGGTGGGTTTTGGCCCATTCTCCCTGAGAAAGTCTGAGCCCCAGAAGTGCTGGTGATAATGATGATGATGGTGGTAAGATATCGCTCTTTTTCACTGTGTTCGAATTAAAAGAATGTTAAATAACTCTTTGATTATTATGCAGTCAATACCACGCCAGACCACACAAAGCTGCTTCTAACAGATTGTCAACTTTAACATGTTTAGCGTAGAGCTCTAAAACAATACATAATATCGGCTATCGTTATACAAAACGATACTCCTTCAAAGAACCTATAATTTTATCAAATATTAATATTTCTCTAGAGTTGTATAGAGTAGAGTCTATAGTACACTTCAAACTTATTAACTACTCGCTTTAACGCAATTTTCTAGCAGTTTAATGGGTTTTGTTTAGAAATTTTCTCGGACTTTATTATCTTTCATAGCAGTACATTTTATTAGAATATTGCACTTTTTCATTATTTCAGTTGCATTTTATATAAAGGTGCTTTAAAGGGATAATCTTCCTGCCCTGTTCTTACTATGTTTCCTTTTCCATTCATATCCATCGCCTTTTGATTCATATCATTCATCACATCGGAAATGTGCAGGTGGTATAAGGAAAGACCCATGTTGAGAAACCGGTAAACGGAGAGAGCGATTTTTGTGACAACATTTCCATATCCATACACTATCCATACTGTTCAAGGATGGGACCTTTATATCATAATTGGCGAAACTTGGGTGTTGATTTAGCTATTCCTGTCCCTTCATAAATAGGCATGATTATGAATATATTTTATTGTGGCATTTAAGGCTTTAACTCGATAAAGTAAATAAAATAATCAAACTAATGCAATGCCGCATAAACTTTTAAGTTCCTGCAACATAGGACGTCCTTCTAAATTTCATAAAATAAGCTGACTCTTCAAGCCGGACATTTGTCGCGTTTCTCTTAAAATATGAGTGGGCTCAATGTCCACTCGGTCACGATCCAGTTCAGCTAACTTACGGCACTCAATCAATATGTATTGAAAAGTTTCCCCCTAGACTCCCTGCCTTCTCGATACGCTCCGGGATCTACGATAAAAGTTATTTATTTGCGACTTAGTACGTGTACTGCGGCTTTGGGTACGATAGCGCCCGATGTGTTTTGTGGACTTGAAATATTGTCATTTGCTCCGCGAATCTGTGCAATTACTTGAGCTGCATTCGGCTTAATTTATTTTCCTTTTTGGATATTTATTGCGAATGCATGCCGTGGTGCAGGGTGCTACGCAAACAATCATAGCTTGGTCGTTAATCTAGTTGCCTTTTGACAAATATTTGATTTAGCAGATATTTTATGACTTAATTTTTTAATTAAAATATAACATAAAATTATATTTATTTATTACTATTCTCATTCTTTGTAATAACTTTTCGAAATAAAATAAAAGACAAATTAAAATTCTTCTATGAATTTAGAAATCATTATTTTGTATCACGTTATAAGCTTTGTTACGGGCAAGGGGCAAAAACCTCCTCGGGAGACTTTTCAACAAGTCACTGTTGAAACTTTTTGTCTCGTGTCGCGGCGACATGTCAAAACAACAATGTAACTCACACGACGGGATTGTCGGGCTCCCAACTTTAAATACCCAACACAGTGAGTAAATAGAGGACTGTAGCAATATGCACTTCCGCTTGCCAAACAAAACATATTGAATAAAATAACCAACTTTATTTAACCTAATTACATTCACGTAACTTCTACTCCGCAAGACAGTAAACACAATTTTTATTTAGTGATAAAACTGTTGTTGACCTTTGAGCATGCTGTTCTCGAAATTGTGTGCATTGGTACTATGATGAAAGTTAACTTTTAAATACTATTGTATTAGTTTACGCTAGCAGATAGGTGCGATTGATAAATTTGTATTCTTGTATTCTTTTGGAAATAATAGTTATTTGTTATACGTGAGTGAAAGTTGCTTTTTAACCGCGTGCTCAATTTTGACGACCGAGCTAGCGAAGGATTCTAAAATAGAATCAAGAGCGGAGCGAGTGATTAAGAAATTAGAATCCTGGGCGTTAGCGAGGGAATCAAAAGAGCACAAGGTGAAAAATCTTTGCACTCGAGTGCAACACGTAACTTTTCATCGTCCCTCAGCGAGGAAATTGTAAAATACAAAAAAAAACCATCAGAACAGTGTCTGTTTTAAGTCATTTCTGACTCAGAAACTTCCACAACACCCACTTATCAACCCAAACACACCCTTAACACCCACCCAGACACACCCAGAACATCCACTCAGTCACACCCACAACACAAACCCATCCACTCACAAACACCCACAAAACACCCATTATCCCAGACACACCCACAATACCCATACATCCACTCAGACACACCCACAAAACACCCATTCACCCAGACACACCCACAAAACACCCATTTATCCATACACACCCACAACATACACCCGTCCACTCAGACACACCCATAGAATACCCATTCACCCAGACACGCTCACAAAACCCCCATTCACCCATACACACCCACAAAACACCCATTAACCCAGACACACACCCATCTACTCAGAAACACCCACAAAACACCCATTCACCCAGACACACCCATAAAACACCCATTCACCCTGAAACACCCACAAAACACTCATCCACTCAGACACACCCATTATCCCAGACACACCCACAAAACACCCATTCACCAAGACACACCCACAACACCCACCCAGACACACTCGCAGCATTCATCCAGACACAGTCACCACAATATTATTTTCTACTTGCCTAAAACTTGTGAGTACCTAATAAAAATTGAGATTCCGAGACTCCAAACAGCTTGAGTCAAACACGTTGATTTTCTGTGTTTTTGTTCCGTTGCTAGGTCAAACAAATCAAACAGACCTAAAAAGCTTTTAAATACTTGACTCAAGCATCAAGCAAGCGTTGTAGACGATCAAAATGTTTAAAGCAAGATTGACGCCAAGCTGATTGACCGCCTCGGAACTTCAGGGTTTTTACAAATTTATGACGTGAAAAGAAAATGGCGTGCGCAAAGCAAATTGCAATAAAAGTACACCAAGAAGTTTCCGAGTCTTTTCGTATTTTAAGTATAGCAACATTGAGAGAGCTGAGAACATGCGGAGCTGGATGGGTGAAGTAGCTAAGTATGCTCGGTCTGCGATTGCGTAAACTAAGCAATGTTCACTAAGACCGCCGGTCATTAGATGGGGCATCACAAATATAATATATTATCTCAAATTCTTCCTTGCTTTGAAAAGCATGTCAAAACGTTCGTCCCTGCTGCATCTGCAGACGTTAACGACTATAACATTCGTTAACGTTAGACAGTCGTATCTTATTAGTCGTATCGTATAGTATAACTATATAATCCTATAAGCCGTGTGGTGACGGCAGAGTAGAATACAATTGTCACCACCCCAAATCTCTCCCGTGGGTGTCGTACAAGGCGACTAAGGATAAATCAGTGATAAGGAATGGGCAGCAGCGTTCCTCTTATACCACCTAGCAATGTACTGCGACACTTTTGTGCCCGATATATGGCAATAGGCTCGCCACCTATTACATGGGACCTAACATAATTGGCGAAACGTGGGTGCTAGTTCACCTCTGCCTACCCCTTCGGGGATATAGGCGTGATTTATGTATGTATGTATAGTATAACTGGGAACATTCAAATTATAATTTCATCATCAAAGTATTCTAAAGTCAAAGAGCGTTAACCAAAAAAATTCAATGCTAAAATCGACTAATTCTTCCAAATTACAAATAAATAGTAAGTGACAGCATGTCTGATTTAAAGCAAGCCAGCGCCCCGCCGCGGTACAACCATTGACAAAGTCTCGAATTGGAGGGCAGAATGGTAACAGTCATCGTTAGGTTTCCGTACTGCCAAAATATCCGAACTTTGGCTACTGCTATTAACTATCTGAAAAATTAATCAACAACCTATGAGCGTTCTTGGACAGCGACCAATTTTGCCGTTTACATAATATTCTCGCATACTCCGGTCTGCTTTTCCCCGAATGGTCAGGCAGAGGTGTTTTTAATGCTAGATAAGAGAAGCTCTTGACCTTCTTCTCGCCTGATGGTAGGTGACGATAAGGGCCGGAGATGGAATCGAGCTTTACCTAGAATCATCAACAACATTCCATACAAAAAAATTACGGCTTAAAGCTGTTAATAAACTACCAAAATATCCCAATGAGTTTTTGATTCGTCACACGAATCGTCACACATTCAGCACAGGTTGATACGGCAGAAATTCAACAGATGTCAGAGTGGAGAATTTACCGACAGCTTCGTAAAGTCCGTTTTGTTGACCATATCTACTCTTGAAGAGGCCAAAAATGAAAAATACACCAAATGCCATTTATTTTCGATTAAACCGTCCATAAATCATATAGCTTTTTGTGCTTCACAAAGCTGAGGTGCACAATGGAAGCATCAGTCATGGTACAGAACTGATACAAAATATGTCATTAAGCCGAGCATTGTTTTAGCTCCTGATATTGTACTTGCTGTTATTTGGCGGAATTTTGCCGCATCAAAATTTTCAATATCGATAAAATGCGACAGATATTTTATTGCTCAGATCAAAGCAATTTTCATTATACGAGTGTATTTGAGGCATGTTGCGAACAGAATAGTCGAATAACTTAAATTTTTGGATAAATACAAAACCGTCGACAATTGGGCCTGGCGATTCTCTACAATCATCCAAATGAGTTAAAAGTATCAATGGACGAACTAACCGGATTCTCACTAAACGTTTAGCTCGTTAACCAGAAACTTCCAGAATATCCCGAATACGCTCCAGCCGCGTCAATGAAACAAAATATAACTAATATAGCTACCTAACTAGCAAATTGAAGGCGAATCTGTCCATTAATTAAAACTTTACATCCGAATCGGATTAACACTCAGTTTAAATGAATATGTTTTGTCAGTCTGTGGTGATTATTCGTCAGCTACTTTTAGTTACGTGCTAAGAACTAATGGATTCTGCTAATTTGTATGTTTTGAAGATTCTAGAAGGCAAAGATATTAATATGTATTGCTACGACATTTTTTTGACATGTACTTAATACTGAAACTACTAGCTAAAAATTAAAGACATGTATAGTCCATGATTGAAATCAAGGCTGCCCTATTGAGAAGTGTTTGACAAATCATTCCCTTTGTGTATCAAATGGGTATCTCAAGCAATTTACAAAGAGCTATTCAATAAAAATGAATTCCCTGGAACGGTCTATCTAGTTGACATTTTTTCAGTTCGTTAAACCGAAATGAATTAGTGCAAATCCAACTGGAATCGGCATCAATTCTCTCATTTTTATGCCTCCGCTAATGGATTTTGGAATAATACCATTTTATTTTCACCTGGTTACCGAATAGATGGGCTTGAAGGTCGTAAGAGGCACCTTCGGAGGGAGCTCAAATAATTGTCTCTGTTTCATCTTGAAAATAATCCAACTTTACCATTAAAGGACCAAGATGAATCGCCAAAATTTAATAACACATTTCCAATTACTCCATTCTTTGGACGGCACTGTACGCGGTTAGACCTGTGGGTTGATTTTCGATCAATCTTATGCAATCAATCGTTGACACCTATAGGTAATTGGTTGAAAGAGGGCCGAGAGTCAGCGGGTGGAACTTATTATGAAGATTGAGCGGTTTTTTTTTCAATTTGTTTGGGGAAAAAACTAAGAACCAAATAAGATTTTTTCAAAAAACCACACAGCTCTCTGATAAACCAATATTCTAAAACCTTATAAAGAGAATTTCGACCAAAATTGTCATAACCAGAAAATTTAACCCTAATAATTATATTTATTATCTACTAAAATAACATGATGATATAGGTATAACTACTATAGAAACTAAATTATAATATGTTTGTAAATATCTTATTACGCAAAGGAATATAAAAACAGTTCGGCAGTGAATTAGGTTCTTAGTGGCTTTCAGTCGTTAGTGCTCTACAGGTACAACAATAATTTCACAAAATCTCAGAAAGAAGATTATGTAGGCTGAATCACAGTCCTAGGTACCTAAGGGTCGAATAAGGGCAGAAATGATGGTAGAAAACAAGGAATATTGAGATATGAATCGCGACAGTATCAATAGAGGCACGCCTATTCACTGAAGCGTATTTAGGTCTCGTAATGACACCAAGATGTGAAAATTTCTTGGGACTTTTTTAGTGATCTAAAAATAATGTGAATTCCGAACCTTTACGGTATACAAATTATCGAAATTGATCAATTATTTTAACTATTAAATAAAATAGTCCATTTTTAAGTAAAAATTAACTGTCTGTAGTAACTCAATTGTAGGAACAGCATGTACGAAAAATCCTTCTTTTCTTCTATTCTTTGTTTTCATTCGTTTGAATTCAATTTTCAGCCATATAGCAACAAACCCATGACACAGAAGCTGAAAGGACGGCATAGCTATCCTGGTATGTGCATGTACTTAGAACTCTTCAGAGGGAATCACTTCTCAGTGCTTATAACGAGATAAAGCCGTTTCAATATAGAAGAAATGGATGGAATGTGTGAAACATAGTTACGAATATCAAGAAACTATAATAATATGATTTTGACTGTTGACGGAGAAGTATGGGAGGATAAAACTAACTTCGCCAACACTAGAAAACCTTAAGACAAGGCAGCAAATAATGTTGATGAATCTATGTATAAATTTAATAATATTGGGTAAATTTGATATTCGTGGTAATCTGACTTACGTTTATTGTACATAGTTTTGTGATTCTGCAATAGGAGATTATATTTCACTCAACTTACCAACACTCTTGGATAAAGATTGAATTTATATTTGAAATTCATGTCTGATCGGTCCGTTCCGCTTTGGTACACCCTCAAGGGTGAAATCATTCATTTTGTATCCAATACTCATCTACTATAGTCTAAACTTTGTTCGATCTAAAACAGGTATCGGTAAGCATGACTTTCGAAATATATTGACTGTATTTTCCTTGTATAAACGTGTATTGAAAGTTCTCGATTATTATTAATTTTGATTATTATAATACATTCTGACCACCTGACGTGAAGGTATTGGATACTTTCTAACTATCATGGGCAATATTTTAAGCAAACTGAAATAAATAGAGAAATTACCATAAATCTATTTCTTGATTTACTATTTCCAGTTCATTTAAACATGCAGAAATCAACTTTAGAGACCAATCTAATGAAAGATTGATTCTCAAAAAAAATAGAACTGGAGGTAGGTTTGCACTTCGCCGTAAAACTTTTTTACTCTTTGCCAGATTGGACGTGTGGTTGGCTTCAACCAATTCTTCCTGTTAACGACTAGGTACCTACCTACCAATACGTAGTTATATTTTAGTCAAAATGAATTTATCACAGAATTTGTCCAATTATATTAATACGTTCTGTTTTTGCTATCACACAGTATTTTTGTTTTCTGAAAATTTGATATTCTGCATTAAGAGGTCCTATTGATCGTTAACCATCATTATTTTTTTCCATTCATATAAGTAGGAGTCACAAGATTAAATGAGATAATAATCTGCTGGAATGTGGCAATACCATTTATTGGGCTTATCTACTGGGCATGGATAATTCACCATACCTAGGTACTTATTTTACCTAATCTCAAAATAAATGTTTATCCTTCTCTGGACTTTATCGTGGGACCACTACTATTGGAGTCGAGTCGAGTCACAGCAACTAGGGAATCGGGGACAAAACGTTTCTTTATTTCATTAGAATGCATTCAAGGGGAGAGCATTGTGCGCGAAAATGCAGGTGTGCGTCCAAGTTTCCTTTCTAAACAATTGAATTTTATTGAGGCAAATGATGCAGTTGCTGGCCTACCCTAGAAAACCCGGGGTACTTAACAATTGCCGGCCTCAATGTTCTTAGGAGATCTTCTTATAATTTAATGGTTTGTAGATTACTTTATACTGATATAAGGCACTTGCTCAAGTTGGCTCGATAGCCTGGTCATTGGATGGGTGACAAAAATGTATTATCTCGAGTTACTCCATGCTTCCAAACTTTTAATAAATATAACCGCCTCCATGGTCTAGATGTTAGCCCACCGGAATGAAGATCCAGAGCTCCCGGGTTCGATTCCCATGGGGGTACAAATTTGTGCTCGGTTTGGTTGGTAGGACTCTCTGGTTGGTTGGAATCTGGTTGGTAGGAATCTGTCGCCATAATAATAATGTTAGCAGCATTATAGTGTTCCGACAATGTGTGATAACTGATAAGATAGCCAGCACCTCTGTGGTGGAGGGTTCCAGGTGAAGCTCGATACCGTCTTCAGCCCTTATCGTCACTTATACCATCAGGTGAGATGAACGGCAAGAGCTTCCCTGTCTAACATTTTTATGTTGCTTTAAATGCTTCCGAACTCACGTTAAGCCACTGTATTTACAGTCGTTAATAGGTACCCACCAACCTGAAAACTGGGCCAGTGTGGTGGATTAGGGATCTTTATAATATTACTTTAACCCATAGGAAAGGCTTGTGCCCTAGCATTGGAGACACTAAAGGGCTGGTGATGATAAATAATTCGGAATTATTGGCAAAGGCTGTAAGTGAGAATAGAATTTTATTTCCGAAATATTAATTCTTATTTTAAGAAATAGCAGACCAAACTCTTCTTCTTCTTCTTCTTCTCCCTGCCCTGTTCCCAGTCTATCTGGGGTCGGCGCAGTATGTTTCCTCTTCCATTCATATTGGTCAGACGTCATCAAGCCATCCACTCCCTTTTGATTCATATCATCCATCACACCGTAAAGGTGCTAGTGATGAATGAATTAATAGAAAAGTGACGGAACGGACCATGTCGAGAGACCGATGAACGGAGAGAGTGATTGGAATGACAACATTCCAATCCATAGTGCTCAAAGTTTTGGATTAGGTTTTACAGCCGGCCGCCTGCCTGACACTAACCCTCTTTGGGTATGCTGTTGTTGGTGGTTTGCCCTCCACCATTCGGGTGCCCCGAGGTGCTTATTGGTCTACACCGGGCAATCTCCCTTAGTCGACTTTTACGCCACCCAAGGGATGAGTCGGGGCTGGCCTATTCTACGTTATTTGTTTGCTCCCAGGCCAGCATAGAAGGCAAATAGCAGACCAAACTCGCTTGCCATTATACCATTTAATTCCTCATTAATATCAACAGTGCATTGGACATAGACTTCTTTAAAAGCACACCATTGCACGTTTTCGTCTTTTCATAATACCACTTCTTCACCTTGTTAGAAAACAGCTTAATATACATTGTGAGGATGTGATAAGTATCTAATTTAATGCACGTTGTAAGTTTTTATTTGCGAAATGCACACCGACCCGTACAGTAAATATTTTTTCATCCCACCATCTCGGAAAAGGCGTTTTTGCTCTTCGATATCTGAGTGCAAAAGCCGTTTTTATCCTCTAGAGGATAAAGTAAATTTGAATTTAGAAACATCGTGTGCAATGAGTTTGTGAATTCAAAACATCATTATAACTTTTTATTTCGACCTCCATGGTGCCGAAATTATCATGCAACCTATTTTAATTTGTTAAAAACTCAGACTCGGAACCTTCTTGGTGTACTTTTTTTGTGATTTGCTTTGCGCGCGCCATTTTTTTTTCACATCATATATTTGTTAAAACCTTGGAGTTCCGTGACGGTCAATCAGCTTGGCGTCAATCTTGCTTTAAACATTTTGATCGTCTACTATGCTTGCTTGATGCAAGCATCAAGCAAGCAACTCAAGAGTCAAGCAAGTGACTCAAGAGTCAAGCATTTAAAATTAGGTTTGTTTGATTTGTTTACGCTAGCAACGGAACAAAAACATACAGAAAATCAACGTGCTTGACTCAAGCTGATTGACCGTCTCGGAACTCCATTAGGGACGGTAATTTTTATTAGGTACTTACATGTGTGTCTGGATAAATTTTACGGGTGTGGCTGGGTGGATGGGTGGGTGTTGGAGGTGTGTCTGGGTGAATGGGTGTTTTGTGGGTGTTTCTGGGCGAATGGGTGTTTTGTGGGTGTTTCTGGGTGAATGGGTGTTTGGTGGGTGTTTCTGGGTGAATGGGTGATTTGTGTGTGTTTCTGGGTGAATGGGTGTTTTTTGGGTGTTTCTGGGTAAATGGGTGTTTTGTGGGTGTTTCTGGGTGAATGGGTGTTTTGTGGATGTTTCTGGGTGAATAGGTGTTTTGTGGGTGTTTCTGGGTGAATGGGTGTGTCTGAGTGGATGAGTGTGTATTGCTGGTGTGAATGTTGTGGGTGTTTCTGGGTGGGTGTTGAGAGTGTGTTTGGGTTAATGGGAGGGTGTTGTGGAAGTTTCTGGGTGAAAATAGAAACTGTTGTGATTGTATTTTTTTTTTGTATTTTGCAATTTCCTCGTTGGGGGGGATGAAAAGTTACGTGTTGCACTCGAGTGCAAAGATTTTTCACCTTGTGCTCTTTTGATTCCCTCGCTATCGCTCAGGATTCTAATTTTTGAATCACTCGCTACGCTCGTGATTCAATTTTAGAATCCTTCGCTAGCTCGGTCATCAAAATTGAGCACGCGGTTAAAAAACAACTTTGCACTCACGTACAACAAATAACTATTTTCACTTCTCATGCTCTGAAAGTGCTTATTGGTGCAGCATATAGGCTGCACAAAATCGAATTTTGTGCTCTAGAGCAAAGTATCGGACAAAAATGATTCTTTTTGGGCACTTGATGGAAAATCTACTATTTCATCCCCCCATCTCGAAAGAAAAATTTTTTGCACTTTTAACAAAAACCATTTTTATCCTCTAGAGGATAAAGTAAATTTGAATTTAGAACATCGTGTGTGCAAACAAGTGCACTATGTTTGTGAATACAATAATTTTTTAATTTGTTTTTAATTCTCCCTGTTTTTTTAGGGAAGGCAAATGGTTTTAGCCCATACAGCCATGTCTTTAGTATATTTATTTCATATTAATATGTATAAATGAGTGAGTGAAATGAATGTATGAAATTAATTTTACATTAAAATATGGGTGTCACACGTTTTATCGCATCCGGGGAGTGCTTGGCGCGAATTAAATGATATCAGAGTTGATGATGGCGACTAATGAGGTGGTGAAAACCACTTCAAAATTCTCAACATCAAACACATCACAAGACTTATTTTCAATGATTCTGCATAATTTCACACCATCCCGGATGCTTGTGCATCAAAACAACACCACTTTCACAGCACAATCTGCACAAAATTTTGAAAAACATCATTAAACCTATTATACCTCTATGGTGGCGAATGTATTAAGCAACCTTTTTAAATTGTTAAAAATTCAGATTCGGAACCTTCTTGGTGTACTTTTTTTATCAATTTGCTTTGCACGTGCGCGTCTGGGTGGATGTTGTGGGTACGTCTGGGTGGATGTTGTGGGTGTGTCTGGGTGGATGTTGTTTGTGTGTTGGGTGTGTGTGTTTGGTAGGATGGGTGTGGAAGTTTCAGTCAAATCACTCGCTACTCTCGTGATTCAATTTTAGCAACTTTGCACTCACATATAACAAATAACTATTATGGCCTTGTATTGATGAGCGCTCCGGATCGCCTCGGTGGTAACCCGTCAATACAAGTAAACCGCGCCCACCCGCGAGAAGACCGCGCACATTCGACGCTAATCACTATCAAATAGGTAGTCTGAATCAATATTGGTATAATACCTAGCTGCAGCCGAAGGCGGGTGAAAACGATCATCAACCCATTACTTTTAACTCCCAGGCCCATTAGGCTTCATAAAACTAATTTCGTATACATTAAGGTTGATTAAATACATAATAATTATTTAAATAATTAAAGTTTGTATTTCTTATTTTCAAATATTATTATTCGTACAAATCTTATTTCTTTAGTTAAGTTTCATAAATAAATTGTTCTTTAATTATCTAATTTAAGTAAAGAATTTATTTATCACATACAATTTATAAAACATTCCGCTGAACGGAACGCAAATGTCAAAGTCAAACCTAAGACGCAAAATGTCATGTAATGTTTTGATTGAGAATTCGAACAGGAAATAAATCTAATTTTTAGTTCGTATTTCGTTTATGTGTTGTTATTTAGTGCCGTAAACAAATATAATATTACTAGATTAAAATTATTATTGATTGAGTGCCACTAGTTGAAGTCCACAAACAACACCATATACAAAAGTACCTAACCATTTTCATTTGGTCTTATTTTATTTGCCTTTGTCCAAAAATGGATTATGTTACCACATTGAAAATCTTGGTAATTGGAGAGAGTGGTGTTGGAAAATCCAGGTTAGTATTGTGTTTGATTAAACAATATTCGACTGAAACCTGCTACCCGTTGCAAAATATTTCGATTTCCTTGAGAATCATTTGTGATTAGGTCAGAGTAGCATGCGATAAGAACATGTTATAATCAATGACTAATACCAAATGTCGGTTAACTTATCTGACAAAGATTTTCAAGAGACCCTAATACTTTGGAACCTAATTGAACTAAGTACCTACTTACAACTTTGTTTATCTGTTTCTCCGTGAATAAAATAGAATTTATTTCATGCTATTTAGTAAATTATAGTCAATTGCAGGTCCAATTGATACATAGGTGTCAAATTGTCGAAGGCTTGATTGAACGATTGGTTGAATGATCAGATGCACTTGTTATTTTATTGTTATTTGGCCAAAAGGTCCTGAATTTGAATCATATTAGGGTAATAGTAAGTAATGCATATGAGCCGTTCACATAAATTTTATCTCAACTCATGCCTAACCCTATTATCTAGCCCAAAGTAAGTAACTTAAGCTGTTGTGCTTAAGATACTAGGTGAAATAAAATTTGAAATTTTAATAATAATTATAAATAAACATTCTAAATATACTACTTGGACATATTTATAAAACAGCCATGTCTCGAGAATAAATGTCTGTTTTTCTTAATTCAAACCTTTTTGTTGATAGTGATCTGACCATTCAACCAAACCAGCACTAATAATTGTGTTGTTAAATATCAAAAATGCCCAAGACATATCTAATAAATAAATAAGTAAATATTTGTTGGTAGTATTTAATTTTAATGTTGTTTATTTTAGTGTTGCTTAGGTTGCCCTGTTTTAAACACAAAGTATATTAGATCTCATTCAAATGAATTTATTTGTAGTCAGGATGAGCGTTACATCTAGCAATACAATTATTTTAATAATTAATAATATAAAATTATATCTACATGTCATATTATGTTGTTTCCAATAAATAAAGTGTGCATCCTGATATATAAATATTTTAAGAAATACAATTGGTTACAGTATCATCCTAGCGTTTACTACAGGGGACTACCACTCGACTTTCCCTGCCACAATTGGTGTAGATTACAAATGCAAAGTGATGGAAGTGAATGGGCTAAAAGTTAAACTTGGCATATGGGATACTGCTGGCCAAGAGCGGTATAGAACATTAACTTCAAGTTTTTACAGGTTTGTAATTTTTTTTAATATAACAAATTTAATTCAATTGCAGGAATTTAAATTCCATAGTTGGTATTTCATTTCCATAGCAGAGAGTAAACAGTAAGTTTGTATTATTTGGTGTTTCTAATGAATATTCCTTTGCGGATAAAATTTATGGTATTAATTTATACAACCTAGCAATGTACTGTGACTTTTATGCCCAATAAATGGCAATGAGCTCGCCACCTACATACATACATACATACGTCACGCCCTTCTCCCACAGGGGTTGGCAGAGATCACTTCCTTCCACTTGCTACGATCCTTACATACTTCTTTCGCTTCATCCAATCTCATCAATCTCTTCATGCGCGCCCGTCGGTTTCGGGTACTCTTGACCTGGCCCTTTTTCAAAAGACTTTCAATTTGATTATGAAAGATCTGCCTAGGCCTTCCCCTTCCCATTTCCCCATTCACTTTCGCCATGTAAATCCTTTTTGTCATTCTCCTGTCATCCATTCTTTCGACGTGACCAAATCATGCGAGCATCCCTTTCTCAATCCTTATCATTACATCTTCTTTCAAACCACACCTTTCTCTTATCACACTCTTATACAATCGGTCACTCAGCCTTACTCCAGCCATACACACCTACATGGGACGTAATTATTTAATTACCTTATTATTACATGGTTCCTAACATAATTGGTGAAATGTGGGTGCTTGTTCACCTCTGCCTACCACTTCGGGGATATAGGCGTGATTTATGTATATAATTTATTTATTATTGTTTTATTTACTTAATCAATTATTGATTTTAATTCAATGAATAATTTTACTTCACAATTTTATATATTTTTTGATATGCCTGAATGAATGACACTTGGTGGTCATATTATATTTATATGATGGTCAAATATAAATTAAACCTTTTTGTGCTAATGCATTGTTCTATAATTTGTGTTTTATTTACAAAGCAAATAATCTAAGAATAATTTTTGCAAACAGTAACATTCAATTTCTTGTAAGTTGGTTTTTAAACATATATCTATACTTACTAGTTTAACAACAGTTATATTAATTTAATTTAATCAAATTTAATTAATTATAACTATTGAATTAATAAATCTTATAACATTGATAATTTAAATTCGACTAATAATCATAATAAATGGGCTCTAATAATTAGGCATCGTAATCTCAAGGCAGCATACCACCGAAACACGTTCGCGCCTTGTTAACAAATGTAAACAACGTCACGCAATATGACTAAGGAATTACTTATACCACATAATTAACAGCAATACGCCTGGTTTGCTTATTGTGACGTCAGTAAACATTGAACGTACTTCACCTATTTAGTAAAATTATTATCAATTATTTGGTACGAGCATGTGATGAGGAGGGATGAATATGTCCAGTCAGCCGAAAGACGCCCATTGTTGGACATATGCCTCCCTCAAGAATCTCCAAACCGATCGTTGTCCGCATACAGCTGCTTCCCGCGACCTTCACCAGATCGTCGGTCGGTCCGCCTTGGGGGGCCTACCAATGATGGGGGATGATTATTACATAACTAGGAATGAGAGGATGACCGAAGAAGTGACGGATGGATTATGTGAAAGATGTAGAAGAAAGGAGTTCATGCTGAGCTGACTTCTAATAAAATACCAATGGAAGAGCCACGTTGTGCCGACCCCACTAAAGGGCAGAAAGAAGAATAATACAATTAGGTACTTTCGATCAATTCCTTTCGAATTCAACAAAGACTTGTCTATTTACTTCTGAACATTGATCCAGCTAGAGTAAATCGAATTAGATCTAGCTAGATGAACTAAAAGTAATTTATTGTGTGAGGACATTGATGAGATTAGACCAAGCGAATGAAATGTGCAAATGGAATCACAATGTATGAGCCAACCGAGTGCGATGACCTCTCCCTCTATGCTAGTTAGCTCCGGTCCTAGTATAATAGAGATCGTTGCATTATGATTTGATTTTTATTTGAACATATAAATAAATGCTAGAAAAAATATTACACAGAAAATAAGTCTGATTTAATTAATAAACTTAATGCACAGTTTATTTCATTCCATTTCTCTTCTCATTTCGTATGCTAATTTAAAACATTGTTGTGTGTTTCTTCTCCCTGCCCTGTTCCCAATCTATCTGGGGTCGGCGCAGTATGTTTACTCTTCCATTCATATCGATCAGACGTCATGAAGCCACCGCTCCTTTTTATCATCTCATCCATCACACCGTAAAGGTGCTACTAATGAATTAATGTATAGAAAAGAGACGGAACGTACCATGTCGAGAGACTGATGAACGGAGAGAGTGATTGGAATGACAACATTCCAATCCATGCTGCTCAAGGTTTGGCTTTGATCCATGCTGCTCAAGGTTTTGGCTAAGGTTTTACAGCCGGCCGCCTGCCTGACACCAACCCTCTTTGGGTATGCTGTTGTTGGTGGTTTGCCCTCCACCATTCGGGTGCCCCAAGGTGCTTACTGGACTACACCGGGGGCAATCTCCTTTAGTCGACTTTTACGGCACCCATAGGATGAGTTGGCGCTTGCCTATTCTACGTTATTTTACACACCATTATGTAATAAAACATTATTGAGTTCAATAAATGTATAAAAGTACCTAAAACTGATAGAGTTCTATTAAGTTTTGTGTTTAAGTAGCGACCCACGCTTCTTAAATACAAAAGAGACACAAATTTGTTTTGAAAATCGATTTGAGACTGTGAAACCGTAATTACATAATCGCAAAAATTAAATAGGATATTTGCAATCGAGAAAATTTTTAGTTTATCAGCCTGCCTCTGCTGATAGGCTAGACCCTGCTCCACGGGACCTAAATATTTGGCAAAACGTTGTTGTTTTTACATACCATCATGAAAAATCATCTGCCCCATACATCTTGGTTGTATAGGTATATTTACTCTGCTTTCTTCCGACCACTGAAATTGCTTACAAGACAGTATGTGCTTCAGTTTAGAATGGTATGTCATTGAGTTTTTACTATCGGCTTTATTGCAGAGACGCGCACGGTGCAATATTAGTGTATGATATATCGGACCCAAAATCGCTAGACAAACTACAAGAATGGGTCGACGAGCTGCAGGTTTACTCGACGAAAGCTAACATAGTGTGCTTAGTTGTGGGAAATAAGTTAGATAAGGTAAGTGGATCTTTTATAATCAAACTAAAATGTTGTAAGTAACATAGGTAGGTACTTATAACACGAAAGTGTCGAAAAAGTCCCTGTGGTGCAGAGTATCACTGTCATTAATCCCTATCTCTCCCGCGAATGTCGATCAATACGACAAAAGGTTATGACTATAAAAGAGAAATATCGAAATCGATTTTCCTGTAAAAATAAGTCTTACCCCTGAATACTGTAACGCTTTTAAATTTAAAGTTTCCGTCCGGCTTAACATT
This sequence comes from Cataclysta lemnata, assembly GCA_963931975.1. Lineage (NCBI taxonomy): Eukaryota > Metazoa > Arthropoda > Insecta > Lepidoptera > Crambidae > Cataclysta > Cataclysta lemnata. The sequence continues at coordinate 13,919,487 of OZ008339.1, forward strand.
TGTCTATTGATTGCCAAAATTTCTGCCAGGTATTTTACACTTAACTTTTGCAGTATGTAGCTATCTATCTAATGAGAAGGATTTTACATTTTCTCATACAAAACTCTCAAACTGGTATATTTCTACAGACGAATTATTCACCTAACATACGACAAGTGACTATTTTATGAGTTCCAGTGTAATTCATAATGAGATCATAACTCATATTGCCTTTTTAGACCTCCTGGTGCGTAATTTTTTAATAAAATGTGTTCCACTAAGACCCAAACTTCTTGAATTTTTCTCTTTGATTTTCTCTTTGATTGAACATCCTTGGTCACAAACATATTGCTATATTATTCAATCAATTTGTTGTAGCCACGGGCAGTGCCCAGAGAGAAGGGACAGGCGTTCGCACAAAAACACAGAATGCTCTTCATAGAGAGCAGCGCTAAAACACAGGAAGGCATAAATTTGGCCTTTGAAGAGTTGGTGCAGAAGGTAGGTCTATGATATTCGCGCTAGTTTTTCCTAATTCAAAGATTCAAACTACACTTAGAAAAAAAAATCGTAACATCTAAGCTGTATTTTTCGTTGGAAAGGTTGTATGCGTCATCTTAGGTGTTGAAATATTAGAAATATAATGGTTTATCTACATGAATTTAAACAATAATTTAAGGTTGATTTTAAGTTTAAAACACTTGCCCCAGAAGAAAATCGTCTTACTTTACTAATTACACTTTATAGCCATTTTCATTTTTATTTATTGTTATAAAAAACATATTAATTCTAATTATATTATTATATTCTACTTAAAAATAATACCATACTCTTTAGATCATCGAGACTCCGGGCTTATGGGAGACCGGTGGAGCATCGTCGAATATACGCATATCGAACCAAGGGACGAGGGAGGAAAGGGAATCATCTTGTTACGACTACACCTGTACAATCTAAATTAGTGCTTTACCTTAGCCCGGCTTTGCCCTGACTATTGGCAATAAATGGATGTGAATATAACTTTATTGATCACACTTTTACCTAAAAGCGTTCGTGATATTGTAACCGCATGGAATATTGTTTGGGGGAAAGTGTAAATAACTGAATGGCATTGGGTTATCAATGGAATTCCTCTCCAAACAGACATTAAAAATGATGTTAGCATAAGACGTCTAGATTCAGATAAAATTGCACGGAGATATAAAATCAAAACACAAAGATTTAAGAAAATTAAAGAAATAACCTGAGTGTGCGGCTCTATCATTGTAGAATATTATTATCTAAGCTACAGCGTAACATGTCGCCAGACACAATTATAATAAGTTTGAGATAGTTATTTCTGAAACGAACGCTCGTGTCTTGAACTTGGTCTCTAAAACAAGAACCCAGCATGTGTAGTAATAATAGAAATTAATAATACTTCACTAATAGAATTTGCGAAAGCCGAACGACTAACAATCATTGTTATCTTTCATTGCTTTCTTAAATCTTATACAGTTTGAAACTGTATAAGTGTACACTGTGTACACGTGGCAACTGTTTTGATTTTATATTCTTACTTTAATTATAGACGACTGAAGAATGTGATTACACACACAATATATCTTTTAGTATAAGATTATGTTATTTTTACCATTTCGAATTATCCAAATAATTGATTATATACAGTTATACAGCCATCTCAATGTTACATGTTGAGCCCCCACATTTCAGTTACCATTTTGTTGAAGAGTACAATTTTTATCAATAATATACGCATAAAAATAAATATCTACGATTTTTGTATGAATTACATGTTTACTAGCAATACATATAGTTGTAATATTTTCTACTTGCTTACTTTTTTAGTTTTAGTTAAAAGGTTGATGCAATTTCGTTTTAGATGTGAAAGTACGAGAATTCGTTCTCTATCTCTCTTTACAATAAATCGATATACAGTGCTCTTTTGCGACAGAATTAAGTATCATTTTCGCGTGGTAAATAGTGTAGTTGCATGTAATGAATGTATAAAAAACAATTTTAAATGGCATCAGAAAGCAAGCAGCTATTGACAATGCACACAAGTACAATTTTGTAAAGTAAGGAGTTATCTTTAGCCTTCGCAGTCTGTTTTGAAACTCGTATTTTCTTCGACCAATTCTGTTTGTGTATTCTTGAGTCTGTCTAATGCGTTGCTTTTTTAAGTCTTTAATTACACAGGATGTACATGCTCTAAATCAAAGTGTATTTCTGATTGCCAGCATCATAAGTAAACCAACACTTTAGTACCTTGTCACAATGGTTGTTCCTACAAATTTGTAGCGATTATTACTGCGCATGCGATCTTTGGTATGACAGAGGGCTAAAGTGGTAATTGACATAAGATGCTGATCGTAAGATGAGTTGATGTGAGTTTCAATGGTACTTTGTTAACTGCCAATTTGTCGTTCAAATGCAGTCCGAAAGCAGTAATGAATGAAATTGCCAACCAGTGCAGTCCGCAACTGTGACTGATATAATAAGCATTTAATTTTGTCTCAACTCAGATAAACCTTGAACTTACGATATAGAGATATATACCGCAGTAGAGTAGGGGAAGATGACCTAAGCCGGGCCTAAAGCAGGCACTGGGACCGGGAGGAACTTAAATGTTCTTCACTCTAGCGGTTGTAGGCTTGAGTGCAAAGGCAAACCTACAGTACCTACTTACTGCAGAATATCAATTTTAAAATGAGTGTACGGCACACGTTTTAATAATATTAATAATATAATCGTTTATTTGTATGATAAGTTGTTTCGGCTTAGGTCTGCTTTTCCTATATGGTTTGACGAAGATTAGAGTTTGATTTTTGTGCTTTAACATTTAGCTTTTTTATACCTTATACGATGATACATGAGTTGATATTATGAAGTCATTGTATATTTCAGATGAAATAATAATATGTAATACGTTTGTCCAATAATACAGCTTCCCCCATTGTTTTGTACATCTTGTTCAATTCTATTTTGTTAATTCCAATAAATATATCTATAATCGGTGCCTTGTTGCTAATTATAACTGTTATGGTAGTTACGTGGTTATTATTTTATAATTTTTATGTATGCGTGTGTTATAATGTTAAAAAAGATTATTTTAATGTTTATTTATTTTTATCGATTTTTGTATAAAAAAAGGTTTCTTATTATGAGTGTAGAAAAGACCAATGTAAATAAAAAAATGCTAAACAGTCACTTAGTTTTATTTAAAAAGCATGTTTGCAAAGTTGAACTTTAAGTGAGATGTTATTCTCAAAACTGATTATTAGCGATTGTTTTTGGTGATGGCATAATAGTACCTATACTTCTTTTGGATTACGTATATTATAACCTGGGATAGGCGGTTCTGGTGCACTATTTGGTATCTAGCAATAAATGGCATCGCCTGGAAATTAACAGGCGAAATGTCGGTGCTAACTGCCAACACACCTCCGCCTATTCCTTAGGGAATAAACAGACGTGCTTTTCGCCGGGCTGTTTTTGTACCCAGCCCATATTTTCTTCTTTTTGCCCTCATCCTACTTTAAGTAGGGTCAACACAACGTGTCTTCCTCTTCCACTCTCCCCTATTATATAGACGTCAGACAGACATTTCAGAGAGTGGTCGAATGCAAGGCTCGAGGTCCATTCAAAACTTCGAAGGCAAAAATTTTGATGTGTAACGGATTATCGGCCAACATAGTAGGTCCTGAAAAAATATATAAAATTTTACAACAGTAGGTAATGTAAAAAGTCAACTCTAATTATTTTCAAACTCTTATTGATTGACCCTGATATTGATACTCGTTACCGCGATATGAAGGACTTATAAAAGAATCGTAAAGAAGTTTTGGTATATAGTGAGTAATGGCGCTGATCTTTGCTCAGAGTGAAAAATACGGATGGATATTTTGCAAGCGCTCGATCTTAGTCTTAAGGCCAATAAAGAGCAATTAGTAGCTCGATGACAAAGTGGCTAGCACACTTTCTGTTTACCCGTTCCTATCAGAACAAGGCCGCTTTTAGTTTACAGACAGATGGCGTAGCTCTTCGAATGTGTTGGCCAAAATTATGCGTTTCCAATGTTTGCCGTATTTATTTCTGAAACGATTTATGATTGTCAATATGGTTAAGGTAGAAGTAAGTTAGTGGTTTTAATACACCATATATTTATATATTGCATGAATTGAACCGAATGAATTGTGCCGTGTGGTGACGGCAGAGTAGAATACAATTGTCACCACCCCAAATCTCTCCCGTGGGTGTAGTACAAGGCGACTAAGAATAAATCATTGATGAGGAATGGGCAGCAGCGTTCCTCTTATACCACCTACCAATAGCAATGCACTGCGACTTTTGTGCCCGATAAATGGCAATAGGCTCGCCACCTATTACTTGGGACCTAACATAATTGGCGAAACGTGGGTGCTAGTTCACCTCTGCCTACCCCTTCGGGGATATAGGCGTGATTTATGTATGTATGAATTGAACAATATTCCCAAACAACGGTCGTAGGATGGACGCCAAAACATAGCTTGTCCATGCTTGTCCATATTTTGTCCTTTGGCATACCAAATTTGTTGTAACTGCTGCTACCGCTACAAATCTATCACAGCTGCAGCACAAATCTATCCAAGAAGCCTGTTAATGTCACAAATTGATTTTTACGAAAACAAATTTAACAATTTTTTTACGGTTTTTACACCAACACATCAAATCCAAAGTAGGTAACTAGTTAGTGTTATAGATACTAGATGACGGGCGGATGACAAAAACCGTTGCGCGATTATTTACCTCTCCCGTATGTTTCCACTGTACAGATATCTCACCGAGTCTTTTCGAAGTAGTCGGTTAATTCCCCTGGCTGGGACAGTCCCATTTATCACGTGGCCTCGAGGACAAATAGGCCTCAAGCAGGCTGGCCTCAATGGCCTCGAGATGGAGTCTCCCATTAATGAGTCGCCATCATTCAGACGCGGGATAAACGTTGACAAATATATAAAGGAAGCACTCATAATGATTTATAGCCGGCGATATGCCTTCCGATGTTAAATGGGGAATTCAAATAGCCACTTGGCAACTGAAGATATTCGGCGTTTTCTATCATTATTTATCGTATTTTTGACATTTCTATTTAAGTTTCGGGGATGGTTTGCGCCTTAATTTCCTTCAGGTACAATCGATACAGAACGCCAGGCCTTAAGTGCTGTGACGCTGTTGGTTTTCAAATTTAACGTGCTCTGCTTTTGTTGGGAACGCATTATGCATTGTTGTTTGTTTCACAAAACATCATAATATTACATACATAAATCACGCCTTTTCCCCTCAGGGGTAGGCAGTATAACGCTCACGTTTCATTAGGTACTCATACCTAGTCGCCTTAAAGGACACCCACGTTTATTTTTTTGAAAACTTTTTTCATCAATGTATAATTGTATAAATTGCCAGAATTTAAGCCGTATTTAATACACAAGTTTATCAATAAAATGAAGAAAGTGTAGATTAATTGTAATTTTAAGTAGATCTGTCGGATATATTGCTTTTGGTTTATAGTGCACATTTAGATTTATTTATAAAATTGTTTTAAAGGCGGACGAAATCAAAATAATTATTTATGTAACCCTTGTACAGGGAATAGCAACGAAAAGGACCGATTTAATTATAACCGAACTAGATTTTACCGCAATAATATACTTGAATCAACTTCATAACAACACAATCAATTTAAATTTTACCCATTTGTGGGACCCTTATGGTGATTGACCCGGAAACGGTGGTGACCCTGGTGTCTGTTGCTCTGTCCGGGCCAATGAACGGGTTCACCAATCCACACAGCTTATACGAGGTGAATTTAGGAAAGTAATAGTTTTAGCTTAAACTGGGTAGTGGTAGGTATGCCTTACAATATTACATACGAAACTAGTTGGATATTATTGGTTATCCTTGTTTTAACGTGGTTTAGTACCTGGGCGTTTTTCAAAAATTTTTGTGTTTGTTGATTTTTGTATTTTAAAATTTTTATTGTGATTTCTTATCTCTTTTGATAAAATACTCTCAAAACTAATTAAAAATAATAATAAAACTTCGGTATTATGAAAAACAACGGGATAATCCTAATTTTTATGAAAAAGTTCATAGGAAAATGTTCCGGTTCGTCACAAACTAAACATGTAATATATATTATTTAGCTTTATTTTAGTCTGAATTCGAAAAGAAATGTTTTTAATTATATTTATGAGTTCAAGATACGCCTGTAGAGCATAAAACAGTGACACTGTTTAGTTTACATAATCTTACCTGAGACTTAACAGTTTCTACAATGTAGGTGGGACATGGATATTTCAATTTTTTTTTGCTTTTTCTGTAATACCTACGTCAGTTTTTTTTCTGTAATAACTACGTCAGTTTCATACATTTGTTTTATTTAAGTTCGAATAGAGTGGCCACTTGGCTAGGGCCACAGGGCAGGAAGATGAATTACCTAGAAAGAGTCAATATTAAAATTTCTCACAAAAAAAATCTAATCGCCTTGGTAACTAAATTGTTAGTTTCATTTGTAACTATCACAGAAATCTAAATAAGACACCTAAATTTTAACTTCACCAGAGAAATTTCACGAGGAATTTAATCAGTCACGTTTTATTCCCTCCCAACCAAGATTGACAGAAATTATGCTAAGAAATGTTTACTGAATTCATGCTTGGAACTAGCAACAATAATAGAAGCATTGTCTGATCGAAATCCTCTTGTAATACCTTGGGTTTCGAGATAGTTTTGGTGAATTCTTCCTCTGAAAGTGATGTCGAGAAACTAATTAAATTTCCAATTCCAGAAGTCATTAGTTGCCACTGGGAATATAAAGTATTATGCTTAAGTAATTTATAGACAAATCTCTTCGTAGGTAATCTCCATTTAATTAGGCTAAATAAGTCCACGTTCGTTTTAAAGTCAGTAGTTTGCAAATATGGATTTTAAAATAATTACTTACCTACTGTCGCTCGAAGTAAGTTTACTAAAGTTTCGTTGCTTAGCATTTTTTATTAAATCACTAAAAAATAACAGAGTAGGTACCTAAGTAAGCCACGTAACAAACTGTGGTAGTTAGGTTTATCTTGATCTGAAGATAGAATATTGAAACGGACCGGTGAAGGTTCTCTTTCAGTCAGTCAGCCGAGAGACGTTCACTATTGAGTATAAGCCTCTCCCAAGAATCAACCTAATTTATACGGGCAAATATTTCAGGAAACACTTAAAATTTAATTATATTTTTTGTGTACCTACTACTCATTAAAAAGTGTTATATACCATTGTTTGTTGTCGTTTTGACCATCATCAATTATTTTGTTGTTGTTGTCTATCTTGACCATCAATCTTAATAATTACTGTTGAATTAGTTTTAGTTGGGTTTGCCAATTAAGGTATCGATATAGGGATTTAGCTGGTATACCCCTCGCTCCCATCTCTACAGCATACCAATTAACAATGGAACCATGTACGCGATTTACCTACTTGCCCTGTAATGGCAATAAGCTACATTGCATGGAACCAAACCTACTTGACCAAATGTAGGTGTGGGTGTTAATAAACACCTGCCTACCCCGTCGAGGATATTTTATAACATTTATACATATTTATACAAGGTGTAACAGAGAGGTGTAGTCATATTTAAAGGGGTTATTCAGGCCATCAAACTGAACAACTTTCGTTATGGGACAAAAATCAAAATCTCAGATAAAATAAACACTCCCCCATACAAACTGATGTTAGCTGGTTTTCGGTTTAGTATGGGGAAGTGATTTTTTTTACTGAGATTTCGACTTTGGTCCCTAAGCGAAAGTTGTTCAGCTTGATGGCCTGAATAACCCCTTTAAATATGACTACACCTCTCTGTTACACTCAGTATATTATGTCTATTGATATAATTGTATAAATTTTATAAAATACCAGCTAATAAAAAAAATGAACATTTTGACTAGTCGAGTGGGTATTATGCAGAATTTTTCTTTCTAATTGTCAGAACTCTAATTTTAATACTACGATTGAATAACAACCATTTATTATATTTTTTGTTTGAACAATACCGAATACAGCTAAAGTGTTGCCTCTTACCGAAGCGTATAAAGCCTATCGACTTCATAAAAATCTAAAAAAACGCTTTCGCAGCTCACATGTTCTCTTAATGGCTGTAACCTAGCCTAGGAACATTGAGTGAGTCGTAAACCTTTATGGTAAACTCGAAGATATAACAAAGCCTAGAGCTATATTTCTTTCAGCAAAAGTTTATTTGTTATAGTCTCTATTCTTAGGGATGCAAGAAATGTCCACTAAGATTTAATTAGTAATCAATATTGCAGATCTCACGGAGTCCGTTTGGTAGGTTTAGTCCGTTTGGTAAATGAAGACATGTAGGTATAGTTCGCGACAGCTCAAAATTAATCCTGTAGGTATATGTACCTATTTAATTACAACTACCACTTGCCAAATCATCGCCTACCATGTTTTTGAGCAAAAAACCATAATTGATAATGATTGAGTGGTATACACTTACCGAAACGGCCATCCATTTTGTCGGGCTTGTAACATTCCCTTTGATTATTCCGAGAAAAATGTCAAACGTAATTTAAAGGCATTTGCAAATGAAGCAAACAATTAAGCTGGAAGCAAAATAAAAGAAATTTCAAAAACTGAATTGGACATCGTCAGCAAATTATTCTCCGACAGGAAATATTTGCATTGCAAATAAGAAATGCCCTCATAATTCGAGATAAGGTTGAATCGTAAAAATGTTGTAAAACACGACACTGGGGATATTTTTGGGTCAATTCCGTCTGAGACGCTAAACGTTGAAGCTGGGCGAGACGAAAGGTGAGATCATATCTCTGCCACGTATGCCTTGTGCATATTATAGAATGACTTGGCTCGTGCAGATTACGTAGGTAGGCTGAGAAGAAATAGGGTATAACTTTCAGAGCTTTGGATGTTGCTATCTCAGCCTAATGAATTTGGAGATTAGGACATATTTCACATTAGTGCCGAAAATACAAAACTTTTGCCTTGCGTATCGGCAAATAGTTAATTCACAAGAGCACCCGTCTTAGACCGTATGCCTGATTGGGAATATATCAGTTCCTGAGGAAGGGCCGTTTTTGATTTTCTGAAGTAGAAAAACTTAAGTAGGAGGTTTTTATTTTACATAAACATCACTGTGTCCGTAGCCAGCGGGAAAAAGCGTTGGAAATTCTGGATGTCTAGATAATCTAGATTCATCAACAACCACAATACAGCCTTAATTAAAAGGTAGTAACGTACGCCTGTTTTCTACGGTTATGTCGGCAAATTAATGTCAGATGTATGTATGTTATGTCGGATGTATATCTCATGGGGGTGAGTCTATTCACATAAAAGCATTGAGTGGTGTTACAGGAAAAAGAACGCTAGCGCCCATTATTATTCTTGTGTCCCTTAATTACCCTGTAAGACACCCGCGGAAACGAAAGGGGTGGTGACGATTTTATTCTGCTCTGCCGTCACCCGTCACCGCTCGGCTTAACAAGAACCCATTGCGGAGAACAAACATACATTTTCCAATTTTGTCACTGAGCCACCCCTCTTTCCCCTAAAACCTAATTAACATTTTAATCTGTCCATAAAACATTTTGCCTGAAAAAGAATGCGAAGCGCCATTGTGAAATGATGTATGAGGACGTTTTCAAAAAAAGAGCATTCCAAATGTTTGTCTGGAGTAAGCCGATTGATTTATTGGCCAGTCAATCATTGTCCTCAGTCGGTGAGCCTACGTGAAAGCCATTTACCTAAAAGCACGGCGAGAGAGTCGCGAGTAATGTTGTCGGACCCATAATTCCCATGACAAATGTGAGAAATGTAATAAACATTATGGTATCAAATTCAATTGCTATAATATAAATGTAAACTTGAAATACACTCATTCAATTCAACCGCCACTGCCTTTTAGATGACTAATGCTAAGTTCTTATGATATTGTAATTGTTGCACAAACTGCTTGATTAATGACCACAAAGGGGAAAGTGGCCGAAAGCGGGCATGCTGCCACTGTCGTGTATGAAATCATTTTAAAAACCAATATATTCCTGTTAAGTATTAATCTTACTGGCCGTGTGGTGACGGCAGTGCAGAATACAATTATTATATATACAATTATTCACCACCCCAATCTCTACCGCAGGTGTCGTACAAGGCGACTAAGGGCTAATACAGCAATTAATAGTGGGCAGCAGCGTTCCTCTTATGCCACCTAGTGTGATTTCCGTGCCCGATATATGGCAATAGACTCGCCACCTATTACATGAGACTGACTGAGATTATTGTAATTCTATACCAAGTGTAGCAAAAAAGTCACTGCCTCGTCTAACATTCGTGTGTGTGTGAAAATTGCTAATTGATTCTTGGTTAATAATGTTAAGCTCTGGATTTAGGCGCAGATTAAAGTTGAGGAACTCAGAAAGTCACAAAAAAAGCTCTGCGCAAAAACAATCTTTATCTCGGAGCGGTAACTGCAGAAACTCGATTTTTCCAGTCGGACTTCACAAAAACCTACGTAAGACTGTAATCCTTATCTCGGACCTTTTGGGCAGCGGTTAGCACCCCATCAATTGGGCGGCCCCCCTATAAATTGCTGTTCAGATAAAATAGCACTTTCAATCACACGCCTTTAACTTTTTGTGGGTTTTTTCGTTCGCCTTAAGGCTTGTACACAAAACTGCTAAAAGTATATAATAGTTAAAGTCTACGATCACTCACGACGCACCGCGAATTGATCGGCACTGCGCATTCCTGCGATTCTATTCTTCTTGGTTTCTTTTTTTGCCATACATATCTTCTTAGCAATAACTGAAGTGCGCACGCATCTCAAGAACTTACGAATTTATCCGCAACGCACATTCCTGTGATCCTATTTTTCTTTTTGATACATCTTCTAAGCAAAAACTGAAGTGCGCACTTCTCTTTACGATACATGTCACGACCTCGTATACATAAACGTTCAATACAGTTGACGGCCGTCGAAGGAATGGTCACCCGAATCGTGGAAGGGAGAGTGGGAGACGCCATGCCGCACGAAATTGCAACGCAGTAATTCGTGTCGCAGTTTTCCGCGTTGCGAATTCGCAGTTTTGTGTACAAGCCCTTGCTCGTGAAAATAATTATCGAGGTTGACGCGTCGCGCCTTTCGACTCGGGCCTCCAGTGACTGTTTTCGGAGACGATTAATTTCCTGTTAGGAGAACATTGATTAAGTAGATATTTTCCTACGTTTCCAACTTAATGGGCATTTCACTCATATCCTTATCACATTGGGACATTTTCCTATTTCGATTGTGGCCTGTGCCTACTGCCACAGAGCAGAATTCGATTGACACCACCCCCATCTATGGCGGGTGTCGGTAATGGGCAGCCCCATTCCTCTTGGTTTACGTGCCAGACAGATGGCAATAGGCTACCTATTACATGGGACCTAACCTAATTGGCGAAACGTGGGTGTTGATTCACCTCTTCCTAGCCCTTCGGGATAAATTGGGGTGATTTATGTTAGTAATTGGCATTGGCATACTTATTTTTCCAAGAAAAGCTGTTTTTATTAGCATATCTTTTATATTCATCAACAGATACCTTTAATAAAAATACATTACATAATAATCATCTTCCAAATATTGTTAACATAAATTATAAACAGCTACTAGGAACCTTGTTTTAAAATGGTGGTTCTTGAATTTCTGTACTCTTGAAAATTATTCTCATTCTTTGTATTGTGGAACCGTGTTTTTAGATGGATTATAATTTAGTCCTCCCTTTCAACAGCATCATTCCACTGATTGTGCCACTTAGAAATGATTCTCCCTATCTTTCGTCCATTGCGAATTCTATTCCTTTTTTACGGAGAAAAATCCTTGCTCAATTTTATAATTTCGAGCCCGAGATCAACTCACCTTGAAAGCATTACAATGGGAATGATATAAACAGCTTTCCAATTTTTGTCCTTGAGAAATGTCTCACTCAATACCAAAGGATTGTTAAGAAAGAACCCATGATGTTAATTGTTTCAGCTAAACTTTAATACAGCTATAGACAGATTTAGTTTTTATTGTCATCTTATCATCATTATTTTCACAAGATAAGTTTCAGATTATGAATTTCTATCGTACAGTGTATAATTTTGATGTCATACCCAAAAAGGGGTGGTATCAGACGGGTCCGCTGTAAAGCGATTGATATGGATTGGAGTGTTATGGTCCCAATCACTCTCTCCATTCATCGGGTCTCACGACATGGTCATTTCCCTGAATTTTCTGTACATTCATTCGTCACTAGTACCTTTTAGTTGTGATGGATGGTATGTCGCAATGTTGCTAAATGGAGCACCAAGACAGCTGCTCCCCACCCGTTGCTATGTTTCATATTAAGTCACGATACCCAAAATATATTTTACTAACAAATGGACGTATCTCAGTAAAACGGATAGTCAATACTATGCCACATTTAACATTTTCACATTAAGATTCATGTTTCTTAAAAACACTGATAAACTTAACTGTATTTTGATATTCTAAGAAAATATTTCATTTCTAATTCTGAACAATTGCAATATGCAAATAAAGGCCTCAATTGCCACTATGGTACACTTCACTTCACTTATCTTGACGGTTGGGTTAATTCTGCTGATCTACGATGATATAATAAATAAAAATGTTTATATAGTGCTAAATAATCGATTTCTTTCATAAATTAAGTGCGACTAATATTAGGCAAGTTGAATACCTTCCAAGTTACAAGGCTCACAGGACCCACAAAGTTTGTTGAGGATCTAAATTTTACGTGAGTGAATTATGAGGGTGAACTTGACCTCAGGAATGGGAGGAAACTTTTTTTTAATACAAAGACGTAATAACCTTTATTGAAGCATGTGAACTTTTTTAATAAGACCTCTTTCAACTCTGCGACGAATTGGGATCGAGATATTTCTGATATAGGATTATATGGTTCCATTTTTTTATTTTCTTTGTGCGGGTTTATTTTTTAATGGAATAATAATCGGTAAAGAAATTGGAATAATGCTTTATTTCGGTTTTGGGAGTTGTTTATGTTGTTCTCTTTTGCTTAGATTTCTTTTGTACATATAAGAAGACGTATTTAAGCAGTAATGATACAATCCGAAATAAATAGTTTTGGATTTTCTGCTACTAATAAAATATTTGTCTAATTATGACTTATCTAATTTAGTCCGTCAATCTATAACACAAGTTATTAAGCTTTTTATTTTGGGCTGATGATGATAATTAGTGTGAGTGTAAGAAATATTTATATATTATTATTTATTTCTTAGTTTCTCAAGATCTTGACATAAATGAATATTCTTAAAACTATTCAATCAATTTTCCACTCGATCACACTAATACTTAGGTCTATTCGAAACTGTATCTTAAAATGAGAGTCAATCTTTAGACCGGTAGACATAACTCACTTTCCAATGCTGACACGAGCGTCTTTTAATGCCTGACAAGGCCTGAAGGCAGGTCGTCGGTTGAATACCAAAGAGACGAGAGAGATTCCAGTGAATTCTCGAAATTTACGACGCGTTGAGGTGTTAGGTGTCTGCCTCATTGGCGCCTCGTGATAAGCAAGTATTACATTTTAATATTCAACCTATTAATGGTGACCCTTTTCAGATAAAGTGAACGTGTTTGGAACTTTTAAAAACAATTCAGCGTCCTTGCCCCTTGTTAATAGGGTTTAAAGTATAAATCGTTTTTCCAATAAATTATTATGACGTTTTAAACGAGGTACTTAGCCCAGATTCTTTCATCTGTTGTCCCCACTATGTCTTCTTCTGTCACTTGCCAGCGCATTAATATCACCATTTTGTCGACACAGGTGTTCCATATAGTGACGTAATGATGACTTCTGACGATTCAGCGTGAAAACCAATCTAAGAGATAACATGGTAACGAGACATGAAGATACTATTATGATTATAAATTATATCAACTTAAGCACTTCACTTAATTACAGATACAAAACCCATCACAAAAGTATCAATAAATACGATTAATGGAGTATAAATCCAACGCAATCTGGCTAACAAACTCAAAGTCCGCGATAAAAATTACCGTGAAGCGGAACGCGGAGAGTAATAAAACTGAAGTAATTATGAGATACCGAGTTGGTAATAATAAATATGACGATCGATCACTGACAAAATAATGACATGACATTTTGTTTTATTTGGGTCGAATAATGGCCCGCCCGCGGCTGCCGCTTATCAAATGGTAGGAAGTTTTTATCAGTGAGGGGCAGGTAACGAATCGGGTCATTTAGGGTTAAACAGCAAATGCTGACAATGACAGATTTTATAAATAAGTCCGCATGGAAATCCGCCGTATTGTTTCGCCTAAATAATGGATATTCAGGTAGCACGTGGCGCTGGATGTTTTTTTTAATCAAAAATGAATAGGCCTAAGAATTTCTGAAATTTGAAAGTGGCGCCAATGATCGAACAATTGACGACAGAGCGACAGGTTAACGCCACTGGCATGGTGATGAAAAGGGATTATGTTAAGAGAGTATGTAGTATTTTAATAATGAAATAATTCATTAATAATGAAATAAATCAGTGTACAGATGCTACTGTTTTCTTGGGAATCACCCTCGATTCCAATCTGCAGTGGTATCCACATATTTCAGCGCTCTCAGAGAGGCTTAGCTCAGCAGCATACGCTGTTAAAAAAATAAGACTATTGACAAATGTCGAGACGGCAAGGCTAGTGTACTTTAGTTATTTCCATAGTGTTATGTCATATGGCATGTTGTTATGGGGCTCAGCGTCCGATATTAATGATATATTTGTAATACAGAAAAGGGCAATACGTGCCATATACACACTTAAACAAAGGGACTCGTTAAGAGAATTATTTAAGGAAATAAATATTTTAACTGTAGCTGGTCAGTATATTTATGATAATATTCTATATGCTTATAAAAATTCTAATCAATTTGTTAAAGTTGGTGATACCCATAAATATAGTACCAGGCATAAAAATAGACTAGCCTTTCCTCAATTTCGTCTGCATAAAACTGGTCGTTCTTTCTTGGGGAAATGTATACAAATATGCAACAAAATACCACGATCTTTAACGGAACTCCCTTATCTTAAATTTAAAAGCCAAATTTAACAAAGACTAGTGAAAAAGAGATATTATACGGTTATAGACTACATAAACGATAAAGATGCGTGGATATAGATTTTGTATGGTAATGAGACCAACTGACATGTATATTTCTGTATTAGTTTTAATTATTTTTAACCAAGTAAATTAAGCTATGCTAACTATTAGTAATAATTATATATATATTTTTATACTCAATGAAAGATGTCCATAAACATTCAAATTAAATATATTTTACAAATATGATAACTAATATGATAAGATAGAATATAATAGGATATGTAATATATTAAAACATTTTATGACATCTTTCATTAACTCATAACTTCATGTAAAGGGAGGAACAAACTTGCTCAGTTTCTTGCCCGTTCTTCTCAGAACAAGGCCTCCTGGTAGTTTACGAACGGATGGTGTAGCTTAGAACGTTAAATATTGGAAACTGTTTTCCTTTTCGTTTCCAGTGTTTAACGTTATTTCTTTGACGACTCATGAGTGTATGTAATCATACCTTATATGAATAAACCATATTTTCATTTCATTTTCATTTCATATGTTAAGTACGAGAATTGATGAATCTAGAATGAGCGGAAGACCGTATTAGCGATGAATAAATTGAGTGAAAGATGATACAGCCTAGCCAACTGAAAGTGCCCTCCGAACTTGAGCTATTATAAAGGGTCCATCTGTAGAGACACTGCTTAGTTTACGTGACCGAAGGCTAACGCGATAACCACTGTGCATCGAGCTCCTCTTACTTGCCTTGATAAGCCTTGAGAATTCGCAGCACACTCTCCGGGGGTATCAAAAAACCCTCCGAGGGTTTACGAGTGCTCTCAAAGAGTACTCAAGTAGCCACTTGTGGTCTGATCCAACACTAACAGACTGACGTGAGCCCGGAGAGATATGATTTTGGATTATAACATTTCCATCGGTTTTTTAATACATTAAGTTGACAGTCAACTATTGAATAAACCTAAAATTAAAAACCTTAAAAATACAATGTAATTTGGGATTTGTACTTGCAAATTTAATCTACTGAATATATCCGTTAACACCCTGCGCCCCTAGCCAAGTGTCAATCTATTCGTAGCAAATAGCTATTAAGAAATCGTGATTTTCAAAATCTGTAGCCATAATAATTATGTTTACAGAATTATTGTGTTCCGACAATTTGTGATAAGATAACCAGCCCCTCTGTGGTTGAGGGTTCCAGGTAAAGCTTAATTCTTAACTTCGGTGATATTAATCAAAAGGGAGAGGATGGCTTGATAATGGCTGCATAATGTGAATGGAAGAGGATACATAATCCTAGACCCTAGATAAACTACGAATAGGACAGGAAGAAGAAGAAGAGGTACCTAGGTATGTGAAGGAAATTTGAGGAGAGTTTGGGGTGAGAAACATGATGTACCAGGAAGTTTATCTATTACTGAAGGTGCCGTATACGGATATTACCATGCATTAGGTAAATGATATTATGCACTAAAGCGTTTGCAAACTACTAATAATTACAAAGACATGGTTCGACGCGGTGCCTGATAATCAGTTCTGCAGAATTTGCTCGACGCAAACAGAAGTTCCCATGCAAAACTTTGTTCGGTTTAGTATATTAAAGCGTAAACACATCACTAAATGAATTATTATCGAAAATTTATTAAACAACATGTAACAGAAATAACGCACACACCCGAATACTACCCATGCTAAACTATGGTGATATCAAAAATACAAAATTATAAAATTAATTTTTAAATTTCCATACATTTTGCTTTACCCACCGTACCGACTGGCCGAACAATTAGTAGGGGGTAAGGAAAAATTTACAATTTCGATTTTTTAACATCATAGTATTAATTATATGGCTATGCTGTTCGCATGGGTAGTAAGTAAGTATTCAGGGTCTACGTTATTTGTGTTACATGCTGTATTTTGTATACACATATATTCATATAGTCACGTAGTTACTAGAGTCAAACCACGGGATGTGACTACATGTATGTAGTCATGTATCCCGTGGTTAACTAATGAGTATTAATTAATAATATTAATGTAAAAAAATCATTTATTCTCCATCACAATCAAATATGCACAACTTATAATAAATCTTTAAAAGATTGCTTAATTATATAACTTGATGTGTGTAGGACTGGTGCCTAAAATAGGTAAATGTACCTGTGCTATAGGTCACCAGGTCCTCCCCACGGTTAGGATCATTTGGTAGAAGTCCAAACTTCAGTGTAAAATTTCAAATGTAAAAAAATGTATGTATGTAAGTAAAAAAATATTTTGAGCATCCGATCCGGGAAGATGCCAATACCACTCAGTCAACCAAGAAGTTACGTCTTGGTCCTCGGGTTTCGGAGGACGCGGGTTCGATTCCCGCATCAACACTATAATTTTTTGAACATTGTATTACCAATTTTACTACGCAAGAACGGGCTTGATGACCACTGCCTACCCGTGGTCTATGTAAGTATGTATGTGTTATATATCACAAAAATTATTTTTACCCGTTTGAGATTGAAACCAAATAACATTTCATTTCCAGGAAAAGTAGCACATAATATCAAGCTGTCGTTAATGTATAAACGACCGTGCTTAGTACGCAATGTCTATCACATTCGCACCTAAACCATTACGTGAAACAAAAAAGCAATAAGCGTCAGAATCATAGGAGCCTAAAATTGCTGTGACGTTGATCCCTATGTACCTAAAATTACTAACGCGAGAGAACACAAATAGAACCGACACAAAATACCCGAACATAACCGGCAATCGTAATAAAAGCGTATTCTAAACACTTAGCGGAGAAAAGGCGTAAGTCTTTCCCACGTAAAAAGGGCACGGGTTCGGCCGAGATTTTGATTTGACGTTTTGTTCTAAGCCCCCAGTTCAATATAGACCCTGTAATGCTGCAAATAGGCCAGGTTTTCCCCTGGTACAAAGCGGGAGAGTTATTTTCAATGTAACGCATTTTCTTGCAATCTCAGATCAGAACGGCAGGGAAATCCAATGGGTAAAGTGGAAAAATGCGGATTTTATGGCTGAGGTTAAGAGCGGGGGTGAGTCTTGCTTGTCGCTTTTTCACGTGGAGACTTCTGGTGTTTTATTGGAGGGCATTAACGGCCGATTGCCGGGAATGGCTGCTCCCCGAGACAGTTAAGATTGCGTCTCACGTTTAATCTTGCGGAATCGCGAATGGCGACGCTCATTTCTGAGCCTGAAATTTAGATTATTTAACGAGTTCACAGTATCAAAGGTGTCTTTTAGGCACGCGTCCGGGCTACGTATTGTGGCGAAGTTCTCCTTAGACCTTGGCCTGTAAATCGAGTTGAAAAAGTCGAAAATTGAGAATAACATACACTGCTGTTGGGGCATCATCACCAGTCTTATAAAAACCCCACTGCTGGGGCACAGGACTTTCATATGGATGGAATGGGCTATAACTCACCGCGCTGGCCGAGTGCAAATGGGCAGATGCAGATGTAGCCGAGACCAACGGCTTGACGCGTCTTCCGAAGCACGGAGGAATTCGAGATAAATATTTTTGGTACCTATCCAAATGGTCAAATATTGACAATATGACTTACTGCCGCACTCAGAGACGTCAAATAACGTTATTGAGTACTTAACGTCAAATAATGACAATTCAAAACTAGTCGCTATTCTTGCCCTATGGTCTAAATTTGAAAGAAAATTTTTGACATTAAATACTCATTAAAGTTAATTGATGTCTCTGAGTGCGGCAGTTAGAGTATAGGACAGTATAATGGGCAGCAGCGTTCCTCTTATACCAGCCAGCACTATACTGCGACCCGTTGGCTGGCAACAGGCTCGCCCCCTATTACATGGGACCTAACATAACTGTATTCTGTCACGCTTATCCAAAATCTGGTAGTAAAATGCCAATCACCGCACGCAGCCCCGTGAACAGACTACAGCGAGCAAATAAAACTGAGTATCAACTTTCTGGCCAAAAAGAGCAGCAGAATGGAAGCCGCCGGCGAAAAGCCGAACTGAATAAAACAAAAAATAGACACTTTTTGATTTGTCTACTCGCGGAACAAGCGACGTATACGAGCGCGCCCTCCGGCGGAATATTAATGAATTGGTTACGAGAGGCTTGCAAATTAAAAAACGGGCCTAGAACGTGTTGGACACGCACTTGCTGAGGGGTTCTGTAGGGAATCCAATTGGATCGTCCCTCATCATCATTATTTCAATCGGCTCCGTAGTCTAGTGCCCCACTGGAATTAAGATCAAATTTTTGGTTTGGTTAGTGGTAGAAGTTTCTTCAAGTCCGCCTGGCTAGCTAGCACCGTTTTATCAAAATCTGTCGGCATAATTATAATTTTAACAACATTATTGTGTTCCGCCAATTTGCGATAAGATAGCTCCTCGGTGGTTGAGGGTTCCAAGTGAAGGTTGATACCATCTTCGGCCCTTGTTGTAATTTACCATCAGGTGAGATAAAGGCCAAGCAACCGTCTCCCGTATATTTATTTTTCAAAACAAATCACCACATTTTACTATCCCCACGGCACAGGCCTTCTCTATGGATGGATGGATGAATATAGGAAGAATGGGCACCAATCCACCACACTGGCCCAGGACGGATTGGTTAGTATTAAAGACTGCAGATGCAGCCGGGAAAAACGGTTTAACGCGCTTTCCGAAGCGTGATATAAATATAAATATACTTAACACCTTCCGAGTAGATACATAAAAATATGATCGGCACTTTGCTATGTGAATCACAATACGGCCGCCAACTACCGTTTCGCACTACGGTCCCCTTCAAGAGGAAATCAAAAACTGGAGATACATGAGATACACGGTTTTCGATATCGGACCGCCTACCCGACATGCATATTCATTATGGATTTCCTAAAAGTGGGACACATCGCTGCTGTATTCCTAATATGCGGGTGACTATTGTGTCAATTATTATATGTTAACGGTAAATTAGGCGACACTATTCAATAGTCCATTCTTTCATGCTGGTTTGGAAGCGAAAAATACCCTAGAATGTGCCATCTCGCCTCACTTGTGTAAGTTCGACTAGGGGCGATTGTTCAATGAATGCCAATAAGTATCTTGGGGCAACCGAATGGTGGAGAGCTATTCGGTTGCCCCAAGATACTTACGACGACGAACCACCGACAACAGCTACACCTAAGTCAAAATCTTGACCAGCATAAATGGAAATGCTGTGATCCAAATCACTTTTTCCTTTAATGGGTCGCTCGGCATGGTGCTTTCCATAACTTTTCTATACATCCATTGATGACAAACACCATTGCTGTGTGCTGGATGGTATGAATTAAAAAGGAGCAGATTGTTCAATCACTTTTGACGACTGATGGGAATGAAAGAGGAAACATACTACCCAGTTAATCTATGAACAGGAAGATTTAACAACCACGTTTCGCTAATGATGTTAGGTCCCATGTATTAGAGGGCGAGCCTTTTGCCTGTGTTTTGTCTTAGTCGTCTTGTACGACATGCACGGGAGACCATCTCTCCCGTGCGTGAGTTTTGTATTCTGCTATGCCATCACATAATTTAATGGCATTACATGATTTAATTATCTCTTCAATATTTGATTAGAGTCCCTTAAAGGAATATCCTAACAAACAAGTTTGATGAGAAACACACTACCTACTAGATATATAAAAATAGTCTAGTTATTAATCCGAATTCAAATTAGACTAGAAATAAGTTGCGTGTTTGGTTGTCTTCTCTGAAGTTCTTCCTAAATTGGCACTGCACAATATTTCTAATAGTATGCTAGTAGAAGCATCAGTTCTATCGTCTACGCTCTTTTCTTGCTTTCTGTCGTTGTTTAAAACGGCTTCTTGAACATATTTCTGGGCCATCTTTTAATCAGGAAGCATTAAAATTCATAATAACATTGCATTAAGCCCTACGGTACCACTAAATAACGCGGGAAGGTTCGGTAACGTTTATTGGATAGATAAATTCTGTGCGAATAGCTCTTTGTGTTTTACTTAAAGCTTCATGCAAATTGTTCGCCTTCTGTAATGTGCTGCGGCTTTAATTTAAGTCTAGATTTAGCTCTGAATTATTGGATTTTTATATGAATTGGCTTCATTTATGTTTACGTTATCTTTCAAAAGTCTTTAATTGTAGCAAAGTTCACTACCTACAAACAAAAGTTACCACCTAAGCCCCAAGGTCATAATTTTAGAAAGGTGTTTACTGTCTAAGGTTATTGGGATTGCGTGCATTTGTAAGTATAGATTGTTCAATGTATAACAGTTTAGCGTTTTTAGAAGTATAGTGATTAAGGATTGTAATATTTGATATTAAGTCATTATTGTCTTTCTACTATGCTCTCAGGTTATTTGGGGTAAGCGCAGTAGGTATTTTAATACTCTTCTTTAATTATACTTAGGTTTTCGAGCTATTCTCTTGTATTTTATTGAATCCATTACACTGGAAAGTTGCTTGTGATGAATGAATGTATACAAAATAGAGGCTGATTAATGGAAAGAGTGATTGGGATGACAACATTCTAATCAATACTGCTCAAGGATTTGGCTTAGCTTTCAGAAGCGGTAGCCTGTCTAACACCAACCCTGTTTGGGTATGTTAATGTTGATGCTGTAACTACAACTTTTTGGGTGTCCATAAGTGCTTATTTAATTTTGCCTAAACCGGTGATCTCACTTAGTAGACATTTTCGACACCTTTGGTATAGTTGGGGCTGACACTACAAGGCAAGGATAAAAAACGGTGTACGGTATATGAGTGATTTTCATCATGACACCGAAATGGGTATTGCAAACGGGAATACTCAAATCTCATTTCAGTGCCTATTACAGTTGCTTCTTTGCCCTAAAGAAACAATGGAAAGTAAAAAGTTGATAAAAGTGTATAGAGGTCAAAAATAATGCAATAAAACTATTATTTTAAAAGGATCTAGAAGGATCAAATCGATTGACGTATTAATAATGTTTATTTTATTACGTTCTCAAATGTATTTTTATTTTAACTGTACTCACACCCTAAAAGTAAATTTGTAACTATAGTCGCATTTCCTTCTTTAGCCTTATATGTGGAAACCTAAATTTTAATGTTGTAAAACTTACGGCAATTTTTTATATCTCATACAATAAAACGAAATAAATAAAACACAATAATTTCGAAGAATTAAGGCTACTCCGGTTAAACCGCAAAGCCAGAGCTTCAATTCTCCATTAAAAAGACATTCCTGGAATCCCAAAAACCAAAACCATTCCAATTAACAATCAGCGAGATAACGAATAAACAAAGCGAAATAAAATTCCGTAACTTCTTAGATTACTGGCAAGTCGACACGAAGGGAACAGTGAAGGGAGAGAAAAGTATTTTTTTTTAATTAGATTCCCTGTTGAGTTGTATTCTATTTATATTTTATTTGCCCTCTCACCTTCGCGAGATTACTTTTTAACGGCCAATAATGAGAAAAGTTTTAAGTGGATCCCGCCGAATACAATAGTTATAACGTCCCAGAGATTCCCTCTCGGCGAAACAAGAGCGTGCAAAAAAGTCTATCATGGTCATCTTGGTGCCATGTTCCCAGGTTATCTGGGTTCCTCTTTCGTTCATGTTATATTAGCTTTCCAATCTCTTTTGTATAATGTCATCCATCACACCTCAAAGCTGATAGTGGTGTGGCCTCTAACATTTAGATGACCTTAGGCGCTTTTTGGTCTACAACGGCAATATCTCTAAGTCGACTTTTACGACACCCCTGGTGTGAATTGAGGTTGGCAAATTCTATGTTATTTTTTCGCTCCCAGACCAGCATAGAAGGAATCTACGTGTCAAGTAAATGCATTTGTCCGGCTTAGGGGAAACTTATCATGCGATCCATGAATAATGTTTTTATGACACGCACGATAAGTTTATAATTTGATTTAGAAAGGAAGGTATTGTATTTTACTTTAATCCTTTCTTTAAATAGAAGGGACTAAACTAAAATACAAATAGTTTTAGATATTACGATGTACCGGTATATAAGCATTACTATAATTAGACAAATCCTAATTTGGAAATGCTATCAAATTTAGTGATAGTACCTTCACATTACAAAATTATTAATATTGTTTTGTATAAATTTCGTGGTCCGATTAGAATCGGTTGGAGGAGTATCAAAACGGCAATGTGTCGCACAATTTGAACAAAAGCTTGAACCCGTAAGCTTGTCATTTCAATAACAAATCTTTTTATTACCTATTATTACTCCAATTTCTTGTGCTACCTAATATGTAAGCTGATTCTTAAAACGTCTTCACTGGGAGCACGTAATTCGAAGTGAACGCCCAAAGCTCCGTAAAGCATTACGACCCTTTGTAACATCAAAGTTATTTGATATGAGAAAATCAACATTCAATATTTAATTTCCATTTTATTAATTAGTGCAAAACAGACCGGGAACTGTGTGCAGAGAGAAAAGTTTTTTTCCATGGTTTTTGATGAAATTAAAAAGCCTTACTGAAGACGGAATGTGTAATTTTGACCAAATATCATTTAATATCTAAGAGTGTTCATCGCTTCTCTGCCTTTTGCCTAAGATCAAAGTATATTTAAGAGGGTTCTTTACGTTTTTATATCCTTGGCAAACAAAAAGTTTCCTAAACATACGCCATGCCTGAGATCCGTCTGTGTTATAATTATATACCATTATTAAGCTGTCCAAATCGCGATAGCAGTGACGGCAAAGCAGAATACAATTGTCACCACCCCCACTTCTTCCGTTGGCGTCGTAGAAGGCAACTAGGTTAAGACAGCGACAAGTAATAGGCAGTAGCGGTTTTCTTATGCCACCTAGCCATATACTGTGACTGACGTACCCGATAGAGGGTTATAAGTTCGCCACCTATTAACACCTTAAGGCAGAAAGGGTGTTTGCTGTATGTATTTATGTAAAAATAGAACCCAATCTGTTGGCTTGCAGATGTTTTCTCCGTTTATTTTATTCCTCTCTAAAATACACTGAGTCGCGTAAAGGGACCGTAGCCAAAAGCGTCCATCGAACAAACACCGGCGGCAGTGAATACGCAAAATGTTTTCCGTTGAAAATAGCCAAAAAGTTTAGGATTACAGCAAATCCGCTATATACTCCTGTAGCCTGTCACGTCAACGGGATTCGCAATTGGCACGAACTGAAATTGCTACATGCCATTAGTTTTTGTTTAATTGGTCTAAGGGATGTCCCTTGTGGTACACCTTAATAACCTTTTATACCTTAAAAAGCTAATAGAATAACACAGATTAATGACAATACAGTAAAAGTCTGAAATGCGATGTACAGGACTGAAGTTATGATGCCAATAACCATAATATTTAGTAATTTGATTCTAGATTTTTATAGGACCTTTACTGCTGCAGCAGTACAACACAGGTCCTATTTCTACGGTGTACATACATAGCTTTGTGTACGTAGCTTTGTGTATGCTGGCTTTGAGGTTTAGGAATAGAAGCAGGCTCGATGTTTAATTTGTGATATCCGCGACCTATAATATCTGGCAACGCTAAATGCCATTGTTAAAATTCTATGACTTTATCCTACGGTATGTGGATTGGCAAAATTTGCAATAATAATTCGGAGTTATGTATATCATACCCAGCCAGTTTTTTGATATTTGAAAGACTAGTGGCGAAAGTTATAACAGATATGGGTTAAAATATTTAATCTTATTTCCATCACCGGCGGACTGACGGGCTTCATAGGTGTTTGAAAGCCGCGTTCCGTTTTACGCAGCCAAAGAGGTGCGGCCTCCTATATACTGCAGTTAGTCCATCAAATGGGATAAATTTACAAATTGAAATTTCGTGCGTCTGTAACAGCACCTATGAGTAAGTAAATATCTTATTTTCTGTTTTATACTGTTGTATTAGTGTATCCCCGAAGGGGTAGGCAGAGGTGTGTTTTGCCAATTATGCTAGGTCCCATGTAAGCGGCGAACCTATTGCCATCTATCTTGGCACACGAGGAGCTCGCTAGCGCAGTGGCATAGCGCCACTGCGCTAGCGAGCTCGCTTGGCCTGCGGTTTCGTAAACTAAGCAATATCGCTAAGGTCGGTCATTGGATGGGTGACCAAAAATGTATTATATCGAGTTCCTCCGTGCTCCGGAAGGCTCGTTAAGCCGTTGGTCCCGGCTGCATCTGCAGTTGTTAATACTCACCAACCCGCACTGGGCCAGCGTGGTGGTTTATGGCCCGATCTCCCTATATTCTTCCATCCATAGGAAAGGCCCGTGCCCCGGCAGTGGAGACAATAAAGGGCTGGTGATGATGGTGTTGATTGGCACACAATTCGCAATATTGTATTGCTAGATGTTAGGACAGCAATGCTGCTGCCCATAACTCACCGTTGTCTTTACCTTTAGTCGCCTTGTACGACACCCCGGTAGAGATGGGGCGGTGACAATTTTATTGTATTTTGCTCCGGCATCACCACAATCATAATTTAATATAAAAAAGAAGAATGAAGTCTATCAAAAATATTCGATTTTAATTTTAACATTATATAAATGTTACAAAAATTAGTCTTGGGTGGCCGAGCGGTCAGGCACCTGCCCGGATAGCAGCGGACGCGGGTTCGATTCCCGCCTCAAGATCATAATTTTTCGAAATTCTTTTTCTAACCCCAAAATCTTTCTATCAAAAATACTCGTTATCAAAATGACTCGCGATTCCCGCCGAAAGCTTCCCTTATTCTCTTCCCGCTGGAGTTGCGTTACCGAGCGTGGTTCATACTGCGATAATCCGCGTAATATCTGATAATCTCCGGTGTAATGGGACTCGAGTCGAGACGAGCGGTGAATCTGTTGCAATTAACTATTATACTACAGCCTCCACTTAAGCTGCTAATTACGCGTGCTCTTCAAATTTTGTCAGGATTCTTGGTTGGAGGTTTGGTTCAACGTGTTTTTAATTAAGGGCCTTTGGGACCAGGTTTGGTGGTTGGGGGAGGCCTAACAGGGAGCTGAATTGATTGTTCCACCGTTAATTTGTATAAATATTAGATAATGTAATAATTAAATACATCGCATAAGATAGCATAAGAGGAACGAATGATGCTGCTCATTACTCATTTCCATCTTAACCCGCGGAAGAGTAGAGGTGGTGTAGTGGCACAAACTAACTGTTATAAGACTGTTATTTAAACTGTTTAACAAACCTAAACAACCGGAATATACTAACACCCAACACTAATGATCTGCATTAAGTCCAATAACCGCAGAAGCAAAATATCGGCAGATAGACACTCGTTAATTTATCATTTACGAAAAAAAAAACATTTCTTAAAGAAAAGCAACTAATGACTATTTCTAAATGAATACGCAATACGCAAAAGATAAAAAGCGAGCGCAGAATCACCCTCATTAACAATTCCCATTGTTTTCCCTTAAGATAAAAGAAAATAATTAATTTACTCGGCGTAGATATAAAAAAAACGAAGGATGATTCTCCTTGAGATCTATTTTTTTATGTTCATTAGCTTTAATTGGAGAGTTTCTCGGAACACGCTCTGATAGTTGAGTAGTTACAGATGGAAATTAATTATGATAAGGAGCATCTCCATTAAAAGGACAAAGGAAACGACACGAATATTCAGATGGCAAATTAATTGTCCTTTTCGCTTTGATGGGTATTGATGTTGTTGGTTCCAGATGACCTTAGAAATCTAAGCTAAGTGTCTGGCCTAAGTTTTGAATATGATTTAGACTTGCATTTTGAGGAACTCGAGATATTTTTGGTCACCGCAAAAATATCTCAAAGCAGTTTTAATTATCATTGCTTAGTTTACGCAGTCATAATCGCAACGCTAAAGCATAAAGCTATCGAGCTCCCTCTTACTCAAAACTAGTCTTAAATTTGATCAACTAGTTTGAGCCGGTTCGCAATGGACCGTGTGCGCTAATTTAGACTGTCAATCAATTATCGCCCCATTTGGTTAAGCGATCAAAACAGCGAACAAAGCGATTATGGATTCCACAATCCTGACCGGGCAGAGTCGTGTACAATCGTGCCGAACTGAAATGTTTACACTCTAGAATCTCGTTGAACTAGTTACTGGCCTAGGTACGTGCGATGTGGCGGTATATAACTGCTCTGTTATACAGTATACAGATGTATTGTCAAGGAGATGATCTTGCATTGTATAGTTATAGGTTATATTCATAGGGTAGGGATTGAAGGCTATCAATTAAAATTAAAATCAACATTAATATTGATCTAACTAAGAAACAACTTCATTGCACCCGTGGTCCTCCTTATTAAATTCGGAGTACAATTCATACTTTTCGATTATATCCTACGTATTTAGATTATCAGATAACCATTTACTACAAACATAATTATATAAATAAATCACGCCTATATCACCAAAGGAGTTGGCAGAGGTGAATTAACACACACATTTGCAAACTATTTAATTTTATCGGGCACGGAAACCACAGTACATTGCTGTGTGGCATAACCCCTGCCGTGGCAAGCTGTCAAAAAATTACCCATTTCTGTCTTTACCCTTTTAGGGGCTGTCTCCACGAGCGAGAGAATCGCGACGAGTCCGCCCTTCTATCGTCGGAGAATCTCCACGAACGAGCGATTATTCCGCCAGAGTATCGTCACAACTCGTGACGGAATTACAGCGTGTCCGCGGCGACTCGTAATTGAATCGCCGCATCTTCTTGACGACTATTTGTTGAAAGAGTTGCATTCGCTGCGAGAGCGCAACGTCCCGCGGCGAGCGCGCAGCGAACGCGTCACGAGTAGTCACGATACCGCGGCGATACGACGAGACGTTAGCGCGAACATTGCCATTCGTCGGATCGTCGCGATAAAATCGCCGTGTGGAGACGCACTCATAGAGAGTATATAGAACTACGTGGCCCGACGATAATGTCGCAGCCATTCTCTCACTCGTGAAGACAGCGCCTAAGTCGCTTTGTACGACACCCGCAGGAGCGATAGGGATGGTGACAATTGTATTCTGCTATGCGTACCACACGGCAATCATTTACTAGAAATTTGATAATACGTAACACAGATATCTAACAGTAATCCGACTCTATTTGTATTCGCTCATATAATTGATCGCCGTCTTGATTGTGTGTCCCAAACAAACATGAGGAATGAAAGAACCGAATGAAATTAATAATTAATTAAATAGCATCGACAAAAGAACAATATTAATGTGGATTTCAGCGAAACTGCAAGCAAATTAGTGGCCGAGCCACGAGAGGCCATAATGACTGCGTAATGAGAAATCGCTCGAGTTCTGGATTGTTCAACACCGTAGCCACATACCGATTATCATACGAGCAAATAACGAGGCAACGGATTAACCCGTAGAACGGTCAATTCAAACCCCAAAAAATGATAGCTTTTTTATCCTAGACAACCAAGCTTCATCTCACAAGATGATAAGTGATGAAAAGAGCCAAAGATGGCACCCAGCTTCACCTGAAATCCTTAACCACAGAGAGGCTGGTCTTATCGTATTGTCGGAAACCGCCTCCGTGGTCTAGTGGTTCGCTCACCGGAATGAAGATCCAGAGGTCCCGGGTTCGATCCCCAGATCGGTACAATTTGTGCTCGGATTGGTGCTCGGACTTCAAAGAAGTCCTACCACCAACGTGGTAGGACTTCTTTGAAGTCCGCCTGGCAAGCTACCACCGCGCCCTATCAACATCTGTCGCCATAATATTATATATTATGTAATGTTAACAACATTATTGTGTTCCGAAAATGTGTGATAAGATATCCAGCCCCTCTGTGGTTGAGGGTTCCACGTGAAGCTCGATTCCATCTTCAGCCCTTATCGTCACTTACCATCAGGTGAGATGAAGGACAAGAGCTACCCTGTCTAACATAAAAAAAGGTAGCCAAGCGGACAACAAAAAGTCCTCTATAAATTCAGCGTGATTGGGATCTCTTTTTAAGTTATATAAGCGTTAAAGATGAGAAAAAAACATATTGCGTCATCCCCAAATGAAATGGAATAAGGGCTAGAGACAAAGCTATTAAAGGATTTTAATTAATATTAATTAATAATTAATATTATTATGTGAGTAAACAGAAATTTCTAGAAACATCTGGAAATTAGTTAAGCGTACTTATTAATATCTTCCCGGGAGCCGTCCAAAACGCAAATTCCGATTTGTAACCGAGTACCTTTTTCATTTCGTTTTTGTGTTCAACTCGAAATTTTCCCATTAAATAGGGCTCATAATAGAAAAAGTTTTGTGACGATTTCAGCCAACGACTCGGCTGTCTGATTTATGAAAAATGTGCCTAAGGTAACGCGAAGCGGTTCCCCGGAGCTATTCCAATATTAGCCCCCAAATTTCACTTGGAAGGCTATTTTAATTGAAAATATTCATTTTTTCGGAAGCCTGCTTGGGCGTCGAACTTTTCAAAGCTATTTGAATTGACAAGTTGTTTCTGAGCAAACGAGATGTACTTAGGCTTTGAGACCAGCGCCTGTCACGTCACTTTCGGTCTCTTCCGTACCACCGCGTAGCCAGTTTGAGATTTTAATGAACATAGTTTGGTCACGTAGTAAGAAAGAATAACTGAAAGGAGAATGACAAAAAGGATTTAAATGGTGGAAGTGAATGAAGAAATCGCAAAAGGTAGTCCTATGGGCTAACACGTTCTACATTATGTTTTCGGTCCCAGGCCAGCATGGAAGACAACTAGAGAAGAGATCAAAAATTAATTTCCGTCTCTATCAATTAGTTCGACCTTAATTGTTGCAATGAACGTTACATCCCGATCCCAATTCACTGTACTGCAACGGTTCCGCTCTCGATAGCAAGGAAATTATAATCGAGGATGCACTAGAGACGGGAACAGGATAGTTGTTGAAGTACGTGTATACGGACATAACTAAAATAGTATGTTTCTATGAAACGGAGTCTTGGCCGCTTTATTCTTTGGTTTTTTTAGTTCAAGCTAAGCTATGTAGTGTTATTTGACATTTAGAATTTCAAAGTGGTTTTACACCACCTTATCAGTAGTAATCATGAAGACCTTTCAATTCGCGCCAACCACTCCCTAGACGTATTAAAATGTGTGACACATATTTTTAATAAGTAAATTTAATGAAGAATTGACATTTTGAAATGAAGATATAGCTAAAAAGGTCTTAGATTCCAATCCAAAAACACATATTAAAAAGTAAACAGTTTTCGGTATATAACATGTAACTGAATAAAGAAGTGATAAATGAAACGTTTTTGATAGCTGGGCGAACCAAATCTTCGGATATTTACATACATACATACATACATAAATCACGCCTATATCCCCTAAGGGGTAGGCAGAGGTGAACTAGCACCCGCGTTTCGCCAATTATGTTAGGTCCCATGTAATAGGTGGCAAGCCTATTACCATTTATCGGGCACAAAAGTCGCAGTACATTGCTAGGTGGTATAAGAAGAACGCTGCTGCCCATTCCTCATAATTGATTTATCCTTAGTCGCCTTGTACGACACCCACGGGAGAGATTTGGGGTGGTGACAATTGTATTCTACTCTGCCGTCACCACACGGCATATCTTCGGATATTTGGCTATGAATAATATGGCACATCACTACTCCGGGAGCCTCTTGTTTGTCTCAACATGTCGCAAGGAGCGCATTCAACTTGCAACCCAAATATCTTCTACTCATATTAATGTTTCTCTATGATATAATACTATGGTAATTAAAGCGTTAACAAGGTATTCGACTTTATAATATCATCCATAAATAGGTAGTCAGGAGTATGTGCCAGCCCCGACTCATACCAAGGGTGTCGTAAAAGTCGACTAATGGATATTACCTGATGTAGACCAATAAGCACTTTGGGGCTCTCGAATGGTGGAGGAAAAACCACCAACAATAGCATACCCAAAGACGCTTGGTATCAGGCAGGCGGCAGGCTGTAAAATCTCAGCCAGAACCTTGTAGAGTATGGATTGGAATGTTGTCATCCCAATTACTCTCTCCGGTCGTCGTCTCTCAACAAGAAAAGAGACGGAAGGGATGGTCCCTTCCGTCTCTTTTCTAGATTCATTCATCACTAGCACCTTCCCGATGTGATGGCTGATATGAATCAAAAGGGCGTGGATGGCTTGATGACGTCTGACCGATATGAATGGAAGAGGAAACATAACTGCGTCGACCCTTGATAAACTGGTAACAATAATAATGACAATAAGAAGAAGAAGAATCTAAATAAAATACTTAATTGTTAAGCACTTAACTCCCTCGTACTCAATATTGTTATTATTTGCAGTTTCGTTAGATTACAATAATTGTTGTAGACGTTTTTGACACACGGCAAATGTACTGCAGTAAAACATTTATCTTTACAAATAGGTGTCAACTAATACTCCTAACAGAATGAAAGCATATTCTGGTAGTAATGCGAACAAGATCATTAATACATTAGTTCGTAAATACGAAGCAGCGCCATTATCACTCTTAGAAAACATAAGAAAAATATACGTTAAAATGTAATACCTCCTTAGTGGAGTTCTGTAGCGATACAGATAATTCTGGACGCGAAAAGGCTCCTCCCGTGGGAGCGGACCTAAAATGCCGCTCGGCTCGTTTACAAGGCTATAACATAGCACCGAGACCGACCGAAGTTTTTGATATTAATGCAAAAATTTGTGAAAATTAATTTCGGTTGACATTAAAAGTTTCCCGACCTACGGTAAACATTGACATAATTTGGCGACATTTTTTTATTGTATTTTTCGTGTGTTGTATTTTGTAATGGCTCGATTTTAAGGGTCGGCCAGGGAAGGAAAGTTATGAAAAATTACTGTTATTATTTTTTTTTTGTAATAGGGTTTCGTGCTGGTGTGAACAATCATAGAACAACGATAGTATGTATTATCTAACTTGTTTTCATATTTATTGTTACAATTTGCTTGTGTGTATTTATTATCTTATCACGATTTTCCAACAATAGAAAATTAAATAATTCATAGCCAGATCTAAGGTGTATGACGTAGTAAAAGAAGCCCTCACTTAGCTTAACTTAACCTTTTATATATTAAAGTATTGTGTCGGACGAACTAAGAACAATTTGGAAGTCATGATTTAAATATTGATTTTAAACCTACTCTTTTTATATTTTTACATGCATCATGACTATTTTTTCTCACTCGCTCTTCTCTTACTGTAAATAAGGAATACATTTTATTGCTTGAGTTTTTACTTACTACAAAAATTTTGGCGTCCTTTATTAAAGTTCGACCGCCGGTGTTACATTTTATCGTCCCACACGAAATATTATATGTGACGTAGTTAGCGTGTACTGTAATTGAGAAGAACACGGAACTTGAGCGGGGAATACTAAAATGTATACACGTTTGACAGTTCGTGCATCTCTACTACTAGAGTCAGAAGGTTCATTGTGGCGTTGTCTTATCTATGTTTTCATTAGCAAGCGCAACTGCATCTCAATGTACTAAAGATGTTGGACGTCGGAATAATATGTACAGGGTTAATGTTGTTACGCTATCGGGTATTATTTCTAGTTCAGTTCGCAGCTTTTAAAATGTTGCAAATAAAATGAGTGAAAAAATTTTAAATTTCGAATAGTTATGCCCTGATGCGGGATGCAAATCTGCTTCCACAAATAATTAGGATGAAAAATTGTAAACTATTGTGTTATAATTATTTAAATTTAAATAAAAAAATCATATCTACGTATATAAAAAATTACTTATTATGTAGTAGGTTATTTTTTAAGTGGCTCCCATAAAAAGGGGCTGGAAAAATGTGCACTTTATTACAGAATTGGTCCCACAGTCACAGTTATATTTTGACAGTGAATGTGAGAGAGGCTGTTGTTAAAAACAAATCCACCAGGGGTCCTAGACAAACGGCCAATCTATTCGAACAAAAAGAATACTAATTTCAATTTTTGACAGCTTCTCTTGCATTTGACATGACGGTCGCCATGTCGCTTTATGTGTAATACGCCAGTTTCATACATTTGTATTCTATTACATTTGACATGAATGACGGTCGCTAATTTAATAAACAGATACGCCAGTTCCATACATTTGTATTCTATTACATTTGACAGGACAGTCGCCATGTTGCTTTTATGTGTGATATGCCAGTTACATACATTCGTTCGAATAGATTGGCCTTGTCTAGAAGGGCTGTGTAGTGCGGCCATTATAACCTTTCTCCGCAGATTAGCGGCTAGAGACTTCCTTCCAAAAACCAAATCGTTTTTAAATCCAAACAATAAGCTGTCGGCTTGCACAATACCATACTTATGAACTAAGCAAGAAATTCTAACCGCGGAGTCTAGTGGCAATAACATTGGCGTTTACGTGATTATTTTGGAAGCGTTCCAGGCTTAGCTCTACTGGTTAGTTGTTTCGCAGAAGTGCTTCTTAAAGCGCGCTTGTATTATGAATGGCGAGATCGTTTCAAGTTCGACTTTCCTTTTTAAATACAACAGTTTAACGGATTTACCCTGCGTTCTAATAAAGAATGCAGTAATTTGGAATATTTACGGGACGGGGCACGCGCGGGGCGCGACGTGCTAAGCATGTTCGGCGACGATATTTTTCCCGCCCCGTGAGTGCTACGTTCAAGTCCCGTCCGTGACTTCGTGACATAATTATGTCCTTCATGTACATTTTGTATGGAACGATATTTCTAAAACTCCCCTCCCCCCCCCCCAACTCTTTACGTATCCAGAGACCTTAAGTCGCCTTTTGCGATAAGAGAGAGGTAGAGGTCGCGACAAATTGTATTCTTCTTTGCAGCCACTATACGGTACAATTTAATTCACTCTATGTATAATCACAAATTTATGTTTATGGCTGAGAATAATCCTGTATTTAAGGCTAGGTAGAAAGTGCTCGCTCTGGTTAAGGTATGTGCCTAGTGCACACAATTATTCTGGAATAGTTCCAGGTTTAGGTAAATGAGACCGTTTTAGTCCGGCGGCTGAAATTGGCAAGACCTCGGTTAATTTCTTTGCCAAGGTATCTACATAATTAACTTTAATGACCATCCAGTGTACGAAGTATGTATCGTTAAAGGCAACAATAAAATAAAAATATGCTTTATTCAAAATTACTTGAAGAGGGTTTGTGTCATTCAAGCGGCTGGCAGTAAAAACTAAACAACATTAACATTTGTAATTAATAAAAATATTCTATTATTAATAACAAATGCTATGATGATAATGATGCTATTCTTATGACTTAGTTTATAATTAATTGATCAATTAAGATGGAGGAGTTAATAGCTTGTATAGGTTTGAGAAGTGGCTTTAATAGAAACTACTTATTAGACGGCTGCTTTTTGTACATTCATTTACGTACGTAGGAAACGGCCTAACTTGAATGTCATTAAACTACGTAGAGACTACTTGAATCCAAAAAGTCCTATCAAATAATGTTTTAAAATTCTAAATATCAGTGACATATCCCAATCGCTATTATTGCTTGTGTTGAGAATCGCAACCCCTTTCTAATTGGGACACGTCATCATTTACACCACGTCGTCAGTGGTTCCCTATTGGCTGCCTATCACGCCATCAACAGCAAGACCCCCAATGAGCAGCGAGTCTACTGATGCCGCTTGAGCCGCAATATTCTATTGTTTTTTCTACTCACATTTTGGAATTCGCAAATACAACACAATTTCTTACCGCATTATTGAGAATCTATTTTCAATAAATTATTCATGTGTAAATAACTAATCGCATTATTATTAGTCTACACAGCTTGTATCGTATATAATTGTAGATCTGAAGTCGCAATCACAACACCAACAAGACACCGAAGTTCTTTCATGTCATGTTTCATGGTTAATATAACATCCATGCGATATTATAAAATTGCCCAAACATTATCATTAGTTATTGTTTAATAAATGAAATAACTAAACATCCAGCGGTATTTGTATTATTCATGACTATCTCTCTCGAGGGATTTCCTAGTTAACGAAGCTCCCAGTCCATTACAAAGCTTCGTCTATATCATAGCAAATATGAGGAATATATTCTTTTCCAACCATCGTAGGAGGAATTTTTGCAATTAAAATATTCCGGTTTTTACTTACAAAGTAACAGAGGCATTCTTGAATGTTTAGCTGTTTTTATACATTTTAAACACAAGCTAAATAATAAAGGTAAAATAAATATATTTTTTACAAACACATATTATAATTCTATTAGGAGATTACACTTTTTATTCGTAGTGGCGATTCTATCTGACTACAACAAATATTTCTAACAAATTTAAATCGATTTTTCGAAATTTAAATTAATAAAGATTTACTTAGAATTTGTTACTGGAAAATCTATTTTTTTTTCCTTACGGGCGCTTTCGTAACCCTATCCTAGACATCGCACACTATGCTACGATCACCGTAGTGACTTCGTATTATTACAATTTGTTGTACCTACGTTAGTGCTACGAACCCTGCTATGTCGCTGCTATGAATCTGCTACGACCTACTTACATTCTACGACTAGTTTAACCATTCCCCTTCGGCTCCAAACGGGGACCTCAATGACCCTGTGGACAGTAATTCAGTCAAGGTGATCATTGGACGGGTGGCCAAAACTCCTCCGTGGTTGGAAAGTCACATTAGGCTCCATTCTTATTCTATACTATTCCACCAAATCTGCAAGCTAATTAGTGACCAAGCCGCAGGGCCATAATGACTGCGTAATGAGAGATCACGCCAATTCTGGATTGCTCAACACCGTTTCCACATATCGATTAGAAATACGGGCAAATAATGAAATAACAAACTGAATGACTCACAAATCTTCACGCCCTATATTCTTCTATCCAAATAAAAGGTCTGTCCTACAGCCGTGAGTACATAAAAGAACAATTATTAGTGATGATGCTAAAGAAGCTAAAGCTACGGGGGATACTTCTTACAGGCATACATAAATCACGCCTATATTCCTGAAGGGATAAGCAGAGGTGAATTAACACCCACGTATCGCTATGTTAAGTATAAGTAGTCAGAATAAGCGCGCATAACCATATTAAAAATATTAGGTTCCGCTAAAGGGTACTGCTAAGTGTAAGGTTACAGATCTGTCAAGGCAAGCTCTTGTTACCGTTAGTATAATCCAAAATGGAAGCTTTGTTGGATTAATTGAATTCTATAAACTGGCATGGCGCTGCCGCCGCTATTAAACTCTCAGGAACCTTGTCGCAGTGCACGCTAACGCAATTATTCTCCAGATTGGTCAATCAAATGCTGAACAACGGAAAGTGTAAAGGTACGAAATTCCGAGCTTATGGACAAAGTTTTGATTGACTTTGATTGTTAGCCCGTTTATGGAGGCGCAATAAAACACTCCAATTGCCTATACTTTGATAGTCTTGCCAAATGGCGTGTAAAAATTATGTTAATACCTCGAGAACGTTATTGGCATGGTGGTTCGAGCTATCTCTTTATTTTTGCATCAACATTCTGGAGGAAAAAAAGTAGATTTGAATGAAATTCTAATTAATATAATTATTGCACATGTGGACTAATTAGGAGAGATACAGCGAATAGGAGAAAAACATACTGCGCCGCCCCAAATCAAAATTGAAACAAACATCATAATTATTTAGTAATTTTCATGCAACTTAAGACAAACTATTACCTAAGTACAATTATTTTTACTAATGCAGGGGTAACTGAACCGGGCAAACCTAATTTTAAAAATATTAAATAATGTCTAGTAAATATTATTATTCAGATAATGGCTAGAGATTATAAATGTAAACCACTCACATCGCATCGCAGATTTTATTTTATAAGCTTTCTGGGTTGGTTCTGGGCTTATTCTGTACTTGTGTTAATAAAATAACTTATTAATAATTTTAAAATATGAGATAACTGCTGCCAGCGCCATCTATAGCGAAGAGTTTTCAGTTGCTTAGACTAGTTTTTTTAACAATAAAATATAACCTGACACAAAAGCGTTTCTCCAAATAAAACACTTTCAAGGTCTCGAGGGAAAACTTGTGGTATAAAGGAAGCTGTATCAAAAGGCGGTTATGAAGGAGCCACCAGTTGGAAGTTGGTCCATTTGTTTTTATTCCTCTTTAATAAACCTGAGTTAATTCAACGAGATTCCAGTTTCACCACTTGACTATATTACGTCATAATTTCATCTGACTTAAGTTTTTCATGCCAGACAGGAAATCTCTTCGCTTTCATCTCACCTGATGGTAAGTGACAATAAGGGCCGAAAATGGAATCCACACTTTAATAAGATGGTGATAGATTAATAGTTAGCCAGGCGAACTTAAGAAAAGTCCTACCACCAACCAAACCGAGCACAAATTTTCCAGTGGATGAATCACTAGACCACGGAGACGATTAAAACTGAAATGGTTAAAATAATTAAGATAGATACCTGGGTGTTTACATACATACATAAATCACGCCTATATCCCCGAAGGGGTAGGCAGAGGTGAACTAGCACCCACGTTTCGCCAAATATGTCAGGTCCCATGTAATAGGTGGCGAGCCTATTGCCATTTATCGGGCACAAAAGTCGCATTACATTGCTGGGTGGTATAAGAGGAACGCTGCTGCCCATTCCTCATCAATGATTTATCCTTAGTCGACTTGTACGATACCCACGGGAGAGTTTTGGGGTGGTGACTATTGTATTCTACTCTGCCGTCACCACACGGCACCTGGGTGTATAATTGGTGAATATGGTTTTTGTATCACAGACATAAATGTGACTGCTGATTCGTTTATCCAATTGAATAGGGGACGAGCCTATTGCCGTCTAACGGTCACGTAAATAGCAGTATTTGATGTTAGGTGGTATGAGGAACGCTGCTGCTCATTTTTTCTCTGTGTTCACCACACTGCTAATAAGATTTAATATTTGATAAATCACTATTGCTGCTTTAACGAAGATCTTGCTATTTTCAATTAATCACAGCAGCGCTGTAAGCTGTAATTCGACGTTTATTAATCTGTCTTCATCATAAACGCTGTAAACTTATCGAAACATTACCAGGAAATAATGATAACCCTAACCACTCAATTATAAAGGAGCCAAATCTTTTAAGGTGATCATTCAATAATAGATCACATAACGCCCAACTGAAATTAGTGGCAATATGCCGTTACGTCTCAGAATTAAGGTTCAAAACTGAATAATACAAATTATGTTCCAACGTAATGTTGTTTGGATTGAGCGTTAGATTACACTGTGTGAACAGCCATTTACTACGCATCAACCACAAAGGGAATACACGATCAACAATCCCACTGAACGCGACCAGAATATAATCTTGGAAGCAATTAATAATTAATCGTCCCCTCCCATAACTGTCACACGCACTTATACTAAAACATAAATTGTTCTTCGTTTTTTTCGTCGTCTGCTTCTTCGCGTCCTTAAGGTGCATCCATAGCAAATAATTTTTATGGAGCAACGTTTTTGTCGAGGACAAATTAATAATATTCTTCTTCCTGACCGGTTCCCAGTTGATCAGGAGTCGGCGCAGTATGTTTCCTCTTCCATTTATCGAAGTAAGACTTCATCAAGCCATCTACTCCCTCTTGATTCATAATTCATCAATAATACCGCAAAGGTGATACTGATGAATGAATTTATAGCGTATTGTGTTGTCGGTTGGACAGTCTACGTTATTTTTAAGTTCCTTTCGTGTGGTGACGGCAGAGCAGAATACAATTGCCTTCAACCCCGTCTTTCCTGCAGGTGCCGTAAAGGGTAAATATAGCAAAAATCAATAGGCAGAATACCACCTAGCTATATATTGTGGTTATCTACCAGCCCGATGGTAATAGGCATGCCACTATAACATGGGACCTAACTGCCTCACCTTCGAGGTTAAACGGGCGTGATTTATGTATGTATGTATTCTCTCAGTAGATTCTCTTTGATCCATTGTAGTCCAACATTTAGATTTACACATGTTTCAATTTGAGTTTAAGTTAAGATTTAAGAGGCAACCTTGTAACCGATACACAAGTTAAACAATAACATCTAATTAACAGCGCAATAAGCAAAACTTTTAATAGGAAAGTTGAAAGATCAAAGAATAGAAAATTAGGTACAGAGGGTGTAAAAGCTATATCTCGAGGCGGAGTAATTACGCCTGATTTATTTAATTGCCTACCGCTTTAATTCCAAATGAAAGGGAGAGAGATTAGGAAGGCGGTGTTTAAAGGATAGCTCGCAGTCGTTTCGGCTAAACCCTTTAAAAGCTTGGATGGGATGCGATGGGATTTTAGAGGGCAGTAAAAATTATTCAGGTGTACGCTGTTCGTCTTGTGTGTCTTTCGGGGGATTTGCAGTATTGGCTTTTAATGAGATAACGTCGACAACAATGAATATTGCCTTTTAATACCATGTACGCCTAGGGTGTCATGTGAATAAAGCCGATTTGATTTTTAGATTTGTTTGAAACTTATGAAGTGATCGAAATGTTTTTTTTTGTGGTGTCTGAGCGGTGTGTGAAGGCGGCAGTGCGGAATACAATTGTCATCACCCCAGTCTCTCTCATAGGTGTCGTACAAGTGCCTAAAGATAGCGATGAGTAATAGGCAGCAGCGTTCCTCTTATAGTATCGTGCCCGATATATGGCAACAGACTCACCACAACGTGGGATTTAGCTAGGAATAAATATTTGTGCGTAATTTAAGTAAGTAGTTATTGCCTTTTTTTAAACAACTCAGCACTTAGACATCTATCTATCAGTGTGTTTTATAAATGATTCGGCGCTTATCCATCATAAACATACACCTATATCACGCAGATAGCAAACTAGCGGTGAGTTCAGCCGTGAACCAGAAATCAGATTCCATTGTTCGTTAGCACCACTGACAATACGTGGAGTGACGCCGGCGCGGCGCCGACAAAAGAGTCGAGCTGTGTACATTTACACTGCATGCGCCCGTTCAGCGTCCGTTGAAAATAAACAAAAAGTGACGCATGTCCTAGCACTGGTTTCGCGATTGCCCGTTATCTTTACACACATACATACATAAATCACGCCTATAATCCCCGAAGGGGCAGGCAGAGGTGAATACGGTCTCATTTAGTAGGTGGCAAGCCTATTGCCATTATCGGGCACATTAATCGCAGTACATTTATATTGCTAGGTGGTATGAGAGAAATGCTGCTGCCCATTACTCATCGCTGTTAGCGAGCGTACCGCCGCAGAGGGTACGGTCATAAGTCGATTACCACTATAGCCCTCTTCTAGCCTTGATACCAAAGACTGCGCATGCGCAGTCACACATTTGTACGAACAACTATTGTGACAAGGCACTTAGATGTTAATCTAGTTATGATGCTGACTGTACCAATGTATCTCTATTTAATTTTGTATCACAAGTCCCCACTAGCAATAGTTGAGATGTATTGTCTATGTCTCTCATTTTGCACCTTACATACTTACATAAATCACGCCTTATCCACGAAGAGGTATTAACACCCACATTTTGCCAATTATGTTAGGTCCCATGTAATAGGTGGCGAGCCTTACCAGACCAATTTCCAGCTCCGACATACAGAAGCTAAGTAACTTTATAAGAAAAAAATATTCTCACACACTAAAGCAAAGTCCAACTAAAGCTCAATAACATTTAATTTTCGGCTAAGGTAATAGTTATATTAATACAGAAATAATCTACGCTGTTTGAATATTTACTTATATTATTACAAGGTCGAACCAAGTAAGAGTTAACCGTGTTTCACAGTCCTACAGTCTTATAAATTAGTATTGAAAGCTTCTCCGAAACTAATTGATATGAGCAACGGTTGTTCGAAGAACTATTTATGTAGATAACATGAACTCATTATATAAAGAAATGTATTTTTTCACCTACGCGCTGTCGATACCCGATGACATCGAGTACAGCGTGACGACAAATCAATCCAAATGATTTCTGAGAACGTCAAGAAAACCGAGGGAATTAAGACTGGAAAGGAAAACGGAAAAATACGTCTTATTTCTTTGGATCGAAGGAATTTTCTTCAACGTCACGATAATTCTTATGCTCCGTCAATATTCTACGTACGCCTGAAAGGTCTTTGGTATGACGTGAAATTGACAAGTCCTAAGAACATATTAGGCACAGCATGTTAAGCAGGAGCTTCCAATTGGCAGATAGTTATTATATTTTTTTATTTTCGAGTGATCCATGCTAGTCTGGAAGAAAAACAATCAAAGAAAGAAATTGATGGAAGAACAGCATATAATGGTCCTCCCAATTACTCCGGCAAGTCTCGTACAAGGTGATTTCAGGTAAAAACAGTGCTAAGATATGGGTAGCAGCCTTTTCATTATTATACCACCTGGGAAGGTACTGCGATGTCAGAGCACAGCTACATTCACACACACTTTGCCAACTAAATGTGATAGATCGAACCTGGGAGCGAAAAAATATTGTAGAATATATATGCTAAGGGAGATTGTGCAGAGTATACCAACAAGAACTTTAAGGCGCCATGAGGGACATGAAAGGTTGAGGGCAAACCGCCTATAACAGAACACTCAAAGAGGGCTGGTGTCAGGCAGGCGGCCAGCTATAAACTTAAGCCGAAACATTTGAAATAAAACAACTTTTACGGATAAGACTCGCGTATAATTAGTTAATTATTTAACTGCCGTGTTCACGGGGGGACTATTTAGCGGCCGTGGTCACGGGGGGACTAAAGATAACAGATGGACACCTGTCATCTTTAGTCTGCACTTTTATCACATCTCAACTCCATTCATCCCAAAATTCAATTCACTATGGAGTTAGAGGCAAATAATAAGCTAGGCTTCTTAGATATATTAATAATCAGGAATCCTGACCATAGCTTGAGCCATACAGAGTATCGGAAAGCTACCCATACTGATAGGTACCTCAATGGTGACTCTCACCACCATCCCAGTCAGCTATCTACCTTGGGCAAATCTTTGTTTCAGAGAGCGCACGGCATCTGTGGCAGTCAAAACCTGGCATCAGAACTAAACCATGTTAAGCAAGTACTACGGAGTAATAAACTGCAAGTACCAAAGCCCTGTCGCAGAGGTCGAGTGAAACCGGCAACAGTCGAACGGCAACCTGCTGTACTACTTTACTTGAAGGGTGTCACAGACAATATTGGGAACATCTTGAATCGTACTTTCATTAAAACTTATTTCAAGCAACCACTTTCTAAGACCTGTAAAGTGCAACATCTCCCTTCAAGATGCAGGAATTTACAAGCTATATTGTGACTGTGGACTCTCTTATATAGGACAAACAAAGCGAAGTATAGGGACCCGAGTAAAATAACACATATCTGATGTGAAACATAGGCGCGAAACAAAATCTGCAGTATGTGAACATGCCATAGACGGACCCAACCATTATTTAAGATTTGACAAACCACAAATTTTACCAAAAGAGATACGATACATACCTAGAATGATACGTGAAGCTATTAAAATCAAGAAACATCCAAACTTCAATCGGGATAATGGTAGGAACGTACCACCTGCTTGGGACCCAATTATTAGAATAATTAAATCCCAACACCGTCCTCATACTGCCAAAAACAATGATACTGTAAGCTCTGTTTGTGTAAATCGTAACACCTAAAATATCAAATATTATGACGGTAGTTAACTATTACTTTATTGTGAGGACACCTGTCATCTTTAGTCCCCCGTGACCACGGCCGCTGTAAAGTGATCGAAACGTCGGGTTAAACAATAAACATGCCAAACACCTAATTATACGCGAGTCTTATTTGTAAAAGTTGTTTTATTTCAAATGTGTAGTGCTCGTGCAAATACATATAAGAAAACATTATATAAAGTCGAAACCTTAATCAAAATGGATTTGAATGATGTCACCTCAAATATTCATTTATCACCAGCACCACTTGGCTTGATGAATACTATCAACGCGGCTGCTGTTCCTAACTTCCATTTCTTATGGTTCTGGTACCTGGCATAGTGAATCCATGGAATGCTAAGAGTTTACCTTGGCCTTAGGGAATATTGCTCAGTTTACGCAAACGCAATCCGAGCGCGCTAAGCCACTTCGCTATTTCATTTCTGACGGTCCCTACCTAATTACCAATTTTTATATTTTTTACAATAGAATCTAATCAGATCGAAATCCAAATCCCTTTTACTTGTCAATTTACAGTTGCCTTAAGACATGGATCGAATAAATTATATTGGAGTAGCTCTCTCCGACGTTTTTAGAAATTTTTATACAATATTCGTTTATCTAAAGCATCTAGAAGCGCTCCGAAGAAATCTTATACAGACATCAAGGGATGTGATTTATAAAGGTTAATATATTATTACGATAAAAAGTTTCATTGTCTGCGAACCGCTGTTTATGCTAGCGACACTCCATTATCTTGTTTTTATAAAGTAATTTTTCGCAAAACCCTTTACTAAAATAATCTACATCTACTTTAATATGGCGGGTCAGAAAGAAAAGAGCTTTGAATTTTAATTCTTCGTTGCAAACGACTGTATGAAATGTATAATATTAATTTGTGAAATTAATGAGCGAAATCCTCTTCCATTTATTTACTCGACTTTGAACTTACAGGACGTTTTTTATTGAGGTTCATTTTCAAACAATCTTTAGAATATGCATTAAGGTATGTTACATTCCCTGTGTTTAGCCATTTTAAGATTCATTATATAGTTCTGACATTACGATAAAAACAAAGCGACCACCAATCGACATCGATCAAACGACCTTAACTATATACGTCTATACATCACGCCTATTTATCCCTGAATGGATAGGCAGAATTTAAACAGCCACTTTTCGCCAATTAAGTTAGGTCACATGTCATTGTAATAAGTGCCGAGCCTATTGCCATCTATTGGGCACATAAATCACAGTATATTGATAGGTGGTTTTGGAAGATTTCTGCTGCCCTTGCTCATCGGTTTCTTTACCCTTAGTCAGGC
Source organism: Cataclysta lemnata (assembly GCA_963931975.1). NCBI lineage: Eukaryota > Metazoa > Arthropoda > Insecta > Lepidoptera > Crambidae > Cataclysta > Cataclysta lemnata. The sequence goes on from OZ008339.1 coordinate 13,963,639, forward strand.
GATTATGTATTTTTTCATCCCACCATCTCGGAAAAAGCGTTTTTGCTCTTCGATATCTGAGTGCAAAAGCCGTTTTTATCCTCTAGAGGTTAAAGTAAATTTGAATTTAGAACATCGTGTGCAATGAGTTTGTGAATTCAAAACATTATTATACATATTTATTTCTACCTCCATGGTGCCGAAATTGTCATGCAACCTATTTTAATTTGTTAAAAACTCAGACTCGGAACCTTCTCGGTGTACTTTTTTTGTAATTTGCTTTGCGCGCGCCATTTTCTTTTCACCCCACAAATTTGTTAAAACCTAGGAGTTCCGTGACGGTCAATCAGCTTGGCGTCAATCTTGCTTTAAACATTTTGATCGTCTACAACGCTTGCTTGATGCTTGAGTCAAGCATTTAAAAGCTTTTTAGGTCTGTTTGATTTGTTTACGCTAGCAACGGAACAAAAACATACAGAAAATCAACGTGCTTGACTCAAGCTGATTGACCGTCTCGGAACTCCATTAGGGACGGTAATTTTTATTAGGGACTTACAGGTGTGTCTGGATGAATGTTGCGGGTGTGGCTGGGTGGATGGGTGGCTGTTGGAGCTGTGTCTGGGTGAATGGGTGTTTTGAGGGTGTGTCTAGGTGAATGGGTGTTTTGTTGGTGTGTCTGGGTGAATGGGTTTTTGCGGGTGTGTCTGAATGGATGGGTGAGTATTTTGGGTGTTTCTGGGTGATTGGGTTTTTTTGGGTGTGATTAGGTGTTTTGTGGGTGTTTCTGGGTGATTGAGTGTTTTTGGGTGTGATTGGGTGTTTTGTGGGTGTTTCTGGGTGAATGGGTGTTTTGTGGGTGTTTCTGGGTTAATCGGTGTTTTGTGGGTATTTCTGGGTGAATGGGTGTTTTGTGGGTGTTTCTGGGTGAATGGGTGTTTTGTGGGTGTTTCTGGGTGAATGGGTGTTTTGTGTGTGTTTCTGGGTGAATGAGTGTTTTGTGTGTGTTTCTGGGTGAATGGGTGTTTTTTGGGTGTTTCTGGGTAAATGGGTGTTTTGTGGGTGTTTCTGGGTGAATGGGTGTTTTGTGGGTTTTTCTGGGTGAATGGGTGTTTTGTGGGTGTTTCTGGGTGAATGGGTGTTTTTTGGGTGTGTCTGAGTGGATGGGTGTGAATGTTGTGGGTGTTTCTGGGTGGGTGTTGAGAGTGTGTTTGGGTTAATGGGAGGGTGTTGTGGAAGTTTCTGGGTGAAAACAGAAACTGCTGTGATTGTATTTTTTTTTTGTATTTTGCAATTTCCTCGTTGGGGGGATGAAAAGTTACGTGTTGCACTCGAGTGCAAAGATTTTTCACCTTGTGCTCTTTTGATTCCCTCGCTATCGCTCAGGATTCTAATTTTTGAATCACTCGCTACGCTCGTGATTCAATTTTAGAATCCTTCGCTAGCTCGGTCATCAAAATTGAGCACGCGGTTAAAAAACAACTTTGCACTCACGTACAACAAATAACTATTATTCTATTAGCAATAGAAAACCTTACCGTACTACTCATTCTCGAAATTAAAACCTAATTAAAGCATTTTACGGCAAAGTCATGAAGCTCCGGTCTAGAATTTTCGTACGTAACTGAATTTAAGTTAACAGTGTCTAAATCACGCACACGCACTTAATACGTAGTTTGACACATGTCTTCTTTGCGCTCCGTATTCCAACATTATCGCGTGTTATTTCAAGTTTAAGCACAACTTCCAGTACAGAAAACGACGCTTTAGGCGCAAAGATAATTGTGACGAGAATTACCAGAGATAAATACTTAGTCGTGTGTGCAAACTCGATGAAGTTGTGACGTTATCTCGAAGCGATGAAGGGGTAGAAGTAGAAACACAGTTTGTTGAGAAAAGCACTCGCTTAGGAGAGTTTTTTATTTGCACTTGTGTAGGAGAGAATTTATTATGTGCGCTCGTGTAGGAGAGTTGTTTTGATTTGGCATGAGTCACCTCGCTAGCGCAGTGGCATAGCGCGCTTGGCTTGCGATTGCGATAAGCTAAGCAATGTTCGCTAAGACCGGTCATTGGATTAAATTTATTATCTCGAGTTCCTCCGTACTTCGGAACCAACCAACGTGCCACTAAAATCGATATGAGGATATCATTGTGGAGGCTGCGGAGACCATGTTCCCAGAAGTATTTTCCCCTATCAAAAAGTGGCTCACTTTGAATTTCCACAGGAGTTAAAAGCTGGATGTTGTTGTCTACACAAATTGGCGAATTTCCAAACTCGTATCTATTTTCAAGGCAGTGCCCGCTGTATGAAAAGATCACCAGAAAAGGGAATAGCTATTTCGGTTGCCCAATTGGGATTTTTATTTTTAGTGATATGGAGTAGCTCCATGGCGCCGAGGCTACCGCGCTCGGCGTGAGATTGCGTAAACTAAGCTCTGCTTACTAAGGATAGTTATTACATGTGTGACCAAAAATGGTCTGTACTGATTTAGGAAGGCACGATGATCCGGCTCTATATGCAGTCGTTAATATTTTAGACCAGATTGGCCTTAGGGGACAAAGACGTAATTTATGTTTGTCAATTATAGAGCTGGTTTTCTCAATCGAGATTCATCCTCAACCAAATCAGACGCCTAAACTACTAACAAACACATCCATACATATTCATCTTGTTACTCATCGATGCTTATAATTAACTCAGATGTATGGAACGTTAATTAACTAAGTAGGGAAATTCTGTATAAGCAGTTGTTTTCGCCGAAGGGTTAATAGTTTGATCATTTTCCAAGGTTAATGTAAATAAATATATGTTCATATCTCATTTGTCGGATTTCACTTTTAAATAAACATTGGCGTGGTTACGAAAGTTTAAGGGAAAGTGGCTCATAGCCGGCTTGCTGCATAAAGCGGTTTTTCTAGAGAAAAAAATGTTGTCATACACCTAAAGATCTTCCCGCAGTACAGATCTGCCTACACGACACGCCTGAGTCGAGGTCCATGCCTTTACAGACACTTCACATACATACATCAATTACGCCTATTTATCCCCGAAGGGGTAGGAAGAGTTAAATTGATACCCACGCTCCGCCAATAATGTTATGTCCCATGTAATAGGGGCGAGCCTATTGCCATTTGTCGAGTAAGTTAATCTTAGTTTATTGCTAGATAATGCTGCTACCCATTACCCATCGCTGTCATAACCCTTCGTCTTAACATCCAAGACGTGTACGTCACCCGCGTGGGAGATTAGGGTGATAATAGTATTCTGCCACATGAGTAAATAAACTGAACAGAGAATAACCTTCATACAACCGTGCGAATCCGTTGCACTACTACAAACACGCGGGGCATGTGTGCGTTGCCACTGGCCGCTGTCGCGCACGCGGCGAGACTGGAAAAAACCGTTTTATGACGCACAGTCAATTGCATAATGTCAGGGTTAGTGTGACAGCGTCCTTAGGACGCTTCTACTCTGTTCGGTTATCTACTCATGTGATTCTGCTCTGCTGTCACCACACGGCAAGCCATCCATCCACTTTCAAATCAAGATAACCCATGTTAATTAGTAAATTTACAAGCATTATCTTATTCGAGGCGATGATAGTACACCTTGCATTGTGTAAGCAAAGCATATCGCTCTGCCCGCGGCGATGCTTGTCTTGTTTAACTACTCTGTGACATGGCCGAGCGGAGGCTTGAATAGGGTGGCCATGTCGACTAATTAGTGCAGGAATCTCGCTATGCTCACTGATACAGACAGTAATGGGAATTCGATTAATTAGTATCACTTAATTCAATTTTGTGTAATTATAATTTGAGGCACTCCATGGTGCATTAGATTATAGTAAACTAAGCAATGTTTCGTTGCATGGGTGGCCGAAAATATATTATCTCAAGTTTTTATCCAAAGCTTTTGGTTTCAACTTCATCTGCAGTCGTTACTACATACTGGGCTAGCGTGGGATTTGGAGACGTAAATATATGTAGCACACCTATTATCCACATGATGAATCACCAAGCATATATTACATCTGACATACCTGTCTTTGTCTGTCTTTACCTTTCGCGTGGGTGTCACGTGGGTGCAGTCAAGTCGCCTTTTACGACACCCACAGTAGAGAAATTTGTATTCTGCTCTGCATGTAGTCCTGCCTACCGCTTTGGGGAAAAATAACGTATTTTTTTTATATACACGTATTTTTATTTATTCACGTATTTAATAGGGTTCGAGATTATAAACTCTTTTTTTGTTTCCAGTGACTGCTTGGACACCCTATCTTGTTGTTATTGTAACACAGTACTACCATTCTGTGGGCTATTTCTGGAATGGACTGAAATGGGCGGACAGGAGTCCTAGATATAGAAGAAGCTCTTGGCTTGAGGTGCAGCACTGTTATAAATATACACTGATAGTACTGACGCGTCTGATATAATAACAATAAAGAACAAAATAATTTTGTATGTAAGTTTTGAATTTAAAATATAATATAATGTTTCTGGTCTATCTAGTGCCGTGTGGTGATGGCAGAGTAGAATACAATTGTCACCACCCAAAATCTCTCCCGTGGGTGTCGTACAAGGCGACTAAGGATAAATCAGTGATGAGGAATGGGCAGCAGCGTTCCTCTTATACCACCTAGCAATGTACTGCGACACTTTTGTGCCCGATATATGGCAATAGGCTCGCCACCTATTACATGGTACCTAACATAATTGGCGAAATGTGGGTGCTAGTTCACCTCTGCCTACCCCTTCGGGGATATAGGCGTGATTTATGTATGTATGTAGTGTAAGTGATCGCGTTTTGTACAGGATTAGTTGTACAGCAACCTCGCAGGACTAGATATTATCTAACATTATAAACATGAACGTTTGTTTAGACTTTTGATAATTCGATTGTAATTACTTTTATCTATACTAATATTATAAAGCTGGAGAGTTTGTTTGGTTGGTTGGTTAAACGCGCTAATTTCAGAAACTACTGGTTCAAATTGAAAAATTATTTTTGTGTTGGATAGTCTATTTATTGAGAAAGGTTTTATGTATAACAACAGACATTCAGTATTATAATAAGTATATGAATTTAATTAACCTCTCGAATAATATAGAGTTATTAACAATTTCTATATTATTGGAATACGAGCCCACGCAGCAACGTCCTTTCGTTTATGAATGAAACATAGAGTTACAAATGCCGCGAAAGTACAATAGAAACTTGAAAAATATTTTTTGTTCAATGTTTTGAGTTATGTCAAAGCTCATAAAACAAACATTGTTTAATTATGTTGTTAATTAACCATTAAAGATCTTCGTATATGTAACGGGAAAATTCCCCGGATGGGCGGAAATGGGGCCTCTCTCGTACAAAAAGCTACATGTGGTATATGTCACGGAGACACGGACGGGACGTGCCTGTGGCTTTTTGTACTAGAGAGACCCCGTCACCGTCCCGTCCGGGGAATAAAAATTTTATTTTATATAATAATATGGAAAAATTTCCTCCCTCAAGCAGAAACAGTATTAGACGTAATGAAAAACGACCACTTATATCCAAGACACCGGAGAAACTTCCGAGACTACAACGCAGCAGAGCCGTTCTTTCTTTGTGCAAAAATTGTAAATAGTTTTCTGCATCAAAAAGAATTGGAGGAACTCTGCGCCGGAATATTTTCGCGGTGGCCGCGCCACAAAGGGCCCTGCGCCAGCCACGGCGCGGCGTGTCCCGCGAATATTTGTTCCGGCTTTTTAGCGGCATCTTAACATTTTCGAATTCTGTGCTAAAAGCACGGAATCGAGGGATGCGTTCTTACCGAGAATTCTGTTTGTTCCTTCCCAGTGAACTCTAAGCTTTAGCGCGAACAACATTGTCCGAGTGCTGGTCAGAAGAGTTGTGCAATAGTATATTTTATACCTTCTTCTTCTCCCTGCCCTGTTCCCATTCTATTTGGGGTGGGCGCAGTAGGTTTCCTCATATCGGTCAGACGTCATCAAGCCATCCACTCCCTTGTGATTCATATCATCCATCACACCGTAAAGTGATGAATGAATGTACAGAAAAGAGACGGAACGGACCATGTCGAGAGACCGATGAACGGAGATGCTGTTGTTGGTGGTTTGCCCTCCACCATTCGGGTGCCCCAAGGTGCTTATTGGTCTACACCGGGCAATCTCCCTTAGTCGACTTTTACGACACCCATGGGATGAGTCGGGGCTGGCCTATTCTACGTTATTTGTTCGCCCCCAGGCCAGCATAGAAGAAATCTCAGATCGCAAGTATTAGATAAAATATGCGATCTGAGACCTTCTTTTTTATCGCCCGAGTTAAAATCATAGTTTTATGTCACTCCCTGACTAGGAAGTGGGATTTTCTTTATGTGGATTATTGTTCAGGTGTGACATAAATATATATATTTTATTACGACCGCCATGTGGTGACGGCGGAGCAGAATACAATTGTCACCCACCTGTCCCGCGGGTGTCGTACATACTAAGAGTAAAGAGCAACGAGTAATGGACAGCAGCGTTCCTCTTATATCACTTAGCAATATACTGCACTTCACTTGCCCGTTATATGGCAAAAAGCTCGCCCCGCTCGAATGTATTACATGGGACTAAACATAATTGGCGAATCGTGGGTGTTGGCCTACCTCTACCTCTCTATGTGTGTGTAATTTTATTCCACAGGAGAAATCGGGGTGGTGACTAATATAATATTCTACTCCTCCATCACTACACGGCTGAAGATAGAGATAAGACACAACACACTTTATGTTGCTTATTTTTTGTTTGGTTTTAATAATAAACTAAATTATAAATTATTAATCAACTTTATTACAAATGAAACTTTCACAAGTGAGCATAATATATCTTTTACAAATGAGCATTCTTAAATTCAATTCCGTATTAGAACGAGAACAATATAGAGCTAGTGATTTTATAACAATAGAAGTTGCAATCACTAAAGTATACAGTAATTTTCTATACGTTTAACCTGTGAGGTAGTATGCTTGCTTACTTGCGCTTGGAGGCAGTCCAAAACTTATGGCCTAAGCTACAAGCTCGTCGAGAGTTACAACATATTTAAATTATATTGTTATTAGTTTGGTAGGCAGAGATGTGTTATCACTCTGCCTCTGTCGGCACCACACCGTAATTGTTTGTAATAATCAGTTACAGTATAGGATTCAACTCGTCACTGGAAAGTTTTTTTTATTTTTTGATCAATAATTAACCCTGCTCAGAACTGCTTAAGGTTAACATTTAGAATTTCGACAAACTTGGTTTGCCGTTAATACTCTAATGAATGTGGATTGTATAGTCCAGTGGCGAATAGATATTTTAGACGAAGTGTGAATTTGACACACTTCGTCTTATTGGTATTTAGTAATAGGTTATTAGTTGTGAACCAATGTAATACCTTCGAAACGGCGTTATTTACATCGTCAAAGTCACAGAGTCCTCTCTTTACTTTAAAAATTAAAGAGGTATCATCAGCAAACAAAACCGTTTCACAAAGATTGGTGTATAGTAAGGCAGATCATTTATGTAAATAAGAAAAAGCAAAGGTCCTAAAATCGACCCCTGTGGCACTCCCATACATAATTACGCTCCCGAAGACTCCGCCCTATTTATTACAACTTTCTGCGTTCTCCCGCTCAAATATGACTGTATGAGTCGTAAAGAGTTAAATGTTACACCATAATGTTTTAGTTTGCCTATTAAAATTTCATGACTTACACAATCGAACGCTTTGGACCGATCGCAGAAGATACCAAGAGCATCATGTTTATCTTCCCAGGCCTCATAAATATATGTTTTAAGAGTGCAACTCCCGCATCTGTGGTATTTTTCCCTTTACGGAAACCAAATTGATTGTCATGGAGCAAGCTTTTTCTATTAAAATAAGAAATTAATTGATTTAAAATTTTTTTTTCAAAAATTTTGCTTAGTGCTGGTAGAATAGAGATGGGTCTATAATTTGAGGGGTCACTTTTGTCACCAGCCTTAAATAAAGGCATAATTTTACTAAATTTCATAAGATTAGGAAAATGCCATCTCTGATGCAATTATTAATTTAGTAAGGCTTAGTTGAGGGGCAATAATATAGATTATATTCTTTATTATACTAACAGAAATACCCCATATGTCTTCTGTTTTTTTCATATTTAAAGATTTAAATGCTTGTATAACCGTATGACTATTAATGTCACGGAATGCAAAAGAGGAGCTGCACTCTTCTACATCGCTTTGCAATAGTTCAAGTGCTAGCTGACTGTTAGAGTTTAGGCCACTGGTAAGCGTCTTTGGCATATTTGAAAAAAAAGCCTCAAATGTAAACTGTACAAATGTAAACTTGCAAATGTACGTTCATTGTCTGAAGTGATCATGTTACTGTTTACTTTAATTTTGTATGATATATCAGAATTTTTATTTTTACCAGTTTCTTGATTAATTATTTTCCAAGTTGTTTTTATTTTACTTTCAGAGTTCTTTATTTTATTACTTATAAATAATGATTTAGCTGTATAGCAAAGTTGGTTGCCATGTGGCTGGCGGCCGATAAATAAATCAGTAAATCAGGCAAGATTACTTTTACGACAGTTTTTATTTCTAGTTCCAGTTATTTCACAACAGACATCAATGGTCACTGTGCAAAGAAAAACCGCCACTTCTGCCAACTTGAGGCATACACCGAGTTGATTAGATCGGCATCGTATACGTGAACTCCAATGTAAACAGTTTTATTGTCTTCGAAATGCCTTTTTTAAATGACAATATGAGCGGCATCAATGAGATGTTTACTAAATGATATTATTAGTTCCTAAAGAGCCAGGTTTATCGAATGACTTTTAGAAGCAGTTTTCACAATCACACTCAGAAATCACTAAGCCAAATTCAATAACGACAGGTACCTACGGATTAAGTAAACATGTACAACGTGAACGCAAAAAGTAAAACAATGAATCTCCCATTGCAACCCGTCTCTCCTTAACATAGCTCGATTACATATTCTTATAGTACCTATATCCCATTCTCCAACTTCGGCAGTTTAACTGGGTTTTCTAGCGCCATAGTTCCGAGAACTGATATCACGTTCAAACAAGCAGCCAAGTTACGATATAAATCATATCGGCGAGCCGCCACTTCCGATATCAACCCCTTCTATTGCAAAGAAAGGCAAAACATCACGCGTGCCGCTGAAGAAACTGAACTTAGGCCAGAAAGATAATGTAATTGGACTACATACATACATAAATCACGCCTATATCCCCGAAGGGGTAGGCAGAGGTGAACTAGCACCTACGTTCCGCCAATTATGTTAGGTCCCATGTAATAGGTGGCGAACCTATTGCCATTTATCGGGCACAAAAGCCGCAGTACCTACTATTGTTAGGTGATATAAGAAGAACGCTGCTGCCCATTCCTCATCGCTGATTTTTCCTTAGTCGCCTTGTACGACACCCACGGGAGAGATTTGGGGTGGTGATAATTGTATTCTACTCTGCCGTCACCACACGGCGAAATAATTGGACTACTCGCGGACTGACCGGACATCACGAGGTATTCCCAAAAAGGTTCTCAGGCGTACTCTGTTCACTAACCAAGTGTCACAAAGTGGGCATTGTGCCTAAAGAGAACTCTTGTGTATAAAATTGTTTTCATGCGCTCAAGCAGACCAATGGGGGGATCCTTAATTTCTACATACCCCTCGTTGGCCATTCATAGCGGTTGACTGGAATATACATCCATACATTAATCAAGCCAATATCCCTGAAGGGGTAGGCAGAGGTGAATTAACACCCACTTTCGCCAATTAAGTTAGGTCCCGTATAAAAGGTGGCTAGCCTATTGCTATATATCGGGCACATAAATCGCAGCATATTGCTAAGTGATATGAGAGCTGCTGCTCATTACTCATCGCTGTCTTTACCCTAAGTCGCCTTGTACGACACCCACGGGAGAAATGGGGGTGGTGACAATTGTTTTCTGCTCTGCTATCACAACACCCCTTGACTAGAATACATATATCTATTTATAAAATGATTTTATATACGAACAGGGCACGGTGATGATGCCCAGACAGAAAAATGGAGTGAGTGCGTTCATTTTAATTTACCATTAAAAGTTAAGTTTTTTTTATTAAAGACTAGGTTATATTTTGTTATGACGTTTTAATTAACAGTACTCTCAAATATCACGATAAATAACAGCATTTTCTAATAAGCTCAGGGATATGCCACTCATATTATGCAAGATCACGAAAGCCGATCGGCCAGGTCTTTGCTGTGTCAGTGGGAGGCTTAGTATTTTGATCCTTATTATTATTGCAATTGGTGTTATTGTCATCGCAACCTGTCAAATCATCGACCTTTGGAAAAATTGCTTAGCAACCACAGCCCGAACGCAATCGTGAGTGCGTCAGCGAGCTTCATGAATAATAATTTAATGATATGTCTATATATGATATGTCATGTCTTCGTCGATATATGACACCCACACACACACACACACACACACATACACACACACCGCGGAGATAAGATAGTGGGAAAGAAAAATAGGCTAGAAATTTTCTGGAAAAATATTGTGTCGGTTTGGTCTGATGCATAAATTTAATCCCGATCCTTGGGCAGCTGCAATTATATGTATATAAAGATGTATGTATTAACACTAACATCTATCATCTCGCGTAAAGTAAGTGGTATAAGCCCTTGTGTTGTGGATACTAGATAACCGTTTTTTTTTTATAAAACATATAAATAACCGTTACTCTTAAAAAAAATCCATATCAGCCCAAACATTTGCATTTCCACCACGATGACCAAACCTGATAGATGAGCTATCTTCAATGTAGGATTGTAGGCATTTCTCCTTTCGAGTAAAATTAATCTAATTTGCGGCTGTATCATCAGACAGGAGTAGCTAACGTTGTTTCTAGTTTTTATGGTTCCCGTTCGGAACTTTGAATGAGTCGGATTGAGTTACGACACACCATTAGGTCAAGTTCCGAGTAACGCTAAGATTTTTACTTAATAATCATTAGGGCGGAAAGAAAGTAAGTTTCGCAAATGGCATTCCCGTTTCTGTTGCGCGGACCCTTTCTAGTTTATTTCGGGCACTGAGGTTGTTTTCAACACCACCATTAATTGCAAAGCGGAATATAACACTTTTAATCAAATTTTCTATCGGAATGTGCCTGTGTTCTCTAATTTACAATTTATATTTTCCCACGATACAGCTGTAACCTAGTGTAGTTTGAAAAGAGTTCAAGAGTGCACTTTGATTTTAGTTACTGCGAGACATCAAATCATCGCAATCAAATGTTACCCTTTCCAATATTAAGTGCACGAGCACTCAACTGTAATGCTATGATACCAATGCCGCATGACTTCAACTTCAATCAGCTAAAAAATTACCTTCTTACGCATTTGCAGCATCAAGCCTCTCTCGAAAATAAAATTAATTATGACATCTCCGCTCTGCAAACACATAAAAATGTCAAGCCAATCATGTTTCAGGACTCGTAAAAAGCAGGTGGCGTGTGCCGGACAGACTCCCGTGAACTACAATAAAAAGTTGGCCTCTGAGATTTTGAGATACAATAACTTAGTTGTCAAGTCAGAAGCGACAGTCTTGTTGCAGAATATCGTGACACAGGTTAGTTTTTTACGACGATTTAACAATTGATAAGAATATCATTCAAACTCAAATAAAAATTAGAACCTAGGAACCATAGGTAGGAACTTAGGTCAAGTCAGAAAAAGCATTCTATAGTAACAACCACGGACAAAAAATTTCAACATAACAACATTCAACATAACACCTTCGGTTTCCGCAAATTAGACAACGAAGCGCTTGTTTTGCGTCGAATGTAATCGTCCAATTCATTCAGCTATTACTGAAATTTTGCGTGTGTCTCTGTTGAAATCCTGGCAGGTAGGACAGAGGAGGGTGCAATTGACGTAGGTTATCAATTGCCCCCCTCTCTGTCATACCGTATTTAGTTCGTGGTGAAATTCCTCAGTAAAACCTGAATAAAAAAATACCTGAATAAATCGTGATTGAAAAGTTGGTTACCATCCCTAAGTATCGATTATAGCATCATGAACTGCATCCATTTTTTTTGGTCACGGAAATCGGGTTACTGATATTATTATAATTAGCCACTAAGAATTCTGAAGCTCTTACTTAATACTCAAAGAGGGTTGGTATCTGGGAGGCGGCGTGATGACCTTGAGCTGTATGGGTTGAAATGTTGTCATCCCTCAGTTCTCTCTACGTTCATGTCTCTCGATATAGTCCTGTCCGTCTGTTTTCTATACATTTATTAATCACTAGTGTGATGGTCGATATGATTCAAAAAGGAGCGGATGGCTTGATGACGCCTGATAGAAATAGAAGAATTCTTAATCTCTTCGACTTAATTAAGCTGTTTCACCTTAAACCTTCATCGTCTTCTTCCATCCTTTGTACCGCTTCACAAATTCTCTTTCAGGTGAAATTTCACTAATAAACTTCGGGAGTTAATAAAAGAAACGCGACAGACGAGAAGAATTTGAGCTCTGTTTTAAGGGAACTGACATACAGCCTACCTGAACGGACAGCAAAATGACGGGGCTCAAAAAAGATTTGGAAACTGTGTGTGTTCTAAATTCACGCAAGCTATTGCAAGAAAATAGTTGAAAATAAGTGCCATAACTAGTTGAACTCTTTTGTATTTCTTAAACTATGTGTAGGAATATTCTCCAAGACTGATCAAATTAGTTTGAGTGAAACTAAGTAGTTGATTATATTGTTTGCTGTGTATGGGTAGTAACGATTCGCACTCTGATATTTCTTGACACATCTGAGGTTCTAATAAGTTAATTGATTTATTAATCGGTTTGGTTGAGAGTTATCTAAAGGCTATCTAAAATCTAAGAAACTAGAACAGCATTTTTGTTGCTCAGTAAAACTTAATTGAAATTAATGGTAAATACTTCTGCGCTGTTGAATAAGAAACAATTTCTAATTGAACATTATTACTCTTCACTTGGTTGTATTTAACCTAGAACAGAACAACATTAATTTTTATTTTTAACCAGATATTTCTCACACTCACTTAAAAAGAAAAAAATAACATTAATGCAAATCGAAGATCAATATGCAACTCCCGCAAACTCTCCGAACTCAAGGGCAATGTGTGTCGCGGCCTAAGTACTGCTTAACTTTGCCAATAAAATCGAAGCCAAATGAAAATTGGAATTTAGTACCAGGGAGGAAAGGGCGAATGTAATCGCGAGGATACGGTATGGCGCACCGGCAATGTTAATTTTGAATATTTATCAGAAACTCCAAAGGTATACTTATTCTTGTGAAATGAAAAACGACACCAGGATTATGCGCCAGCAGGGCTATCTACCTGTCACTCTCACACTTTGCTATAATTCTCAATGAGTGAAGGTGACGATCAGGCGTAATTGCCATCGGCTTACATAATAACCACAAGCGTCTTCCGGGCTATGCGTCGTTCCATTGTGAGACGCAAAAGAATAATTCATTCAATAATATCACGAAGCATCACGATTTCAACTAAGGCTTAAAACAGCGACGAGTAATGGGCAGCAGTGTCTTCTTATACCACCTAGCAATGTAATATTATGGATATAGGCGCCTTTGGTATATTATGCATTTTTTTAAACTTAATAGTTTTTACAAATTTATTTTGAAACCTTCTTTTAGATATGACCAGAGAGATATGTGCCAGAGGTAGGCAGTGGTGTATTAACGTGGGTGTTAATTTCGTCAACTATTTTTAGTCAATCGTAAGCGTAAATCGCAATATATTGATAGGCGGTCTAAGAAAAACGCTGCTACCCATCACTGTCTTAGTCACCTTGTACTCTGCTCTTCCGAACTTCTAGGCACTTTTAGCATTGATGCAACGCTTAAAAACTAACCAAGAACGGTTTTGAATCTTGAAAACATCAAGTAGTGAGAAAACGTAAAGTTTTATAAAAAAAAAAATTCGCCCATCCAAAACTAGACGGAGTTACAAATACCTATAAGTCGCGGCAAACTTAGTTCGTTGTTATGCGTCGACATGGCCTGGCAACGACGTGACCGCTTCTACCCCACGATAGTATACGTCAGCCGTTCCATGCCAAAGTGCACTTTGACGGCGCGCAACTAGAGTTCAGTTTGCATAATTCAATGGGCCAGTTTTCGTATCAAAATACAGAGTTACGGTCACCTCGAGCCATAATTTTAAGACCTGATGCATGAAATTAATTCCAATGCAAACTGGTACACTGACAAAGACGATTTAATGTTGTTACTCCCTACATCACACATTGTGTTCGCAGTTCGTTCTTTATGTCGTTGGTGAAACGATTTGTAATTCAATGATATTAAGAGTTGGCCAAGAGGGCCCAGGTTCGAGTCCTGGTAGGGGCAAATGTCTCTGTGAAGAACACATACATTTAATTTTGTCCCACTTTGGACCGCCTTCCCCTACCTGATAATTGCGTAGTAAATTATGCCATATTCTACACTAGTTCTTTTGCTTCGTTAAATATTCCTGTAGCTATTTATTACTTCATCATCACCAGCCCTTAAATGTCCCCATTGCTGCAGCACAGGCCTTGAATTTCAGAATTTAGAGTAAATAGATCATAACCGGCCACGCTGGCACAGGACAATTTTTTTTGTCACCCCTACAAATACTGGCCATTGCTTAATTTACGCAAACGAGCTCTTCTGATGAACTAATTCAGTTGACACTAATTTGTGTTGCCATAATTCGAACCTGAATTTCCAACTTACACACCACAGCTTCGCCAGACGAAAGTTTCAAGATATTCATAAAAAAAAATGGTGAATTCCCATAAATATCCCGACATCCTATAAAAACATCGAGCGGAGCAGGACATTGGATACTGAAAAAAACTCGCCATAACTTCGCTCCCAGGAATGATTCCCGGAGGAAATGTACAGCTTGGAGTTTTTTTTCGCTTGGAGTTTGATTTTTTCACTTCCACCCCGGATACGAAGTTTTTGCTTGTGCTGGTAATGTTTTGACGGATCCTGATTGCGAACAGCCTCGAAGGGAGCGCGCTATTTTTTGTGACAGTGTCTAGTCGATATTCTGCTTGCTTATGTTATTGGTTGATCATAAATATGCTCCATGCTGGCCTGGGAGTAAAAAAAATAACATAGAATTGTTTCAGCGCCCACTCACACCAGAGGTGCCGTAAAATTCGAACCAAACAAGATTGTCCAGTGTATAACAACCTTGAGGCACCCATATAATGGAGACCAAACCATCAACAACACAATACTTAAAGAGAGTTGCAAGCGGGCGTTTTGCCCTGCCTTAAGCCAAACCCTATAGGGTTTGGCTTAAGTTTTAGGCAGCATATGAATGGAAGAGGAAACATACTGAGGAGAGACCTCTGATAACCTGCAAATAAGGCAAGTAGACGAGGATACTACAATACCGCATAGATATGCAAAAGTGTGTAGATTGACAAATGAAATGCAAATGATATGGCTATATCACCTACATAGCAGTTTCTGTTAGCTTTTCTCGTTACCACATGAATTGCAATATTGCTTATATTTTCTTATAAACAGCCATCTTGCACGATACCCACACCAAGAGGTAGGTCTCTAATCTAATAGCTCTGGTGAAGAACCAGCCTTACATTCCACGACTCGCCATTTCTTCAAACTTTGATTGCCTACTCAGCCGCGAATCATATGCCGACGTGGAACTCGACTTTTGCGAGTTTTCGTATCTTTATTTATGAGAACGCTCGTTTACATCCGATCGCGGTTTTTTCTTTGCTCAGCAAGTTTCTTTAGTTGGTGTTAACTTTCTTGGCAGCCTGGGGGCTGCGTAAGCGAGTGCCAAAGTGATTTTGTATTGGGCGCTGATGTTTGATACACAACTTCGCAATCCTGCCATGTTCGGGGTTTTGTCGGTTTCATGTATGCATATATCAAATCACGCCTCTTCCCCTAAGGGATAGTAAAAGGTGTTTTAACACTAACATATTCGCCAACTTATAGCGTGGAAAGGCGTCTACGCTCGCCTGGAAACAAAAATCATACATTACGCCAACTCACCCCAGGGGTGTGTAAAAGTCAAGTAAGGTAGATTGCCTGGTGTGATCAAAAACCACCTTGGGGCACGCAGATGGTAGAGGAAAACCCACCAACAACAGCTTACCCAAAGAAGGTTGGTGTCAGGCATGCAGTCGGCAGTAAAATTTAAGCCAAAACCGCAGAATGGATTGGAATGTTGTCCGCTCAATCACTCTCACCTTTTAACGGTCAGAGGAAGGTTGAAAGTAGCATCGGTGATCGAACTACTGAGGAGCAACAGGTTAGCATGTGATTGGGAGGAATGAATATTAAGTAACTAAATGTATGTTAAGTATGGATGCGGATAAGGACCTAGAATGAGAGGAAGACCGAAGAAGCGATGAATGAAGTGTATGAAGATTATATGAGGAAGAGCTTATAGATAGAGAAGACTGGAAGAGTAACACATGTTGTGCCGACCCTATTTCAGTAGGATAAGGGTAGGGAGAAGAAGAACTACTATCACGAATAGAATTTCAACTTGACACAAATTGGCACATAAGCCATGCCTTCTTATCCCCGAAGGGTTAGGCAGAGGTGTATTGCCGCACTGGAGAGTTCCGGCCGTCACAACAAGTCAATAATAACAATTAATGAATAAACAAGTAAATCAAGTCAATAAAAAAAGCACAGCTTCAACGCGAAATCTTTCCAAGCGAAAAGTAAATCTCCTCCTTTCATTTTCTTTGAAACCGAATTATGACTGTTAATAAACAGAGGAATAATTTGAAAATTGAGGATAAGAAACTGCGATCTCTATAAGGGGTTAAATAATCCATTTTCCATTAACTTTTCAAAGAAAACCCTTCTAAAGGAGCGCAATCAGGAACTTTTAATTGTTAACGGCGGTAAAAACAGCGGTTAGAAGGAATAAAAGTATAAAAGTGTCCCAAGTATAGTTTTTATTAAGCTGTGATTTGCATTAAAACTCTTCAAAGATCTCCTCATTCATTCCATTGACATTCACCTTATTTTATACGAAATCTGTCCATCTCTTCTGCGGTCTTCTTCTTCCTCTCCATCCCTACCTACTTGCCACGATTCTTACATACTTCTTTCGCTTCATCCAATCACAATAATGTCCTCAAGCATTTCATTTATTTATATAAATAAATTTAAAAAATGCATATTCCCATCGGTTCTGGGAGTTAAGTAGGTACTCTTGCTCTGGCCTTACTGTAATAAAGTTTCATTTTGATGATGAAAAATCAATGTAGTAATCGATGTTAATTGGTAGTAACCTTAAATATTTGAAGTGAAGTGCAAATATCCTCTAGCAGTTGACAATACAAACTTAATAGTACAAATGAAGATCAGCCTTTGTGTCACTAGAAATCGCCCGATATCCTGAAACACAAGACATCGCATTACATCGAAAGGAAAATCCTTTATTATCGAAGCCATTTCCAATATGGACCCAATCACGCGTTTCACACCCGGTGCTTCTATCGTGCTCGACACCTACTGATCCGTTTTCGTTGTTTGTCGCTGAGACATTCGAAATTAGGTATAACCGCTAACTAGTAGAGCAGATTGGTGATGTTCTTGATCTGTCGTCAAAGGTACATTTTAGAGACGGTAGGGTGTATTTGAGGAACAACTTTAAAGTTTGTAAACTTACAGTTATGTTCAGTATCGTGGTTGGATACGAAGCTTTTCGGCACTGCAAAAGCTGATGTAGTGTTCGGGTATTTGATCGCGACGAAGTGGTAACGGTCACAACTAGCGACAACTCTGGGTTGATTTCAGTCTGGCAATATTTTTAGAAATATACCTACGTTTGGGATTATCTACAAATAAAATTTTAAAGTGGTTCGTAAATATATTGTTTTTGTCTTTATTTATTTTGATCAATGAACGTTATCAAAATTACAAAAAAAAAAGATCTTACAAAAAAAATCTAAATATTATTGTCTTCATATAGGCGTGATTTATGTATGTTATTGTCTTAGGTGTGTGTGTAAAAAACCTCTTAGAGCTAACTTCATAAGGCTCGAATTTGTACACCCTTTGAATCACAAAAAAGACAATAGTACTGTCATGCCCGTTGGTTAGCATAGGAATTTTCATTCTGGGAGATGACTTGACTTTTGGCCTTTGCGAAATATAATGTCCCCTTACTGGGTAATTCGGAAATAGTTCTTGGAGTATTATTAATAGTGTTGCGATGACTGAAACCGAACAAGGGACGGTTCAAACCCTAAATTGGTTTTAGGACTTGTCCTAAAAGCGGGCCGTTGTAAGACGCAGATTCCTGTAGGTACAGAGTTTGTGGATAGGAACTGCCCAAGCGAGTGGATTATCGCCATTCTCATTATCTCTGTATTCTTAAATCCATAGGTAAGGCCTGTGCCCAAGCAGTGGAGACATTTAAGGGATGGTGTTGAGAGGGTCAGCTTTCAAATGCATCCAGTTCCAAATAAAACCTAACCCCACATGCCACGAAGCCTTCTATATTAAAAACCTAAAAATATCCGTTTGATCGTACATATCTAGTTTCCTCCGAGTCAAGTTATTTTTCTGAAAGTCCATCGGGCGGTTTATTTTCTTTGCTCTCAGTTCTAATTAAAGTTATACCGGCCACTCTGGGTTAGACCCCCGCTCTAGGCATGAGTGAGAGCGGGGGAGCACACATACATAGACAAATCACGCCTATTTATCCCCGAAGGGTTAGGCAAAGGTGAATTACCACCCTCGTTTCACCAATTATGTTAGATCCCATGATAAATGGGGCTAGCCTATTGCCATGTATCGGGCTCGGAAATCGCAATTGCATATTGTTAAGTGATATAAGAGGAACGCCGCTGCCCATTCCTTATCAGTTTTATCCTTAGTCGCCTTGTACGACACCCACGGGTGAGATTTAGGGTGTGACAATTGTATTCTACTGTGCCGTCACCACACGGCCTGCTGTTTCACATATTCCATAAATATTACAAGATGACCAGGCATACATTGTTCCCCTATCACCTAGGGCAAAAAATAGCATATGACCTGTTCCCAGATCTACCTAATATACACAAAAGTTTCACGAAAATCCGCCAAGCCGTTTCGGAGCGGTTCGGTCACAAACACTGTGACACGAGATTTTTTTATATATTAGAAGATAGCTACCCAGCTCAGGGGATTTGTGAACTCTTTGTATACAAATCCCCTGGGCATCGGCTAATATTTGAAATATTAGGCGTTCTTCTGTTTTTTTATCGAATATAAACAGCATATGAGGTAATCACAGTAGTTTTTTGTTGTTTTAACAGACAACTAAAATGAATCTACTATTGATGCAGACAGTACCTGGCTAAAAGAGGACTTAGTCCATGACTTACAGTCTCGTGTCTATGGCATAAGCGGGAGTGGGACAGATGGATATAATTATTTTTTAAATATTCAACTCCAATAACATACCATCAAAAACTAGTAAGAATTTTGTCGTGTAGTGATGGCAGAGCTGCTGTCGTACAAGGGTTAAACAGTGACGAGGAGTAGGCAGCAGCGTTTCTGTCATACCACCTAGCAGTATACTGCAAGGCTACTTGGGACCTGATATAATTGGCTTATAGTGGCAATAGGCTAGCCACCAACAACATGGGCCCTATCCTATTTATCTAAGCGTGGGGGTTGATTCACCTCTAAATCATGCCTAAATATACATACATACACATACATACATAAATCACGCCTATATCCCCGCAGGAGTAGGCAGAGCTGAACTAGCACCCACATTTCGCCAGTTATGTTAGGTCCCATGTAATAGGTGGCGAGCCTATTGCCATTTATCGGGCACAAAAGTCGCAGTAGGTACATAGCTAGATGGTATGAGAGGAACGCTGCTACACATTCCTCATCACTGATTTATCCTTAGTCGTCTTGTACGACACCCACGGGAGAGATTTGGGGTGGTGACAATTGTATTCTACTCTGCCGTCACCACACGGCACGGCCTAAATATAGGCGTAATTTATGTATATGTGTGTGTTTTTTTAATTATTAAAGGAGCGACTTGTTTTGTTCCGATTTCGAAATTAACACTCGAATCGTTAGATGGCGGTAGGTTAGCTCTCTCAAACCCCTTACCCCGACACTGCAAATGACAAATGGTATTTCATTAGATGCTTAAGGCGCGGTCTTTGGAACCGGTACATTTTTATATTAGGTGTTTCTAGCGATATTGCGTTGCTTTGTTTGCACAAGGTGAGGGAAAGTAGGTAATAAAATATGTAATAGGCACATAACCTTTTATAAGTGCCAGGTATATTTTCCTCTTTTGTGGGAACGAGGTCGTTAGTTGCGATAATTTTGGCGATTAGGCATACGTGAATGATGTTAGGTAACTGCTTTCTTTGAGGCGGAATTATTTAGCTGGAGCTTCGAATCTTTTTTTGTGTAGTTATAGCGTGTTAAAACACCTCTATATACCCCTTGGGGTATGAAGCGTAATCGGCACCTTTTTTTACATTGGTTTTAAACCTTAGGTATTATAAATTAGTAAGGTTCAAATTATCATCTTTGTTTACCACTCGTAACTACAAACACTGTGGTTAAGTATTTAACAAGTTTATATTTGAATTAAACAAAAACAAATGTTTAAATATTGGTTAAGAGAATTTTTAGACCTTTAGTTTAGAAATCTTTAACACATCATTTTGACTAGTCGCCTTAACATTACTATGGGGATTAAGCCTCTTAAAACATAATTATCTTATAGTATCATCTATGTCCTGTCATCTATGTCCTTTGATAATAAAATTAAGTAGGTACCTATTACGTTATGAGCTACGAACATTTCACCAAGCGAAGTTAACTAACTAATAAAAGAAGCGAATAGAATAATAGTATCCAACTCTTGGGCAGTTGGAAATAAACACAGTAATACAAATATACACAAACGAGAGCGAACCGATAAATAAATGTCCTCACACCAAGATAGCGTCGTAAATACGCGAAGCGAAATGTCTCCCAGTAATATTCAATAGGGCTATGGCGATAACAACTTGACAACTTTATCGGGAAAATCCATCATTTAATATTGGCTCTGTAGTTATTTGTACTGTCCGCCCGCGTGGTAAGGGCGTAGGTAGTGCGAAACGACGAGTTCGTCGACCCTTTCACGTAACAGACGATAAGGGTCTTCGAGGCCCTCGCTAAGACGCTAAACATCCAAATGCATTATTATATTGATTTTTATTTGAATATTATAAATAAATACATTAATGATTTATGCTAGTCAAGAAAGCTCTTCATCTCATCTGATGGTTTCTGAGCTACCACCAACCAAAAAACCATAATTACATCATCTTTCCAGGGTTATCAATGGTATGAAAGTGGATTGAAAAACGTCTGCCGATATGAATGGAAGAGGAAACATACTGCGTCGACCCCAGATAACAGGGCATTAAGATGAAGCAGAATAATTTTCTTATAAGGTAATTTTCTTATAAGGCACTCCTTTGAGTCCTCGTCTTATAACTAGATCCCACATGACTTATTATCTTCAAAAATTGCATCGGAGTAACTTTTAATATCGTGGTATGCCAGACAGAGCCCACTTTCAGACTCACTTATCAGACGTGAGCGCCGGCTCTTATGAAACATTCGCTTTGTAACGGGTGTGGCATATTTTTATGAATTTTCCGGTTTTCTTTTTGTTACTGTTTTAGTTTTGTTACTTCGTTTAGAAGCATGAGTCCACTTAGTGATTTGATATGAAACAACTGTAGGATTTGAGTCGTGTGTTTTTAGGTGCACCGTAGAATTGAATACAGTTATCACCAATCCCTATGTCTCACGTGGGTATCGTACAATGTTACCAAGAGCTATATATATTAAGGAATGGGTAGTAGCATTCATGGTACGCCATTTAGCATTTCTACTAGTATTACATCTAACATCGCTGGCGAAAATTATATCAAAGTGATAATTAAATCACGATCGTCTGTGCGTCAAGAATTTTCAAATATTTTTTGTTAGAATCATTTAAAAAAAATTCTTGTACTCTTGTAAATATTTTTCAAGCGTTATTTATTTTATAATTTTAACATAAATTTAATTAATTTTACATGTTATTTAAACTATTATTTTAAATACATATTATCGCTCAACTACTTTCATCTTATTTCAAACACTTTTGTGGTCGGTAGTACAAGTAAGTTGAAAATAAAAGGGGGGATGCGGTCCTCAGAGAGAGAGATAGAGTATTTTGAGTGGTGAGAGCCATCAAAATACCTTGAAAGATATAGCTCATCTTGCTCCTAAATGGCTAAATCTTTTATTCATACCCGTGGAACTATTCATACAGATACAAACAGAGTATATTATATAAACGAAGAATGAAATCGCCAGCCAATAGGAGCATGTTCCATAATACACCCTGATGTGCCCGCATCGCGTAAGGCCATAACTTTCACACACAGGTTTATGCAGAAATCATTCCGGAAGTTTAAAAGTGAAAGTTCATAAGCAGCAATTTTTATGCACCCCTATTTTACGATTGGCAACACAAAATCCCGATTTCCGAAACCTTGATCCGCTTCATGGGTTTGAAGCTGGCATCCCTACAAAACTAGCATAACTCCGGGGGCCAAATGAGAAATGACTAAACAATAGTGGCGTATAAAAATAAACGACTCCCTTACTTCCTTCGAATAAGTTTTTGTGTGAGTTCATCGGAAGATCTTTAGAATGAGTTTTCTACTAGTACCGTTCGCAGCACAAATTAATTAAGACTACACGAATTTGGGCAGTGAAGTGATTTTGTTAATTTTTTTATCGTAAGCCGTGTCTGTCTTATTTTTATCACAGCGTAATTTTACACAGTTTGATAACAAGAGATAGATCAATGATTTAGTTAAAGTAGTGTTTTAGTTAAAACAGTGTTTTTCGATGTCAATTAATTATTACACACTTCAATTCAATTAAAAGTAAATTCAATGTATTTATTTTCCTTCTGCTATAACATCTTGTTACGTAACAAGTTATAAAAACTAAATGTCAGCTACTAACAAAAACGAGCGACAACTCAAAAATACGTCTCGGCTCCGAAAAAATAAGTCTCGACATTACAAACAGAATTTTCTATTGCTTGCTGCAGATTTTTGCTATCTGTACGCTCGTATCCGGCACCGGAGAGGGGTGGGGGGTTAAAGAAAAGTGGTGGGGAGGTGCTGATATCCGGCGAGGCGCCGCGGCGCCGCCGTTCTGTTCATAACTTTTACTGTCAACTCAATTACTCTATAACACGCCTTCGAGAAGAGCGCTGGTGAAAGAAAAAATTAGTGCCACAAAATTTTATGTTTTGAAATTAGTAGTAGTGAAAAGGCTCTATTTAACTTTGCTGCTAACTGTACAAGGTAGTGGAGAAGAGAATGGACTATAACCCGCCAGACTGGTCATGTGGGGATTGGTGGTATTAACAGCTGTAGATGCAGGCGGACCAACGGCTTACTGCCGCACTCAGAGACGTCAATTAACTTTAATGAGTATTTAATGTCAAAAAATTTCATTCAAATCTAGACCATAGACCCGGCAAGAATAGCGACTAGTTTTAAATTGTCATTTTTTGACGTTAAGTACTCATTAACATTATTTGACATCTCTGAGTGCGGCAGTAAGTGTACCTTCCACAGTAGCGTACTTAGCGAACATTGCTTAGTTCACGCAATCATAGGCCAAGCGCGCTAAGCCAATGCGGTATATTTATTTTTCACAAAACAAAAATAGTTAGTAAACTCAAATTGAAATAAAAAAATGTTGTCTACTCACCCTCACTTTATTATCTCTAGAGAAATAAAGAGTATTAGAAGTGTGTAATAACATACTTATAATAAGTGCAGTTTTTTTTTCTTGAAACCCTCGCATCTTATTATTCATATCATTTAGCTCGTGTGCTCTTCCGCGAATTGTAGCACCTAAAGTAGGTGTGGGGGGAGTGGCAATGAATTTGTTTACATTGCCACCCAGGGACCAACAATAATGGAAGCGTTTAACGTTTTGTTCCCAGCATTTGCGGATTTTACATTAGGTTGGTTGGTGCAGTGCTGTTCAAATATATCTATTTGTAAACCACTACGGAGTGATTCCGTTTCGAGTTTGAAAATTAACCAACCACTGATAAAGATACTTTTTTGTTTTTATTTAACTTGCTGAAGGTTTGTCTAAGGAGCTCTATTCACAGTGTGGCGGTTATCAAATCGGTTGTCTAGTTATGACGAGCTGGAGCTAGATCAATGATGAGCTAAATCACCTGAATGCAGTTATTATCTGTATTATCTCTGTATTGAATTCGGGAAAAAAATTAAGACGAGGGAAGTCTAACGTGTCATAGTTAAAGTAATAAGAAATGCTCGTGAAATAAAATTCTAATCTCTATTTTCGATCATTGCTCTCTTGACATGGTATTTTTAAATTACTTTTCTATATGAATTGATCGTAAAGCTGGTAATAAAACAGCACTGTCCTTCGAATCCCTTCTCCATGTTATTCCTCTATCCTGAAGAGACCACTCAAAACAAACGCCGTTCGAAGCCAGACAGATTGGCGTGTTGCTTTGTCTTTTTTTTAATGCAATAAATAATAAATACCTTATCGCCAATTAGAGTGCGCGCTGCCGTCTCGCTTCATATCCGCTGTAGAAATGCTTGCAAACGAAATCTTCCGTAAACTGATTGGTTTTAACCGCATAGTACGGTCGACGTCAGGTTACCGCAATTATGTTACATTTTGTCAACCGACTGTGCGCTTTAAATCGAATATGTTAGGGTTATGTTAGGTTTGACTGATATAAGTCGGGAATACCCACTAAACCACTCCGGTGTTCCCCTAGCCCTTCAAGCGGGGAGAGTCTAGGATCCGCCGTGAGGCAATTCACCAGTCTCTCCCCAGACCTTGCTGGTGACCAAGGTCATCCCTTTATTTTGTATCTGATAATACCTATGTTTGATAGCTTATAATAAATAAAAGATACACAAATTAAAATGCATCCAAATATTATCATGTTGTTTTATTTAAGATAATTATGATAATTGTTCCTTTGTCGCCAAAAATTTACTACCCCGAGTTCTTCTGTACTTCGAAAGATACGTCAAACTGTTGGTCCCGGCTGCATATGCTGTCGTTAATACCCACCAATCCGCACTGGGTCTGTGGAGTGAAATATGGCCCATTCTCCCTATAGTCTTTCATCCTTACGGAAGACAAGTTCTCCAGCAGCCGGAACATTAAAGGGTAGATGATGATAATATGATGATTATGCTGTCAAGGATTGACAGCATTCGGACCGTTCTCTATAGTAAAGAATGGTCCGAATGCTATAGCAATAGAGTCTTTACCATTCTCTCTGATATCGCATGCTGAGGGCGCTAAGCAAATCCGAAGACAGCAAATGCGATATAAACCCAACCTTTTTCCACCACCGGACAACCAGTCGCGGCGAGGGCTTTCACGTGTTGTTAACATTTCTCCCATTCGCACAAAGCGCTTTGCTTCCCCTTTCATTATGATACGGGTCCAAACTATTTGCCAAAGTTTGTTTCCGGGATCAGTATAATCTGGACATCTTAAAGGCAAACATACAGGTATTTTTGAAGGTAAACAAACAGGTATCTTTTAGGCGAACGTGTACCATCTGAGGCCTCATCATCGTTTAGGCGAGATTGTGTGCAAACGCTTAGCTTGTTAAACACAACAAGGCGGCATCAAAAATGATGTTACGAAAATTCCATTCCCAAACACAAGGAGCAATGCGACAAGTGAATAATTAACTCGACACCACGATAACAGTCACGGAGGCAAAATTAAATTTAACACCGGCCATCGTTGCCATGAATTCGGCCCACAGACGAAATGTTCACTGAAATATTTATTTGTAAGAAAAAGTTTTTATTATGCTGCTTTGACGGTCGGCGGTGTGAGTTAGAAGCTTTTGGCGGGTTGGGGGGCATGAAAAATTGGCGGTGTCTTCCAGGGGGCCCAGACAAGAGGCCAATCTATTTCAACGAATAGAATAAAAAAGGATGAAACTGACGTATTACTAATAAAACAACATAGCGCTTGACAGTCGTTCGATAGAAACGTTCCAGCCAAGTGGGAAATCCCACTGGGTTAGGGACCGAGGACATGTTTACCTCTATGCCTTTGAATCAGCAACCTATACCAACCTATAACCAAATAACGATTAAGTTTACCAGCAGATAAGCACTGACAAAGTACAGTGAGACGCAAAAATATAAATATTTCTTACTTTATATTTGAATGTTAATTTTTCTTCTTCCTTTTGTGAATGGAAGCGTGGTAATGTATAAAAGGATAACAATTTTTAATGTTCCAATTGGTACTACTGTGTTTTGATTAAAAACAGTTGACTTGCCACAGCATGCGTATAACATAAATTATACCAAATTGAAAAAGGCTATGATGAGGTCAATTCAATTCTTATTGCAATAATGTATAATTTTTCTTCATTTTGTTGTCAAAATGTTTTTTTTTAAATGAGATGAAATCAAGATGAACAAATTGCAACAAAAGGTAAACTGATACACAATAAAGAACTTTACCACGAAGCATTTAATTTGTGTTAAAAGAAAAAACATAATTTACTGACTATTTGATTTTTATTTGAAGAATATAAATGTTTTAATTCCAAGATTAATCAGCTAATTGCATGTGACTTGAGCCGCCATGTCGTGTCCCAAGTTTTCAACAGATCATAGCGAGAAATGTTCGGTGGTTCTTCAGAGCAACTCCTCATTGACAACCTTACTGTTGCAGAACAGAATACAGTGACAAGTGAAGGCCGTTAATTGAAACGAGGGATTTTTGTCGAGGGAAATATTTAAGTTTTTATTTTTGCTAGCTGAACATTACAGAAATGCAAGTAAAATTATTTGGAGAGCCAAATGGTTTTCAATTATTACATAGAAAGCAGATTTTCATCTGCTTTTTTTTTTACATGTTCTTTTTTTACATGTTAATTGTTAACGAATTGATTAGCAACATAAATTAAAAATTTAATTTAATTTAATAATTAAGATAAATTTAGATTTACAATTTTATCAATTGTTAGCTTAAACATTTTTTAGTTTAATCGTACCAGCAGATATTAGTGCTGTTTGTTTGTAAAATTTAACTTAAAATCGATATCCTATCAAGTACAGTCAACAGCACATCGGGTTACTACAATCTGACATCGGGTTACTACAATCTGTCAAATTTCTCCATAAACTTAAAATGTTTATTGAAATATTGGACAGTTGAAATATTCGACAGTTTGTAGTAACCAGATGTGCTGTTGACTGTACATACGTTTTCGCTGATTTCAAAATCCCTTAATTTTATTATACATTTTAATATTTTCCAAAAATCTCCATATACAATTAGAAAATATAAAAACATTTAGACGCGTCTCCTCTGTTGAAATATCCGACTGGGGCGGGATTATTCGCACAGTTAGCGGTAAACATCGCAAAATTAAAGCGGTTTAAAAAATTTACACGTATTCATAGCCGGCACATGCATAAATGGAGGTAGATTTTACGTTAGCAGTCTGTGTTCCTGCAGAGGAATTCACACCAGTGCCACGTAGTCGCCTTAACAAGGAATAATCAGTTTTATATGACGCCAAAAGTCTGTCAAGTATTTAAAAGCAACTAAATCACTGAAAATGAGATAAATTAAAATAACGAGATTGAAATGCAATGATGGAATGAAAAATAATTTGGAGACAGCAAATAAAAGACTTTAATGAAAAACAGTTTGGCCACCCGTCCAATGACAGGTCGTGATGAAAAATAATTTAGCTCTACATCCTAGGCCTTAACAAACAAATTTTTAAGTTTACATCCATTATCAGGACTTGATAAAAATAATTTGCTTACGCGTTTAATAAAAAGCCTTGATAAAAGAAATATTTGGCCATGGATCCAATAATAGTCCTTGATGAAACTCAGAGGCATCGAGTTTACATTTTGCACTATTTACTAAATTCCTCTATAAGCCTATTTTTATCATAGATTACACCGTAATGTGAACGCAGCTTGAGACATAGCGCACATAATTGGCCCCATGCAGCAACGGACCGCTGCTGGCTTAAAAACCGCAATTAGAACCCTCGTATAATGAAATCGCATTCACTACATCTCTTTCAATACAAGCCGCGCTTTCAAAACATTCAATTCAGCCTGCGTCTTATGGCCACCACTTAAGGTCCCTTTTAGTTCAGAACCGTTTAGGAATGTTAAAAAATCAATATGGAGTGCTTGAGCTGCGATTAGCGGTGGATGTATACAGTGAATTGCGAAATTCTGGAAGAGATTTATCTTGTATGTTTAAGTGTTGTTAATATTGTGAACGCAAATTCATTCCCAAGAAACCGCTGTAATGAATTTCATGTGGGAACATTTATTTATTCTGAAGCGGGACTTCAAAGATATTTATTCATGTCCTGGATTTCAAAATGTAACTACTTAAATATATCGTTCAAAATTGCATTTTAAAGTAAGTATGTACTTTCATCTTTTATGAGCCACCGCTAACATTTTTATTGCAAGCAGCCGTAAGTCGAAGCACTAGAGTTGAAATTTTGCAAGATTTTTTTAGACTTATGTTAAAAGCAGATGATATTGTTATTTATCAACTTTTAAGGGGTTTTTAAGGAGTTCACCCTGCGATTGCATAAACCTAGTAATGTTTGCTTAGGCCGGTCATTGGATGGGCGACCAAAAATATATCAACTCGAGTTCTTCCATGCGTTAAAAGTCACCTTATGCCGTTGGTCACAGCTGCATCTGCAGGTGTGATGGATATGAACTACAAGGAAGTGGATTGCTCGGCGACGTGTGGCAAATATGATTAATGAGTGAGTAAACATACTGCGCCGACCCCAGATAACTTAGGAACAGGGCAAGAAAATACATTGGCATTCAATGAAATTTTAGATTATATGGTAGGTAACGATGTAAGTCTACTTGGGATGAACTCTATGGAAATTTAGTATCAGGAACTAGATGCCGGCAGTCTTATTTTGTAACATAATATCGTCATCATAGACCTCCAACTGAAAGTTTACTTCAAAGTTAAGTTGAGGGTTCAAGAGCACGTAAAGGAACGTTCAAGTGGAAGTATCTAACTGCCCAATATTTCATGTGATGGATACAGAGAGAAGCTCTGTGGTGCAGTGACTTAGTGCGCTCGTCCTGCAATTGCGTAAACTAAGCAGCAACTAAGCAGTTCGCTAAGGCCGGTCATTGGTCATTGGCGATGATGGAGCTGCATTTGCAGTCGTCTATACCATTGCTCTCTGGGTGCTGGCCTGGATTATGATTCATTCTTCGTGCCCCAGCAGTGGGAATATTAAAGGGCCGGTGATGATATAATACAGTATTCCAAAATATGATCTTCTTATATTCCAATATGACGATGTTTCTGCCAGACGCGTTCGCCGATGTATTATAGGTGAGAAGTCAAGTCTCGATTTCAGTAACAAGCAATTTGCTGGGAGTATTTATTTCCAATAATACCTTGGGCGGCTGCTAGTTCCCACCTTTATTGTTTTATGTTCCAGTACTTTTATTTATGAGCGCTCTTGAAATTGAGTGTTTCGCGAGACTTGCCAGTTGCTGTAATAAATGATTTTATATTGCCGCCTAAGTGTTTCTTTAGTGTTATGGCTTGCAAAGTGACCTTCGTTGATTGATGGCAGAAACAAAGGCCTTTTAGATAAATAATACATTTTTCATCCCACCATCTCGGAAAAAGCGTTTTTGCTCTTCGATATCTGAGTGCAAAAGCCGTTTTTATCCTCTAGAGGTTAAAGTAAATTTGAATTTAGAACATCGTGTGCAATGAGTTTGTGAATTCAAAACATCATTATACCTATTTATTTCTACCTCCATGGTGCCGAAATTATCATGCAACCCATTTTAATTTGTTAAAAACTCAGACTCGGAACCTTCTTGGTGTACTTTTTTTGTAATTTGCTTTGCGCGCGCCATTTTCTTTTCACGTCATAAATTTGTTAAAACTTAGGAGTTCCGTGACGGTCAATCAGCTTGGCGTCAATCTTGCTTTAAACATTTTGATCGTCTACAATGCTTGCTTGATGCTTGAGTCAAGCATTTAAATTTTTTTTAGGTTTGTTTGATTTGTTTACGCTAGCAACGGAACAAAAATATACAGAAAATCAACGTGCTTGACTCAAGCTGATTGACCGTCTCGGAACTCTATTAGGGACGGTCATTTTTATTAGGTACTTACAGGTGTGTCAGGATATATTTTGCGGGTGTGGCTGGGTGGATAGGTGGGTGTTGGAAGTGTCTGGATGAATGGGTGTTTTGTGGGTGTGTCTAGGTGAATGGGTTTTTTGTGGGTGTGTCTAGGTGAATGGGTGTTTTGTGGGTTTGTCTGAATGGATGGGTGAGTATTGTGGGCGTGACTGGGTGAAAGTTGTGGGTGTCTGAATGGATGTTGTGGGTGTGTCTGGGTGATTAGATATTTTGTGGATGTTTCTGGGTGAATGGGTGTTTCTGGGTGAATGGGTGTTTTTTGGGTGTTTCTGGGCGAATGGGTGTTTTGTGGGTGTGTCTGGGTGATTGGACATTTTGTGGGTGTTTCTGGTTGAATGGGTGTTTTGTGGGTGTTTCAGGGTGAATGGGTGTTTTGTGGGTGTTTCTGGGTGAATGGGTGTGTTGTGGGTGTTTCTGGGTGAATGGGTGTTTTTTGGGTTTTTTGGGTGAATGGGTGTTTTGTGGTTTTTTCTGGGTGAATGGGTGTTTTGTTGGTGTTTCTGGGTGAATGGGTGTTTTTTGGGTGTTTCTGGGTGAATAGGTGTGTATTTCGGGTGTGAATGTTGTGGGTGTTTCTGGGTGGGTGTTGAGAGTGTGTTTGGGTTAATGGGAGGGTGTTGTGGATGTTTCTGGGTGAAAACAGAAACTGTTGTGATTGTATTTTTTTTTGTATTTTGCAATTTCCTCGTTGGGGGGGATGAAAAGTTACGTGTTGCACTCGAGTGCAAAGATTTTTCACCTTGTGCTCTTTTGATTCCCTCGCTATCGCTCAGGATTCTAATTTTTGAATTACTCGCTACGCTCGTGATTCAATTTTAGAATCCTTCGCTAGCTCGGTCATCAAAATTGAGCACGCGGTTAAAAAACAACTTTGCACTCACGTACAACAAATAACTATTATGCAGCAATGTTTATCTCCAAAACATCACACTGAAGATCAGCTTTAATATGCGTGTCTTCAGATTCCAAAACCAACTGACTTGTAGCCATAAAACTGAAGTTTATTGTTAATATACACACTACAACCCAGGTGACTGAAATAAACAGACTGAAGAAAATATCGTTATTGGAGCTCCGCTACACAGAAACTGCTGTATTGCGCTTTTATCAGCAATATGGAATTACAGAACGCGGAGCTTGGCAATTGTTAATCTTATTGCTATATTCGAACAAGTTATGTCTTCACTATAACATTATGAAGTTGTTTCTAAGCTGTTAACTACATACGTATATTTTGTAATAAAAATAAATCTCTTACGAATATATCGAGACTCAACAGAGGTAAAGTTGTATTTGTCATTTGTAAGTTTTTTTTTCAATCATTGTCTCCTGTCTGTTTTGCTTTCAAATCAAATTGTCAGTAGTCATAATGTTATAGGATTTGATTGGATTTAACGACTCAGTTCGGTGGTTCACTTCGCCACCAGGTATACGACGATTGCTTTGCATCAGAAAACTCCTGCAAGGTCTAAGCGATGAAACGGTGTTATGTTCAGCTGTCCGTCTGTCTACACTGTCTACACGCGTAAATTACAATCTATGTAAATGTTTATACTGTGAACAGCTTTGAATTAAGCACTTACTTCCTTTGACGCAGGTCTGGGAACAAAAAAATTATCGTAGAATGTGCCAGCCCTTATGGGCGCTAGGAATATCGTAAAAGTCGACTATAGGAGAGTGCCCCGTGAAGACTAATAAGCACCTTGGGACACCCGAATGGTGGAGGGCAGACCACCAACAACAGTATACCTAAAGTAAAAAGGGTTGATGTCAGGCAGGCGGTTGTAAAACCAAACGCAAAACTTTGAGCAGTATGGATTCCAAACCGAATGCGTATGGTTTTGGAATTTCTATAACTTTTCTAAACATTTATTTATCACTAGAACCATGCCGGTATTTTATGGATAATATGAATCAAAAGGGAGTGGATGGCTTGATGACGTCTGGCCGATATCAATGAAAGAGGTAACATAGAAGTTCAGTAGAATTTGCAACCGGTTCCTTGGCAATTTGGCCCTGACCTGAATAGAGCAGCAATAGTGCTATTCACTATTGTTTACCTTACACAAACACGTTTTACTATGTCTGTTTTCAGAGTAAAGGATAGTTGAAAACTTAAGTGCTAAGGTTCATAACTCAGTATAATATAGACCACTAACGTCCGACCGAACTGCATAAAGAAACTAGGGTCGGTCATCTAGCAAATTCGGTGGGAAGTGGTTCAGCACACTGGCGAGGTTCCGGTGCGGTGTTTATACGCCGCCCCGTATCGTAAATATAGCGGGCTTGTCCCCGTCACATGGTCATGCGAAATGTTTTCTCAGTACCGCTTATCGGATGGTATATACGCTTAACAAGTTGGCTGTCTAATGCTGGAGTTCACCAACAATCATCGCATGTTTAGGATTTGGTGAACTCCAGCCTAAGAACTGTCCTTTACCAAATCAAGTAAAGTGACACGTGTACATCTACCTTCCTTTTTTAGATCAAATAAATATTTATGATACAAATTTAAGCTCCTTTAGGCAACGTTACTACCTCCAGGATTTTTTTATACACAATTCCTAATTCACAACGCCCATCTCAAACTCAATAGTGATGTCCTTACGTTCAGTTCGAACATTAGTTTGAACGGAGTGTTGTACTACATATAGTGCACGGACGACTTGGCTAATATTACCGTGCCCTACATCTAGTGCACGAGCAGCAGACAACGTGTTGAGTCGGCATAAACTTATTTAAGAATGCTACGATGATAGTCTTCGTGGTGGGATAAATTTTATAATTCTTTAATAAGCTTTAATAGTCAAATTTATAAAACTTAAGTTATGAAGGTACTGTGTGGCTTATTTACTATAACATCTACTCCGCTAACTGCCTATTTGACGGTCACGCCCAATCTTAGTACAAAGATAATAAGCTATCTAGATACACCAAGCCGGGTCACCTGAACAAACAACTAGAACTAGGTCTTATGGCAGCGACATAGGGTCTATTATCGTTATTTGTAACTCGGAAAGTGGATCTAACGCTAATTATAACACAATGTTGTGTTAATGCATTCCAATTAATTTAGTATGCTCCTGAATTACTCAAGTGCCATCACATCAATGTTCATGGTGGAATCTTCATTGCAATTGAGAAGTTTTTTATTTATTTTTGCAAGAGAAAAACAACATCAGTTTGACTATTCCGAAAACTTCCCCGGCCAACAGTTAATATTGAACGAGCCTCAGAATAGTTTTGTTTATCTTATAGTTGAACTGTAATTAAATTAAGTCGTTGAGCATAATGGACCATGCCTGTAGTATTTCTCCATTCTAAGCTTTCTATTAGCTGTATTAGATTTTTTGTAACATAGAAATTGGTATGCTTGGTATGGTTATATTATGAGATGAGATGCCTTGAACGTGACTAAAAAAGTTGACATGAATGTTGATGGATGTCGAAGTAGAGGAAGACCACTGAAAAGATTGATGGATTGTGTGAAGTATGATATGAAGGTGATGAGGGTGGATGAGGAGATGACGAGTGATAGATAGATAGAGAGTGGAGAAAGAGGACATACTGCGCTGAACCCATATAGGATGGGATAAAGACATCCTATTGAATGGCAATAGACTCTCCTTCTACTAATACACCTATACACCTCTAGCGCGCGTAAATTATGTATGTTTGTATGGCACGATGAAATCTGACCGAAAAGAACGGAAGAGGAACAACATAGATCCGCTTGTGATTAAATTTGATTTCTTAAAATTTGAGAAAAGAAATTGCATTTTGAACCTTGACCACTTCCAGCATCTATACCGATTCTAGCTCCATATCA
Organism: Cataclysta lemnata; assembly: GCA_963931975.1. Taxonomy (NCBI): domain Eukaryota; kingdom Metazoa; phylum Arthropoda; class Insecta; order Lepidoptera; family Crambidae; genus Cataclysta; species Cataclysta lemnata. Next base: position 13,997,845 of record OZ008339.1, read on the forward strand.
GATGGACATTTTGGACGGAGACCAGCGCAATTAAAATGTACAGTCAACAGCGCGTCAGGCTGCCAAATGTCAAATTTTCTCAATCAAAATTCTGCTTTAGTACCTTCAAGTTAAGGTTGGCAATGGATTGAAGAAATTTGACAGTGTCGTGTTATTTGAAGCGCCGTAGGGCATACCAGTGGACGCGCCTTGCACCACTGCACTCAATTTGTTATACAACGTTTTAATTTGTCTCGATTTCATCAGCACTCCAAAAACCATTAGGGGGGAGGGGGTTACTGGTTCAGCGGGAAACATTAAAAGTTACCAAAATAAGGAACTAGTGGTGAACTAGCGCTTGTTTTGATTGCGAGAGCCAAAATGCACTTTATTTTGATGACCGTACAGTGGTTTTATTAATAGCCAATAAAGCTCTTACCCTTGGTTGGTTGTAATGACCTAACCGTTCAAAAGTATTTCTAGATTTTTGTAAGTTTGGATTGAATTTATTCTGCGAAGAGACTCTGTGGCGGGCAATGCATCCCTTTCTCTCAATATGAATATAAGTACTTAACAGTACTTTAAAAAAATCCTAATAATAGCTTACATCACTTCGTGTAAGTTTGCTTTCACAAAGAAAATGAGTCACCACAATTTCTATAGGAGGGTAGTTGTTTTTTGCTCCCAGGACAGCATAAAAAAATAGGAAAGACATTATGAATTCTAGAAATAAACTATTCGATTTTAATTTTAACATTATATAAATGTTAGAAAAAATAGTACAAAGATTTTGATGGTTAGAAAAAGAATTTCGAAAAATTATGATCTTGAGGCGGGAATTGAACCCGCGTCCGCTGCTATCCGGGCAGGTGCCTGACCGCTCGGCCACCCAAGAGTGTTCCCGCCTCAAGAGCATAATTTTTCGAAACTCTTTTTCTAACCACCAAAATCTTTGTTCTAGAAATAAATTTCAAATCGCTAGAGACAAAAAAATGATAATCATTATGCAAAAAGTCCACAAGACCAGCTTTTCTGAAAAAAAAACCTCCCGTTGCTCGCAGCAAATGCAATATGTGTTAGAGGAGATGGGTATAGAAAAAACACATAAAACACGGAGGATCATTAGAGCCCTGTACAGGCGCCCGAGCTAGAATTGTGAAAGGAGTTTAAAGGTGCCTCGTTATCTCAGTCATTATTCTCAGCGTGTCATCTTTGCCTTTTATTAAATTTTGCGAAACCAACGGTTGTTTGTTTACCAACGCTATCTATAATATTTGACGTTTTCGTAGACGACAGTATGGTGACGGCAGAGCAAAATACAATTGTCACCAGTTATGGGCAGCAGCTTTCCTCATATACCACCTAGTAGTAAACTGCGATGTACGCGCCCAATAACTATATATGGCAATAGGCTCGCCCCCTATTACAATATACACCTAACATAATTGGTGAAACGTGGGTGTTAATTCAACTTGGCCCTTTCCTCGGAGATGAAGACTTTTTTGAGTTACTATTATGCCATCTAGCCATTTAGGTACTACTACCACACCAATAGAAAAACCGAAAAATATAGGCACGCATGTAAGTAATTTGGAATGTGACACCCTGAGGTGAGTCGGGAATGGCACATTGTACCTTATTTTTCCTTTGCCAGGCCAGTACGGAAGACAATGTTTTGCTGATTATTAACTAGCAAATTGAACGCCTGTTGCTGACTGGCTCAAACTACGTACTGCCTTCAAGCGCTTGTCTGTCAGTGAGTTGCGTGTTCCGATAATGCCTACGGCAATCGTGTCCAAGTCAGGTAGCTGTGGTGTTCGCGTACAATATCCGCTTAATACAGGTAAATGTAGAATTACTGATGTTCGAAACACCAGCAAGCATTTGAAAACAGAAGTATGGTTTTGAAAGGCATGGCCTGAAATGTGTTATCATTCGATGAGTGATGAATTAGTGGGTCAGCCAATGGAAAGTTGCCCAAAAATATATAATCTCGCACTCCTCCGTGCTACAGATGACACGTCAAGCCGTTGATTCCGGCGATTACCAAGATATTTGCTGATTCCAATTCAAACTGTATTAACAAATTTATAAACATCATTTACCTATTGATGTTTGTTAGATGTGCTTTGGCATTTTCTTTTATTTCATAGATTTTTATTTATAAAAGTACTTTTAATTATAAATTAAAAAGTACTTTTATATACTTTATTATTTAATTATAAACTATCTAAACAGCATTGGAATGTATTGTATAATATCAATGAAATACAAAAAAGGTAACTCTTCTTTATTATTTTATTACAAATTACGAGCTCAAGAAAACTTTTAATCATTATATTGCCTAACTTTAAAAAAAATATATAAATATGAAAAAAGTAAATTATTCTATGTGTTTGGTATGGATACTTTCTGCTTCACTTCATCCAAATAATTAAATTAAAAGAGGCGCCAGAATAGGAATATAATTTTCAAACCTCAAAACCTAATAATATTGCGTCGATGAAACAATCCACCTTTATGAGCGGAGTTCTCATAGATATCGCGTCAATTTCTAGTACCTAGTTATCCAATAAACAGAAGGGATTCACAATTCCATTACCAAGTTACCTCAATAAATCGACATGTGCCAAGTCATGGTATGCCTTGGGCTCCTTCAGACATGTTGCGAATAGTTAGACATCGCATGTAGCCACGTAATATTCGGCTCGCTGGCTTTCGCTGCGCTTGCGTAATTCCATTTCGAAAACACAGAATTCACCTTGGCACGAGGCGGGCAGCAATGTGTATTCAAATTCTATGCTGGCCACAAATTAAATTTTGCTTTCTTCTTATCACTAATTGGGATGATTAAAACCATTTTCAGCCATCATGGTAAAGTGCTGATGGAACAATAAATTATAATAAACTTTGGGGGAGAAATGGTGTACAAACAACACATTTCATGTTCTTCGTAGGTTTTTCGTTGGTTAGATTTGGTTGCCGTGTAGTGACAGCAGAGCAGAATAGAATTGACCCCAATAATGGGGTGGCCCCCCCAAATCTCTCCCACCAGTGTCGTATAAGGCGACTAAGGGTTAAAATAGTAGTGATAAAGAATGGGCACCTAGAAATATACTGCGTATTACGTGCCCCCGGGACCAAACATATTGGCGAAACGTGGGTGTTAATTCACCTCTGTCTCCCCATTTCGTGATTTATGTATGTATGTATGTAGAATTGGTTAGTATGGTAAACAATTAATTCATTACTATTTTAATTTTAATTTGATCTTTATACAGGGCGTCCCACGGCCATGCCACACGGAGGGAAAGTATATTAAATATTGAACGTAGGATATTATACTAAAAGAAGACATCGTTTTATTTTTAATAATAAGTAATCGCCACCTCAACCGGGAATCGAACCCGCCAAATGTGATAGAAAAATTACTTGTATTTTATAATAGCGTTTGAAAGGGCTACTCATAAGCATTATTTTTTCCTAAATAACCTAGCATATTAAATGAAACGAAGATCATAAAATTTTTCATTTTATTTAAAATTTTGTTCATGGAAATTTCCTCTGACTTGGCCATGCTTCCAACAATTAACATTATCATTTCAAAGACCTACCCACTTGAGATACGAGATTTCCGTGGTGTAAGTACATGATAATAATAAAGCGATACATGAAGTGTAGTAGGTACTTGTATGCATTTCTTCATGAGCTCACAATTACCATGCAACTGGCTGATATTAGTTTAATTAGATTTTTTTAAATAAAATAAATAATTTTATGATCTTAGTTTCATTTAATATGCTAGGTTATTTAGGAAAAAATAATGCTTATGAGTAGCCCTTTCAAACGCTATTATAAAATACATGTAATTTTTCTATCACATTTGGCGGGTTCGATTCCCGGTTGAGGTAGGCGATTTTAAAAAAATCTATGAATGCAGTTCTACTTATTATTAAAAATAAAACGATGTCTTCTTTGAGTAACATATCCTACGTTCAATATTTAATATACTTTCCCTCCGTATGGCATGGCCGTGGGACGCCCTGTATAATGTTTGAAAAATTAGTTCAAATAATATTGTGGTTAGAAAAAGTTCAATAAATTGCAGAGGACGCGGGTTCGATTCCTGCATCGAGACTTATTTTTTGAACTTTTTCTAACCACAATATTCTTTGTACTAATTATTTCATATTAAATATATAATATACTAATTTTTCTAACATTTATATAATGTTAAAATTTAAATCTAATAGATTAAATTTATATTCATTTTTTTATTTTTTGTATAGAATTTCGTGCTTACAATTCATTAGAATACGGCTCAAATTCAAAAGACACCTCATCCCGCAATTATTACAGGTACAGGCTTCGAGCGGTCCCAGTTTAGCCCCCCGAAGAAGACGAAGATTCGATTACGAAGCCACTCGCAACGGAGCGCTGCTAACAAGAAAAATGAATTTGCCCAAGTGCCTATACCTCAACTTCGGCGTTACTATGAATTTCTATTTCAGTATTTTACGCCGTCTCCTCTGTCATGCTCGAGCGGGTTTCCGGGGGAGGTTATTACAGTGGATTCGAGCGTGTATTAAAATCGAACTCAGGTTGGAGCTTTTAATTTTGCCGAGGGAATTTTTTCGCTGATACACACGCGGTGAGGGGAAATGCAAAAGGGAAAACAAAAAGTTTCCTAGTAATAAAAGCGGAACCTTTGGTACGGATAAGCGGGGTAAAATGGCCATTCAATCTTTTCGATACTGCCTACCTGAGTCAATTCGAAACGAGAAAGTTTAGTAAAGCGCTTTCTGCTCCAAGATTTCGATGTCTTTGGTTGTGGGTGCTCCAGAATTTCGACCAAATTAAGGTATGTTTCTAATTTTAATGACCGAAATGGAACCATCAAAATCCCCAAAAAGGATTGGTGTCAGGCAATCGGCAGTGTGTAAACCTAAGACTAAACCTTAACATACCTACACTGTATATGTACTAAGCAGTGTATGTTCAAGGTTTCTATTTCTATTTGTTACTGTCTCAAACCGTTGCCTGTTATTGCGCAAACTAAGACAGGCTCGGTAATAATAGTCATTGGATGGGGGACTAATATATTATTACCTAGAGTTGCTACATGCTTCGGAGGGCACGTTATATCGTTGGACCCGGCTGCATCTGCATTTGTTAATACCCCCCAAACTACACTGGGCTAGCATGGTGGATCATCGCCCATTCTCCCTATATTCCTTCGTCCATATAGAACCGCCATGTCCCATCACTGCCACCATACTGAAGGGCTAGTCATGATTATGATTATCAAACAAAATGTATGCATCATTATTACGTATGTATGTATGTGTAGGAGGAGCTCGCTAGCGCAATGGCACAGCGCGCTTGGCCTGCGATTGCGTAAACTAAGCAATATTAAAGGCCGTTCATTAGATGGGTGACCAAAAATTTACTATCTCGAGTTCCTCTGTGCTTCAGAAGGCACGTTAAGCCGTTGGTCCCGGCTGCATCTGTAGTCGTTAGTACCCACCAACCCGCACTGGGCCAGCGTGGTGGGTTATGGCCCAATCTCCCTATATTCTTCCATCCATAGGGAAGGCCCGAGCCCCAGCAGTGGGGACATTAAAGGGCTGGTAGTAGTGTGTGGTGTGTGCCATTACATATTCGTAATACCTTTCAAATCATCTCGTCACAATCACTAAGAAAATTTGCCAATTTTCGCCTCAGAATAGTTCCTTAAGCTTTAAAGCACCAAAATCTGTCTCCCTCTAGTAACGCCGGTGCTAACCACCCCATTTCCCGGAGGAAGTGAAACAAATGGTCTCATTTCCACACATTACTCGAAAAACCCTACAAAAGCAACCATCTTCGGTGGCTTAAAAGAATATTAGCCTATAGAGCCGACATCAAATAGTTTCCTCACTCCGGCGGCGCGTTAGGAAGAATGATTTCTGTTAGCTTCCGTGCCTTCCTTGGGTTTGTTACGAAATGTTTTCTAACACCTGTCGTCGGAGTGTTAAATCCACGTAAATTAAGCTGGGTAGTTATGTTTGCCTGTGTATTCATAACAGAAATGATGAGAATCGCAAGAGAACTAATGTCAGATATTGCCTGAAAAATCTATTCAAAAACGAGAATACAAATGTGAATTTTTGACAACATCTCTTACATAGCTGGTACATCTTAGGCCTCATCATCGTTTTCCATCGAGCGACATTGTGGTTACACGCTCACCTCCGACAGCTGAAACGCTACTCAATTTTTGAGCACTGCTTATAAAGTTACGTGTAAAATACCTGTCAGAATTTGTATGGATAAACATTAATTATGACAATACTTAATTGTTAAGCCGGACTCAAACTTTGAGTAGCGTTTCAGAATTTCAGTATACACAGCCCAATATTTCAATTTACCGATTCCGAGCCCTGCCGGGCTAGCATTACCACCCAAAGACGATATGATATAGCCATTTATCGCGTAGAACTTACAAAATCATTGGATTTTGGACAGTTCAAAGGGATAAAAGGCTTATTCAATTATGCAATTCAGGCTTATTCAAGTGCTAAATTCCAATGTTTTTTGACTGTTCAACGCGATAAATGCCTATATCATATCATGTTTCGTTGGTCATGCTAGCCGGGCTGGTGAAAACTGATTCGATATAAATATGTTTTAGAATATAATATCAATATTACTTTCATTCACAAAATACCTTCTCCATTACTATGTACTCAATAATATTTCCCCTGGGACTTATAACATCTTAGTGTAGCATTAAGTATATTATACATACTTATTATGAATATTATTATCCCTGAGATCCCCAAAGTGTTCATCTAGAATATTAAAAACAATTTATTTCCCAAGGCCTAATAGAAAGAGAATATGGCATAAAGAGCTTCTTCAAGTTATCGGATATTTTTTTACAAGGTCAGAGTACCTAACGGTTACATTTTGGATCGTATATACTCAGTAGTCTATTGAAACATTGTTTAGGGTGTAAGATGGTGGAGGGAAAGAGGACGACCCCAGTAGAGATCGATGGATTGTGTGAAAGACGATCATATTAACAATGAAATTGAAATTTGGTCTACAATTACCTCAGTTTACCTGGTGGATACCAGGTGAATCGTCATCTTTCTGCCCTGGTCCCAGTTTATCTGAAGTCGTCGCAGTCGTCCTCTTCCATTCATATACCTACGTCGTACGTAAACGTCGACAGGCACTCCATTTTAATTTATCCATTACACAGAACTAGACACTTTTCATTGATAATTGAATTTATATGTAACCGATGAACTGTTAAGTATTGGCTTGGGCTTTGCAGCCGGCCGCCTGTCTAACACCAATCCTTTGGGTGTGCGAATCGACCGTGGTAATACTAAGAAACACCAAGGACTTGTTCCGTTTCTAATCTTCATCGACATCTTAATGGTTGAGGAGTACGAGTGATTGAAAAATATAGAAAAAATAGGACCCCGAATGGGATAAAGACAAATAATGACGATGACGTATTTAGACCAACCCAACCAAAGTTTGAAAAGAAAAACTTTTCTGATAGAGCCAGTCAACGGCTTGGCACATTTGCGCTAACTACATAAAATTACCGGCAAAGGGTTCCGCAGCTCACGCCGATCTAATTGCTACTTCGTGACTATTGCCCGCATCTTCCATTAGCAGCTTCTACCACTGCACTTTGTTGGAAAAGGCTATACTGCATCTTTTCAACACCATTGCTGTTTGACAACCAAGTAAACTAGGACGAACCAACCAAAAGCGGCATTGGATGTGGCTTTAGGAAGGTTGCAACTTGAAAGACTTTTATGCACTCAACTTCACTATTCTCTCAGGTCACGCTTTAATCGTTAAAATTCTAGACAGAGGACGATTCAATAAGTTATTCAAATCGATTTATAAGAGTTTAACGAAAAATAATTGTGAACATCATTTTCTCATACTATTAAAGTTATGATTTGATTATTATTTGAACATTATATGAAAAACTATTACAAATAAAGTTAGAATTTTTTTTAAAAATTATTGTTATAATTAAAAAGCAAACGCTGGTAAAGGGCAAACTGGAAGAATGGTATTTATAAAAATACCTTTACCTTACCATACCTTTTCTGGATGTTAAAAAAATATTTCTACATTGCAAGAGTAGCCGTTGGCTTACAACGCGAAGTTGAATGGTTAAAGAAAATTCGGAAAGTTAACTGCCCGGACGAGGACGACGCGGGTTCGTTTCCCGCATCAGGACAATCATTTTCCGATATTTTCAGGATTAATTTAATTTGTACTGTTAAAGCTTTATTGGTTTAAAAAAAACTACCTAGCAATATACTGCGATTTACCCGAAGGACGGCAATAGATTCACCACTTACATGAGACTTAACATAATTGACGAAACATGGGTGTTATTCACTTCTGCGTATCCTTTAGGGCATTGATTCCAAAAGTGATCCAGGTGAACCCCCAGGGGTTCACGGGAGTGTCGACGGGTGGCGAGACAAAAAAATGGTGGTTCACGATTCGTAAGCGGGGTTCCACGAATATTTATCTGGTTTCGATAGGGAAGAACTAAAAGAACTAAAATGTTGGCTTGACTTTACCTATCAGTGCAGTGTAGGCAGATAATATTTTAAGGAATCACGACTGCTACTTGAAAAACTGCTACTTGATAACTCACAGCACAATCAATTAATTAACCAATCAACTGTCACATTTTTCTTAAAACTGTTTATTTGTGGTTAGGGCAAATTTCCATAGTTAGATCTAATATTCACATTTTTGGGCGGATTTGGGAATTTGGTGCAGCTGCAGGGGGTCCAGCGGAACCAGAAAAATTTTGAAAGTGGTCTATGAGAACAAAAAGTTTGGGAACCCTTGCTTTAGGGGGTAAATAGGCGTGATTTATGTACGATTCCTTTAATAGCAGCAACATTGACAGTTTAAACGAGGCAAAGGGAAAATTATTAACTCGGAAACTGCAATGAATTGTCAACATTTTCGAAGCAAATGCCACGTTGCAGTTTCAAAGAAATTGAGAATGGAATTGGACGACGATTGTCGCAGACAATACACCAACAATAACTCAACAGGCCTCAGTTAATCCGCTTACGGCATCGAATGCAAGGCTTGCTCCTTGTAAATATAAAACTGATGTCAATTTGTGTTATATTCGAGATTAGTTTCAATGTGTTTTGTCGTCGAGCCGAGAGCTTGATAGGTTTCTGTAGAACTGAAGAGAGAGTGAGTTCTGATTTGGCATTATTGGAATTTCCGTATTGACAGCAATTCATAAATAGACGTGATTTATGTATGTATATACGAAACGTCGCTTAAAAGTATGGTATCGATTACGACAACGTTAAAGGACTTTGCGGTCTACGCAATGCGATTCCCTTCTAATTCCACCAGTCTTCACGGTAATGTCAGTTCTAAAACTGTCCCAAATGACTCTCGTAGGCTCGCCCAAACAAAATTAAATTGGCGCGCCATTTCGAGCAAACAAGTACCGAATCGAAACCAATTATCGTTTTCGCATTGGAATATCGAAAGTTCGTAGCAGGTGCGCGTAACGTATCGTCGTAAGGCAGAAGCGGGCGGAAACATTAGCAACAGGCCAAAGTCAAAGTCCTTCTGAACCTTCTTGCGAAGGTAATAAGCCTCACATTCTATCAGATAGTTTATATACCAACAGGATTATTGGTAACACACCGGCAAGCTCGAAGGACTGGATGGTTAACTTCGTGAACAACAACGTTTGTTTTACGAGTTTTAACAAACCTCAATAGATTGTTTTGGTTGGTGGTAGGACTTTTTTCAAGTCAGTCTGTTGGTTATTCGATAGCCAGTTGGCTACTCGACAATACATACAAAATTATATTTCGACTTTTGTTATATGGTAGTTTATGGTGCTAGACGTTGGGTGTGGTGTGAGAGTTTGGGAAATATATCATATTTTTTTAGGACTAAGAGACGCTGTTCGTTATATTAACATAGCCTTTATTGTCCTGATGCGTAATAATGAGGGACGATTTGATGATGATGATGATAAATTCTGACTAATTTCACGGTCTCCCTTTTCTCTGTCACATTTATAACAAAATAATATTCAAATAAAAGTACCCGTCACCCGTAAGCCCGTGGAAAAGTTACGGGCAATGCTGATGCAGTAATCGAACCCGCATCCTCCGCAATCTGGGCAGCTGCCTATAACACTATACTATATTAGGACATATTTTTTCAAAATATATGACCTCTTGGTGTTTGTAATAATTTATGTAATGTTCAAATAATATTTTAATACCTAAGGTGCCCAGGTACCTAAATCCCTCCTAGTCCGGTTTGTAAACGACAAGACTCCCGCCCGCTGCCTCTCCTGAATTGTCCCACAGCGTCAGTCGTCGCCCGCGGCGAATAAATCACGATTGGCCCCACTGCCCGAGTCATTAGTGGGCTACCGTGACCGGCTCAGATTGAATTGTGACTGTGCCACCCCCACTTGTAAAGCTGACACTTTTACTCTAACAATGCCCACTCTCGAAGCTCATTAGGTGCGTATCTCGATTTCGCTTCTAATTATTTGCTAAACCCAAAAGAATGAAAATTTTGTCTAATATTAAATTAAACGTTGATAAGCCGTTGTCACACACCAATAGGTACCTAAACAAAAAAACCTAACCTATGGTAATAAACCCAAATAGGGTTGGCGTCAGGCAGTTTATAGTTGTTTTATTTTAAATAATTATGGAAGTCATTGTCAGTTGATTTAAATTGTCATACTACCAATAACGGCTTAAATTAAAAAAAAAATATATAGTCAAATAAATCACGCATAAGGAAGAAGGAAGGGTGTGTGTGAACTCCTCTCACTCCCCTGTTAGGTATTACTCACCTTCGGGGCAAAAAAGGCGTGATTTATGTATGAACGATTGTACGTACTAGTTCAGTAAAGATTTTCGGATGCGTGATTAAAGAAATCAGTTCTACAGTACTAGTTCGTACTTACATTAAAACTCCTGTAAATACACACAAGTGTATGTACCTACTAGGCACTGCAAGCAATCATGATACGTACGGAACTTTATGATTAGATGCGGTGCAGCAGCCATATACTTCTGGTTCACTATAATTTGTTCCACGCAAAGCAAGGCTTCAAGGCACGTCCCTTGAAGCCTTGTTCAAAATGGAGACTATACGAAGGTTCCATTACTAAGGCTATACCTATACCTCAAGCTCGTTGTTTCGGCCTAGAGAGGGATATATAGAGAGATAAAAATTTGGTATAAAATATAGCCTACGACCTATTCTCAAACCTACCAAATACACATAAAAAAAATTCACAACAATTGGTCATGCCGTTTCGGAAGAGTTCACAAACACCGTGACACGAGATAGCAGAAGTTATCTCTAATGTATAAAAATATATTAGAGATAACTTCTTAGTGCGAGGAAAAAGGAAATTACTCCATGCTTCAGAAGGCAAGGTAAGCTCCTGGTCCCGGCTGCACCTGCAGTCGTCGAAGCTCACCAATCCGCACTGGGATAGCGTGGTGGGTTAAGGCCCATTCTACCTTTATTATTTTATCCATACGGAAGGCCTATGTCTCAGAAGTGGGGAAATTAAAGGGCTGGTGATGATATTGAAATGTATCAAAATCATTTCAATTGTTGCTGACCTTTTATTAGTAAAGCAGTTTAAAAGTAGTAAGCTTGTTAATTAATATAATGCCTTGTGGGTAGATGTAATTCTGAATAAGAATTTTCTGTGTTTAATATTCTATTTTAAACGTACGTAGCAAGTAGAACCCAATATAGCCATTATTTTAGAAAACGCCCACAACATACTTTGCTGAAATCCCTTGGCAAACAAAGAACTTATCAATTACGTTCTCCTATTAAGTTTGGCTAAAGTTTTTATTTGAGTTTAGGTACTACCTTTTTTAAAGTAGTGTTTATATCTATACGAAGGCCTCGGATAGCTCAGGGCCATAGCACGTTCGGCCTTCGATTGCGTAAACTAAGTAATGTTCGCTAAGGCCATTCATTAGATTCTTTATTATCTCGAGTTCCGGCGTTCTTGGGAAGGTACTGTGGATTTTGGCCCATTCTGACCATATTATTTAATTCAAAGCAAATAAGTCGGATCAGTTGATTTTTAAAATCTAAATTAATACCCTATCTCAAAGTATATATTTATCTCACACTTTCGAGGGCCCCGAGATCCTTATTGTTGTACACTAGGCAATTTCCCTTAGGAGTCTACTACCAAGGGCTGGCACATTCAACATTGCTCTCTCGGGCCGTGAATGCTCATTCTCCTCATGATTTTGTCCCCCAGCAAGTAGTTTTTAGCTCCATAAACTGCGTAGTTGAGATACGGAGCTTCATTTTATGAAACTAGAAATCCCAGTTTTTAAGATAATAGTAAGATAACAATAAAAAAGATAGGATTCAACATAATTATATTTTATCATCAAACGGTTTTGTGATAGTGTTGCGTTGACAATGTTGTGTATTCCTCTTTGCTTCATTAGCAAGTTCTTGAATTTTCAATTTAACATAATCATTAATTACTTTAGCACAATAACTTGTTAAATTATTCCACGAATCCGTACGAACAAGATATTTGGATTCTGCTAAATTAGTATCGTCGGTGAGATCCCCAGTGTTACGTATGAATTCTAGAATATTATCCAGAATATAACCTTGAGCGTTATATTGTCTAGAAGCATTTATTAAGCCGCCCCATCTAATTGTTTCACCTTTGCTATCACTATAGCTACGTAGCTTGGGAGCTTGGCAAAGTGCCGTGCGCCTCCCATCTGATCTTGATACGTGCACAACTTTGTGATTAGTCTCGTGCCTCGTACTTACCTTGAGCCGTTGAAGTTACCAATTTAGTTCCATTACAAGGTATTTAATTTACCCCCGCTTGTACGTGATCGTGGAACTAAAGCGCACGTTTTTGATATTTACTTCTGCTCAGTAACTAGGTACTGAAATTTCTTACATGAACCCGTGCTTTCCAATATGCGGGCTGCTTCCCAAGCTTGTGCCCCAACATGACATAATTTTTCGCAACTTTTATGACATTTTATATATTATTTATTACAACGCATATGTCAAAATAACAAAAAAAATCGGCTCCGTACAAGTTTGTACACATACATACATACATAAATCACGCCTATATCCCCGAAGGGGTAGGCAGAGGTGAAACTAGCACCCACGTTTCGCCAATTATGTTAGGTCCCATGTAATAGGTGGCGAGCCTATTGCCATTTATCGGGAACAAAAGTCTCAGTACACTGCTATTACTAGGTGGTATAAGAGGAACGCTGCTGCCCGTTCCTCATCATTGATTTATCCTTAGTCGTCTTGTACGACACCCAAGGCAGAGATTTGGGGTGGTGCCGTGTGGTGACGGCAGAGTAGAATACAATTGTACAAGTTTGTAGGCTCATAAAAACCTATTTAAACGTTTTTTATAATTTAATTACAAATGTACGAACACCAAAGTCATCCTTTAGGGATCCCGTTTTCTCCTATTCTGGTATGGAACCCTAAAAACCAGATGGAGTTTGATTGATAATGACTTAAATAATTGAAATATTTTAATTTAAATATTCAGAACATTCCAAAAAAGATCACATGTCTTTAGTAAAGCGTGCAATTTTGGTTTGTTTTTCAATATAATATTTAGTTTTATCGTTTAACAAACAACTTACAATATGTTACCTATAAACTAGATATCTAATTCCGTATCACTCTTGTTCTGGTGTCACAATTCATCTTGAACTTTAGCATTCAACGTGAACACCGACACCGTCTTATTTTAAAGACCTTTTTTCTCAACAATGCACTATTCCCTGGAGACACTCAGAATATATTTTGTGGTAAGAGTATTTACTTTATCTCTTAGATAAAATACCACATTATTTTAAAAATGTACCCTATGAGGGTTGAAGCGCAAACTGTGACCAGAATATTTTAGCGAAAAAAGTCCTGTAGAATAATTTTCAAATACCCAATAAATATTGTAAATTGAACGGCAGAAGGCATAGGCGGTAGCGATATGCAGAGGAAAATAACAAAAGCACTTTTCTCTTGTTTTTAAGAACCTACTAATCTGACAACGGAACTGATTAATTCCTGACTGTTAAAGCGTTTCTTTCGGCTTACGAAAGCCAAAAATATTGTACTAAGCTGACAGTTAAAGCGACCTGGCTTTTTAAAGCGTTAAAACGTTTTTGTACTTGAATACTTAAAACCCAGATTGACTAGACCTTAAGAAATCTAAGCCTAATGCACAGCTATCTCTAGCCTGAATACACACTATCTCAATTCATATTAGACTTAGGCAATCCCTTATTCAATCGATAAGTAAGTTCGAAGTAGCTTACTTTGCAGTTCAATTGACATATATTTCATATGACAACTGTCCAATGATTTGCGAAGTAAGCTACTTAGAACTTACTTGTCGATTGTGAAACAGGCCCTTACATTTCTAAATTTCAGATGACGCAAGCGCTGACTGACACGCGATTTGGCACAAACCACCTTCTTACATAAAATACATTTTATTGCATACCAAATTTGAAACTATTTAAGAAATCCGTGAATTCTGTCATAATGCTTATATTACAACTCGTCTCCAACACAAGTGTTATGTTAACGCAATCCAAAGCCTAATCGAAGTTAGAATCCACATCTTTCACCAGCATACATACCACGCCTATTTATCCCCGAAGGGATTGGCAGAGGTGTATTAACACCTATGCTTCGTCAATTATGTTGAGTACCAAGTAACCGGTGGCGAGCCTATTGCCATCTATCAGGCACGTAAATCGCATTAATTTGCTAGGTGGTGAAAGAGCGAAATTGTATGTCTGCGGTCGTTCTTACACGGCACCCAAGAGTGAGATTAAAGGTGGTGACAACTGTATTCACCGCATTGTGTATTTGGCCAAGGTTTCTATAAATAGCCCAATCTCATATTGCTTCGTTCGAACTATGTATGTAGCTGATATGCGCCACGCATGACTAGTTTCTTCTGCCTCTATAATAATGTGAAGTACGGAATCAGACATAATGAAGAAACCGAACAATGCCAAGCCCAAAACGCGGCTCCGAACTAAAACGTCATCAGCATCAACACATTTACGACAGCGCGGGCGTTACAACGTCGGCGGGTCCTTTGTTTAAAACTTTATGCATTTCATATTATACGGAGCAATGCTAGCGTAAAATCACTTTGCGAGCTTCCATGGTGTGAAATTCAATTCGTTTACAAAACAGCGTGCCTGTGTACCCGATTTTATCTTTGCACGACTAGTGACATACTGCGATTTACGTGCCCGATAGATGGCAATAGGCTCGCCACCTATTACATGGGACCTAACATAATTGGCGAAACGTAGGTGGTAATTTACCTCTGCCTACCGCTTCGAAGATAAGAGTCGTGATTTATGTACGTATGTACAACTAGTACGTATGTAGGTGACTTTTTAGATGATAGCCAAATGTATTGTGATTTGTGATGCAGAATGGTCCCGATAATAATTTTTCTAGTAGTCGTAATTTATCACAAGTTATTTTACGGTTTATCCCAAATTATATCTGTAAAAGACGTAGTACGGTTACTAATATAGAAACTTCGAACCGCTTATCATTCAATCTGATAATCCTAAGGAAACTGTTGTAGTATTATCCGCTGGAAATGCTGCCTACCTACCTATTATGGTATAGGTCTGAGATGCTATTTACAGATATATAATATTGTTTGTAAAGTTACAATAAAGCTATAAATAATAAACCAGGTAATTACAATTCACATAATATATACAGATTTACAAGAATTCAGTCCTAAAAATTGGTAAAATATAAAGTCTACGGTACCTAACTAATACAGTCAAAGGTGTTTAATGTTTTGAAATACATAATGATAATAATACCTTAATATACGCAAGTTAAATCCGTCAAAGTTGTTTTATTTCAAATCTGTAGTGCTCATCGTAAGAGAACATTATATTATGTAATAGTTTTATTTGGTTGCGCTTTCAACAAAAAAGAAAGTTCGACCCCCGCATCTATGCCCTCTTTATGATCTATTTTTGTGCTGTCATGTTAAAAAAAATTAGATAGTTGTTAAAAAACCTGAAGTGGTGACAGGACAGTACACAAATCTATATAAAATTCGGAACACAAAAGCACTTACAAGAAACAAGAGCCGCAAAGAGTCGAAACTCGGTTAGACGCGATCGTTTTAAATCAAGCAGGAAAAATTACTCAGGGAATCTACTGTTGAGTTTGCTCCAAACTTTCCTCTCTGAGGCCGCTTCGCTCCCTCATTATATTGTGTTCACGTTTCGGACTGTAGACAAGTCTGAGGTTGTGAACTGACAGCGATTTTTGATTAAATATTAATTTAATCATCCTATACACTTACCGCTGTCGCGTGTTGTCGGCAGAGCAGGATAATACAATTGACACCAACCTCTACTCGCTATAAAAATTTACTAGGGCCTACAAATAATTATGGACGGGACCTAACAATACCGCTATTTACGTTTCCGTGTCAACAATTACCTGATGCATATATCTATTTAATATAGTTTATTGACAGAGTGGCATACCAGCACCAGAATGGCTTTCAGTACGAATTACTTCAATACTAAGTAGTTAAATTAAATATTTTTATTTTTTTTTGTTAGGTTTCTAGACCCGAAACGGCAATGCAGAATACACATTGTCACCTCACCGATATCTCCTACGGGTGTCGTAGAAGATGGGTATTCTTTCATCTTATACCACCTAGCAACATGCTGTGATTTACGTGCCCTATAGATGACTCTTTTACTTTATGTCTTTTACTCTACTATCACCAGATAATAAACATCATCCCTTTACAATTAATATGAATCCCAGTTACCATTTTTTTTTGTTAGGTTTCTAGACCCGAAACGGCAAAGCAGAATACACATTGTCACCTCACCGATATCTCCTGCGGGTGTCGTAGAAGATGGGTATTCTTTCCTCTTATACCACCTAGCAACATGCTGTGATTTACGTGCCCTATAGATGACTCTTTTACTTTATGTCTTTTACTCTACTATCACCAGATAATAAACATCATCCCTTTACAATTAATATGAATCCCAGTTACCATTTTTTTTTGTTAGGTTTCTAGACCCGAAACGGCAAAGCAGAATACACATTGTCACCTCACCGATATCTCCTGCGGGTGTCGTAGAAGATGGGTATTCTTTCCTCTTATACCACCTAGCAACATGCTGTGATTTACGTGCCCTATAGATGACTCTTTTACTTTATGTCTTTTACTCTACTATCACCAGATAATAAACATCATCCCTTTACAATTAATATGAATCCCAGTTACCAGTATTATACATAAATATTAATCTACATCCCACTTTCACGTGTAACTTGGACCACTCCGCGTGCAAGTAAGCCGTGAACAGACGCAGCTTCAATCTTATTTTTACAATGTACGTCTCTCTGAAGCGGTGGGCTTTTAACTCGGAGCGCCAGGAACGTACAGTCGCCGTCACGTGTAGAGATGACCAGAGCACTAGTATATTTTAGTGAGAGTATTAGTTTTTATGGTGAGCATGATTGCCGTGTGGTGACAGCAGAGGGAAATAAAATTGTAACCACCCCTATTCTCTCCCGCGGGTTTCGTTACAGGCGACTGGGGCGTTAGGTAAAGGGATGAGGTACGGGCGAACATTAAACATTGCTTATAATATATTTTTTTAATTTAAGATTCCGAAAAGAATACTGTAATATAGTACCTCATATGTTTACATTATAGGTATACGTGGTTTATTAGTTCCTTTATTTGTACATTTCACTAGGAAACTCTGTAACCAGTTCCTTTGTTCGGAAATTTCTTTTTTCTGTAACAGCGTTTCTCTTTACCAATTCCTTTACGCCCGCACCGTTTACGACTTCGTCACCTTTTATGTCGGACGTAACAAACTGACAGGCACATAGGCGGTTTATATTCGATCCGTACGTACGGCCGTGTGTCACTGCTACTGACACTGTATAAATAAAGTCGAACGTCGTTCGAGATAACGACTGCGGGCGAAATGTAGCGGATAGCACACGGTGACGTCACTAGCGTGTAAGTGTTGGGTTTTTTTTATTTTGGCTTTTTCGATGTCGGTGATGATGACTAGATTACTTCTCACTGCCCTGTTCCCAGTCTATCTGGGGTCGGTGCAGTTTGTTTCCTCTTTCATTTATATCGGTCAGACGTTATCAAGCCATCCACTCCCTTTTGATTCATATCATCAATCACACCGTAAAGGTGCTAGTGGTGATTGAATGTATAGAAAAGAGACGGACCGGGCCATGTCGAGAGACCGATGAACGGAGAATGATTGAAATGACAACATACCAATCGATACTGCTCAAGGTTTGATTATGATGATGATGACTAGATTATTAAAGTATAATAAATACGCCGCGTGGTGATGGCAGAGTAGAATACAATTCACCACCCCAAATCTCTCCCGTGTGTGTCATACAAGGCGACTAAGGATAAATCAGTGATGAGGAATGGGCAGCAGCGTTCCTCTTATACCACCTAGCAATAGTACTGCGACTTTGTGCCCGATAAATGGCAATAGGCTCGCCACCTATTACATGGGATCTAACATAATTGGCGAAACGCGGGTGCTAGTTCACCTCTGCCTACCCCTTCGGGGATATAAGCGTGATTTATGTATGTATGTATGTAATAAATAATAAAAATAAGAAACAGCTTATGCAAAATCAATAAACGCTATTTGATTTTAATTTCCACATTATTTAAATGTTAGAAAAATTAGTACAAAGATTTTGGTGGTTTGAAAAAGAATTTCTAAAAATTAGCCCCCCATTAGGTCCCCATCTTCCCGCGTCAAGACAAGTCAAGACGTTTTCTAACCACCAAAATCTTTGTGTCAATAAACGCTTCTCTCATTACCATGAACAATCCTTTATTGACAGCCAGTACTGGCTCGAGTCTAAGGCAGTAGGTGAGCTGTAAAGGCATACAGCTTGTTTAGAGCTCATAATAATCATCCGCTAGAGGAGCGCCCTCTAACTAACCTTTATGAGAACATCGAGTGTATTTACGAGAATACCTATTTCCGGTCTGACTTTATAATATAATATATACTGTACACGCCGTATGGTGACGGCAGAGTAGAATACAATTGTCACCATCCCAAATCTCTCCCGTGGGTGTCGTACAAGGCGACTAAGGATAAATCAGTGTTGAGGAATGGGCAGCAGCGTTCATCTTATACTCGTACAACCTAGCAATTTACTGCGACTTTTGTGCCCGATAAATGGCAATAGGCTCGCCACCTAGTACATGGGACTTGACATAATTGGCGAAACGCGGGTGCTGATTCGCCTCTGCCTACCCCTTCGGGGATATAGGCGTGATTTATGTATGTATGTACACTGGAGCAGTCAAAGAACTTAATAATAAATAACTTATATTTACGGTCTACGCCACTTCAGACAACCAAAAACCGTAAAATTTCTACAATCTTTGTCAATCTTAATTTGACTTGGCTCGCCACCTCGTTGCATGGAACCTTGGAACCTAATCTATTTGGCGACAAGTAGGAGTTAAGTCACCTCTGCCTACCTCTTCGGGGATATGGGCGTAAGCTATCTAATGTATGTAAACAACAAGATTTCTGTGACTTTTTACATACACACATAAATCACGCCTATATCACCGAAGGGGTAGGCAAAGGTGAATTAGCACCCAATTTTCGCCAAACAAGTTAGGTCCCATGTAATATGTGTCGAGCCTATTGCCATATATCGGGCACATAAATCGCAGTATAATTTCTAGGTGGTATGAGAGGAATGCTGCTGCTCATTACTCATCGCTGTCCTTACCCTTACATCATGACTGTTTTTCTTTTCTAACATTATAATAACGATGTTCACATACAAATCAAAATAGTAATTATATGAATTAGTTGATGAAATTCCAAACTTTATCAATGAAAATGCCAAGACTTAACACATTACCCCACTCCCCATCAGAGAAATATTTGCCTCGGTATAATAAGCTTACACGAATATGAAAATCAATGTCAATAACGAGAGATACGAATAGCTGCGACTGATCCATTTGTTTTACAATAAAGTTCGGGTGTGTAATGGGATCGCTTTTGCCAGTCAACCCAATTAATTTTATTGGTTTTGCGAAACAATTATTATGTGCAGTCGTTATTTTATGGAAACAAACACAATTTATTGTGTCGGTTATTATTTTGACCTCGACGTTGCTGTATTCGGCATATGCCGGGCGGCTGTTTATTCCTTGAGGAAAATCACAATTGACATATTCTGTAAGTTAATTTTTCATAAGGTTTTATTTTGCACATCGCCAAGGAAGTCCGTTTACATTATTCCGCATAATAAGCATAGAAGCGGGCGATGTTGTCTACTCTAAATGTCGAACGGAAGGTTATATAAATACAGAAAGACGGAAAGAAAAAAATGTACTAACTAAAACCTTAATAAACTCTAAATTAAAATTTACTAACAATAGTGGCCGAAACGTACAATAGGAAGATATTGTGTTTTTACACCCACGTTATGCCAACTTATTTCAGTTTCCATGTGATCCTTCTTCCAGTCAGTGGTAACTTTAATCTCAGTTATTTGCTAGATGGTGCACCAGAAACACTTCCTCGTTATATTTTAAGTCTGAGTCGCCTTGTACAACACCCACTAGAGAAACTGGGGTAGTGACAATTGTATTCTTCTCTGCCGTCACCGCTTTATTTGTCTTACCTCCAAATACACCACTCTTTCGGAAATGAACGAGATATATGTTTATGTAATTAAGACAACATAACAACATAACATAACATAATACCCAAAGAGGGTTGGTGTCAGGCAGGCGGCCGACTGTAAAACCTACGCCAAAACTTTGAGCAGCTTGGACTGGAATGTTGTATAACTGAAATACTGGAATCTCTATCGTTCATCGATCTCTCGACATGGTCCGTTCTGTCTCTAATCTCTATACATTCATTCATCACTAGCACCTTTACGGTGTGATGGATGATATGAATCAAAAGGGAGTGGATGGTTTGATGACGTCTGACCGATATGAATGGAAGAGGAAACATACCGCGCCGACCCCAAATAGACTGGGAGAAGAAGAAAAATAATTAAGACAACATAACCCTGAAAGCCTTTTATCGCAAGCAATTTAGGATCATGGTGCCAAAAACCTAAAAATTTGCACCAACGGCGCAGAAACAGTAGGTATTCTAAGCACCATGAAATTATTGATCGCTGATCAGTAGGCTAGAGTGAAAGTGCAAAAGCTTTTAGATTTCCTAAAGCCGAAATTCAATTTACTGAAGAGCAGATCCTATCATGACAAAGGGAATTGTAAGACAGACCCTTTAGGCATCAAAGCCGAAGATCTGATAGCGTGAATGTCTAACGCTGCTTATTTTCGAAAGTTCGATTCAGGATAGGTAACCCTTAACATACCTACTCATATTTTGTATCTTGGATCGAACTTTATTATACTGAGGTATCATAAATAAGAACGCTTGCCGCTTGAATGAGATAAGGCCAGTTTTCACATCCTTTTTGCTTGCAAAAAAAAACCGTGTAGTGAAGGCAGAGCGTAAAGAGCGAAGGGTAAGTACCTAACGATGAGTAATGGGCAGCACCGCACCTAGCATAGTTGTCCTAGCATACGTGTCTGATCTATCAGACACGTAAATCGCAGTATGCAGCAGATGCAATAGGCTAACCCCTATTATGGCAAAACGTTGGTGTTATTTCACCTTTGCCTACTTGCTCCAGATTTTGGCTCAGTTTTTATAGCTAGCCGCCTGCCTGACACCAACCCTCTTTGGGTAATAATTAGTTAATTACTCTTTGGAAAGTCAGTCATTCTGCACCAAGCCTAAATAATGCCGGAGCGCTGCTAAATTTTCAAATCGTTCAAAAGAAGCAATGGCTAGCCGAAACCCGCCTTTGACACAAGGCTCTTAGACGAGAGATTTGTAATTTTTTACTGAAGGAAAAGTTCCCGTTCGCGCCAAGCCCCCGAGAGTTCATCAAAGTTTTCTTCCTGCATTCATTTTCATTTGTGAAATAAGACAATGTTAGCATGGATCAGCTTGAGTGGAGTGTTTGAGTTCTTCGCGTTGTTCCTAGTGTAGTAAAGTAGGTAGTAATAGTAACTTTTCCTGTGATCTTTACTAAGAAGATGCTTCTCCCAACTGACGCTCTACATTCAAACAAAAGTACCCATCGTGCCTTTTGCCCAGCAGTAGATTAACGGATTCAAAATAATCTCAATAATGTATCGACGTTTGTAAACAAAAGATAATTGTGATTAGAAAAAGCTCGAGAAAGTACGGTGACTATAATTTATCGAACTTTTCCTAACCACAATTTTCTTTAAAATATTTTTACTAACATTTATATAAATTTCAAATAAAATCAATAACTACGTTTTTAAGTCAAATCCCGTGGGTCCGACTAAGGGTCAATCCCAACATCGATGAGTAATCTTCAGCAGCGTTCTTATACCGCCCAGCGATGCACTGCGATTTACGTGCCCGATAGATAGCAACAGGCTCGCCATTTATTACATGGGACCTAACATAATTGGCGAAACGTGTGTTTTAATACACATCTGCCTCCTTTTACTTATGCGAGATTAATGTATGTATTTAAGCCAAATCAATGAATCAATGGTTAAAATATGCATACTTACTGTGGTGGTTTAATGGTTTAAATATGCATGCATACTTACATGACAGCGATAGTATATTGGGAAGCAGCTTATCAGGTAATCTGCCGAGTCGATGGCCAGAAGCCTCATTACCGTATCTTTGAAGGGGCTCGCTTAATGTCATGGCGTCAGTGCATCTAGAAGCGTCTTTGAATAGTCAGTTCAGCGAAAACTTTTTAAATATTTTACAATATATCATTTGACAAGATAAACTACCCAACGCCAGTCATTGGATCATCGTCATCGTCGCAAGCGCTTTGATTTCCCTACTGCTCAGGCATTAGGCCTTCCCTAGGGATGGAAAAATATAGGAAAAAAAGAGCTATAACCCACCACGCGGGCTCAGTTGGTACTGATTGGTGGGTATTAACGACTGCAGCTGGGAACAAAGAAGACTAAATCTGCCTTCCGAAGCACGGTGGACCTAGAAATAATATATTTTTGGTATTTCCATTTATTGACTGACCATAACTAATATTAGGTACTCAGTTTACAAAATAACAAAGTAAAAGTATAGTTAGGTCGAAAGTACTCTAACAAACACTTAAAACAAATGCTCAATAAGTTCCAATTTTGAACAAAAACGAACACAGATAATACAGCTGCTGAATAAATTGAGAACCAATTGGGATGTTGAATACTGTCAACCTTACAGATGCCACTTCCACGAGCACCAAGTTTACAAAAGCACCTTGGTCCGTTTCTCCTTCCTACTTAAGTCATCAAGTTATAGGGGATGCAGTAAACTTTAATAACACCCCAAACGGCATTTGGGGTAAATTTACTGGTCCCCAAAGGGTGTTACTTTGCGCAAGTATCTCGTTAAATTGGTAAAAATGTGAAAATTTTAGACTTTTAAAATTACGTTATAACTTACGGTAGATAGCCACTAACTTTATTCAGTGAGATTTCATTTATTAAGATTATATGAGCGTAAACAAATTTCAATGTAGGTCCTACTGTAGTAAAAATAAAAAAGCGTCCTACCTAATCTGAGGTCAGTGCTAAAGTAATGTTACTTATTTTCATGCTTTTAATACTCAAATGTTAATCTTTAGAGTTGAAAATAAATATTAACTATTCATTATAATTATTTTTAATATATATGTTTTCTACCATGTTATAATTTTATTTAGTTAACACTGAACATAAATACTATTAATACTTGCTTTGCTATATTTTTTAGTTTTCACTGTTGTAAGTGAGTAATGTACGAGTACCTAGTAAAGCTACTCCCTCTCTCGGACTGCGAAGGGACAGTTCTATAAGGCCAGTGATAGAAAACACTAATGTCAAAAGACTAATGAACGGTGAGAGTGATTGGAATTACAACATTTAATTGCATACGGCTCAAGATTTTCACTCTACACAACACATCACTACGTATTTTTTCGCTCCCAGACTAGCATAGAAAACTCTTCTGTTGAAGCAATAAGTAAAATCGTGTGGTTAATGAAAACAATAATTTCGCCTTCAAAATTAATATTCTTTCTCTTGAAGCTATTAATATAAAAAGTCGTATGGTTGCAAATAATAATTTCACCTTCGAAATTAATGTACTTGTACTCCGATTGGCATGCCATATGAATAGCAAAAACAAGTACACCGTTCAATTAGTCAATAACACACTCATTTACAATATTAATTAATCCCTGTGACATGTCTGCAACGGCTCGATATATTTTGGAATTGGTTTTTGGTGATTGGTCCCATTTTATGGGCGTTCAATTGGCAAAGCTTAATATTAATTATAATGTTGTACTTGAACAGCTATTGGTGAATTAATGCGTATAGTACCGCAATAAGTAATTTAGATCAGATTGGTTAAATTGTAGTTAATATTCATTATCATTGGAATAGTAATAGACGGTGCTGTGTGGCGTTGGAGTGGTTAGATATACTCTATTGTTGTCTGTAACGTTGTTTAGGTTGTTAAATGATGAAAATTGGCTATAAGTCTTGGTGAATATGGTTAAATGTTTATGTCACCGTAAAATTGTATATACCGAACCGTAATATGTAATGTGCTGCTTAGAATTTAACGCTTTGTTTCTCGATAGTTTATGTTAGGTTAAGCTACACATAAATTGTTACGCATCCCAATTTCTCGACAGTTCGCAATCTTGACAAGTACTATTTAATCTATTAGAGATTATAATCTACCGTATTTATAATTTTACGTTAACATGTAAAAAATAAAATAACATGACGTAACTTGTAAACAAAACTTTGTTGGCGTGCTGTTATTGGTGGTTTCCTTTCCACCCTTCGGGTGCCTTAGGGTTTTTCTCAAGTGTGTGTAAAAACAGACAATACGTGTTAGTATTTCGTTTCAAACAAGGCGCTGAACATAATTGGATTGAAATCGAAGCGGTGTAAATAAAACATAACATACTTACTGATTACAATACACACATGTGTATCATGTGTGTATTTACGTTACGACAAACTTTCTAACAAACATTTTGAACATATTATATAAAGAAGTCCATAATAAAATCGTTCATGTTATAGGTACATTCTTCTTCTTCTTCGTTTCGCTCTTGACAGCGGTCGTGGTCATCATGAGGGAGGGCTGTGGGCTGTTGTCACTCGCCTCACTATATTTCGCCGTCGTGTCCGATTTGTAGCGCTTCTCGTGCATTCATGCAATGGACCGCCCACGGCAGATTTAATCTGGTCGGTCCATCGCATAGGTGATCTGCCTCTTGGTCTAGTACCGTCTACTCTTCCCTGAACTACCAATCGCTCAATCGACTGGTCTTCCCGTCTCGAGACGTGGCCGAAGAACTTCATTATTCGAGCCTGTGCGAGAAAAGACAGACGCTGCTTGATGCCGAGTTCCTGGAGTATAGAAACATTTGTACGGAATTCGGTCCAAGATACTCCAAGCATTCGTCTCCAGCACCACATCTCTAGAGCGCCTATCTTCTTTTTCTCTCTTTCTCACAGTGTATAGGTACATAGATAAATTATAATAATGTACATTTATAAAATATATGTATCTTTTGCGGAACTTCACTCAAGCAAGACTGAGCAAGTTAACTTTTTGTCAGCTGAAAATCCCAACAGAACTCCAATCAGTAACGTTCATGTTTGAAAGGCCGAAAGGAAGCCGTATAATTCTTTGAATTTATTATCTCCAGCTAGCACTTTTTAACACCATGATCGGTCCGCTTAGAAAAGATTGGGGCTTAACTCCCAAGCAACATTGTAAATTACTTTACCATTCACTTACGATTTTTTTCTTCAAGTTGAGAGTATTTTGAACTGCAATGTCTAGGAGCCAAATAAAAAGGAATATACGTAATAAATAAATAAATAAAAATAAATGTTTTCTGAATGAATCTACCTTCTGGCACAAAGAAAGAAGGAGAAATTACATTATATTGATTTCTAAAATACTACATAATCAAAGTCACTTTGACCGTAAGCGACCGATCTGACCATCGCTTTAAGAAACAAACATCCATATACACACCCTAACCCTATCGCGATATACTTACCTACATCACTAAATATATATCCATACCCTTTTCCCTATCAAAATAATATAAACCCATTACTCCTGGCGGTGGATATAACTCACAATAACACCGCATTTAGCCATTCAATCCCCAAAACAAAGCTATCATTTAAATAAATACTACGTAACTTGAATGCAAACATTCACTGCGGTCTTATTAGGGCTGTCGACATATTAATAAACTATAAAAATATAATAAAATTGTTACCCTCAGTCATCAAGCCAATCAAATAGGAGTGGATCCTATTTGATTCATAACATCCATCATACCGAGAAAGTGATGGAAAGGACCATGTCGAGATACCGATGAACGAAGAGGTGATTGGGATGACGGCATTCCAACCCATACTGCTGATGGTTTTGGATTTGATTTATAAGCCTACCTCTTTGCTGTTGTTGGTGATTTGCCACCCACCGTTTGGATTCCCCATGGTGCTTTTTGGTCTATAATTATAGGGCCTGCCTTAGTTTTCTTTTTCGAAACCCCTGGGATGAGTTGGAGCAGCCACTTTCTATGTTATTTGTTCGCTCCGTGGCCAGCCTAGAAGCATTTTACAATATTTATTGTAATGTTAATATTACTTAACGTAATAGTAAAGTAATAAATATACTTATACTCAATTACAGTTTTTTTTAATAACACAACTTTCACGAATTTTACTTGAATATAATACGTGTTTACCATTTATTAACTCGATGTTTCAGATATTTACAACTATGAGTATAAACTGTAAACTCTGATTTATACTGCCCTGTACTGCGATCAAACAGTCCGTTAGGCGACATTAGGTTCGTCCTAGGTCGTCATTTACATGGGACCTAAACGTAGCTAGCAAAAAATTGGTGCAACTGCCTACACTTTCGGAGGTAAGCAGATGTGATTTATGTACCTGTGTAAGAACAATTATCCATAAACGAAAATCGTTTATGTTTATGCTTTGATTTTATATAGAAATCACCTATATGTTTTAGAAACACTGATAGCATTACAGTTGCAGCAACATATAGTCGGACGGGGTAAGACGGGGCTGGCGTCAAAGGAAACCCACATCTGAGTTGTTTGCCTTAGTAATAACTTGCAGTCTTATTTACATCAAAGATTCTCTGAAATGTTTGTTTGCTTTCTGTAAATAAGTGCTTAATAAATAAAGTACTGAAATTACTATTCAGAATTGAAAGTTAAACTTGATTCGTCCTACGTTTACATTTTCATCTAGACTTTGTTTGCTGATTTATACGTTCTGTTCGTAACAGTAAGCTGGAAAACATCGTTGAAAATAATTATTACCTAACGCCTTAGCTGAGAATGTTGTTAATTTTGTTTAGATTTCATGCCTGTATTATTTCTAACACAATACAGATAGACAAATAAACCAAATAAATTATACTCCCACATTCAATGACCGACGACGTCTAAATTTCGAATAGTACAGACGAAAACATTTACAATAATGATTTAATGCTACTATTGAGAACACATTCATTATTATTATGGAACAGAATTTTCTGAAATATTCGTGACCTATTTGTTAGTACACAGAACACAAAACAATAAACAAGCACGATGTTGCTACAGTTAATAATGTGTTATCGTATTTTGCATAAGAAGTGGTTAAATCAGATGATGTCTCTGTAACAAACTATTGACAAATAAGCGACAACATCAGAACACCAAAAATTATTAGTTTAGTATACAAAGTTTTCATTGAAAAATGTTCTTAAAGGTCACCGACAAGAAATGCAAAGTCCCATATCTACCATGAAACTTTTGACATAGGTACATTAACTGCTGGATAATGTTATATGGCATTCACCTTTCTGTCCTTAATGTCTGCAATAAATTATTACGCCTACCTACAAGAATTTGCCAACCCTGCCACTGATCCTAGATTCAAATTCACTGACCGATATCCGGAGCCCGTGGGGCGCGTTACGGCCACGCCGATAAAGTGCCCGATGGAGACATAAGGCAAGTTTCTCCTCGTAAAAACCCGGGAAGTATGGACGCGTCGACAGGTAGATATATTTCTCTTTGAGGAATCGGTGTTCCGTACCTTAGTTGTTTTAAGAGAAAAAGTTTTTGTAAAAATAGTCCAGGAAAAGCGGTTACCTGATAACGTTACATAGTTGAAGAAATTTATGAAGTAGAAAAAAACATACGGGTACGAATTGAATAACCTCCTCCGTTTTATCGTCGGTTAACAAAAATAAGGTAAATAAAGGACTATCTATTAATGAACTTTACTCTATCGCACTTAAATTCTCGAAACATTAATAAGCTCATGCTGCCCAGAATAGTTCAAATTAATCACCACCCCAAAATTCGAATTCGTATTCGTATTGTGTCGAAACTGTATTGAAAAAAGTGAGAATTGGGCTCCTTTACTGCAGTAAAATTTTAAAACTCCACCTTTTCTACAATTATCTCAAAAGATGAAGGAATCAGACACAATTTTTGCAAATTTGTCTAACCTACATAATATTTTCGTTGTGATTATTTATCAAGGTTAATAATGAAAAAACTTATAGAAATGCCCCATCTTAAGGTCAACCGACCAAGACGCTATCTCTAATTACAGCATTGCTCCACGCCGGATTAAGTTATCACGTGGCATAAACTACCTCCTTTACGTAACCTGCGGCTGCAACTGGAGCCGTTTGTGGCGCTAATTCCTATGCAAACTCGGTTGATTAACTATTGGTTAATTATACAACTTGTGCTGCGGCCGGCTATTTGTTCTGGCTACTTCGGAGAAGTTTACCGGCAGCCTTGGACGCACAAATGTTATTGCTTTGAATGTTTCAATAAGATTTGACTTGGACTGGAGTTTGAATTAAACTTGGAGATGGGCTTATGTCCATTTTCACAGAAATTAATTGGATATTAAGATTGTCTTAAGCTTGTGCTGTCTCCCTGGCTTAGTTCTCCAAAGTGTTGGCGAAAAGGATATTGGCTGTCGACGGGCGAATTTGAACAAATCACTTGATAATTACTATTCAATATTGGTTATGTTTGGTTACATTATTGGGATTCTCGTTAAAGAAATTGGCTATATATTAAGTTCTTCAAGGAACCCTAAAGTGCCTCAAGCATTTTTCTTCCCAATGACCTTGGATTTCCCAGACAACTTCCTCCCTAGGGTGCTTTGGTTGTTCCAACCTTTATTTATTACGACGCCTTAAAACCTGACGAAATGTTGCCTTGTGATGGCTATAAAAGGGGGCAGAATAAAGTACTCTAGCGTTCAAGTAGCAGGCACAGTAATAACGTCAGCTTTTCATTGACTAGTGTGTAGAAAGAACAGCGCTCACGAAAATTACTAGTAGAAATATAGTACCTACAAAAGCAGTAAAGAAATCGGCCAAGAATACTAAAGAAACAATGGAATCCAGATATGATTGCAAATAATTTAGGCAGGTTATGGAAAAGCTGAATTCAAAACGATAGATAAATTGCTTATCCCCAAAGTAAGGGCGTAGCAACATCATTGTGTTGCCTCGTACTTCGTAAAATTAAATTCGACTTGGATTTTAATTCGTTGCTTACAAATAATGACGGGAAGCGTACTGGTCCTAGTAAGATAAAATGACACCAATCCTACCTCTGACTGAAGAAAAAGATAACTTAATGTATTGTTGTTGTTTTTGATGACGGAAAAGACCTTACCGGTGTCCATACCGGTGAACGGAGAGAGTGATTGTGATGACATTTCAATCCATATATTTCGTACGGTTTCACAGCCAGCTTAGCCTAACACCAACTCTTTGGATATAGTTATCTTAGTAGTGGGACTCCAACCACCAAGATAATTATAATTTGGTGCATCAACTGCCAGTTGTTTTAATATATCCGGTAAATTGTTCTGACGAATTTGACGGCTAGCATTGTTTTTTACACATTCTGTTTTTTACTTCCAAGTCAGCATGAAAAACATCTGAACATAATATTATAATAAATAATAATAAATAAATATTTTTACACTCACACATATCATCTAGCCCAAAGTAAGTAGCCTAAGCACTTGTGTTATGGATACTAGATGACGGACATATTTTTAATATAATTATGTATATAAATGTTGAAATTATACTAAATAAACATATACACAACCATGACTCGGAAACAAACATTTGTAGTCATCACAAAGTTTGCCCCTAGCAGGATTCGAACCCGGGACCTCTTGGCCAATACCCAGCAATCTGAGCATTCGACCAAGGCGGCCGTCATGTATCTATGATTGCCAATACTATTGACATGTAGGTAACTCACCCAAATGACCAATAGATAGTTTAGAACATTTACCACCATAAACCACTCGTCCCAAAACAAAAAACCGGAAAAAACAAAACATTTCCGGGGCCGACTCTTCCCCGCTTCGTGGTTCAGTAGCATTGAAACAAATCAGTGTATTGGTTTATGGTGCAAAAAATACGGCATCGCACCGATAAACTTTATTAACGTCCGTCAAAAACAAAATAACACCCACGCGTTTTCATCGTTCAGTATTTTGCGAGAAGTGCTAGTAGAAGTCTATAGTTTCACCGTATTAAGAAGGTATAGGTGCTCTGTCCTGTGGGTAAAGGCATAGCTATCCACACATTCAATAATGGGTGCAGAAACAATTTTAAAGCGTGTAAAGTTCTATGATTCTGTTGGTTACACTATTTTCTTATGGCAGATTTGTATCAATTTTTTTTATTTATTAAATAATTTTTTAACTATAGCATATAAATTTATTAATCTCGAGTTAAACCTGTGGTATCTGTTGCATCTGCAGTCGTCAACACTCACCAAAAAGCACTGGGCCATAACCATCAAACGTGGTGGGTTATGGCCCATTCCACTTTGTTCTTCCTTTCACAGGGACGTCCTGTGCCCCAGCAGTGGAAATAATATGATGATAATAATAAAAAATTCCACAATATTTTTTAGCAAACTCTAAATTCAAAGTGAATAATTCCAGAAGAACTGAAATAAAATAATTATCCAAAAAAATGTTTTTCAAATAGATTTGCATTCTCCGAATTAGTTCAGCGAGTTGGTAAAACTGAATTGATAGCAATCAGTGTGAATTCGGTTTTTTATTTGAATGTCCGTTGCGAGCTCTCCTAACCAAACCGATGTTTGAACTAAAAAAAATAATTGAAGGGAATTCTCGTGCATTTTTAAATCGTACCTAGTTGGTTCCTGTGTTACCTGTTACCAAATAAAAACCGATGTCGGCTCAACTGTTTTACATTTTCAACTTCACTGAATTGGACTTGCATCTGAATTCGTATTCATAGTTTTTTGCAACGTTGCATACGTTCTTCATCCATGTGCCGCAAAAAAAAACGAAACGAAAAAATCTGCAGTCGATACCTACCAATCTACACTGGGTTATGGCCCATTCTCCCTATATTATTCCATCTATAGGGAAGGCCTGTGCCCCAGCGCTGGGGACATTAATACGGCTGGTGATGATGATGATGGTAATGTCGAATTTAAAGATATCCTAGCGAAATTCCTAGATGAATACATAGAAATATCAAGTCAGTTTATTCTTTAAAGGGTGAGTAGATGTGCATTGCACAAGCACAGCATTTCTAGGTGGTGTACCAGGAACACTGCTGAGTGAAGATATCATATTTATAATATATTGTATATGTAAGACAACTCGAGACTTGTGAAGAAAGAGTTTGTGACAATTGTAGTCTGCTGTACCATCACCACATTGCAAATCAAGATGGTAATATCTTGACACTTGATTTAAAAACATCACTAAAAAATAAACTCTGCACTAACTTATTTTTCTACAGGGAATGGGCGTATGATCATTCTAAAGGTCTCGGAAATCCTCTTTTGAATATGCTTAAAACTGAATTTAACTCGACAATGTTGAGTTATAGTTTGACCCAGGGCAATGCTCCAGGGGCTGTTTTCCAAGGTTACTCCCGGGAGAAGTTTCTGTGAGTACTGGCGACTTGGAACGAGACGTGATCTCTTCGACTATAATGGTCAGGCTCGAAGGACCAAACTATTTAAATTGCTGTTTGCATGTTGTTGCAGAGTTAATGGCATCAATATAAGAGTTTCTGAGTTTACAGTTGTTTTGGATTTTAAGAACGAACCTGTGTGCTAGTTATGCTGTTATATGAATCACCGTTCGTTTTGATTGCCGGTGTGGTTCTGCATATTTATCGCAAACAATTTTAGTGTATGTGTTTTTCAGCATCCTGGTTTTGATGTAATATCCAAATATCCGGATGTGTATCCAGAATGCTAAAACATTCGATAAGATGACGAAACAAATCTATACAAAGTTTACGAAGTCATCCCGGAAACTATGAATGGATTTGTCTGATCTCTCTAGATGATCTCTCTCTAGATTTGTCATCATCTTCCTGCACTATTTCCAGGTTACCTGGGGCCACATTGCTTTTCCTCTTCCAGTCGTATGGGTCACACGTCTTTGAGCCATAGTCCCTTCTACGGGAGTCATGCTCCTTTTATTTATTCATAATCGGTTTACTAACTTCTGCCTACCTCTTTGGGGATAAACAGTCGTGGTTTATGTATGTACGGATACTCCCTTTTGGAAGGAATTCATATACATAGTAATTTGTTTGCCATCGCTGTAAATTAGTTTCCACACAGCTGCTAGCATTCCTGGCAAGAATCTGCAGATGGTGTTAATGATTGCACCCAGCGTTTAGTGAACGTCTGGTGCCTTGACCGAACTATTAGCGTGGGTGAACGATAGACGGCACTCCCGAACGTGGGCACGCATAATTTGTCGCCATTTGTTTGATCACGAACGAGTTGATCTTAAATGCAGAGCTTAGCTTAAGGATTTCAGTTCCACACTTAGTTGAGCACACATCACGATGTTCGACACTTTAAGATTATGATTTTGAAAACATACATACATACAGAAATCGTGTCTATTCATCACTGAAGGGGTAAGCAGAGGTGAATTAACACCCACGTTTGCCAATTATGGTAGGTCCCATGTATTAGGGGGCAAGCCGTCGGGCACTTATCTATTTCGCGGTCCTACAGCACTACAGTACTAGAGTTAGCTATCGTTTGCCCGAAAAACATATGCCATAATATTCATATGCCAGAATTTCACTTGCCCGAATTTCATTTGCCCGAATGTTTTGTTTGCCATAATATTCATTTGCCATACTATTCAACAGACATAATATTGTTTTCCATAATTTCATATGTCATACACATACACTTGCCCAAATTTCATTTACCATACTCTTCATTTGCCATAATTCCCTATGCCATGCTCATTGTTTACTGTATTAGTCACGTGCTAGAATTAAATCTATAATCGATCCAAGTGCGCTTCCGTGCAAAGTTAACCTAACGTTTGGCATGGTTTCTGTCATGGCTCCGGCGCTACGGGGCTCCAGCGGTCCCACGCGAGCTTATCGTCGCAGACGGTTTAACCCTCACTACCGCTTGCTGGCCGGCTATAGCCGGCCAGCCTCAATTGTGGCGGTGAGCTTTACAACCACCTGCTCCGGGCCGCCTCGCCCCTCTGCGCCTACGCGATTCTAAATTACACTCTAGGGGAAGGGCAGACTAGCACCACGTGGAGTCGAGATTGGCCGAGTCGGATTCGCCCTAAGTAGAAATTAATAAAAATGACAATTATATG
The DNA here is from genome assembly GCA_963931975.1 of Cataclysta lemnata. Taxonomy (NCBI): domain Eukaryota; kingdom Metazoa; phylum Arthropoda; class Insecta; order Lepidoptera; family Crambidae; genus Cataclysta; species Cataclysta lemnata. The sequence goes on from OZ008339.1 coordinate 14,031,821, forward strand.
AAAGGAACGTTATATGAACAGAACATTATTCTAAGTGAAGTCAAGTTTTTATTTCTAATACCTACTTATCATTACCTCTCTAATCAATCCATGTCGCGTTAGTACAAATTTAACCTAACAGTATGACATATGAAATTCGGCCAAGTGTAGGTTTATGGCATATGAAATTATGGAAAATAATATTATGTCTGTTGAATAGTGTGGCAAATGAAATTATGGCAAATGAAATTCGGGCAAGTGTAGGCATACCCAGTACTAGGTGGTGTAAGAGAAACGCTGCTGCCGATAACTCGTCGCTGTCTTAACCCTTAGACGCCTTGCACGACACCCGCGAAAGAGATTATACGACATTATACAAATCATCTAAGATTAAATACCTATACGTCATGCCTTTCTCCGGCAGGTGTAGACGAAGATCACTTCTTCGTTGGTTCCGGGTACCTACTCTTGAAGTCTATTAAAAAAGGCCAGGTCAAGAGTACCCGAAACCGACGGGCATGCATGAGGACATTAATGAGATTGGATGAAGCGAAAGAAGTATGTAATGATCGTTGCAAGTGGAAAGAAGTGATCACTGCCTACCCATGTGGGAGAAAGGCGTGATATATTGTATTCATATTATAAACAATGAGCCTCCCCGAAATTCAGAAACAAATAGTAAAATGAACATTGAATATACGGACGCTAATTAGCAATAAACGAAGAGCATGCAACGCAGAGGGCCTCTTTGAATATTGCGCAGTCTGTACTGCCTACCCAATTGGGTTGAAGTGTATTATACTTGGAAGTTAATGGAGCAATTTAATTTTCTCGAAACAACTCGGGGCCATAGCGACTGGATATTTTTTGGATAGGCTCCCGACTGTGGTGGCAACGAACAATGTATTCTTAGGATAAGAACGGGAATATCAGAATTTGTTGAGTCAACATAAAAGGCCGTTTATGCTTTAAAATATTAGACATTTGAGGTCTAATATTTTAAGTGCATTAGCCTTGGCCTCATTGCATAATGTTCTTTTTTGTTTGCGCAAAGACGTATTAATTAGATTAACTAGTATATTTGGCAGCTAGACTAAATGTGTGACATAAGCAAGTTACTTTTTAAATTTTTGTCGGTGGGAGCGACGTCAGTTCTCTCGGAAAGATTATATTCTTATGTAGATAATACTTTGGTTGATAACCGTAAAAGATAAAACCAGGGAAGGCATACTAAAATGCTATTGTTAAGAAGTTTGCAAATGATTTATTGTGTTATTATAAGCTAGTTATTTTAGCTCGAGGGTTATCTAAATCAATTTAATAAATATTAAATGCTGTCCTAATTTGGTCTAAGACATCATGGCTACCGTAGCAAACAAGGCGCTGCCAAACAAGGCAATAATATTTGCAGCAACGTTTAGTTTTAAACCGTGTAATGGTTGATAAGGATTTGCGGGGTAATTCGTTGGCAGAGACTCCGTAACCATATCGCTTAATTAATTTTCTACGTACCTCTCTCACGGTATTATTCTATGATATTTTCCAAATAGAATTTTCGATGTTAAGTATTACATATTCATGACAATGGCATCTCGATCTTACTTAGAACTTTATCTATGTGGGCAATAGAAATATGTAATAAACGTAATAGCATACAATTAATTATATATTACTGATTTCCTACATAGGGCCGTGTGGTGACGGCAGAGCAAAATATATTTGTCACCACCCCCATCTCTCCCGTGGGTGTCGTACAAGGCGACTAAGGGTAAAGACAGCAATGAGTAATGGGCAGCAGCATTTCTCTCATACCACCTAGCAATATAAATTTGTACTGCGATTTATGTGCCCGATATATGGTAATAGGCTCGCCACCTGTTAAATGGGACCGAACATAATTGGCGAAAAGTGGGTGTTAATGCACCTGCCTACCCCTTCGGGGATATAGGCGTGATTTATGTATGTATGTATGATTTCCTACATCTCTAGTCAAGGGGCCAATCTATTCGAACGAATACAATAAAAATGTATGAAACTGACAGATTGCAGAGAATACAACATGGCAACCGTCGTGTTCAATTTAAGATTCATTGTCGAAAATTTACCTTAAAACATTCTATTGTTTTTGTGTGAGTGACCTACGCGATTATAGTTCTCAGTCAGTAACAGACATGACAATGACAGACACAATTTTGACATTCATTGAAATAATACCAAAGAACAATTGGCAATAAATTCAACACTCACCAACAAATTAATACTACTTTACTAACAAATTCGCTAATACCTACTACTAATGTACTGTACATTTCATATTTTGCTACCTATTCATTTGTTCATATTAGTAGTAAATTTTCAATTTTCCCCCTGGCAATAAGACTCGCGAAGTGTTGACTGCTAAAGCGGGGTTGTTCATTAGAGCCGCTATATGAATTAATTTCTTCACTACCACACACATTGTTGTCTAGTGATGTAGCGTAAATTAATATGGTATCGATATTCGTTGTTATACTACATTTGGACAAATGATTTTATAGATTTAATGGTTCAAAGTATATACCCGTATGTCTATTACATAGCCTAGTAGGTTTTTTATAATAAAAAAAAATGACGATGACGTCATGCTACGACGAAATTACTACAAACTAGTTAAGATTGACAATGGATTGAAACCATTTGACAGTTTTGGATAGTCTGAAGTGCCGTTGACCGTATATTTCTTGTTACTAGGAGAAACAGACGGACCAATTCCGTCTCTAGGATCGGACTTAAAGTGAATACGAATCAGCTGCCGCATTGTGGACCACCTCTTGAGAGCATATGAAATTTGATCTCTGCGCAGAAAAAATAACCGCGAGCACGTTACTGGGCTACCCTTTTCATTATTCAAACAGCATTCCGATGCCCAGGACCTTCGGCATAACTTTCACGCTTCGTTGTAAAGGAAGGACCTTACGAAGGCTACGGATTGGATTTGGTATAAAACGGAAAATTGCTGAAATAGACTGAATTTTATAAGGGTACTAGTAAAATCTGCTTTTACGAGAAGCCTGTGATGTAGTTGGACGTAGTGGCAGTAGAATAATGGAATCTAATTGAGTCTATTTTGTAGCTCTTCGCCAGGTGGTTGTGCTTTATTTCTAACATATAAAATTTTGAGACAAAAATGAATAGGGAACTAATTCATTAACATTTTTATATATAAAAACTAATCGTCCTAGTTGGCCAAGCGGTTATGGCTACGTGTATTCGAGTCCCTCATAAGTACATAATTTTGTGAATAATTTTCTCCAGGAGTGGAGGACTGGTAACAATTATTGTGTTCTATTTCGCCATCAACAAACGGTATGAAATAATAAAATGAATAAACAAATAAATATAACTTAATTAATAGTAGGTTATTACCAACATTTTACTTTCATTGCAAAATTAATAATTTTTACGATATTAAATAATACATTTATTTTTATCGATATTCCATTACCCATCCCTAGCTTTATTGTAAACCTTACGAATTGCATTAGTATTTAATTAAAACTTCTCTTACGCCGTCTCAGACTTTGCGGCCCGCACGCTCGGGCCCAGAGCAAAACAGGTACTTTGTCAATATAATTCTGAAATTGTGCGACTGTAATTATAAATAACAATATTATAACAGAAAGAGAGTTGGTATCAGGCCGGCTGTAAAACTTAAGCCAAAACCTTGAACAGAATGGATTGGAATGTTGTCGTCACAATCACTCTCTCCGTTCATCGGTCTCTCGACATGGTCCTTTCAGTCTTTTTTTTCTATAATTCATTCATGTGTAGCACCTTTCAGGTGTGATGGATGATATGAATCAAAAGGAAATGGAAGACAATTACTTAATTTTTCGAACTTTTTCTTTGCACAATATCCTTCGTTGCGCAATTTTTCTAACATTTATACATATAATGTAAATCATAAATAATAAACCATTATATGCATAGATACAGACTGAGGCATACTGGACAATCTTCACTTTTATTTGATTTTTATTGTAAGATTTCTGTTTATATAGATAACTAATAGTTTTTTTTCTTTTAAGCCCCTATTCTCCCTTGGACACACGAGTTTTCGATGTCTTGCTCCTTAATCATTCATTATTATACGAGTTTTTTATTTCGATTTTTGATCACTGACTAAGGTTTGAAACACTTCGAGCTATGCATTACAAGCAATAAATTAATTCTAATCCTAAGTGAAAGCACTTTAATAACAATATCAAAAGTTCTTATATTACTAGAGAATAGGGTGACACCAATTCACTCAAACAACGAGACTGAAATGAATTTCCAAATCTCGCCGCAGAAAAGAATTAAAAGTAACGAGCCCGTGATTTTGCCATTCAAAAGTAAACCTCCATTAATCGAGCATCTCTCATGAATAATTGTGGCTCTGACAAAATTTTGACGAGGGAAAAATTAACAAGTCATTATAAAACAATATTCATTGTCCAAATGTTTCAACAGGCTTTTCAAAACCAATTAAGAAACACAAATTAAAAACTATTGTCTATGTGTGTGACACTATATGAATCTCCAGGGTGTCATATATGGTGTCTAAAGGTAATATTCATAAGGAATGAAGCATTCCTCTTATACCACCTTAATATACTGCGATTTACGTGCCCGATTGATCGCAATTGACTCGATCTTTATAACATAGTACCAAACACAATTTTCACACTTCTGCTTACCCCTTCGGGAATAAATAAGTCTGATATAATTGCCTCTTTATTCTGGCTCATACAAGTCTTTGACACACGAGTCTTTGACACAGACACACAATGTATCCAACGTTGTTGTCTCTATTTACATGGGATATTTATGTGTAGGTAATATCACATGTATCGGCTGGATTAGTCGAAAGATCTCTGCCTAAGAGGTTCCGAGTTCGTATCCTGGTAGCGGCAAATGTTTTTGATGAACATTTGTTCTCGAGTCATGTTTTTAGTTTATGTATTATAATATAACTATGTATATACAATTATTCTTTGTATTTTTTGTCCTTCTTCTGGTTACCATTATACAAGTTTGATGCTTATATATGCTACTAACGGAAGACGATAGGTGTGACTGTTAAACAAACAAAAAATATTATTAATATTCTGACCGAAGAGCACATTATAGTTTTCACCATCCCCTGCCACATTAGTAAGATTGTATTGTAAGAGCCTAGAAAGAGAGTTATTAAGACCTGTTGGGACCTGTACATATCATCGCACCCGGCGTCACTCGGGCGGAGGTTGACGTGCATCTAAGCCACAAACCAAAAGATAATAATTTGACATCTTGTCTCAAATATACTGACAATGTATGTTTAGAGATTTCGCAGGAAATGGTGGCCGAAAAAAAATCTATTCCCAAGTTATATGGAAGGAACGTCAGAGGATTTTATACTTTAAGTATATCTCCTATCATCTTTGAAATCTAACCAGATCCCAACGCAACGGAGAAAACAGTAACCCTCGCTATAAAAAGACCAAATTGGAATTTTAAAAAGATCAATGCCTAATAATCCAATATCGAATGAATTGCCTGTAAATTCGTGGCGGACGTGGCCTGGATGAGAATCGGCCGCCTCAAAGAACACAGGACTGGGAACGCAGTGTAGTCTAAGAAACAGAGGCAGTTAATACATCCGTATAGAAACCACGCCTGTACGCGTATTGACAGCGAAATGTGGGTGTTTCGCTAGCCATGCTAGGTGCCATGTTGGCCACCTGCCTTAAGCCCAGAGAGGGTTCATATTAGCTTCAAATCTTTGAGTAAAAAAAAGATATGGTGTCATGCGAATCCCCATTTCCGCTTATCGGTCCATGTGTCGACTTCTAAACAACCAATCATATTGTTCATTTTTATTACATTTTGTTAGGAGAATTATTATAAAGAAAAAGAAGTGAGCAAAATTTTAAAAATTTATTATCTTGACGCCGGAATCGAACCCGCGAACCAGCGTTTTCCGCAATCCAAGCGGCTGCTTATACTTCCCGCTTGTCCAACCAGCCGCTCTACAATATACTATAGATACTAACGCCCTACTATAGATAGAATAGAATACAAAATGGAAGAATCTAGATAAAGATGACTGTCAATATCATGTTGATCGTAATTAATGATTTATTTTTATGGATGTTTAGAAGCGCTCCAAATTTTTTTTTTTTTTTGTGCCCGAATTTGGAAAGGGCGACCCTCACGGGAGGGAGGTGGGAACCTAATGTGTTCACCCCGAGGCCGTCCTGGGGGGATATGTAGGACTTGCACCCACTAAAACCACCTTTTTGCCTTACCCGGGAAGGGTCTACAGGCGTCATCTGTAGCGATCACCCCCAGAGGGGGGGGCTCCAATTTCGAGTAAGTCCTCATTTATAGTAAAATTGTTTTCGCCTTTCCTGTTCTCTCTATGTTACTACATTCACCAATGCCTTAAAACACCTCAGTATGCGGCTCGCAGAAAAAACACCAATCAACTCGCTCAGCGTCCGCAAGACTTTGTTCCCAGTATTCTAAATTAATTTCAATAATCGATTGAAGTTTAACATTTAAAATAAAAAGGTGATAGTAACCGCAATTCTCATTTTGAGAGTTCAGTTCAAGAGTTTCAAAGAAGTATTATACTGTGCAGAAAAAAATATTTTGTTACTTTTTTGAAAAATAATAACTTATAGAAAATACTACAAAAAAGAATAATGAGAGAAAAAATTATATCAAATTGCGGGACACGACCCACAAATTAAAAAATTATAAGAGTAACATTATTCCGTTAATGTGACTAAATTGTCAATCTGCTAACACATTTCTTTTAAGCTGATCTGGGCGCGAACAATTAATGGACCAGCCTTGACTAGCCTCATGGGCGTAGTAAAAATTGACTAAGATAGAAACCCGGTTTAGGCCAATAAGCATCTTGGAGCGCCCAAATAGTGAAGACCACCGTTGGGATATCCGAATGGTAGAGATCACCCTTGGGGCACCCGAATGGTGGAGACTGCCTTACAAGACTCTCGAAGCACCCTGTAAAATTTAAGCCATCAACAACAGAATGCCCAAAAAGGTTTGTTGTCAGGCAAACAACCAACTGTAAAACCTTGGTCTAAAATTTTGTGCAGGATTGAAATGTTTCAATCCCAATGATTCTCTCCGTTATCGAATTGACCGTCAATGACATTTCTACATTATCATTTATGACGAGCCTATTTTCCGGTGTGATGGATGATACGAATCAAAAGGAAGCTGCTGACTTATGACTTAGAGAAGTCTGAGTGATATGAATGGAAGTGGAAACATACGCAGACCCCAGATAAACAGGGAACAGGGCAGAAAGATGATAATGATGATGTTACTCCATTATCTGAGTCAATTATAATCGAACAGAAGGTTATCTCTGCGTAAGCTTGGAAAAGCCGTTCGGAAAATTTGACGATAGCCAATATTATGTATTTGATACAAACCTTTTTTCGAATTAGAAACCTTTGCTGGGAGAACAAATGGCAAACATATTGGCTTTTATTGTGAGCATAGCTACACTATGTGATTCGGCATTTTCGTCTCTCTAACAAGGATGCTAGGTTCGATTTCGAGTGAAGCTGCGTGTCTTTAAATGACCCCTCCCTCATTGATTGGAAGCGCAAAATCTCATTTCCTAAGGGTTGAATGGAGGTACAGTATATTATCTTTATCAGCGCAGAATACAATTTATGTTATACATCTCATTGTGCTTAGCATTTTTATGCAGTTTGAAAGATGGTGTTTTGTTTTACGAAGATGCGTCATAAAAATAGTGTTACCGCCCTATATAATAAAAACCAAGCAAATCACAGCCTTGGCAAATGTCTATACTAACAAAACTCCAGACATTTTTATTTGGTGTTTGTAATAGGCCCTTATTACATGAAATGTAAATACACATATCGTCTAGCCCAAAGTAAGTAAGTATAACGGAATAAGAGTAGAGCAATGAATAAAAAAATTGACTCGAGTTACCTTTCTAGCCCTTTGAGTCCTTATAACTGTGTTATGGAAAGGTGAGAACTTTATTGATTTATGTATTATTATGTTTGTTTTTTTAGTTATGTATTATCAATTGTATGTTTCCCAAATAATAAATCAATAAACAATACAAAGATTTTGGTGGTTAGAATAAGAATTTCGAAAAATTATAAATCACTTGTGTCTTGGTCAGCCACATGCCCGGATAGCAGCGGACGCGGGTTCAATTCCCGCATCAAGACCACAATTTTTCGAAATTATTTTTCTAACCACCAACATCTTTGTACTAATTTTTCTAACATTTATATAATGTTGAAATTAAAATCGAATAGATACTTATTAAGAAATTGGTAATTAGGTTTCCCAAACTAAGATGAAAATACTTTCAAGATGGTTAAAAATGTCTGACCCACAAAGTTGCAACATAAATAAATCATAAAGCGGTCCCGAAGGACCAAACTATTCTGGTCCTTCGACGGCCTTAAAATCTAATATAAAAACGGCTAATCCCCGTGTCAGCGAGGTGGTCAATATAATATTCTCATTACGATATCAGAGCCCCATTAGATATTCCCTCTACGTTGGCTACGTAGTAATTCCAAATATTCAGTTTCATTACCAAATCGTTTGATGTCGGCGTCGGCCATTTCGCGGACCTACGTCAAACGCAAAAGAGGGCGGGAAATTGTTGTTAATACAAAATGGAGGGTCGGCCGGGTAAATACATACTAACTGACGGCCGCGACTTTATCACGGTCTCCTTTTACAATAAAGGTAACAAATTCGCTGGCTAATGGTAACGAAAGTTTGGGCTGTACACCTAAAGGCTTATTTAAAAATTGGGGGAATATCTTTTGTTGCGCTCTTTGTAGATATAAATAAATAAACATAATAATAGCCAGCGGCTTCGAGAGGTAAAGGGTAAATTTTACTCTGTTATGTGCTACTATTATAATTACAGATTCGTGTTGGGGAAGGCTGCCTAAAGCAACCACGCTGTCTAAATAGGATGCTTTCGTTAATAAAATGATTTTAAAAACTCTATATTCCAAACGTTTCTGTTAGCAGCTTGTTTGAGGAGATAGGTGGAAATTTAATTCATATCTGTCTTCATATCTGTCAGTTCTTATCTGTCTCTTAAAATATTTAAGACACTAATCCCCGAATACAGAAACGTTACTCAAACTTTGAGTCCTACTTAATGTCAAAACTGACGGATTTCCATACAAATTCTGACAGGTATTGACCACTAAACTTTATAGGCAGTGCTTAAAATTTAAGAAGTTTTCTGTATTCGGGGGTAAATTGTCCGCTTTGAGCTACCATCGCCTGGTACAAATATTAATATTTTATAAAAATGATGTACTGATAAGAGAATTTTTCGAAATTATTTCAAAATGTAATAGAATGGACCATGTCGAGAGACCAAAGTTTTGGCTTAGGTTTTACAGCCTTTGTACTGAGTGATACAAACCCTCTTTAGCATTCCGTGGTTGTGGGTTTCTGGACGAAGAGGATCTCCCGAGGGAGTCCCGCTGCCGAAGAGAGCTTCGCAAGTCGCTACGACTACTACGACAAACGGCGCTACGAGTCAAGTAGGGCCTACGAGAGCCTCGAACGGCGTTACCTATCTCGTAGGGTCTACGAGAGACTCGAACGGCGCTACGTGTCTTGTAGGGTCTACGAGAGCCTCGACCGGCGCTCCGATTCTCGTAGGGTCTACGAGGGTGCATCGTACGGCGGCGGTTCGAGTCTCGTAGAGTCTACGAGAGCCCGAACTGCGCTACGAGTTCTGTAGGGTCTACGAGAACCTCTAACTTGTGCTACGAATCGAAGTGCACCTCGTAGAGCGCTACACTATTTCACTCTTCTTTCTTCTTCTCCCTGCTCTGTTCCCAGTCTATCTGGGGTCGGCGCAATATGTTTCCTCTTCCATTCATATCGGTCAGATGTCATCAAGCCTTCTACTTATTTCTAAATCATATCAACCATCTCATCGTAAAGGTGCCAGTGATGAATGAGTCTATAGAAAAGAGACGGAACGGACCATGTCGAGAGATTGATGAACGGAGAGAATCCATACTGCTCAAAGTTTTGGCTTAGGTTTTTCAGCCGGCCGCCTGTCTGACACCAACCCTCTTTGGGTATGCTGTTGTCGGTGGTTTGCCCTCCAACATTCGGGTGGCCCAATGTTCTTATTGGTCTGGGGCAATCTCCCTTAGTCGACTTTTACAACACCCATGGGATGAGTCGAGGCTGGCCTATTTTACGTTATTTTTGCGCTCCCAGGCCAGCATAGAAGGCACTACACTATTTCACTAAACCCCTTTATTAAATGACACCTCAGAGTAAATATGTATAGTCATTATTTTATATGCACTAGCCGGAAATGAAAAATAGTTATTTGTTATACGTAAATACAAAGTTGCTTTTTAACCGCGTGCTTAATTTTGATGACCGAACTATTCTATCGAAGGATTCTAAAATTAGAATCCTGAGCGTTAGCGAGGGAATCAAAAGAGGACAAGGTGAAAAATCTTTGCACACGAGTGCAACACGTATCTTTTCATCCTCCCTCAGCGAGGAAATGGCAAAATACAAAAAAAATATAATTACAGTCTTTTCAACTTCCACAACACCCACCCATCAACCCAAACACACCCACAACACCCACCCAGACACGCTCAGAACATCCACTCAGACACACCCACAACACCCACCGGATGGGTGGGTGTTGTAGGTGTGTCCAGACACATCCACAGCATCCACCCACACACACAGCATACACCCACACACACAGCATACACCCAGTAACACCTACAACACACACCCATACACACAAAACACCCATTCACCCACATACACACAACACATACTCAGGCACATCCACAACACATATCCAACCACCAACACACACCCACATCATACACCCAGACACGACGTTTTTGCTCGATATCTGATATCTGAGTGCAAAAGCCGTTTTTATCCTCTAGAGGATAAAGTAAATTTGAATTTAGAACATCGCGTGTAAGTGCATTAAGTTTGTGAATACAAAACATAATTTTATAATTTGTTTTTAATTCTCCCTGTTTTTTCAGTGAAGGCAAAGAGTCTAGCCCATACAGCCATGTCTTTAGTATATTTATATGAATAAATGAGTGAGTGAAATGAATGTGTGAAATTAATTTTACATTAAAATTTCAATGTCACACATTTAATCGCATCTAGGGAGTGCTTGGCGCGAATTGAATGATACCAGAGTTCATGATGGCGATTGATGAGATGGTGAAAACCACTTCAAAATAATTCTCAACATCAAACACATCACAAGACTTATTTTCAATGATTCTGCATAATTTCACACCATCGGATGCCGGTGCATCAAAACAACACCACTTTCACTGCACAGAATGAATAATAATATTGAATAAATCTATTAAGCAACCTTTTCAATTTGTTAAAAATTCAGATTCGGAACCTTTTTGGTGTACTTTTTTTGTTAATTTGCTTTGCACGTGCGCGTTTGGTTGGATGTTGTGGGTGCGTCTGGGTGGATGTTGTAGGTGTGTCTGAGTGGATGTTGTGTGTGGAAGTGTCAGGGTGTAAATAGAATTGACTGAACCTTGTGCTCTTTTGATTCCCTCGCATACGCTTTTGCTAGCTCGGTCATCAAAATTGAGCACGCGGTTAAAAAGCAACTTTGCACTCACGTATAACAAATAACTATTATTTCAAATGTGTAGTGCTCGTGCAAATATAAGAAAATATTATGTAGACCTAAACAGCTTTTAAATGCTTGACTCAAGCTTCAAGCAAGCGTTGTAGACGATCAAAATGTTTTTTCTTTAAACATTTTGATCGTCGATGATTGACGCCAAGCTGATTGACCACCTCAGAACTTCGAGGATTTAACAAATAGGTATAGGACGTGAAGATAAAATGGCGCGCGCAAAGCAAATTATAATACAAAGTACACCAAGAAGATTCCGAGTCTGAGATTTGAACAAATTAAAAAAGGTTACATGATAATTTCGGCACCATGGAGGTAGAATTAAATAGATACCTATTTTGAATTATTCCCAATTCTGAATTCAAATTTACTTTATCCTCTAACGGATAAAAACGGCTTTTGCACTCGGATATCGAAGAGCAAAAACGCTCCGAGATGGGGGAATGAAAAAAAAACATATATATTAGCAAAATTATTACAAAGAAATTGTGGTAAATTTATAGTCTTGAAACAGGATTAGTTCTCTGCAATCCCGCATCAAGTCTATAAATATTCGAACAATGTCTCACCACAATTTTCTTTGTAAAAATGAATTTATTAAAAAAAACACATTTCACATCAATTAACAACCTCTCACTGTTAAGTAGCGTGTAATGAAAAGGTCTCAAATACATCGTATTAATTGAACAACAGTAATGATTATTAATCACCATCAGACGGGCTCGTCAAAAGTTCGGTTCCCAGTTTATGAAGTTCGTAATTAATATTAATTCGGGCGGTGCCAAATCGGGCCGGCACTTGGCGCGCGAAAGATTTACAATTACAAAACGAATTATTACAATAGCACCTATTTACGTGGCACGCAATATTTCACGGAGTCCTCCCTTAATTAATTCGTGTGCGAAAATGAAGCGATTCCGTTATCGTGTTCGCAAACTCACAAATATTTGAATGCGAGATTGTGTGGCGGTTATGAGGGCGGTGTTTAAAGGAAGAGCTTTATTTCAGCAGTCCGCGGAGCGTGTTGCGTTTGGGGAGGATTTTTTAATTATATAAATTGCCATCTATCGGGCACGTAAATTGCAGTATAGTGTTAGGTGTAATAGAGGTGGTTTATAAGAGGGGCGGTGTGATCACTCTATCCGTTTATCAGTCCCCCTACATGGTCTTTTTCGTCTCTTTTCTATACTCGTACATTCATACATCAATAGCACCTTTCCGGTGTGATGGATGATATGATTGAAAATGGAATGAATGGCCTGATGACGTCTGACCGATACTAATGGAAGAGGAAACACACTCCGACCCCAGTTAAACTAGGAACAGCAGGTAGCAGAAGATTTATATAATGTTCAAATAAAAATCAAATCGGTACACTAGCCCTAACAATTATCTCGTCCGCTACTCCATACATTAGTCGGTCTGCACACTTGGTATATAGGTACCTAGTAGATGCCTGCGAATAATTACCGCTTTAATCGCGCTGAGGTAAACAGGGCCCCGTTATAAATTACACCCCGCGCTGACTCTTCGCTTTCTTCGCTTTTACATTTGTCCTAATGCGGACTGAATTAATTGTTGTATGAACCGCTTTATTTGCCTATTCTAGATGGTAAGCGTTTGTTAAGTCCAAATTATTGCTCCAGTGTCACGATGAGGGATCTGATATTCGAGGAGCTCGACGCTGCAGTAGTTAGAGCTTGTGATTGCGCAAAATAAACAATGTTCTCAAAGAATGGTCATTATATGGTGACCATAATATAATTTCTGAAATCCCTAGGCTTACTGCAGGAGAATTAAGGTCACCCACATAGCCTGACGAATTGCGGACCTTAAGTGGCAGTGGGCAGGGTACATTGCGAGGAGGACTGACGGCCGTTGGAGCGGAAAGATCCTCGGCGGCCGCGCAACGGACTCAGCGTTGGTAGGCCCCCCACAAGGTGGACCGACGATCTGGTGAAGATCACGAGAAGTCACTGGATGTGGACATCGTAGGACCGATTGGTTTAAGCATGCTTGGGAAGGCCTATGCCCTACAGTGGACGTCTCTCGGCTGACTGACTGACAGATTCCTCCGTGTTTCGAAAGCTAACCCGTTTGTCCCGGCTGCATTCGCAGTCGCACTGGGCTATAACTCATTCTCCCTATATTCTTCGATTCCATAGGGAAGGCCTGTGCCCCAGCAGTGGTGACAATAAGAGGTTGATGATGATGCTACCTTTTAATTTATCATCTTAAACCATCAAGTAATACTGACTAAGTTATCATGGGTAGTGTTATTTCGTTATTTCTGTTACATGATGTATATGCCTAGTCTATTAATTTTACCTACAAAGACAGTTTGTCCATTTATACGATTCGAGTTCACTCAAATATGTACAGCGTTGGGATGGAAATTACAGAACGGAACCCGCCTGTAAGATGATTGACATGGTCCATCAATCACGGTCTTTGTTCAAGAATTCGACAATGGAGTCACTTACTAAATTTAGACAAAGAACTGTGATTTATTATCTTCAAATATTCACAAGTGTTTGTGCAAGTGGATCCTTGTATCTTTGGTAGATACCGCGTAATTTATAGGCTTTATAAGGGCTATAAATAATAATCAGGAAAGGGCTTAATGATAAGCCACTTAGCAATTAACGTGTCCGGTAGGAATCATAAATCACAATCATTATTCTTACAATACAGTTAAAACAAAGAAAATAAAGCCAGAAAAAAATCGACAAATTCTTTGTTCTACTGTGACAAATATAATTTTTCTGATTTTATTTCCTTTGTAATATTTTGTTTAACATTTATATAATGTTAAAATATATGTTTTGTTTTGTTTCAAATCATTATGTCCAGATGTGACTCGAATCCGCGTCTTCTGCAATTCAGACGGCTATCTAAACCAATCGGGCAACCAGGACGTTTAAAGTTTCTCTGTGCGAGCGAAGGCACGTTAAGCCGTTGGTACCGGCGGTATCTACAGTCGTTAATACCCACCAATCCGCACTGGATTAACGTGGTGGCTTATGGCCCATTCTCCATACCTTTCCATCAATTGGGAGGCAGCAGACATCAAAGGACTAGTGATGGTGAATCGAAATGAAAAAATACACTAACAACAATGATTTCCTAATTCATTCATCCACTAAACGTCGCAAAAATTTTCAAACGAAAGTGTAGTCGTGTCGAATACCGAGCACCCAAGCAAGTAAAAATACTCTGATTTTACTTTTAGCTCACTAGGCAGTAGTTTCCATTGCTTAATAAGTCATTTATTTACAAGAGAAAAATTGAAATTTTGCCAAAAAGCAAACCATGGTGTCATAGATACCCACTCTATCAAAAATCTTCGGCATTCTTCAGCGCGCAAGCGTCGGCCCTATAAGCCATACACCGTCACCTAAGCTGACGAAAGGTGACGACTTCGGTAGGTACTCAATGAAGCCAGCCATGGCGCAAACTAAATAGTGTTTATGTTTAAACAAAGCCCACGCCACAACCCCTCTGATTAATTGTTTCAGCCTAAACAAATATGCCGAGCTACTTGAATAAGGCGTGATGCACGCGCTTCGAGAGCGTGGGCTTGTCATTTAAATGAGTACTGTCATCGGTTGTTTGTTTGATTATCCCAAGTGTTATGACGCGGAATGAATTATTTTAGGGCCCAACGGTCTCGTGACTAATTTAACAATGGTAGTTATGTCGAAAATCAATGTTGGCCATAGGCCTCCCCCAAGGATCTCTACACCGATCGGTCCTGCGCTACCTGCATTCAGCAGCTTCCCGCGACCTTCACCAGCTCGTCTGTCGACCTTGTTGGACTACCAGCGGCCGCCATTCGAGGACCTTTACGCCCCAACGGTCGTCAGTCCTCCGCGCAATGTGGCCCTGCCCACTGCCACGTCTTAAGGTTCTCAATTCTTCGAGCTATGTCGATGACCTTAGTTCTCCTGCGGATCTCATCATTTCTAATATGATCACGCATGGAAATGCCGAGCATAGTCCACTCCGTTGCCCTTTGAAAGATTTTGAGCCTTCTCCTGAGGCCCATGTCGATAAGATGGTATATTTATTTATTACCTACACGTTGGTGAAACTAAGTAAAAACTAAGTGAAAGCTACCACAGACTTCCCTCTCTGGCACTATATGGACCCGGCATCAGCGTGACGAATTCATGGAATGCTAAGAGTTTTCGTCTCTCTTTTTCAGTAACATGCAATGATTTCAATACTTTTTGTTCCAAACAAAAACAAAAGTCAGAAATAAATAAAAAAATATTGTATTTGGATTGCATAGGACGTGGATTCAAATTCCGCATCCGGACAATAACTTTTCGAAATTTTGCCGACAAAAAAGTCAGCAAGTCAGTTCGAATTAATCATTTTTAGCACACCATTAATAAAATCAGCTACGCAAACCTCGGTCTCAATTTCAATTTCTGAAACACTGTTCACTTAATGGCGCATAAACTAGGGGCACGTTCGCACAATAATAAAGGTAAACACGTGTCTGCATTAATTAATTTGCACACTCATAATCCTAATAATAACCTGTAAATTTTCGCAATGTTTTTAACGGGCGCTTTGCGCCGGCTATGTTTCAACCTGGGTCCAATTAGCAGGATGGGTTTTTAAGTAGCCTCCTCCGTAATAGCGTAAGCCAACAAAGGTGCCCGAAATACACAAATATGTTGTGTTTCTGCAGTCGTTTGGGCCTTATTTCGCTGGGAAGCCAACCGCTTGGCTCAACGAATAAGTTCCGGTTTTTGTGGCGAAGAGTACTCCGGAATAATTAGTTTCTTAAAACATTGCGCGCTTATTCACGACTACGCAGTGACATTTCAAGGTGAGCAGCATTTTAGGATTATTTAATTTTGTAAATACTTTCAGTGTTATTACTAGACCCCGTTACCTTGGTTCATACGTCATACATATAGAAATCATGCCTAAATCCCCGAAGTTTACACAATAGCAGGCCGAACGCGCTATGCCACCAGTCCCTATATTCTTCCACATTTACTCCGAGTCTTCCACCCACAGGGAAGGCCTGTGCCCCAACAGTGGGGACATTAAAAGGCTGGTGATGATGACGATGATGATATTCCCGAAGGGGTAGACAGAGGTGAATTATAGAATTAAACACCCACTTTTCGCCAATTAAGTTAGAACCCATTTAATAGGTGGCGAGCCTATTTCCATCTATCGGGCACATAAATCGCGATATATTGCTAGGCGGTTCAAGAACAATGCTGTTGCCGATTATTCATCGCTGCGTTTATTCTTTGTCGCCTTGTACGACACCTACGAGAGAGAAAAGGTGTGGTGATAATAATTGTATCTGCTCTGCCGTCACCACACGTGAATAAAAGATCAGATCAGTATATTTTTTATGCTAGATAGGGAGGCCCTTGGACTTTATCTCACCTGATGGTGACGTTAAGGGTCGAAAATGGAATCGAACTCAACCGTCCACCGCAGAGGGACTGGCTATCTTATCACTAATTGTTGAAACAGAATAATGTTGTTAACATTATTATTAAGGCGACAGATTTGAATAAGATGGTGGTAGATAGCCAGCGTACTTAAAACCTAACACCAACTAAACGGAGTACAAATTTGTATCCCCTGGGGATCGAACTCGGGATCTCGGGGATCTAATTCCAGTGGGCGAACCACTAGACCACGGTTATATAATGCCCAGTCTAAAAGTCTATCTCGCCTCTTCGACATCCTCAACTTTCCATTCAAAGGGTGCCCTCCCTAAACAGCTTACTGCGCCGTCAATTTGAAGGGAATTAACATATTTTGTAGAAAATTGAGGGCAAATAAATTAACTTAAATCCGAGTTAGGTCCAGCGTAAATGGGATTAGAGCGGGCGTCTTTGTTATTGATTGGAGCGCGTGAAATTCATCAGGGCGAGGTGCCTCTAGCGCTGGCATTGTTTCTGATGAAAGCTGTTGAACCACAAAATAGTACATGCATCATACATAAAATTCGCCAAGTAATTTACCTCTGCCTATCCCTGAAGGGGTTGGCAAAAGTAAATTACCACCCACATTTCCATGAGCTTTTTGCCATCTATCGGGCACATAAATCTCATGTGTGAACAAAAATTTATTATGTCGAGTTCCTCCGAGCTTCGGAAGGCACGTTAGACCGTTGATCCTGTCCAAGCTGCATCTACAGTCGTTAATACTCATATATGGGCCAAAGTGGTAGGAGTTTATGGCCCATTCTCCCTATATTCTTTCATCCATAGGGAAGGCCTGTGCCCCAGCAGTGGGGGATATTAAAAGGCTGGTGATGGTGACAAACATGACTCGAAAACAAATATCTGTAGTCATCACAAACATTTGCCTTTACCAAGATTCGCACCCGGGACCTCTTGGCCGATGGCCAGCAATCCAACCATTCGACCAAACCGGCCGTCGATACGTACAGTTTCACACAAAAACTCCTTAGTGCTACTTTACTTTCCGCCTTACCATGACGTCACACAGTGAGTTATAACTTGATCATCTCCTAATAAAGCTTTCACTTTTTGGGTCTCTGGCAACAAAGGAAATATGATGTATTGGAGAACTCGCTTTCGAGGCAAGTCGGGCATATTTTTATGTGTTGTAATTAATCATCGTGTGGTCGTGGGCCGGCTTTTGTCTCAAGACCCTTTGTTAGTTCCATTTGTTTTAGGGTCATACTTTTATGCCTAGAACAACGTTCTGCGTCATCGTTACTTATCTGCCTACTATTTGTAAACGTAGCGACTGGGGCGTAAATTTACAATTTGATACTAGATACTACTGCTACGTTAGGATGCTACGAATTAAACTATATAAATTAGGTCATTCAACTAAAAGTTACTAATAAAAAGTTACATAAAAGTTGCAAATATTTAAAAATAGTTTATTATTTGTTTTACCTTAATACTTGGACGCTTTAATGATAAATAAAGTTGTGGTAAGCCTTTCCTATTTTGAAGGACCTTTTATTGATTAATTACTTCTATTAACCTTGTGCATGTATTTTGAGAATTAACGTCAAAATGGATGGATGATACGAAAAAATGGTTAATTGAGCACTATAATTATGCTTAAATTATTCTATGACGATTTATGATTGTATTTAATAGTAGCCCTTATGAATAAACTAAATTTATATTTTAATTTTAATAATGACGGCGACGATCCCCTCTAATTTTTCAATTGGATGTTGGAAACGATTAATAGGGGCTGGGTTTTACACCTATGTGAAAAGTTAAGCAGAACATAAATAAAAACCTATACTTAATTAAGCATTAGTTCCTCTTTCTGGGGACCCTTTCTGGTTCTCGGTATCTCCCGCGGATATAGTACAAGGTGACTAACGGATAAGATAGCGATGAGTATTCATATTCATATTCTTTATTTGCAAATAATGGGCAGCTGCGTTCCTACTATATAACGTAGTAACATACTGCGATTTACGTACCGGATAGATGGTAATAGGCTCACCACCGAATACATGAGATCTAACATAATGGGCGTAACGTGAATTATAAATTCACCTCTGCCTACCTCTTCTGTATCTGTATTTCCCAGAATCTACATTTATAGATTAATTATTTTAGTATGTAGGTAGGTACCTACATACTTACTAAAATTCATCTACCAAGACAGCTCATAATAATATATTTCTCGAAAATCCAGACTACTTCACTGCCGTATCAATTCGTATCCTCTCCGAAATTCAATTTCTTTGTGCCATTCGAGATTCATTCCGAACCTCGCACGTACATTAGGTTGCATGAAAAACCAACCGCCGAACGCAGTGAGCGAATGCAGTTGTCATAATCCATTCCGAGGTCGTTGGATGTGTTCCAAGGCTGCCCATGGGCCCATTAAAAGTTGCGAACGTAGGTACCATAGCACTCGAAACTCCGCCTTCGCAAATGTTTAAAACCTATTGTTAAATTATTCACGAGTGGACACATAAATTGTTCGGACCCGCCGCTGCAAACTAAATTTGTAAATCGCTATTTACAACCAAAAAGTTTTGCTTCGGGCGTCAGTAAAGAGCTTTCGCTGTGGCACCGCTAAGCTGTTTATGGACTTACGCTTCGATCACATGTTTTGCGGTAATTAAATTTATTTGATTGAATTGGAAATGAGGCTGCACTAGCGTTTTGAATTTTATCACTCCTAGCAAACTTCTTAAGCTTTCGAGGCAACTCGTAAGAGAGTTGAGCGTCGCTTAAGCTTAAAGCCTTTATGATTAAAAGACCAGCATGTGTAATAATGTGTATGGTTTAGAGGGGTTTTGCGTACACCCCTCTGCCTCAACTAGTTTATAAATTGACTGTGACCACCCTTAAGTTTGGTAATTATGTTTTCTAGTATATTGAAAAACAGGTACAAATATGATTACAAAGAGGGTTGGTGTCAGGCTGGCGGTCGGCTGTAAGAACTAATCGAAGTCAAGCCATGATGCATGGGGATGTGAAAGTTGTCATCCCAATCACTCTATGATTTCCGTGTGATGGATGATAGCTGATTGATTGATTAAGCTGTCCGATCCAAGAAAATAATGAGAGCAATATATTGCTCTAGTTTAGGCTGCCTGTCGGACACTAACCCACCTAAAAAGTCACTGTTTTCACTGTTATGGATGACTTACTCGTGATCACTGGGTGGGTTGATATACATGGACCCTGAAAATTATATACCATTTTAGCTTAATCCCCGATAATGACCTACAGAATTTACTTTTTATTTTCCCGAAATTTATTTCATCGAAAATCCTAAAACATTGCCACATTTCATTAAAAATAGATATTTCCTTTTTTGTATTCCAGCCAGCAACTATGTTGAAACCCGTTCCTAATACAAATTGAGAACAAGAAAGCATCAATATCTTATAAACTTATTACAGACTTGCTCGTCCGCAGAACAATTTTGAGCCTTATTCGTTTGAGATACAGTACACGTGGTAACTGAAGGCGGATTGTCGTGTTTGAAATTCAAGCCATGTCTGTCACACTGTGTGCTTTTTGCGCATAGAATTTTTTTGCAGATGTTATCCTAAGCACGTGGATATACAAATGCTCTCGCTTTTAAAACAGAAGCCATTTTATACACATTTTTTTAAATATGGTTTATTCATTTAAGGTACAACTATACAGACATCTCGCTCGATGAAGCAGTGAGGGAGGGGTTAAGCCGGCGGCGATGCCTACACTGCACAGTGGGACACGCTCCATACAAGGGCGGTCATAAATAGTTAAAGTCCTGTTACTATCAATACATTGTATTATTTTAGTGACTTATAGTTGTAAAAGTGTTTTAGGAACATTAAAATGAAAGAAGTACATGTATTTACGGAATAAAAAACGTTTACTTCAGTAAAAAACAAATATAAACAATAACATACTTTTACCTAAATTTATCATGAACAAACACTTAAAAATTGGAATGTAAAACATATATTTTAATTAAAATAAGAGTCAAAACATTGATAACATTATTTAATTATAATAAAATAAATAAATTAAAATTAATTAAATACAAAAAAAACAAAACAACTAACAAAATACAAATAAATTATTCTTATTCTAACAATATTAAACATGTAACAATTCTATTACACTTTGTGACAGAGTGTTTTTCTTTTTAGGGGGAAGTTTCCGAAGACTTGTAATATAAGGATCTGAATGTAATAATAGTCGTTGTATTAAATCTTGATTGGTAACTTCACGTGACATTTTTCGAGTGTGACTTCGTCTATAAATTTTGATATACTTATTTGTCGCTTCAGCAGCTTCTTCGGAAAGTTCTCCTATAGATAACAATGCATAACTTATAATATCTGATCCATGTACGAGCACCTTGTGGACAGAAGCAGGAAGACTATACCACGGATATTCCTCGACCAGGCTGTATGCTGTTTGTAATGCATAGTCTTTAAACTTGCATTCATTAATTTTATGTCCAGAAGATAACGTTTGTAATATTACACAACAACGATCTATGAGATCCTTATTCAAACCTGTAATTTCAGCAGATACAGCTGATTCCAAAAAAAACTTCCTGGCCGTGTTTCCGTCGTTAGACGTCCCGCTTCCACCACTACGCGGCTTGTCAACTATTAAACCTAATCGTTCCCTAAACTGGGACTGTACATATTGTTTTTTATTTGATAACAATTGTTTATCACTATCTAGCCTAACTTGCCATTTTTTTATGTCTAATCTATATGAAAGATGAATAAAATATTCGAAGAAACGTATCCAAGAATGTAGTGGTGATAATCCAAATTGGTATCTACTCTCTATTACAGGTTTTTGTAAACATTCGTCTATTTTATTCATCTCTTTAGGGGTAGCATTACATATATAACATCTACTTGTAGATGTTTCACTTAAAGCACTACAAATTTTACCATCTACCATTGAAAGCTGCAACTTATGAGAAACGACCAATTCACGATTGTCGATCTGAATAAAAGTAGGTTGCAAACTTTCAATTTTATCCTTAAAATAAGCTTCCTCTTGCAAAGACACTGCTGTGCTTTCTTTCAAAAATTGAAATCGAATAGGACGGCAGTACCTAGTGGAAGAGGGTCGAGGATTTTTCCATAAAATTTTACAATTATCTTCAGCTAATTTTACAATAATTTGGAGGGGTACATAAGATGTTACAAACAAACTACTATCTTCTAAAGTTGAATCTGAAAAAAATTGTTTGTATTCACTATGTCCAGTGCTGCCATCGAATCCCCATTTCCCAAGTAAAGAGATATTAGACAAACAATCATCAGGAATCTGATCTAAGACCTCTTTTTGAGATTCAAGGATTCGAGAAGCTGTGTGATCAAAAAGACTTTGTAATTCAACTTCAGCTGAAGACTCGGAAACAGTTATATTAGAAGGGTAACATCTCTGTTTCGCTTTAGTAATTTGTTGGTAACATGGTAATACATTAGGAGAAATCTTACTATTAACAAAGTTTTTAATTAATAAATACTGATGTTTTGTCAACTGAGCATCAGTCACAAGTGACAAGACATCATCAGTGCTAACTCTAGATATACACGAATCGAATGAACAGTCTGAAACATCAAGCAATGCACTCACAGTAGAATCATCAGACTTTGACAAATCAGCTACTCTCCGACGTTTAGTCCTTTTACTACATTGCGTAAAAGGTTTTCGAGGACGACCACGTGAATGACACGGCGACGTTTCAGACGGAGTACATTGCTTATTGTTTTTCACAAGTTGAATTTTTTCAATAACATTAAACCAATCGGAATTCTTATATAAAAGCTTGGTTTTATCCCTATTACATTTTTTCCAGATTCGAGCAATAGCTTTACATAAATTATTAACAATTTTCTCTAAATAATGAATATCAATGTTCTCAGCATCGTTCAGAGTAGTCAACAAACTTTGTAGGACTTGACGACACTTTTCCGAGTCATTATCGGTATTGACAGTTAGCCATATTTCAAGAATATGCATTCTTGAAAACGAGCATATATATAAATTACCTAAAACAAAAAAAAACGGTTAAAATTCAGTCACAAAACCTACACAAAGCACTAAGACTAAATAAACTAATTTCGTAGCAAATGCTACGAGATAATCTGGCAACCGTAGCACCCTTGTCATCGCCAAAAGGGCAGATAAGGGCAGCCAAGTTTTAATTTTCCTAAGATAAGAAAGTCTAAAGATTATGGTGCAATATACCTCCATAGTGGGAGCGAGTGGGAACATATTTAAAAGTTTATTCAAACTTTGAATATTAAAATATAATACTCCAAGAAAAGTCGCCTCGTAGCAATGACATACTAAAGAAAATATATACTAAGATACAATTAAAATAAAAATATTAATTATTACATACCCTGTTCTTGGATATCCATTTCAGAAAAAAATCACACAGCACTTACAGGTCCCGCAATGACAACAAATGACGTCACGCTTTTTAATGACTCACTGATAACAGTATTTACGATTGGCGATGCGCTCTCTTTGAATGCACAATAGATAATGAAGGCGCACTCTAATTACTGACCTATTTATAGTTTCAGAAGGTACCGCAACTATCCAATGTAACGACAAGGAATAAAATGTAAAACAAGAAAGCAGGTTTTTAAGATTTATGACCTATGGATGTCCCACAGTGCACTGCTCAGAAATCCTCGCCTTAACGTGCTCAGCTTGCAAGTGCAAACTAAGCAATGTTCGCTAAGACCAGTTATTGGATGGGTGGCGATATTTATCGCGAGTTTCTCCGTGTTTCGAGAGGCACTTTACGCAGTTAGTCCCTGCTGCATCTGCAGTCGTTAATACCCATCAATCAGCTCTGGGCCAGCGTAATGGATTACGGCCTATTCTTCCTATATTATTCTATCTTGGGCTGGTGATGATGAATCATCATAAATATATAATTACGTTAATTATTGCAAACTAGAAGACGCTCGCGGCTTCGCTCGCGTTAATGTCGGTTATTATATAGCCTTGGACTATCCAACACAAAAATAATTTTACAATTTGAGTCAGCGTTCCTTAGATTAGCGCGTTTAGACATACTATATGCCCGGAATCCATACTTTTAATATCCTCACTTTAAAAGTGACGGACTTTCATACAAACTTTCATCCGAGAAGAAATCCTTACTTTTTTTGAAATAAAACAACTTTTACGGATAATACTCGCATATAATTTGGTGTTTGGCATATTAATTATTTAACCTCGTTAAGCTCGTGCAAATATAAGAAAACATTATCCTTTCTTTTTCTTAGTGCTCACCTACATTATCAAAGGAACTTATGTGCAAAATTTAAAGTCTCTAGACGATTTAAGTATTCCCATAACTTCATCCCCTTTTCTACCCCAATGTGGTGGAGTCATCAAAATCGATGTGAATTACACATGTAAATTACTTATACCTACTTATTTTGAATCATCTGCCTAAATCCAAAATCCAAATTATGAAGACCCTTACTTCAAGATTAACGGACTTTCATACAAACTGTCATCCCCTATTTAACCCCCTTAGGGCTAGAATTTCTAAAAATCCTTTCTTAGAGGATACCTGCACTGTATGAGGTATCTATGTGCAAAATTTCAAGTCTCTAGACCATTTCATTATTTTCATTACGTCATCCCCATTTTCACCCTCATAGGGGTGGAATCATGAAAATCGCTGAGACAGGTATACAATATTTTTTAATCTTCAGCCTATATTCAAAATTCAAAGATCCTGACTTTAAAACTGACGGATTTTCAAACAAACTTGCACCCCCTATTTTATCTCCGTAGGGGTGGAATTTTTAAAAAAATCCTTTCTTAGCGCTCACCTACACTACTGAAGGAACCTACGTGCCAAGTTTCATGATTATAGCTTCAGCCGTTTGGGCTGTGCGATGATGGTCAGTCAGTCAGTCACTTTCTTCTTTTATATGTTTATACGTGCATTTCGCTGTCAAAATATTGCCAGTATTTAACGCGATATCTTACACCATCGTTCGCAAATTACCTTGTTCTGAGAAGAAGGGACAAGAAAGTCAGCAAGATTTATAGTCGTCCCTTTATATCAAAAATTATGTTAAAGAAATATGTCTTGAATACTATGATTACAAATAAAACGTTCAAAGTGTATAAAAATTGTTTTATTGATTGAAATATAAAGGGCCTATATCTATTCAGGCGCCAAAACAAAAGAGCGTAAATGAAATAAACGGCTGTTTTAGAAACGATGAAGAGATAAAATAACTCTTTATCCTGTTTGTGATCATAAACGCAAATGAAAATTTTCCATTTTATGGTGTCGATGTTTATGATAGGTTCTCTCTGAACTTATTAAGTGATATATTATTATATTTACTGTAATGTATACAATGTATTGCTACATTCTGAGGCTGTACTTTTTTATATAACACAGGGGAACGTAGCCCAAGGCGGAATTTCTCCGTAATTTCAGCCCAATGCTGAGATTTGTCTCCCCAATGGAACATCAACTACAATTTCCATTTTTTATTGAATTTTCTTAATCCATTAATGAAATGTATACCAAAAATATTAAATTAGACGTTCAATTAGACAAATTTTGAGACATAATAAATAATTGTTATTTTTGATTTTTATAATATGAACTGAAACTGAAAAGTATCAAAAATATTACAACAATAAATAGTATTACTTTGATTCTTATTTGAACATATAAATAAATGTTAGAAAAATTGTCACAATGAAACTATTGGTCAGAAAAAGTTCGAAAAATTCTTGATGCGGGAATCGAACTTCCGCAATCCAGGCGCCTGCCTATACCACTCGGGGCATCAAGACTAACTGCCGCACTCAGAGACGTCAAATAATGTTAATAAGTACTTAACGTCAAAAAATGACAATTCAAAACTAGTCGCTATTCTTGCCGGGTCTATGGTCTAGATTTGAATGAAAACTTTTGACATTAAATACTCATTAAAGTTAATTGACGTCTCTGAGTGCGGTAGTAAATCTTTTTCTGACATGATTGTGTTGGTTTGGTGGACTGTATACGAAAGAGCGATTGAAGGTATTTCATACGAAATACGCTTACGGACCAAAAAGCATCGCAGCATGTCGCTTTGATATCTTCTCTCACCGTTTCGCAATCCAGTTCGCTTTGATCGTCTTCATAGAACGCTTTCGCTTCTTACGATTTATTCATTCCAATTCGCAATATGTTTACAGGTAGTGTGCATCCGTGTGAAGCCCTACACGAAAATGTCTTATGATGTTAAAGAACTCTAAATATGTAAGTATTAATAATAAGCATTTATGTCCGTACTACTTTTTAATGAAGGCTCGATTTGTATTTGAATTCCATTCTGGGGATTTATCTGAGTAGGATACCAGCAGATAACATTTAACATCATCTCCATCTTTCGAGCGCGTGCTCTTGAAATTGTTTATAAGACGAAAACTCTTATATTATTCCATGGATTCACCGTGCTCGGCACGCGCACCATAGAACTCATCCATAGAACCTATTGTAGATAGATAATTCAGAAGCAGCGCTTGGGACTTGTGACCCAAGTGTAGTTTTACGGGACCCCTTCAGAACATGTCAACACTCTCCTTTTCCACTCCGACATTTCTCTCTTGCCAGTCATATGTGGTAAATTTGACATACCCTCACCCCCACCTCGACAGCATACAAAATTTTAATTTGGGTAAGTCAAAGTACTTATTGATTATTATAGCGTGATCTTACTTGACGTTAATTTAATTTCCCAAGGTACAGTCGTCGGTTTGACTAGCAGTACATGCTTGAGTATCCCTAAATAGTCCTATTATATTAAATAATTTCATAGTTTCGTATATTTAATGTACTGTAAATAACTATGATTCTTTACAATCACGTTAACAGGCTCCAGTGGTTCTATTGAAGGTACTTTGGAATGGTGACGGACGGATCACAGTATTTTGTATTTATTTACATTACTAGGAGTCTGCGACTTTTCAGCCCGATAAATGGCAATAGGCTCGCCACCTATTACATGGGACCTGACATAATTGGCAAAACGTGGGTGCTAGTTCACCTCTGCCTACTCCTTCGGGAATATAGGCGTGATTTATGTATGTATGTATGTACTAGGAGTCCAAGAATTCGGCCGTCGAAATCTGGAAAAACCAAGATTGTCTGCTAATCGACCTTACTTATAAAATCTTAAAAAATCGGATTCGTGCATCACTCCGACCTCGGCCCGGTCTAATATCAATCGCCCTTTGAGCTCTACACATTGTACGCCAAACCGTTGTAGTGAACTAGTGACCCGAAATTAAAGGGACTGTTGGACCGTCCAGATAACAGCTTTTAGAAAATAGAATAGAGGCCGAAAGGATTCTTAGGCTATGTGCCAGAATGGACGAGCTCGACCATTTTATTGTGGCTTTTGTTAGGAAAGGTGGGTCGGCAGAACGGGGATCTCAATTAATATTGGATTTCCACAAAAGAGAACACTACAAAATACCTCCAAAATATCCTCTGTGCCTAAAGTTGATAGAGTTATTGGGACTCTTTTATAATATTAGCTTGTTTTGTACGATTGAAGGTTTTAGAGGGTTCTGATCTCGTCCTACTGTTCTCACGATTTGCTTATTATCGTGTCAGTGTCACTCATCATCATCATCATCACCAGTCCTTTTAATGTCCCCACTGCTGGGGCACGGACCTTCCCTATGGATGGAAGAGTATAGGGAGATTGTGCCATAACCCACCACGCTAGCCCAGTGCGGGTTGGTGGGTTTTAACGACTGCAGATGCAGCCGAGACCGCCAGCTTAACGTGCCTTCCGAAGCACGGAGGAACTCGACATAATAAATTTTTGGTTAACCATCCAATGACCGGCCTTAGCGAACATTGCTTAGTTTACGCAATCGCAGGCCAAGCGCGCTATACCACTACGCTAGCGAGCTCCTCAGTGTCACTCAACTCATGTCTAAATACCAAGCTAACCTTATTATACCATATTCAAACAACCTGTTTTTGTTTCAACAAAACAGTTTATGAACTCTTTACTTTGTTATATTTAAAGTCTGTCTTACTGCCGCACTCAGAGACGTCAAATAACGTTAATGAGTACTTAACGTCAAAACATGACAATTCAAAACTATTCGCTATTTTTGCCGGGTCTATGGTCTTGATTTGAATGAAAATTTTTGACATTAAATACTCATTAAAGTTAATTGACGTCTCTGAGTGCGGCAGTAGAGACGTCAAATAACTTTAATGAGTCAAAAATCAATTAAATCTAGACCATAGACCCGGCAAGAATAGCGACTAGTTTTGAATTGTCATTTTTTGACATTAAGTACTCATTATCGTTATCTGACGTCTCTGAGTGCGGCAGTTAAATCTTAAATATAATCAATTATTATCACAATATTATCCAGTGCGATGTTTTTATACAAAAAGTATCTGGCAGTAAAATCGGCCTCTTTAAAAACCAACTGCTATTAATCATCGTTATCAGACACAATACCGATTTTAACGACAGAGGAGCTAAAGTGTGAAATATCACTCCCTTGCATCGCGCATTAAAAGCGTCATTTAAAATACGGTGTAAAATTTTTAAGCCCGTCGGTGAGTAATTATATTTAATGCTTCCGAGTGAAACTCGTTAGTAATGGGCAACATTATGCCACAATGTCATATCCTTGAATGTTTATCTGATTGCGTCACAATATTGGTTTGTAAGTCTTAATTATAGCATGCTATTATTAAAATATACATTGCATTTCTCCCGTTCTATGCACCCAAGGTTTTATTTGGTCATTAAAAATTACCGCCCATCTCTCACGCGGTGTCGTACAAGGCGACTATGGGTAAAGACACCGATTAGCAATGGGCAGTAGCGTTCCTCTTATACCATCTAGCAATATACAGGTACTACGATTTACGTGCCCGTTAGATGACAACAGTCTCTATTACATAGGACCTAACCTAAATGGCGGTACGTGGGTGTTTTTAAACCCATCCGTTCGGAGATAAATAAGCGTGAATTATATACTATGTATTTATGTAAAATTGTAGTCATACCAGCAATGTTAAGACACCGAGTCCACAATTAATGCCGCCCTACAAAGAAAATTGTAGTTAGAATAAGTTCGAAAAAAAAGTCTTTATGTGGGGCTATAATTTTTCGAACTTTTTCTTACGACAATTTTGTTTATAATAATTTTAAAATAAAAATAATAATACAGCCCTGTAATTCTATCGCTTCTGCAGAAGACAGAGAAGTGCACCGGTGCACACATAGGCACATTCTGCTTTACACCCCCATTTGTTTCGAATAAAAAGCCCAATTCCCAAAGAGTAAAGTCTAATTTCACTCACGTACGACTATAAACAGGAACCCTTTCTAAACACGGCGGATTGAAGATAAAACTTTATCGGGCCAAGCAGTTTAGGGGGCCATAAAATAAGGCACTCATTTTTACAAGTTAGTTTTATTGGTGCCTTGTGACTGGATATTTTCAGAGTCATCAATTTAATGGGCTACGTTACAAAGTGCCGGACTTTATGGCGATTGATTGTTTATATGTTTGAAGAATGGCCGGTCCTCTTCCTTGCAATCTGCCTAAGTTTAGAACAAACTCGAGCTGGCATTCAATAAAATTTTGTGATCGCCTTACGACCCAAGGCAGCTGACCGGATTTCGGAGGACGCTGGTTCGATACGAGCATCAAGACAATAATTTTTCGAAATTTCTAACATTTACACATATACTATTCAAATATAAATAAAACAGAAACATTATATTCTATTCCTTTTTCTGGCTTTTTGGGTTCTAGCAGCCAGTGGTGCAGATTATGACCAAATCCTATTACCAATTTCAATTTAATTTCATATTTCACCGACTACAGGGCTAAGCCTGGCCTCTTCGGAATCAATTCATTATCAAAATAATGGCTGTGTGAACAGTTCTGTTCATTTAATTAGAAACGATCCCAAATATTACTTGACCCGTTCCGTTTGACTCCTTTATGTCGAGCAACATCAAACAGAGGTCATTGGCCAATATATAAAACAATTTCTCTTTACGAAAGGTAATTACCCGATGGCGAAGACACACATCCCGGGGGAAATTAGCTGAGCCTGTCCCACACTCGCTTATCTGGAGGTACTACGGTACACTAACAGATTTCTATTTGCGACGCCTTTGAATATAAAAGAGATAGGACGAGCACAAATATTTCCGATTTATAAGATGGTGATTGCATAGACTTCTTTCTAACGCTTTTTACTTGCTAGTCGTTGTGGGATGTCAAACTTACACATTGTGGTCGCAGGAATTGCTAATACAAAGGCAAGACTGTCTTCGTCACTGAAATGACTTTGGCGACTCACTTTCACCTTCAATATAAACAACAGCGAGAAAAGAAAGCACCCCTCTCACATTCCGGGGTACATTTGGTGTACGGCGTAACCGCCACTAATTACCAAGGCTGTCAGTTGAGTTTGACGTGAGCTCCGCTAACGACTGCCAAACTAGTTAACAGTGATGACTTGACACCGAAAAATAGTTCCATGACAGTTCGAGCAAGGGGCGGATTGGGAGACTGCAACAATTTCCTCAGAGGTCGGCAAGCCACCAAAGTTTGCCAGCAATCATGTTTTAATTGTCACTGTGGTGCTGTTGTTCAGCCACCACTCTTATATGTACTAACAAATATTAAAAGAAAAAAAAACATGTATAATCGACCTTTTTAGATAAAGATGAAAGGCATATATTATAGAAATCTTTTATAGAGCTCGATCAACGTTGTCTTCAAAACACATACCTCTGGTACAATCTAAAGTCATCAGTCAGCAAGATCAGTGCAGTAAGTTTTAACATTTCATACATTTAGATCAGCAGTCATTGTCGATCATTAACATCATCTCATCACCCACTTTTTTCTTTTGGTCACATGACATGATCAGTCACCACGCTGCACTGTGGGACATCCATAGGTCATAAATCTTAAAAACCTGCTTTCTTGTTTTACATTTTATTCCTTGTCGTTACATTGGATAGTTGCGGTACCTTCTGAAACTATAAATAGGTCAGTAATTAGAGTGCGCCTTCATTATCTATTGTGCATTCAAAGAGAGCGCATCGCCAATCGTAAATACTGTTATCAGTGAGTCATTAAAAAGCGTGATGTCATTTGTTGTCATTGCGGGACCTGTGAGTGCTGTGTGAGTTTTTTCTGAAATGGATATCCAAGAACAGGGTATGTAATAATTAATATTTTTATTTTTATTGTATCTTAGTATATATTTTCTTTAGTATGTCATTGCTACGAGGCGACTTTTCTTGGAGTATTATATTTTAATATTCAAAGTTTGAATAAACTTTTAAATATGTTCCCACTCGCTCCCACTATGGAGGTATATTGCACCATAATCTTTAGACTTTCTTATCTTAGGAAAATTAAAACTTGGCTGCCCTTATCTGCCCTTTTGGCGATGACAAGGGTGCTACGGTTGCCAGATTATCTCGTAGCATTTGCTACGAAATTAGTTTATTTAGTCTTAGTGCTTTGTGTAGGTTTTGTGACTGAATTTTAACCGTTTTTTTTTGTTTTAGGTAATTTATATATATGCTCGTTTTCAAGAATGCATATTCTTGAAATATGGCTAACTGTCAATACCGATAATGACTCGGAAAAGTGTCGTCAAGTCCTACAAAGTTTGTTGACTACTCTGAACGATGCTGAGAACATTGATATTCATTATTTAGAGAAAATTATTAATAATTTATGTAAAGCTATTGCTCGATTCTGGAAAAAATGTAAAAGGGAATAAACCAAGCTTTTATATAAGAATTCCGATTGGTTTAATGTTATTGAAAAAATTCAACTTGTGAAAAACAATAAGCAATGTACTCCGTCTGAAACGTCGCCGTGTCATTCACGTCCTCGAAAACCTTTTACGCAATGTAGTAAAAGGACTAAACGTCGGAGAGTAGCTGATTTGTCAAAGTCTGATGATTCTACTGTGAGTGCATTGCTTGATGTTTCAGACTGTTCATTCGATTCGTGTATATCTAGAGTTAGCACTGATGATGTCTTGTCACTTGTGACTGATGCTCAGTTGACAAAACATCAGTACTTATTAATTAAAAACTTTGTTAATAGTAAGATTTCTCCTAATGTATTACCATGTTACCAACAAATTACTAAAGCGAAACAGAGATGTTACCCTTCTAATATAACTGTTTCCGAGTCTTCAGCTGAAGTTGAATTACAAAGTCTTTTTGATCACACAGCTTCTCGAATCCTTGAATCTCAAAAAGAGGTCTTAGATCAGATTCCTGATGATTGTTTGTCTAATATCTCTTTACTTGGGAAATGGGGATTCGATGGCAGCACTGGACATAGTGAATACAAACATTTTTTTTCAGATTCAACTTTAGAAGATAGTAGTTTGTTTGTAACATCTTATACGTACCCCTTCAAATTATTGTAAAATTAGCTGAAGATAATTGTAAAATTTTATGGAAGAATCCTCGACCCTCTTCCACTAGGTACTGCCGTCCTATTCGATTTCAATTTTTGAAAGAAAGCACAGCAGTGTCTTTGCAAGAGGAAGCTTATTTTAAGGATAAAATTGAAAGTTTGCAACCTACTTTTATTCAGATCGACAATCGTGAATTGGTCGTTTCTCATAAGTTGCAGCTTCTCTTAAACTTCCCCCTAAAAAGAAAAATACTCTGTCACAAAGTGTAATAGAATTGTTACATGTTTAATATTGTTAGAATAATAATAATTTATTTGTATTTTGTTAGTTGTTTTGTTTTTTTTGTATTTAATTAATTTTAATTTATTTATTTTATTATTTTATTATAATTAAATAATGTTATCAATGTTTTGACTCTTATTTTATTTAAAATATATGTTTTACATTCCAATTTTTAAGTGTTTGAGTGCATGATAAATTTAGGTAAAAGTATGTTATTGTTTATATTTGTTTTTTACTGAAGTAAACGTTTTTTATTCCGTAAATACATGTACTTCTTTCATTTTAATGTTCCTAAAACACTTTTATAACTATAAGTCACTAAAATAATACAATGTATTAATAGTAACATGACTTTAACTATTTATGACCGCCCTTGTATGGAGCGTGTCCCACTGTGCGCTGGCCCAATGTGGAATGATGTAAAATTAACAATTGTAAATGCATCCTTTTGAAGCACAGAGGAACATGTTATAATATAATATTGGCCACCTGTCGAATGACCGACCTTAGCGAACATTGCTTAGGCTACGCAATCGCAGGCCAAGTGCCCTAAGCTACTGCGTTACTGAGGTTCTTGTCCTTAAGGGACGAGACTAAACTTTTGTTTCTCGGCTGTGTCATTCCACGCGGCAGGTCAAAAAATTCTGGATAAGAGTAGAAAAACGAGACAGCTCTAGCTCGTACGTCGAAATGTTCACAAACTCAAGTATAATTTAAGAGCCGCACAAAAAATACGAGTAATATAAATATCGGTCATAGAGTTCGTCCACACGGAGGGTAGTTACAATAAAACGGCGAGGTTTCGTACAAAGTCCGGCGCGACGCACCGGACGCCGGACTTCCGGGTCTATTTCACGGGCCACCACGCCGCGGCATCCGCAAACAGAACGCGACACCCCACCCGCCCTATTAACACTTGCTCCTATTGAAACTCAAATAACACTTTTACACTGCCATTTGGAAGGAATACTTTGGCAAGAAACTGGTTTTGAAATTTCTTTAGCCTGCACGTCAAGAATGCTTGTTGCGTAACTCATACAAACATAAATCACGCCTATATCCCCGAAGGGGTAGGCAGCGGTGAACAAGCACCCACGTTTCGCAAACTATGGCAGGTCCTATGTAATAGCTGGCGAGCATATTGCCATTTATCGGGCACAAAAGCCGCAGTACATTGCTAGGTGGTATAAGAGGGAACGCTGCTGCCCATTTCTGATCACTGATTTATCCATAGTAACTCTGTTTCTAATATTTCTGGTACCCTGACCTGCTATTGAAGTTGCGTACCATATTTTGGTTACCTTTCGATTTAGTGTATATCTAATAATATCTATTGTTAATATTCTGATTTCTATTGAATTTTCTTCTTCTAAAACTAGCTCTTACAAAATCATCATCTTCCATGAATAGGGAAGGTCTATTCCCCAGCAGTGGGGACATTAAAGGGCTAGTGATGATACAGCATGGCAGTCAAATATCTCTAATCGATAGTCAAACTTAACATGTTTCACATAAAACAAAAAGTCGAATGAAGAAATTAAGGCATATTGTGGTATCTGTTGACCTGCCTCTTGCGGAACTGTTTCTAATATATAAATTTAGTTTTCTTTATCGCCTTCCATACTATTGCTGTAAAACAACTACACCCACAAAAATATTTCCCCTTGAAACTAACCTCATGCAATACCTGATGAGGCCAAATTTTTGGCAACATTAAAATTATTTAAAAGTGCGGTTTCGTTGGCGATACGTTTTACTCAGCTTACAAAACGAGAATTCCAATTAAGCCCCACAAACACGAGTACACAATGTAGAAAGGGGAAAAAATATGTAAACAGTTGTCCTGGGCGAGATTTTCCATAGGGTTGGGTTGTCGCAGCAGACACCTTTAAAACGTTTTAAGTTTACTCAAAAAACTAATGTCTTGCTTACTGTTTACATATTGCTCGCACTTTCACTGCACACATCAATATGCCTCCAATTAAAAAATACTTGCTCATTCGCGACCCAAAATATAGGTAGCATGAGCACATCACACACTTCATCGTCCTAGTGCTTTGCAGGCCTAGCGCCTCAGAATAAGCCTCCACTTTGCCCGGTCTTTCTTTTGACAAAAGATAAAACAGGAGCAAAAAAGGGTTAGGCGACAACCCTACAAAAACAAATCGAAGTGGAAAGAAAGAGAAATTCAATCAGCTGTTGCATTTTCTATGTTGTCGGTCGGCAAACGGCGCTCACAAACGAGTGACGGCAACGTGCCGGGCTTATTTGCACACCAGCCTCTCATTTCGCGGAATAACGCGGGCTTAAGGGTTTTTATGTGTTGCTGGTGGCATTTGCGTTTGCCTGTACTCCGTTTGAACTTAGGGTCCATTTTGCTTTGCGCGGAACAGCTTTATGTAACCGCAATCAGTTGCTAGAGCCGCAAAATCGTCGCAGCTGCCACTACGCTGGCAGAGGTCTTAGCGGTCCTATAAAGTTTTATTTATCTTTTCGTTTCTTATTATGCTCTAGTTTGTGCAATAGTGCAAATATTAATTTTAACGCTTTTACTTTACTTTTACTTACATACATATATGTATAAATCACGCCAATCAATCCCCGAAGTGGTAGTTGTGAATACATCCACATATAACACCCTGTTTCGCCAATTATGTTAGGTCCCATCTAAATGGTGGAAAGCCTATTGCCAGCTATCGGGCACCTAAGTCGCAGTATATTGCTAAGTGGTACTCGTCGCATTCTTAACCCTTATTTGCATTGTACGACACATGCGAAAGAGATTGTAGGTGGTGATAGTTTTATTCTGCTCTGCCGTCACCACACGACCGTATTATAGCCTCAGTTTATAGAATTTATTTATTTGAAAATATTGTTTGATTTGTTCTTAATATTATTGTTATTGTAAAATTGTATCCTTTATAATGGTTTTTATCAATTTTTTAATGTATTTTTCTATGTGATGTCAATAAAATTATATCTAATCACAGTAACTTGTGTCATGAATAAAGTCCCCTTATATCAAGTGTCCTGGTTATAGATATGTGATAGGTCATACTATCTAGAGATTCATGACTGGGACATCTTCTGGCGGACTCAAAGGCCGACTCAAAGGTCTTGTTCCGGAGCCGTGAAATTGAATTGACAAGGCGACAGAATGAACTAATTTATGAGCACGTTAGATAGCTACTTCTAAAGAATTATTGCTCCATACTGAAGTGCAATATTATGAGCAATGCTATAAGGCCGATTATTAAATGTACAGCAAGGTAATACGGTTTATAATAACTACGTACTCTTATTTTTAAACAGAGTAAGTTTTTGATAACTTGTATGATGTTGAGGCAGCTGACCTAATTAGAGCATAAGTATTCCAATTGGCCTTTTTCTTTATAATAATTCCAGAAATTAATTGTAAAAGGAATACAACCATTATAACATAACTTTAAGAAACGAACTCATCCCCAAAAGACTTTAGGATACTTTTGAGTTAACTATCTATTAGGGATTCCAGTTTAGGGAAGTCCCGTGTGAGTAGTATAAAAACAACCTACCTTTAGGACTAAGAAACAATTTAACAAATAATTTCAAAGCAAAACTTGTTTCCCTTTGAAATTATTTGTTTACATTACACAAAACTTTAATTGTTTATGTGACCTATAACAGAGTTCTCAAGTACCTATTGTTCTGCTAAGCGTTCTAATAACTTAATTTCACAATGCCTAACTGAATTATGTCGCTCTTGGAATGTTTACAGCAATATTTTCCGATGGCTCAAATAAAGTTAACCAATGCACGATCAAAACAAGGTCGTGAATTGGTAATTTTATTTTAACTTGTGTACTATGGACTTACTGTTGACTTACGCTATCGTTATCAAAGTGATACGCGGTACAGTCGAGACGATAAGTGTTCGTGGCGTTTATTATACTCTTTTATTTGGCGTAAAATTAATACAAAGAAAAAAACTGGAACAAAAAATTGAAAAATTATTGTTTAGATGCGGTAATCGAACCCGCATCCTCTGCAACCCGGGCGGCTGCCTATACTACTCGGGCAACCAGGTCGTTACTTAATTTGCTATAATTTCTCTAAGCTTTAGACCTCACGTTATTTATAAGCCAACAGGTATCTAATAAAATCTTGATTTTTAATCTCCTAATATTTATAACTTACTTTATTTTAGGTTACTCATTTCTATTTTTTGTAAACTCAAAATTGTTTAAAGTGACACATAGATAATTAAATTTGGGTATTCTAAGATATTTATATTCAATAAAAAACATTTTGTCAGTGCGATTAAAACACATTTTGCCATACAATAAATAAATCGCAGTAATTGGCTTAAATTTAAAGCGCATCGTTCACAACGCAACCAATACTTCCTATTAATTTTCGAATACAAAATACCTATATTCAAAAATTTACGTTGAACTCTCGCAAGTCCTCATTCATGGATCACAGTCTGTTTTGAGTTCATCGTAATGATAAAAGAGTTCCAACTACGCGGAATTAGATTAGGTCCACACAATATCCGTCGTAAACTGTAATAAGGATATGTCTCAGAAGTTTGATCGTGATCATCGTAGTAGTTTAAATTTAGTCAATCTGGGAACTGAGACGGGTATACATTTGCGTCATGCTAAAGATAAGTGCCGGGATAGCGGCAGGAGGTTAATGGTGTTTACAAGTAGTGACGAAAAAATATGACTTGTGATAAAATTCAATATCAACCGATTGACGGAAGTGCTAATTAGTGATGATTAATGAAGAAAGGGGATAGTAGCCTTTAAAATGACTCGACACCCACAAAAATGTGACAAAAAAATTTAGACCAAATTAACGAAGCAAAAAGGATATTAGTTGTGTTGATCTCCAACATTTTTAAGCACTTAGTGCTGGACTGTACCTGAGTGTACTTTTATCTATGTTATCTCGCAAACTTCTTTCGGTTAGTTTAACCATTGTAACGCCATTGTTGTGAAGAGAAAACTATGGATATCGTTTGGTTGTTGAGTGTTTTAATAATTGTTACGAGCGATGCTACCGCTGTAAACCAGGACTCCAACAAAGCTGAAATCGAACAAAAGATACTCTTAAGGAAATTACAAAAGAGAAGCGATCCCAGAGATGACGCCAATTCTGTAACATGGAATGAAATCTTAGCAGATGTGCTGATTAACAAAATCAGGATATTCTCTTTCAACAGAGTGGAGGAGCCAGAGCCCATATCTACACAACCCAAAGGGAATATTGTTACTCAATGGGTAAGTCAAATGCTGGCAATTTACAAAACTTTCTACGATAAATACAGAAAGGACACCCGAGAATCAGCTTCATTACAAATTAATGAACTTGAACCAGTCAGCATAAATCCTAAAGAAGAATTTGAAGTCATAGAAACGTCTGTAAAAGAACCATGCGATGAATGTATTGACAATGGCGATGCACTTGATGATAAAATGTGCCCGAAAGGTCAAGTCGTGAACGAAGCAGGTGTTTGTGAAGACACAAAACCAACTAAAATGATATTAGGTGTTCCCAAACAGTGTCCTATTGGCTTTAGAGCCGACAGACTTGGTTACTGTAGAAGAAGTTTTTAAGGTAATACCTATCTAATGTTTTAACATCTCTTCGTACATTGTTTTATTATCTCCAAATCATAAAATAACACAAACAAATTTAAAACGAATGATTAATAAAATATTATAATGTAAAACGATTAAAATTTTGTAGTTATAATATGTTTTGGACAACGGATGATATCATTAGTGTAGATGTAAATATTATTCTCGTAACCAATTTTTGTACCTAAGTCTATTATCCAAATAGTGTTTTTGAAAACCAAGAACATGTATGAAATCCGTCCATTGCTTACTTAGATAGTTTAGTTTATACAGCTTAGATATATATTTTATTTATTTTATCAAAG
Organism: Cataclysta lemnata; assembly: GCA_963931975.1. Classification (NCBI taxonomy): domain Eukaryota; kingdom Metazoa; phylum Arthropoda; class Insecta; order Lepidoptera; family Crambidae; genus Cataclysta; species Cataclysta lemnata. The sequence goes on from OZ008339.1 coordinate 14,070,724, forward strand.
CTATGTTTTTATAGATCCCCATGTTAGAGGTATATTATATAAAATATTACATTATTACAGTCACAGTATTATTATCATCACAGTAAAGTGAGTATATCAGTAGTACAAAGATTTTGGGGTTGGAAAAAGAATTTCGAAAAATTATGATCTTGAGGCGGGAATCGAACCCGCGTCCGCTGCTATCCGGGCAGGTGCCTGACCGCTCGGCCACCCAAGACACTAATTAACTTGCCGAAATTCTTCTAACCTTTACACTTCACGTTGTAAGCCAACGGGTACCCTCGCAATGTAGAAATAAATTTCAAACATTCCAAAGCAGATATTTTTACAAACACCGTGCGTTCGGTTAAGCTTGGGTTTGCTTTATACGCGGGTTCGATTCCCGCCTCAAGATCATAATTTTTCGAAATTCTTTTTCTAACCCCAAAATCTTTGTACTAATTTTTCTAACATTTATATAATGTTAAAATTAAAATCGAATATCAGTAGTATTATCAATATAGTCAAATATTATTTATTCCATTTCCATAATTAGTTTTTTTAAGCATTAACAGACAGAGGTCAGACATTCAATAAGCTTTCTTGCCTATTTTACATTTTACTGAATCAATGTTATTTACCTTTACCTATTTAAATTCAGTTGGAGTTATTTTTAGGAGTGAATTTTTTTTCAATCATTTATAAGTATAAATTGTATAAAAGTTATTATAGCATCAAGACCTATATAATAATTATTTCTTAATGTTTTCTGACATTTATACAATGTTCAAACGAATAATTATTTATTCCCACCTACGCACTCAGGTTCTATATTTCAGGTCACCTATTCAATAACCAGACTCAGCGGAATTCCTAATGAATTATTTTTCTTTGTAACAATATTGATAGTTTTTGATTCTTATAATGCGAATATTTGAATGATGTTGCGAATTAATTGTGGTTTGTGTTAATCACTTTAATTTTTTTTTTTAAATAAACCTATAATATCCCACTGCTGGGCACACCTAAAATGTGTATAAAATTATTTTATAGTGCCTAATAGTTATTATAATATATTAAATTATGTAGTAGATGGATAAAATCCTACTAATAATTACTTTTTGTTTAATAAAAAATCTTCAGTTGTCAAACATAATTTCATTCAGCACCTCCAATCATCTGTATTCGTCAATAAATTAACTAGATGAACCACCTCCAAAACATAGAATAAAGTTTTAATTCAAACAATTTTATTGAAAAGGATTCTCAAACAATTTCATTGAAAAGAATCTGGACAATACTTAAATGTTAAGCGGGACTCAAACTTTGAATAGCGTTTCTGTATTCGGGGGTTAAACCCGTGGGCTAAATGTAAATAAGTACAATCAAGAAATACGTCTTAACAGCCAATGAGTATGACATCAAACCAGTTAATTCCAGCATCCCACGGTCCATTGGGTCTTCGAAGCAGACAATTTTTTGCAACTTGTTCCAAATCCAATCACAAACGCTTCGTGGGCCTCCAACATCCGGGAAGCAATTCCGCCCAACAAACAGGACCTCCAAGCAAAATCAGGAGTCAATTTTACGCTGTGGCGAGCAGCAAAAGAACGTCCACTGTAAAGCAGCCGAGCGCAAGGGCAGATGAAGGCTTTAATACCAGAAGTGTTGAACTGCGAGTGGCTATTTTTGCTTAAAACGAAATAATTCTTCTTTTGAATTTTTATACACGGACAATTCTTTGTTAATAATTGCTTGTTAACTGTAATGGATCAATCTGGAGCAATTAAGTGGAGCTATTGTTTCGGGTATATTGCTTCTAGTTGCTCCATATATTCCACATTTCTCAAGGGCGCAAATAAGGCGTTGTCCTAATAGAAAGCGATGCGCGATCATCGCTCGAGCAAACGATGCGACTATCGCGTGAACGTAGAACGTATACCAACACGGTCGCGAATGTCAGTTAGGATACCTATTCGAGTTCAATAATTATGTTTGATCGCGCGTTCGTAAATTCGCGCGAACTGGCTATGATCGCGCAATCGCGTTCTATTAGGACAACTCCTAAGAGTTGCTAAATATCCAATTGGTTTGGAAAATTTTAGTTAATTTTCTTTCTATTTTTTATACGTATAACTACGTGTCGTTTTCGCGAGAGGAACAAACCGGCAGGGGGCAGAGCGGGGTTTGTAAATTGCCTACTTTTGTGTGGCCGTATCTCAGCAGCAGATAGCAACATTTTGCCATCGCCCGAAATTGCTAGATGTGGTCGGGACGTCATAGTTGAAGCCTATTGACAAAAATTGAGCTATGTTTGTTGCCTGTAAACACACCTACAGGCTGAATCTTGACGTAGACCCTTGAATGTAATGATTGAAGAAGAATGAGACGAAGATGAAGCTAACATTAAATTGAGGTCAACATTCCGAAGTATGACTGGGGTAACCTTGAGTTATCGAAAGCCAGATTGCATTTTAACAGTGGCCGGCGCAGTATGTTTTCTATTCCATCCATATCGGCCAGCTGTCATACATCAATCATCACCAGCCCCTTAATGTCCCCATTGCTTCTAACCATGGATAGAAGAATGTAGGCTGAATGGGCCATAACCCTTCACGCTGACCATAGAGTCCAACGACCTGTGTCACAAAAATCTTCAAATCGTAGACGTCGTTTATCTCAGTCAACTACATCAGTAAGAGACCGACAACTTTTGCCCTGCAAAATAATAGCCACTGTGTGTATATGAATTATAAGAGTGATTTTGCCGGAGCAGCATTTGTAGACGTCTCTTGGGAGGCTCTTGGCTTAAATCTTAAGTCCGCCGTGTCCAAGTACTGAACACTAACTTTGTTAGAGTAGATTTGACAACCGTTTTACTTATATCTGTGGTTTTACTCCTAAGAGTATTCGTTATGCTTGAGTCCATGTCTAGAGAAGACATGTCCACCGTTGAAGATTTATATGTTAACTTAGAAGATTGTACAGGGTGGTACAGGCACTGAGAAAAACAGCGATAGCACGAAAAAACTAAGGAACGTTTCAACAGTCAATCTCGACCGTGATCATAGATCGCGAATCAACTTTATTTTAAAATATTGACTGCAATATTTAACACATTTTATTTATATAATAGGTTGGGGAAAAAGTTTCTTCGCATTTTTTAAGAAAATTCAAAACATTTTTTAATATAGTTTATTTACATTTAACTAAAGTATGTAGGTACCATTTTGTTCGATAACTTTTTGCCATCTTGTAGGTAGGGACATGATCCCATTGCTATAGAAATTTTGGGACTTCTGGTCAAAATACCGCGACAAGTGGTTTTGGCAGTCCTCTCGTGATGTTAACCTGACACTGCCTAAAGAATTCTGAAGAGACCGAAACAGGTGGAAATCGGAAGGTGCAAGGTCAGGACTATACGGCGGATGCATTAACACCTCCCAGCCAAACTCTCTTAATTTTTGCTGAGTGGCTAAAGATGTGTGAGGTCTAGCGTTATCATGATGAAAAACCACACCCCTTCTGTTGATTAATTCCGGCCGCTTTCTCTCAACTTCTTGCTTTAATCTCATCAGTTGTTCGCAGTAGAGTTCAGAATCGATGGTCCTGCCTGGTGGTAACAGCTCATAATGAATAATGCCCTTCCAATCCCACCACACACACAGCATCACCTTGTTGCGAGTTAACCCGGGTTTCGCCACAGTCTGTGAAGCCTGACCGGCCTTTGACCACGACCTTTTTCGCACGTTCTTGTCGTACGTGATCCACTTTTCATCACCAGTTATCAGCTTCTTCAAAAATGGTTCGGTTTCTTTACGTCGTAATAAAGAATCACAAATGAGTACACGGTTCATTAGGTTTCTTTCAGTGAGCTCGTAAGGTACCCAAATGTCGAGCTTTTTTGTGTACCCAGTTTTTTTCAAATGCGCTAAAACTGTTTTGTGGTCAATTCCCAGTTTTTCAGCTACGTCGTAACTACTGACATGCCGATCTTACTCCACTTTTTCAAAAATGGCATCCATTTTATCTGTAATAGGGCGACCAGAGCGACGTGCATCTTTGACATCAAAATTTCCGGATTGAAAACGCTTAAACCAAATTTGTGCTACTCTCACAGACACTGCACTAGGTGCATAAACATCGCAAATTTTTTTCGCGGCTTGCGTTGCATTTTTACCTTTTTTGTAGTAAAATTTTAAAATGTATCGAATTTCTTCATTAGATTCACTCATCTTGGCGGTACGAAAAACAAATGAAAATCACACATTTTCCTAATTTGAATTTGGAATTATGTTTAACTTTAAAATTTAAACTTTCAATGATACCAAAACCAGCCAGATACAAATAGTATAGCTAAAGAGATTTTATTACAAGTTTATACATACTATAATGCGAAAAGACTTTTTCCCCAACCAATACTATATACTCCAACTCTCTCACAATATCCCATAAACAACAAAGTTACATCATAACGCTAGCACCAGGGAAGTGCATGTTCCAACTCACAAAGGGGATAACCTTCGTCTAACTAATGTTTGTAAACACAAGATACAGGGTGTTCTCAGCGGAAGTCAATTTCACGGTGCCCCGGTAAAAGAAGCCACCGGCCAGGGCTTCAAAGGCAAGACGCGGCCACTGGAATATCGACCGCCATTCTGTGAACAAAGAGTCCTAAATGAGTTTGACAAATTCAATTTCTGTTACGCTGGGAATACGTGTCCGAAATTTTTGAGCACTAAATCGACTATTTAGGCCGCATCGATACAATTATGATTATATAGGAAAAGAACATAACTGAAACCTTGTCGTAGTAATCAAATGCTATAGCGTAATAGTATATACTTATGTATATATACTCAATCCACAAGGTGGCCCGACGATCTGATGAAGGTCCTTGTGGAAGGCCTATGCCCAACAGTGGGCGTCTCTCGGCTGAATGATGATGATATACTCAATCGTTTGTTTCAAGCCGTCTGGTGAAGGCAGAGCAGAATACAATTGCCACCACCTTCTCTACTGCAATCAAAGTTCCCGGCAAATGGCAACAGGCTCGCCCCCTATTAAATGGGACCTGGAATAAGCTGGCAAAACGTGGGTGTGAAACACCTCTACCTACCCCTTGGAGAAGCAAACATGATTTATATGTACGTATATACAGTCAACTGCACGTCAGGCTGCCACAAAATGTCAAATTTTCTCAATCGACTTTTTGCTTTATCTACTATAAACAAATCAAGGTTGACAATCGATTGAAGAAAATTTACAGTGTTGGGTAGTCTTTCTCTCTTTCTTTCTAGGTTTACGGGGCCGTTCACAACATGTCAACACTCGCATTCGCCACCGCGACTCCTCTCTCTGCACAGCCATATTTTGTAAGAATCTGCGAGAGCCCCTAGACACACGTTCCAGTGTAGAACTTTCGAAAGTTCTAAGACAAGCCAAGGTCTGGTCCACGAATACCGATTCTAAATGAATTTTTCATAGGAATCGTTGCCACAGGTGCGTCAGCCGGCGTATTAACAGGGTTGACAAGTTTAATGCCGGCGGGCCCTGTAATTATAACTTGGTGCTCATAACGGCAACTTTGAGGCTAACAGGCGGAACTCGGGCGGAGATGGGTTCGATATTAAAAAAAACCAACTGCCACCTGGTTTTACGATGCGATTTTCCCAAATGCTCATTGTTAAGTTTTCTACTAGACCAGTGGCAAATTGAATGGAACGAATAGAATATAAATGTATTGAACTGGCGCATTACAGGAAAACTTTATGGCGGCCGTCAGGAGACCGTCTCTCTACGGTAGCGGGACTCAAAATATATCCGTCCCGCTACCTGTCGTAGAAAAACTATTTCAGGGAGTGCTCGAATGCAAGGCTTGAGGACCATCAAAGTCCTTAGATAAGACTTAAAAAGTTCGCCTAGGCCTTCCTCTTCCACTTTCTCCATTTACTGATCCTTTCGACGTGACCTTGTCACTGCGCCTTTTATCAAACAATATCTTCCTTTTATAACGTTAATGTCATCCAAGCATCCGAATTCATGCACTTACACGTAACTAGCTGAAACACATCGCGCATCGGAAGACCCTAATTAAAAGGGGCTTTGCCCCAACAAAAAATAACACAAAACTAAAACGAACCGCGAATAAAAACAAAGTTGAACCAACTAATTGCTGACATCCGTTGTGCGTAGCGACATCGTAATTACTCAAAACTTCGCAACTTTTAATGAGAACGGCAACTTCCGTGTGTGTTTGTGAATGTGGCTTTTTTACATACTCGTAAAGCTCTAGGACAAGTTGTTCGCGAAACTGCACCAGAGTTAATTGACAATTATGTGGATGCCAGAAAACTATTTGTTTGAGAAATAACATGACGACATAACATAAAATTATACATACATAAATCACGACTATTAATCCACCAAGGGTTAGGCATAGGTGTACCCAGGTTTTGCGAATTATAATTATTAAGTGAAAAGTCCATTGCCAGCTTTCGGGAACGTAAATCGCAGTATTTTACTAAATGGTATAAGAGGGTGGGGGACATGATAGAAAAGTGATGGAAAGGAACATGAGAGACTAATGAACGGAGAGAGTAATTGGGATGACAATTGACAACAAACCCAATATATACTGCTAAAGATTTTAGCTTTGGCTTTACAGCCGGCTGCCTGCATGCCACCAACCCTTTTTGGGCATGCTGTTGTCGGTAGTTTGCCCTCCACTATTCGGGTGCCACAAGGTGCTTATTGGTGCACAACGGGCAATCTCAGGACCCCTGGGGTGACTTGGGGCTCGGGTTTTCCCTGTGGATTGAAGACTACAGTGAGAATGGACCACCCATTACCCCCATCACACTGACCCAGTGCGGAGATGTGTGGGTAATGGAGGAAGTAAAAAACCATCCAAATTGTATACCACAAAAACCCTCACTGGCAACACCAACGTGTTTATATTAAGGACACCCGGCTCCTGCCACGTGCTGTGATTACGCGCCGAACGAATTTCGCCCCGCAACCACACCGGCCAGTGTTGCCAGCAACAAAGTATTTGTTGCTACACAACATTTAACGGGGCAGTTAAGAAAACCCTTAACGGTTTATGGGTGCAATATCGACCAAATGCACAGAAACATACCTAATACAATGTAGTTTAGTGGGGAATTAAAATGTTACATTAGTGCACGGAGTTAAATGAAGAAGTTGTGTCAGACAATCACGTCTGGCCGTTACAACTTGTGATGGTCATCAAAGTGCTGAAACAAGTATTTACAGGGTGTATTGTTTGTTTGTTATTTGAACATTATATAAGTAACACAATTCATTGAATTAGAAAATTTTAGAAAAAAATTTTTGAAGAACCATAAAGAAGAAGAAGAAAGAAACCGCTTTTTTGCACAATTATTATGGTAACACAGAAAAGGTGCTAATGATGAATGAACCTATAGAAAAGCCAATATCGAGATAAAATTTATAAATTTTTAAAAATACTAATTAAGGGAAAAAGTCCATAAATGTCCAAAAACCATACTGGTGCAACAGTGCTATGTCTACTAAAGGGTTATTTTCTATTTTTGGGACAAAAATTGTATAACAAAGCTGTAATATTGTAATACAATTTAGTCACAATCATCATGTTTACTGACGCAGAATCGTGACACTATAGGTTACTTTTTCTTTTTGTAGGTCACAAGCTATTAGCCGAAAATCTTCCGTATAGCATCTACCAGTTTTTTAGAGAAGATGAACCTTGGAGGGTCCTCGAGCCTTGCAATCGAGCAATCTCTTAAAGGGTTTCTAAGGCAGACATATTCCGAAGCAGTCTCGCTACCGTACAGAGCATCTCTTGGTGCTAGGAATCTAAGTGGTATAAGTAACTACGACGAATAATAAGTTATTCTTGGGAAGTATTGTTTTGATACTAATGTTTCATACCTCTGAAGAAGAGTCGCTTATTCCAGATTACTTTCATAATTTTTTCTCCTCATTCCAAATAAAACAATTATCTTTTCCAAGCATCCTGTATCCGACATATGATGTACCATGTATTGTTGTCTGATTGGATCGTAAAACTTACAGTACATACGTGCATAAGTTAACAAACATCAATGTTGTTAATGTTATGTAAGCAAAATTTTAATTGTATCACAAAGTAGGGTCAGATTAACTTTGAAAATATATCGGATAAATGGTTACTTACCTACTACACGTAGCTATTAGCATTATAAGGGATCTAGACTAGGCCTTTTCAATGTCTAGAAATATATTCATATGTGGAATCTAAGTGGTATAAGTAACTACGACGAATAATAAGTTATTCTTGGGAAGTATTGTTTTGATACTAATGTTTCATACCTCTGAAGAAGAGTCGCTTATTCCAGATTACTTTCATAATTTTTTCTCCTCATTCCAAATAAAACAATTATCTTTTCCAAGCATCCTGTATCCGACATATGATGTACCATGTATTGTTGTCTGATTGGATCGTAAAACTTACAGTACATACGTGCATAAGTTAACAAACATCAATGTTGTTAATGTTATGTAAGCAAAATTTTAATTGTATCACAAAGTAGGGTCAGATTAACTTTGAAAATATATCGGATAAATGGTTACTTACCTACTACACGTAGCTATTAGCATTATAAGGGATCTAGACTAGGCCTTTTCAATGTCTAGAAATATATTCATATGTTCATATTTAATTACCAAGTATGAACAACAAACTGGATATATCTATCTAGAAAAATAGGTCAGAACATTTTCAAAAGATACCAAACAAAGGCTCGAGCCGTTGTTTGGTATCTTTTGAAAATCTTCACCAACACGTATAACAAGCGATTAAAAGATAATCGTCAGTTATTAACAGTTCTCCCATACTGTTAATTGTCAAAAAGAACCAGTTAAATAATAATCGACTGTTTACGTGTTGGTGAATTCGAGCCTAAGCTGTTATCCAATCGATAAGTTAATTAGCTCTCTTGTGACAATCCGCGGATATTCAAAAGAAACAGACAGATTTGTGGAAAAGTGATTGTCAATGTTTCCGTATATGTCGACATTTTATAAAAACGCCGAATTCGTACGCTAGTAATAGTAGTTCAATGACTTCGACTATCCGGCTGCGACATACACACGTTTGGCATTCACGTTACATTTGGCGTATTTAAGTTACAACTCCGTGTTACCCCTGTTACAAGCTCATGCACATTCGAGTCTTCTAAACTGAAGAGTTACGCCTCGCAAACTTACTAGGACGCAGGTGCTAATTATGAGTTCGGTGTTCGTAACGACAAACGCAATTTGAGCTCCCACGCCCCTCGTATTTTCCACATTATTATGGCTACAAGGGGCCCTAGGTTATTTTGGCCAGGCTCAACATAAATTGGCAAAGGTGAACAGTTATAACTGCTATCGACTGGGTGAAAATTAATGCTATTGCCCAACCAATAAGCCTGTATACAGGTTGTAATCATGAGAAAAATGCAAATATTTACTACATACAATTAAGACACGTTCCTGTTATACTACCTAGCAATATACTGCAATTGACGCGCCCGATCGTTGATGGCAATAGACTCGCCACATGAGACACATTTGATTGATTTGATTGGGATAATTGGAGAAACGTGGGTGTTGACACACCTCTGCAGTAGGCAGAGGTGTATCTGCCCTTTTCTTCGGGGATAAATAGACGTGATTTATGTATTTATCCAATTATATATATTACCATAAAATAAGTTTAAATGCTAGTGCTTATATCATCGTCATACTGCATCGATCCCAAATATTATTAGAGTAGAAAAGGTAAAGAATATATGTCCAGTATAATACTCACGCTGTATATGGCAACCTGAGCGGTTTGCACCGGCTGATTTTGTGACAGCGTTTTCCAAACTTTATATTTCCTAACGAGTTTCCTTAATTGTCTCCGGAATATGACTGCTTCGATACCGCTGGTTCTTAATTAAGCAAGTTCGAACATACTACTCTTAGATCTATGGTTTCTTAAGGTAACCAATATTGGCAGAGGACATTCACAGTATGGGCGACAAACAATACATCGCACCTTAAGAGCCAAAGTGACCTAACTGAAAATGTCATCTTCTGCTTCCTGCCCTGGTCCCAGTTTATCAGGGATCAGCGCAGTATGTTTCCTATTCCTTTAATATCGACCAGACGTCATCATGGTGCCGTGTGGTGACGGCAGAGTAGAATACAATTGTCACCACCCCAAATCTCTCCCGTGGGTGTCTTACAAGGCGACTAAGAATAAATCAATTATGAGTAATGGGCAGCAGCGTTCCTCCTAGCATATACCACCTAGCAATAGCAATGTACTGCTGCGACTTTTGTGCCCGATAAATGGCAATAGGCTCGCCACCTATTACATGGCACCTAACATAATTTGCGAAACTTGGGTGCTAGTTCACCTCTGCCTACCCTTTCGGGGATATAGGCGTGATTTATGTATGTAGACGTCATCAAACCATTGATTCATATCATCCATGAACTACTCCAATTCGTGCGCAATAACTAATGCTGGCGGCATAGTATCAGAATGACTTAACTGATGATGACGAAGCCTAGCCAAATCCAGCACCCGCGATATTATTTGGCGTACCTCCAAAATAATTACTTACGCAAAGTGGCGTTGAGATAGCCGTGATCCGATCAGCGGAGTCACTGAATGATGTCGAATATGGTAATAACAATGACGGTGAAAATAATTGGATGTGAACCGTCAATGGACGAGCTGTCCTGTTATTAAGTAGAGTAATTCAGATTTTAACCTAACCTAAAATATCCCCAGATTTATACATAATTATCATTGTATAAGCCTTAGATCACTTTACTATCTTATTTGTTAGTGGTAAAAAGCGGTAAAGGAGCTCGCTAGCGCAGTGGCACAGCGCGCTTGGCCTGCGATTGCGTAAACTAAGCAATTTCGCTACGGCCAGTAATTGAATGGGTGACCAAAAATTTATTATCTCGAGTTCCTCCACACTCGGCCAGCGTGGTGGGTTATGGCCCAATCTCCCTATATTCTTCCATCCATAGGGAAGGCCCGTGCCCCAGCACATTAAAGGGCTGCTGATGATGATGAAGAAGCGGTAGAAATAGGTTGTCTTTCTACCGCTTCTTTAAAAAGTCATACATTACTTTCAATTTTTTAACTTAGGTAAATGAAGAGAAGGAGATGATACAGGTCAACATAATGTACACGAAAACAGTTTTGGGAATAGAGCAGGACAGCTTAGTTGATTACTGTAAGTGGAACTATTTTTTGACACCTCCTGGGTGCTAATGAAGGCTGTTTAAGTATTTGAGCCGGGATTTAAATTCGGGGCCAAAAGCCTGCTATATGATAATTCTCCTCATCTCAATTATTAATCTGTATGATAATTTGTGATTAATAACTCGCGATTTCGATTAAACCTAAAATGGTTTTATTAAAACGTTTTGTGTGCCCTATCAATAAAATCGTGATCCCAGGCAGTTGTTAGCAGACCGATCTGGCTGTCGTATCAAATATTCATTATCTCATCGCAAAGGGTACTCTTTGAGCGATACCCGAAATCTCTGCTAACTGATTCGGCTCTTTGCAAAGTATTAAATCCCAATTACTTTTCGACCAATAATAGATCAAGAAGTTTTTTAACACGGTCCGTTTCGACGACTGGTTTAAGAACGTGGGGTATTTTTTTAATGTTATAAACGATTTTTATAATTACTCTTATCCTCTATTATATTCCAGGCACATTATAATTAAGCAGCGCTGTAGAGTTTTTTTTTCATAAAAGGTAATTAAGCAGCGCTGTAACGTTCTTTATCACAATAGGTAGGTTTGCCTACTCCTTCGGGGATATAGGCGTGATTTATGTAAGTATGTAATTGTATGTGGTAAGAAGTACCTACATCAAAGAAATAAAGTGGACAAGCCATTCAAACATCGGATTGGCTAACCACTTCCAGTTCTAGCGTGTTGCCTACTGCTTATAATCTTAAACATCAAGTTTTATTGGTAAGTAATTGGGTACTGTCGCCAAACAGTAAATTTTTATTCATTGAAAACCCCTGTTACCAATATGCCTTCGTAAATAAAACTTTTTGGCAAGTCAATTTAAAGTTTTCAGTATACTTTGTAGTGGGCGCTGGGCTTGAATATTCTATTGAAACACCCTTTGAAACTGCTTCGGCAATAACTTAAAAATAAATCTTACTTTCTATCGAGATACATAATGCGGGTGATCTCAAAGTAAGTAGATGTAAAATGCTGTATTGTAATGTATTTGTAAAATGTTATTGCTGAAAATGATTTTTAAACATATAAATAATCGAACTAGGTGTTGTTTGTATCAAACATAACAATTAATAAATAAATATAAAATATTTTTTTACACTCACACCTATCATCTAGCCCAAAGTAAGTAGCCTAAGCACTTGTGTTATGGATACTGATGACGGAAAATATTTTTTTAATATCATAATAATTATGTATATAAATGTTGAAAATATACTACATAAACATATACACAACCATGACTCGGAAACAAACATTTGTGGTCATCACAAAGTTTGCCCCTACCAGGATTCGAACCCGGGACCTCTTGGCCAATCTGAGCATTCGACCAAGGCGGCCGTCAAATTATAATATTTATACATCATTAGCAATAGGGTACATTTATTTTGTATTAAGCACTTATGTATAACTTATAATAATTAATCAATGATGGGGTAGTGACAATTGTATTCTGCTCTGCCGTTATTAAACAGCAGTAGGTACTCTATAACACTGTACAACGCTATGACTAGCTCCCGCTAAAATGACAGAAAGATTTTATTCCCATAAAATATTTCATATTAAAAGACCACTAAAAGCCATTCATTCCGTTCGCGACGTGAGACAAGTCTAATACAATTTCTTATAATTCATCTTCCTCTGGATATGACGCAGCGGAATCCGCGGCAGTGCTTTATTCGAGAGACAGTTTAAATTGGATCGCTGTGGCGGGACGTTCCGGGACATCCCGCGATTGTCGCGTTAAACTATTTTGATGGCGATTGGCACTGAGCGGTCCGCTTTGTTGTTTGTTTGCAATTGTGCATGTCGATGGAGGTGTTTCGTAAAGGTAAACTGTAGTGCCGTGTTGCCATGATGTGGGATGGTGAAATGTGTAAATGCCTGCCATGTAACAGCAATCAAATAAAATCCGTACTTTGTTTTGCTTGCACTGCTGTAACGCAACTCAACTGTTCTTTAACACAGATATCACTATACCAAAAGCAGCTTTCGCTACTGCTGATGTCCTTGCACTCTGGCGCCATGATGAAGAAGTATTTGTATTTAGAGAATTTACTCGGGGTTTTGTTTAAGTTGTATATATTTTTTCTATATTCTATTTGTGGCTGGACAGCTGGACTGACACTTAAATATTGAATACAACTGTCTCTCCCGCTGGTATCGTACAAGGAGAGTAAGGGAAATGACAGCGACGAGTAATGGCCAGCAGTATTTTTTTTATAACACCTAGCAATGTACTGCGATTTACGCGCCTGATAGATGGCAATAGGCTCACCTATGACAAGCGACCTAACATTGTCGGCGAAACGTGAGTGCAATTCTCCTCTACCTAACCCTTCGAGGAGATATAGGCGTGATGTATGTATGTATACGCAACAAACCCAACATAACGAGAGTATTCTAGAAAAATATTATGAATGTTGTACTTTAACTGCCGCACTCAGAGACTTTAAATAACGATAATGAGTATTTAATGTCAAAAAATGTCAATTCAAAACTAGTAGCTATTCTTGCCGGGTCTATGGCCTAGATTTAAATGATTTTTTTTTTGACTAAACTAATCAAAGTTAATTGACGTCTCTGAGTGCGGCAGTAAGTAGGTCAAATAAATAGCCATGTTTTCAAGATACATTTCAGCTTTGCACAATAATAACCCCAGCTCCGTCGCAGGACACTTCGTCCCAAAACCGTAAACAACCTCGTAAGAGCTTATTTCTTTCAGATGCTGCAGTTAATCATCGGAAATCAATATATTCGGACAGTAATGAAGTTGCCAGTTCTACGAGTGCGGACAAAGAGGCATCTGGCGAAGATCCAAGCAATTAAGCCGTAGAGATGAACTGGGATAAGCCGCCGGTAATACTGGATTATGTATATACTTCTGGTAATGTGGCTAAGTATACATACAAAGAGGTAGTATTACGGAGCTTTCAGCATTTGGTGCAGCTTTTGTATCGCACCCAACTTCAATCTATATTGTTTGTTTTATAAAACTGATGGAAACTATAAAATTTTATATAACCAATGCAGATTGCTGGTAACAACACTAAATGTTACTTTAGATTGGCTCTTGACATTCTGTCCTACTCCTGTTGGTAATATCCCTACTGATAAGCCGCAACCTTTCTCCATGTATGGATGGAAGAATATAGGCAGTATTATAAAGCGAGACATGGCAAGTTTTTATAGGTTTCATTCACAAAACTTTTCATAAGTAAAACTATAGAGATTTAACTATGTATCTTTTTCTGATATAGATACATAAATCTCCGAAGCGATGGGCAAAGGTGAATCACCCACATTTCGCCTACTACGTGTAAGAGGGGCGAACCTATTGCCATCTATCGGGCACGTAAATCGCAGTATAATAACAACTGGTACAAGTGAAACGCTGCTGCCCATTACTCGTCACTGTCTTCACCCTTAGGCGCCTTATACGACACCCACGAAAGAGATACATACAAACATACATATATCACGCTTATATCCCCGAAGGGGAAGGCAGAGGTGAACTAGCACCCACGTTTCGCCAGTTATGATAGGTCCGATGTAATAGGTGGCGAGCCTATTGCCATTTATCGGGTACAAAATTCGCAGTAGGTACATTGCTAGGTGGTATAAGAGGAACGCTGCTGCCCATTCCTCATGACTGATTTTAACGCGGAAGAGATAGGGTTCACCCTATCTCTTCCGCGTTAAAATCAGTACCACCGCGTTAAAATCAGTAACAATTGTGTTTATCAGGCTGTCATTGTTTTTTATCAGTTTTATAAATTTAAATAAAATCCGTTATTGGCTGTCAGATTATTTTTCGTACAAACTGTTGATAAGATAAATTTGTGGTTAGAGAAAGTTCGAAAAATTATAGTCTTGATGCGGCAATCGAACCCGCGTCCTCAGCAATCAGATGCCTATACCACTTGGCTAATCAGACGTTAGTTGCATGTTGAGAAGAGCTCTGGATTTTGAGCAACAAATAAATAAATTTCAATTACTCACTATCTAAACGTGACTTTGAAACAAAAGTAATCCGATTGAGCCATTAAGAATCCGCAAAGCCCTAAGGCAGCACGTAAACCGAAATGTTTCATCAGAGCAAGAACAAATGAGCAAGAATTGAATTGGAACAAAGCAATCAATAGATCCTGATGAGGATGGAGGCTTTTAATCCTTAATCGAGGGGCACGATTGTGTTTGATGGGACGCTGGAATCTGGGTGCCATCCCGTGGGCCGGCTGGACGCGAGCCACGGAATGTAGCGGGTGGCAATGGCAAGATAAGATAAGATAAGGTAATTTTTTTGCCAGAACAAGAGAGTACTATATTGCAGGTCTTAAAATTCATGGCCTGGCCACCTTATAACATGGGACCTAACGGAATTGGCAAAACGTGTTAGTTTATCCCCTAAGGGGTAGGCAGAGGTGAATTTACAGCCACGTTTCGCAGATAGGGCCCATGTAATAGGTTGTGAGCCTATTTCCATATAATAATATCAGCCAGGTAAATCACAGTATATTGCTAGCTGATATAAGAGTAAAGGCTGCTGCCCATTACTCGTCGCTATTTTTACCCTTAGTCGCCTTGTACGACAACCGCGGGAGAGATGGGAGTGGTGACAATTGTATTCTGATCTGCCGTCACCACACCGCGCAACTGAAACACGAATTTACGAAATGTTCAACGACGCTTGGAGGTTAACAAAATTGGTTTGTAAATAAAAACGAACTCAATTTCACAAGCGGATAGTCACGCGGAATACGCTCGCTGTGTGTTTTATAACATCAGGCCAAGTTGTAACTAAACAATGAAACGTACTAAAAAAGTAAATACTTTATGCTCGGTTGATATTGTAGCAATGTTCGATATTTCAAGTAAAGTTTGACGCGAGATTTTTACCTATAAATATGCAGTCCACTAGTGGGCTAGATAATGGATAAAAAATACACACATTCATACATACATCACGCCTTTCTCCCATAAGGGGTAGGTAGAGGTGTTATTTATTTTCTTAAATGAGCATTATACAAAGATTTTGGTGGTTAGAAAAAGAATTACAAATTATTAAAATTATTATACAAATCATCACCAGCCCTTTAATGTCCACTGCTGGGGCACCTACCTTCCCTATGGGTGGAAGAAACAGGGAGAATCGGCCATGCATGGCCCACCAAACTGGGCCAGCGTGGTTGGTATTGTTCCGGTGCAGAAGCAGCCGGGACCAGCAGCAGCGGCTTAACGTGCCTTGCGAAGCACAAAATAACGCAAGATAATATTATTTTTCGTCACCCATCCAATACCCGGCTTTAGCGATCATTCCTTACTTTGCGCACTGCCCTATCGAGCTCCTCTATCCTCTGACGCGGCAAACCTTGTTTTACCCTCATCATCTAGGTATAACAAAAAATCATAAATATCGCTCGAGCCGTTTCGGAGGAGTTCGATAACAAACACTGCGACACGAGATTTTTATGAAAGAGTACCTAATTATAAAAACTCTTTGAAATACGCCAAGTTGCTAGTCTCTTTTGAGTCGCTCCCGCTCAACAAGTCGAACGCGGTAGAATTAAAACAAAACCAAATGAAGCGTCAAGCTGTCCCTCACTTGGGCCATGTCTCAAGACAGGGATTACCCCGGATTTTTTCCCACTAAGCTGGACGTAATTGGATCCTAAATTGACCGAGCCACGGGAGTTTGGCATCGACAAAGGATTGTGTCATTTGTATGCTCCCCGGAACATGTCGGCTAATAGGGCACGCAAACTCTGACTTAAATATCACATGCGGAACCGGAAAAATTTTGCAAAGTTATCATTTTATTTTCTTTAAAAAAAAATTTCTGACATTTACACCAATCACGCCTATATATCCCTGATGGGTAGGCAGAGGTATATTAACATTTACGTTTCGCAAACTATTTTCAGTCATAAAATATATCTGGCACCTAAATCGCAGTTTAATACTAGATGGTACAATAGCAAAAGGCTGCTGCCCATTCCTCGTCACTGTTTAAACCCTTAGTCGCATAATGGAGACGTTAACATAATATTCAGGTAGACTTTACTTCCGAAAAAACGTTATTGACCAATTATTAATATTAATTGGGCAATATTAATATCCGGCTCTTTTCCACCGTATATTGCAAACTTAATATTGAGTTAGTATTAATTGCTGCGAATTGCCGTTCTGTGTTTTCAGTGCGAACTTTAACTGCACAGCTTAAAGTTCAAAATTGTGCGTCCCACGTGAATGGCTTCCGTAATCCAATATGTTCGATCAAATACATTTCGGTTGGGAACAGTAATCAAAGTAATTGTACCGATTCAACGAAATTAATTGAATTATACGTTTAATGTCGCTTGTATGTTGCTGTTTTTTTTGGATTTCACTATTATAGACACGTCATGTTTTCGCGATATTCCATATTATTTGTTTGTAGATGATAATTGGTATTGGTACCAAAAAAAATTGAACATTACATTTTGAAATACTAGTATGATCTCTACTGCCCGTCTAGACAAGTGACCAATCTATTCGAACGAACAGAATACCTAATAGTTACTATGTATGAAACTGGCGTAACTGAGAAAACAACAAAGCGTTGGCGTTGGCGACCGCGGTATCAAATGTAAATTTCATAGTAATCTATATGGAACTTACTGATCAGCCGTGTAGTGTATGCGGTGACCCTGGTTTCGGAAGACACGCTTCGAGCCCCCTTCCTATAAATTTACTACTATTATGTATTTACTACTACTATTTATGTAGGTATAAGGATTTATAACAATTTCCGTCCAAAATTTGCGGTTGAATACAAGCGTAACATAAAAGTGAAAACATTGCATGAACCACAAACTCAATTCATCAGACGTTCTAGTTCTACCCAGTGTAGAACTTACCAAATAATATTGTGAAGGGGCTACATTTGGGTCACAAGTCCCAACGTCCACGTTCTAGTAACTTCCCTCTCTGCGACACTATGGGCGTGTCTACACCCGCACGGTGAATCCATGGATTTTTTTTTTTTTTACACTCACACCTATCATCTAGCCCAAAGTAAGTAGCCTAAGCACTTGTGTTATGGATACCGATGACGGAAAATATTTTTTTATTATGTATATTATATTATGTATATTATATTATGTATATAAATCTGAGCATTCGACCAAGGCGGCCGTCAATGAATGCTAAGAATTTTCCTGTCTCTATAGAGAGTAACCATTAGTTGGTACGGATTTTAATTCGTGCAGCGTAATTCCCCAGACAATTGACTTTATGAATAGAAAATGGTGACACACAGATTTTACTGCCATCAGGCAGGACCAAGCTGCATCCTTAGCCATACAACGAGCTTGCAAAGAAAGATAACAAAAAGTAGACAATCACTCGTCAATCTCCCAACTCTTTTTGTTCCTCAAACACCAAACTGTAGCCGTGATCACGGAGGAAATATGAGAAAACTTAAGCAATACCGTGTCTATTGGCGACCCGGACTTTTTATGCTGCGGACCACTTTCAATTGCTCTCCTGAAATAAATAACTTCGTTATTAAAAACGTTTTTACACATAACGACGGTTTTGTTTTGTGAAACCGTTCGTTGTCGTCGTCGCCTTAATGTTTTCACGACCGACGGCGTCCTATATGTTTTGATCGTGTCATAGCGTGAACAAGATGACTAAATCAAGTTTTAACTACTTAATAGGTAATTTTCATGATTCATCTGCTCAAATCGTGAACAAAGGAACTCAATCAAGTTGTTCACTAATAGATAGATTTGATCGAACACTTGTGATTGACTATATGCAGCGTACCAAGCGAAGCGAACAGAGCTTTACTGGTAAAATCGACCTATCCTGTTCATATCGTTAACAAGGGAAGAGCCTTAATTTGACTCCCTGACTGACTGCGACATATTCAATTGTTACCAGTCAAATTACCGTCCACAACGTTGGGCCAATAGACATTGAAGAGATCGATTGCACAATGACTAGCGCGCTTTGCCTGCGATTGTGTATTATTGTTTATTTAATTATCAGCCAAATTTAGCAGCTTATTTAGACTTGAATCCCATGTAATCGGAGGTGAGCCTATTGTCATTTAACGGGCACACAACCTTTTACAACCTTAATGGCAGTAATTTGCTAAATGATGCACCAGAAACACTGCTGTCAATTCATCGTTATTATATTATAAGTCTAAATCGCCCTGTACGACCCAGGAGAGGTCGGGATGGTGACAATTGAATTTTTGTCATACAATCATCTCATCAAATAGGAATATAATAATTAATATAATAATCTATATGTGGCTGGCCATAGTTAGATGGCTGCTTTCTGCAGAACTAGGTCGATTACTGTTCCCATAAGAGAGTAAACTTTTAAGTAACATAAGGGAACAGCTTGGATGTGTAGAAATAATTTCAATAAGCAACTGCCCCATATTAAGAAGTATTTAATGGCCTTACGAAGGCCACCTTCCCCTGAGTTCTTTATTCGATATTTTATATTTGTGTCCGCTCAAAATCCGAAGTGATGTCGTGTCGGATGGTGTAAACACCGCCAAAGGTTACAAACACAGACGATCGCAAACACAAAGTTTTGTAAGAGTACTTCCATACTTTTTATACAGGGGCCTTCTATTGAATATGTATGAACGGTCCGAAATGTGTTGTTTTTTATGATACTCAATTCATTCCTTATTATGTTCAAAATGGTGAGAAAATGCTAAGGAGGATACCTACGTCGGATCTGAAAGTAAACAAAAGCGGTGCTGTGAGATACGACGCTCGAGGGGTACCAAAGGATCATTCTTTTTTGAATAATTTCTTAGTATTTTTACTTAATATCTTTCATTTTGGTCTGGTGGCTAAAAATAACATTAAATATGCTTGCTCAACCCAGGGATGTCGTAAAGGTAGATTAACGGTAGCTTATAAGCAACTATTATTACAGAACGAATGTCCATCACAAACATTCGACCCTACATGGATTTGATAAACCGACCAAAAAACAGTACTATATGAAGCAAGAAAATGCTTCAATACCTCAATAATAATTTTGATGTGTAATCAGTGTTGCTTGGTGACGAAGGACGAAGCGTTGGATCGGTGTTAAAACGTCTATTTAACACTTGCATTACAGGAGTTAACGAAGAAGATTTTTTTTATGTTAGACAGGGAAGCTCTTGGCCTTCATCTCACCTGACGGTAAGTGACGATAAGTACTGAAGATGGAATCGAGCTTCACCTGGAACCCTAAACCGCAGAGGAGCTGGCTATCTTATCACACATTGTCGGAACACAATAATGCTGTTAACATTATTATTATGGCGACAGATTTTTGATAAGATGGTGGTAGCTAGCCAGACGGACTTCAAAGAAGTCCTACCACCAACCAAACCGAGCACAAATTTGTACCCCCCTAGGGATCGAACACAGGACCTCTGGATTTTCATTCTGGTGGGCGAACCACTGACCACGGAGGCGGTTAAATTTGATGGGAATTATTGATACTTTATAGTTCATCCAACTTGAAAGCAAAAGTTGGAACCGTGGTCTATATATCTATATTCCTGTTATAATTTTAAATTTGATTGGAATTATTGATACTTTATACTTCATCCAACTTGAAAGCAGAAGTTGGAACCGTTGTCTATATATCTATATTCCTGTTATAATTTTAAATTTGATTGGAATTATTGATACTTTATACTTCATCCAACTTGAAAGCAGAAGTTGGAACCGTTGTCTATATATCTATATTCCTGTTATAATTTTAAAACTTATTATGAAGTAATCATAATAAGTTTTTGCATTTTTTTATATGTCCCGTATATTAGAAGGCGAGGCTATTAGTAATAGCCTATTACTATCTGCCGAACACTTAAATCGCAGTGATGCTAGATGCGTGACGTAATAACGTGTGTAAAATGTAGTCTAATCCTCATCATATTTATGACATGATAGTCCGCCACCCGCGGGAGAGATGGCGTTAATTAAAGTTGTGTAGTGTTGTTAAACAAACAGATTTATAATCACATCGGGTTCCAGGGGCATTTTCTAATTAATAATAGGTCTGTTATTCACGTGGAATAATAACCCAAAAAAATCTAAATCCCCACTGGGGATAATAATAAGTGAGAGATATTGGTACCAGCGATGTGTTTATTAGGGTTCTTCAGGTTTAATTAGAAATTCTTAGTCAACCTTAACTGCATGTGGTATGTGTGCATACTACGTTATATACAAATTTGGCGAAAAGACAATATTTTTCGGGTCGAATAATTTTCGACTTAAATTACAGTTGTATCGTGTGTTGTATTTGGTGTATAGTTATAGTGTTTTATTATATACTTACCTACCATTTGTATCAATTCATAATGCTAGTTGTCTAGTACGACACTCTCTGACGCACTGCTCTGGTGCGAGTTTTATTTTGTGTTTTACTAGTTAGTTCATTTGAAAAGGACATTAGTCAAACATCACTTATTCCAAGTTGTCCATTCAGCAAGGTAGAAGTTACTTAGAATTCATCCCATTTGTCTACTCCTCTTAAGTCCATATGAATACGGGAATAAAAATAAGGAATGCAGCTACTGAACCAACAAACAGTTGTCCTAACGGAGAAGAACCAGAGCAGTCGGGTGTCTAATTAGAAAAATGCACGTAATCCCAAATAATTTCCGTTAATTAAATTTTATAGCAGCCCCGCGTCGCACCTGAGACCGGCCGGTTTGTTTCAAACATTCCCGTATTTTACAGCAAGTAATAAAAATTATACAAGTAAACCCACCTTTAGATAATAAAAAATTCACTCCACTTGTGTGGCTTTAAAAATGTAGATTCCTAGTAATAATGTGGAGAGAGGAGCAAGCTAAAAATGCGTAGATACTATAAGCCATCGAGGGTTCCGTGACACTAGCTGATTCAATATTATTTAACATTCTTATCGGATAATGAATTCTATTACCTACCATGGTCCATATATTTGATTGATTAAGTTGGTTCTTTGAAGAAAATTTTAGTCAGAACGTATCATTTCGAGGTCGTTCTTCTAGAAAGCGTAATGTACTATCTTGAGAAAGTCCTTTTTGAGAAAATCATAAATGACCATTCCGAAAAAGACCATTTCGCGTATGAGGCATATTAGTTCCTTTATAATTGACCGTAAATCACTGCTACACCAAAACCAAATACTATTACTACTCCGTCGCAATGCCGATGAGCCTACAGGATATTGTAATAATGTCGACACCAGCATCGCTGGCGCTCGTTTATCTATAAGCACAACTGATCGGTTTTCAATTAGATAATGGCACAGAGCTAATCCCTTGTTGGCTATAATGGCAGTAAAAGCAACTGTTTATGTTTGAAACAAGACTTTCAAACAACACCACGCTCCCAATAGGTATAAAGTTGGAGAAAATCTGGTGGAACTTTATGTAAGTACCGTTGGTTGGTTTATAAAAATTTCGAAATAAAAATTTTACTTTAACTTAACCTATATATTGTGTTATCGTCACTAACACTAGAATTTAATAGTTTTCACTGCTGGGCACAGCCTTCCCTACATACCTAGATGGAAGAAAAAAGGGGGAAAAATGCCTTAACCCACCGTGCTGACCCAGTGCGTATTGATAGGTATTAACGACTGCAAATGTAGCCGGGACCAACGCCTTAACATGTCTTCCTAAATACGGTGGAGCTCGAGATAAAAAATGTTTGGTCCCCCATCCAATGATCGACCACAGCAAATACCTATTGCTTAGCTTATTACACACTCAAAGGCCAAGTGCGGTAAGCCACTGCGTCACCGAGCTCTTTATATAGTGTGCGTGCGCGTGTGCGTGGGCGTGTGCGTGTGTGGGTGCGTACGTGCGTGCGTGTGTGCGTGCGTGCGTGTGTGCGTGCGTGCGTGCGTGCGTGCGTGAGTCGTGCGTGCGTGCGTGCTTGCATGCGTGCGTGTGTGTTGATATATTATATGCAACCTCCTTTCACATCCCGTGGGTGACATAAATAAGAGGCAACTAAGGGAGTTTTCTGGACCAGTCTTAAAAAGCGAGACAATTTTTTTTTTCAATAAACTCTGTAACTACTGGCAGAACAGGGAAGCAGTCGGCCACGGTGTCTGAATCATGTGTCTGAAATCTGAATGTCCATATTGCTCCAGCGACCTCTATTGCCTCGTGGGCTTCCGAATGAGCTTGTCAACTTGCGGTTTCCAATCAAGAGCTCGTCTGCTCCGTCGAGCGTCGGTCAACAGATAATCAGCACGTTTAGCACACTACGCAAACGGACTGTGGGACGCCGAGTTGTGAAGAGCGAAATCTGTAGCCACTGAGTAGTACAGCACAGTTTCATCAGCCCTTTAATGTCCCCACTCCA
Source organism: Cataclysta lemnata (assembly GCA_963931975.1). Classification (NCBI taxonomy): domain Eukaryota; kingdom Metazoa; phylum Arthropoda; class Insecta; order Lepidoptera; family Crambidae; genus Cataclysta; species Cataclysta lemnata. The sequence continues at coordinate 14,094,391 of OZ008339.1, forward strand.
GCAGTGGGACAGGAGCACCACTTGGAATTTGTGACCCAAGTTTGACGAGGCGCCTTCACAACATGTCAACACTCACCCTTGCCACCCCGACTTCTCTCTCTGCCCAGACATACCAGGTACAGTTACACAACATGTAACATAATTAATTCACACTGTTATTAAAAAATGTAAATTGTAAATTTTTTTTCGTTCCTCACAAATTGTTCGGTCCGGAAAGCAAAATGTATGAAATATTTAAAATATATAAATAATTTTACAATTTTGAATTTTTGTTAACCCCATAGTAGTAGGGTATGGGTAGTCTTCAGGGCGTGTGTTATTTCTGTTACGTGTTGTATAAATATAATCGGAATAAAGTCATACTAGCCGAAGTGACGGCCACACGATATCGAAGCAGCACGGATGATCGCAATAATTCGATATATCGCGCGCTCTGCTGGGACCAATTAGCGCAGCGCGGTTTGTTTGTAAATGTGTTCGTTCGGATGTCCCGCACGCATCGGGGGAAGTAATCTGGTTAGCGATTATATCATTAGGTTTATTTATACACTCATAACTGATGATGTTGTTGGTCCACATAGTGGAGCGATGTAGTGAGTGTCATACAAGATTACAAATATTACATGTCATTATCTTCTTCTTCTTCTTCCTGACCAGTGGCCCTAGCCAAGTGACCAATCTATTCGAACCCATAGAAAACAAATGTATGAAACTGACGTATTACAGAGAAAAGAAAACGTCAGTTTCATACTTTTGTATTCTATGCGTTCGAATAGAAAAGCCACTTGGCTAGGGCCACAGTTTATCTGGGGTTGGCTGAGTATGTATCCTCTTCCAATTATATGGGTCAGACGCCATCAATTCATCCACTCCCTTTTGATTCATATTCTCCATCACACCCGAAAGGTGCTTGTGATGAATAAATTTATAGAAAATTTGATAGAAAGGACCATGTCGAGAGACAGATGAACGAAGAGAATGATTGGTAAGACACCATTTCAACCCACACTGCTCAGAGTTCTGGCTTAGGTTTAACAGACATCTTTTGGGTATACTCTTGTTGGTTGGTATAATGGTTGGCATAATAGGATAAACCTGAGTGTTTATTCACCTCTGCCTGCCCTCATGTTCCCCTTAGGCCCGAGTTCACCAACACGTAAATCAAGCGATTAAAAGATAACCGACAGTTTTTGACATTTCTTCCATACGATAAAATGTCAAAAACAGACGATTATTAATAATAGCTTGTTTTACGTTTTGGTGAACTCGAGTCTTAAGAGATAAGTAGACGTGACTTTTTGCCCAAAAAAAATGTTTCAACCTCTTTCAACGACCACAATCGAAGAGGGCTACAGAATAGATACTCGTTGCTTGTAACGCTCCCGCGAACGATAATATTTCTTAAACCTATCAATTGTACACTTTAACCGAGTAATTTTAAGGTTGAAAATCGACTGGAAACCGTTGACTGCTTCCCAAAAATTAACACCGACAGAATATTAAAAAGGAGGTTCCGTAACAAATCTCATTCGCCGCTCAATCCAAACAGCACTCAACCCGCGGGTTACCAATATTATGTTTTTTGCGAAAATTGCTCCAAGTGAAATCCCAAAGTAAAACAGAAATATTAATTAAAGGAGGCGCAGGAAGGAAGCGAATTTGAATTTTTTAAAAGTTGCCCCGGGTGGGCGTCGTTTCTTTTGTTTCCTTTCCACAGTTTAATTGTGCCTACAAAGAGGGAAGGAGGGAATTATTGAAAAAGTTGCCAGTTGCTCGCGCTTCGGCCACTTTGCACACGGGCTTTTTTGGTGGGAGAACGTGACGGTTTTCAGCGCGTTCGGCCATAGGCCAGCTCCTCTAAGCTAGTGGCGAATCTATTCGAACGATTACAATACAAATGTATGAAACTGGCGTATACAGAATGAAAACGGCATGGCAACCGTCGTGTTAAATTTAAGGGAATTAGTCAAAAATTTACATTTGTTCGCTGCATTTGTTCGAGAAATGTATCGCTAGCCACATACCTATTGACTAGACCCCCTAAGAGCGAAAAAAATATCGTAGAATGTGCCCCGCCTCACCCCAGGAGCGTCGTAAAAGTCGACTAAGGAAAATTGCCAGGTGTAGACCAATAAGCACTTTTAGACACCAGAACGCAAGAAGACAAACCACCAACAACTGCATACCCGAAGATGGTTGGTGTCAGGAAGGCGGCAAACACCCAACCCTCATTGAGTACCTGTTAAGAATATTTTATATCAGGAATATTTAATACACATAAACCATCTCAAATCTCCGTAGCCCGCCGTAACTTAGCCGTAATAATTTATGATAATAAGTTAACTGTGTGTAAACAGCAGTTGGTAACAGATCGCCTTAGTTTGAGCGTTGGCCGGTGCTCCAGTCATTAACCCGGCGGCTGCCATTATCGGATCCATTTGAACTTGGCCTATTCTCAGGTGCGCAATTAGAGGGATACCTAGGACCACTTAAGACGAAGATGGGCTCTGAAACATGTACATCGCAATCATGGATCTGGCGATATTTCAAGATACCTAACCGCTTATTAACTGGAACATGTAATATGGAGCCTAGTTCTAGAAGGGCCAAAGTACATTTCAGGATGAACATAGTTAAATAATAAGATAGCCAATTCATACATCTCACGCCTATTTATCCCCGAAGGAGCAGGCAGAGGTGAATTAACACGCACGTTTCGCGAATTATGTTAGGTTCCATGCAGGGGGTGAGCCTTTCGCCATCTATCTATCTTTTGCCATATATTGCAGTTATATTGCTAGGTTTTGTAAAAGGAACGCTGCTGCCTATTACTCGCTGTTTTAACCCTTAGTCATCTTGTACAACACCCGCGGGTGATATTAGGGGTGGTTGCAATTGAGTCCTGCTCTGACGTCACCAGTCACCACACGGCGTGGAAGTTAAGATTAAAGTTGCGAATGAATGACTATAGGTGGACCTTATTATTTGCTGTAGATCTTATTACATGGAACCTGATGTGGATGTGGATGTGTGTTATTAACAATCTCTGTCTACCTCTTAGGGGAGGAAAGACTTTATTTTATATAGGTATGTATGTATACTTTCCCTTCCGACAAAAAATTAAGGGTGTTACAAAAACAATGGAATGTACCAATATAAAAACAGATGAATCGAAAGAATTGTCGAACTCAAATTGAAAGTAACGAATCTAACTGAAATTCGAGTAATTTGAGCCCCAATCGCGATGTGGTCGACTTACGTAATGAGCTTCATCGGGCATTTACGCTTATCCAATAAGGTTTCCTTAACCTTTTGCTGACACAGCAATATTGTACGCCCAATAAATCTCAAATGAACGTTTCATTGCGATTACCAGGGACCTTTTATAGAATTTGGATTTCTTAAGTTTACGTTTAATTACGTTACAATGCTTTGCACACTAAAATATAATTAAGAACTTGCATCATACAAATATAACAATTACGCCTATTTATCCCGACCGAGTTAATATGCGAGTTTTCCCTCCTCCCTGCATCACCCGCCCCGCTAACATCTAGAGTAAACCGTCCCCGCCACCGTCTCGCATACCGCAGGAGGGTCGCGCACGAAGTTGTCGGACTATCGTCACCTTATATGGCACCCGCAGAAGAGATTGGTGGTGGTGAGAATTGTATTCTGCTCTGCCGTCGCCACACAGCAGTAGTTCTTTTGTAATTCAACGATGCCTTGTTTTTATTATTTCAGTAAAGCCAATATCCTCTCAGATTACTGTACATACCGTATTGTTTCCTCTTCCATGCATATCGAGTTGGTAGGCAGACTTAAAAAAAGTCCTACAACCACCCAAACCGAGTATCTACAAAATATGTAGTCCCATGTATATCGAATATAATTGGCGAAGCGTGGGTGCTAGTTCACCTCTGCCTACTTCTTCGGGGATATAGGCGTGAATTATGTATGTATGTATGGATATCGAACCTGAAGAAAAATTAAGAAAATTTCGGTGAGCGAAGGTGAGCGTAATTAAGAAAATAAAAGGATTTAATTAAAAAATAATCGCGACAAACGAGTGCTCGTGTGTTCAGTCCAATGCCGCTCACCGGCGCGCTAACACTGCTGTGAATCGTAAGGAAAACAACTTTGTCCATTATGCGCACCGATTTCGGGAACGCCGGGTCTATGCGACCGGAGACGGCGATTTAAGGGTTCGTGGCAAAACACTTTGGATTTAGCTTGCCTTGCAAATAGTATTTGCTAAATTGGACTGAACATTTAAGTGTTTACCTGTCCTCTTCATTAGATACATACAGATATCTTGCCTTTCTCCCACAGGGTATCGGGTAATGGCTCACGACTCCCATAGCGAGAATCTGTCATCCAATATCGTATTGTGTGTTAATATCGTTCAAATGTAATGAGGCAAATTTTATCAAAATTACATAAACATATACATACATGACGCCTTTCTCGCACGGGGGTACTTCACTTCTTTCCACTTGCTACGATCCTAACATACTTCTTTGGCATCGCCGTCGATTATAGGTACTCTTGACCTAGCCCTTTTTAATTTATTTTCAATTTGATTATAAAAGATTCGCCGAGGCCTTCTCCTGCTGTAAACAATTGAGATTACCCGCTTCCACCTTCCCTTCTACATCTTCTTCCTGCCCTGTTCCCAGTATATCTGGGGTCGGCGCAGTATGTTTCCTCTTCCATTCATATGTCAGACGTCATCAAGCCATCCACTCCCTTTTGATTCATATCATCCATCCCACCATAAAGGTGCTAGTGATGAATGAATGTATAGAAAAGAGACTGAACGGACCATGTCGAGAGACCCATGAACGGAGAGAGTGATTAGAATGACAACATTCCAATCCATACTGCTCAAGGTTTTGGCTTAGGTTTTACAGCCGGCCGCCTGCCTGACACCAACCCTCTTTGGGTACGCTGTTGTTGGTGGTTTGCCCTCCACCATTAGGGTGCCCCAAGGTGCTTATTGGTTTACACCGGGCCATCTCCCTTAGTCGACTTTTACGACACCCATGGGATGAGTTGGGGCTGGCCTATTCTACGTTATTTGTTCGCTCCCAGGCCAGCATAGAAGGTCCACCTTCCCTTCTACATCAAGTTCCAAAATTCGTTGAATATTATATTTGATTGAAAAATAATCTAAAATGTCCATTATCTAAAGCATATTGTAAAAAATTTACAGTGAATAGATAAATACGATTATTTTTCAATAATAAAACTACGCTCCCAGCTCACAAGTTGCGCCATCCTCTAATGAAGGTTAGGAACAGTTCCGATGTTCGAAGCGAAAAAAGTAAGTAAATGTATTATTTATAAGAATTGGATATTAAATTCGGGTCCTGTGCCGACATTTAGAAATCGTTTCCAGTTTCGGAATGACTCCTTGGCTTGCCAAGTTCTCATTAGTTTGCTTTGCTAATAAAAAGTTTGTTCAATTAAAGTTTGTAACTTATGAAGAATTACTACTTATGAAGAACTTATTAATATTTAAATTAAAGTGAAACAGGTTCCGAGGAAGAAAAAAAATGTTCATTAAAACGCTCACATTACATAATTATATTAATGCCACCTTAGGCGTTCACATACCAAAAATTACAGCAGCAAGTTGAAAATTAAATAACTCTTCAGCGGATTAAGCAAACGTTTACACTGCTTATCAACGTTTCAGCCCTTCCACGGACGTGGTCAGTGTAAGTGCCTAAATACACAAGACTTATGCGTTACATTGGTTTTATTTCGGAGAAGCGCACGAATTTTAACTGCGTATAAAATAATAACTCGGCTGTTTCATTTTATTATGCTATCTTTCTTCTTGATGCTCATGCAAAGCGATATGCAAAGAGCTGCGTATCAATCATCAATATCTTCCCATAGAGGATTGGTGTTAAGCAGGCGGCCGGCTGTAAAACCGAAGCCAAAACCTTGAATGTTGAAGCCCCAATCACTCTCTTCGTTCATCGGTCTCTTGACATGGCCCATTTCGTCTCTTTTCAGTATTTTCATTCATCTAGCACCTTTCCGCTGTCACAGCGGAAAGAGGAAACATACTGCGCTGACCTCAGATAAACTGGGAATAGGAAGAGGAAGAAGAAGACTATCTTCGGCGTGTAGGTACAGTGCCACTGTGACCTGTGACAATCCTCCTCAAAAGTATGCCAATGAGCAGTCTCTGATTTGCTTACGTAATCATGTTCAGCTATTGTATCAATAAAGTTCAGTAGATCATTTTAGAAATGTGTTGTTTTTAAATTGAATTTTGATCAACCCAAAAGAGTCCTGGAAAGGTTATTTATCCTCTGTAATAAAAGAGTGTCCATACACTTCATTTCTCAGAACGGCCATGTTTCAGCACACCTCCAAATGTACTACAAACTCGAGCTTTTATCAGCACGTCTCAAAGAGGACCCTTTTTTAAAGCAACATCGGGTAATAAAGTACAAACTCCCTTCAAACTCGGCTACTCCAAAAAGCCACAAATATGATTAAAACATTATTAAAGTTGTAAAGTATAAAATTTTGGGGTCGCGAAACAATTTTATTATTCAGTAGCTACCCAAGATTGCGGGAAGAGTGAGACGGAAGACGTGTTAATTTTTAAGCGCAGGGACACAATCTGCGATGGACACGTATTTGGATTGGGGTGCGGATTTCGTACGAACGAAAATATGATAACACTCAATGTGACAAGTGTACCTAAATGAGAACATTGTATACTATATGATAAAACTAGGCAAGGTGCAGAAAGAAACGGCTTAACTATATACAAAAAACAACAAATATACAAAAAAAGGTTTAAGATAGAGGCCTATTTTGACAGGTAACGATAATGAAAAACAGTCCAACATTAAAATTTTGAGGTCAACTTGCTCTAGAAAATAAGGCTTTAATTCCGACCGACGAGCGATACAACATTCAACTCCTTTAGCTCGTTATTATTTAGAAACCGCAACAGTAAGTGATCGTAGATATAATTCGAATTAACCCAAAATTTCTTCGTAGGTTTAAGAAAAATAATACGTTCTTGTATTCGTTTTAAACAATTGGATACCAAATAGGTTGCAAACTTTCAGGAAAAATAGGAATGAAGTGGAGAGTTTACAGTAAACGTTCCTCCGCACAATTTGCACCCGTGTATTCTCGGTTAGGGTAAATTTTTAATGCAAATGTCATTACGGTGTTGTTAACGAGGTTCCTCCCCATTGGGGCATTTCCCTGTTTGCCTAGGTGGAAACATTTGTTTCGTCTGTAATGGTTTTGGTTGCGCTGTGGGCTTGCATACAAACAGTGTGGGATTGTTTTGTCTCTTTCTGTTTGTATTGTAAGTTTTGACAAATCAACAAAACCGTGCCGAGCAGAATACGGCAAATATTAATAAAAAAATAGCTTGTAAGGCAAGGATTAGACGGTCAATAAATATCGCCATCCAATATCGTGATAAATATTGAATCATAGGCAAGGATTAGACGGTCAATAAATATCGCCATCCAATATCGTGTTAAATATTGAATCGTAAAGCATCATAGACATTGACATAAAAATCAGGATTTTCCTGATTTTTATGTCAAATAGTCAATATAGTTGCAAATTCCGTTTACACGTCCAATCCTTGCCATAAAGCATCATAGAAAAGTCCTGATTTTTTTGTCAATAAAGTTGATGAAAAATTCCGTTTACATAATTACATAAACTGTCTAATCCTTGCCTAAAACATTTACTGCCACTTCACATTAATCTATTTCAGTCAGTTCATCATTATCTAATATCAGTTCTATTTGATAATTACTGATTGCCTTCTTTTTTGCTAAATAAGAGTTTTTTGTGTTCTCTTGCGTTTAAATTTTCTTAATTATTCAAGCGATGTACAAAATCGAGATCAAAATACAGCTAATCTAAATAAATCCATAAGTTTCAAAAAGGTTACAAATCGTAAATATTTACCAATTTTATCATAATTAGGTAACTAATATAGTAATTAACTAATAGAATTTTATAGAAAATAGAATTTTATAGGAACGAACAGATAAACCATCACTTTACTTGGGGGGTTACAAACAAGTTCCAAGCGTTGCTTTTCGCCTCCCTCTCTGCAGCACTATATAGAACCGCACAGTAAGTCCATGGAATGCTTAAGAGAATTCGTCTCTTCTCCTAATCTCCCTATACAAAGCATATACTTCCTCTTATGGATAGAATCTTAATTGTACAATCAATCATTTGCAACACATTTACGATAGTTATTGTTTGCCCACTAAACATTTTTGATCGGGCCATAATCAAATCTTTGATCAGGTGTATCAAAATAGATTACGCCCCACGCCTTAGTGCATGAAAACCTCACGAGTTTCAAAGCGTTCTGTCTCCAAATCGGCGAGGAGTGGTCTTCGTGAAATCTGATTTGTCACTCCTTGAGTTGCCTTTAAACAGAATTCATTGCTTTCACCCCAGGGGAAAACGGACTCTATTTCGAAAAGGCAAAGACTAATCTAAGCTGGCTAATAAAGTTCTAAAGGCATGTCTGGCCTCGTTTTTTCATAATGAATGGTGAAAAATAGTGGCAACTAATACTATTATATTAAAAATGTTTAGGAGATAAACAGATATTTGCTTGATTTTTAAATGTTTTTATCATTGAATCTGGGCAAATTACATTAATTCCTAACTTGGTAATCACCTTTTTTTAACTAATTATAGTGTTTTAAAACAGATAATAGATTATTGTTCTGCGTCAGATTTGATTTACTGTGTTGGTAAAACTGTTTTTAATACTGATTTAACTGACAATTAAGAATTCTGCTACGGAATATTCTGTGATGTCAAGATTGCATTTCTAAAGTAATTTCGTTTAATCAGACCTCATTACAGTGAATTGTAGAAAACACAATCGCCTTAGCGCATTTTGTTTCAGTCAATCTTATTATGTTTTATATGTACCTACATACTGTCCTTTTCCATTCTGCACATTATTTATTTTATGATGTATATTTCTTTCTGCAATTATAATATGATATCATATATGTAATTAGTTATTTCTTGATCAATATAGCTTCAAATACTGCTGAACTTCAAAACTGTTTCTAGCTATAAAGCATGATTTATGAAAACATAAGAAAATATTAGGTTTTCAGCAGTAAAATCCCATATTTGCTCCCATCCAATCAGATTACTCAATCAGACGGAAAAGTCACAATAAATTGAATTCCGAATCAACTTTAGCCAAGTAAATAAACTGCATTTTCCGTCAGCGTTTTGCCTACCCTCCCCACTTCTGCAGACATAAAAAAGTGATCATATTATTTGACAAAAACTTTTGACTGGATGCTGTGATAAACTTGCATCGATGGCATGATATTAAAGGTTGTCACTGGTGCCTAACCTAATTTAACATACTAACATACTTATATCACGCCTATTAATCACCGAAGCAGCGTGTGTAAAATATTGTGTTTAGTTATCATACGGCCGCTACTGTACATTAGCTTGTCTCGCAGCGGCTGTTTGCTTTTACATGTAAAGCTTTTGATTTGGGCGCACGGTGTTTATTTTATGGTTTCAGAAATTATTTTATAAAGAATATGATTGAAATACAATCATATATTTTTTCGGAAGTTGTGTGTGTTGTGTTATGTGAAGGAGAATAGGTATAAGAAATACAACTGCTAAGACTATTAAGCTATGCTCTTTCAAGCAGACTGCTAACTGATGGATTTCTGACACAACCCATCACGGCGCATCGTAACGTATCTATCGCATTGGGATAAAAATTTCGGACCAGTCGCATACAGTCTACATCACCTTTATCCGTCAAATGTGTCAAGGCTATACACGCGAGCGGGCGTTCCAATCAGCGCATCGGAAATGGGGGCTCGTTTAGTAACAAGCTATTGCCGGTCAATCTGCCTGCGCCGGGACTAAATCCACACTTCCAAACGTATTGTGCTTTGTGGAGTTTTTAGCTGGAAACTGGGAAATCTCTATGCGACGCGCATTTCTTTATACTAGTGGTCGCCCGCGGCTTCGCTCATGTTAATGTCGGTTATTATATAGCCTATATCCTTCATGGATAAATGGACTATCCAATACAAAAAAAAAATTTCAATATAAGTCAGTATTTAGTTCTTGAGACTTGCGCGTTCAACCAAACAAACAAACAAATAAACCCATCAGCTTAATAATATTAGGTAGATAATAATGTTAATAATACATGTAACAGAAATAACGCACAGGTGCAGAATAATTAACACCCCAATGATGGTGGGTTAATATAAGAACAACAGGGTAGGACCCTAAAAGGGTTGGTGTCAGGTCAGGCAGGCGGCCGGCTCTAAAATCAAAAGTCAAACCCTTAAACAGTATGGATTGGAATGCTGTGATCCCTCAAAGCTTTTATAAAGCTATAAATTTAATATATAATAATATTATATAGTGCAAAACTAAATTCGAAAAACATCTAAACAAAAATTTTAGATATTAGACAGACGTTAGATAACTAGAGAATTATCTGATCTCTCTGGCACTTCTTTTTGTACACATTCAAATGATTATCAGAACCGATAATAAATTTCCGTACATTACTCAAAACCTACTGCAAAAATATTCCAAATTCACTATTTTCATGACCTATAAAATATTGGTATGACTGGGTTAATGTTTCAATTAAAAGAGATAAAAACGTAATTTAACTCCTTTTAATTTTTGGTTAGTAGTTGAAAAACAGGTTGTTTGATACACAAGAAGAAAATTTGATATACATATTTCGTAAAAAAAATATCAAGTTTTATACATATATACATACATACATATATCACGCCTATATCCCCGAAGGGGAAGGCAGAGGTGAACTAGCACCCACGTTTCGCCAGTTATGATAGGTCCCATATAATAGGTGGCGAGCCTGTTGCCATTTATCGGGTACAAAATTCGCGGTAGGTACATTGCTAGGTGGTATAATAAGAAGAACGCTGCTGACCATTCCTCATGACTGATTTATCCTTAGTCGCCTTGTACGACATCCACGGGAGAGATTTGGGGTGGTAACAATTGTATTCTACTCTGCCGTCACCACACGGCCCTTTATACATATATGTATCATAATAACGTAGTCATTTTAATTGTATGAATGATGTTATTAAACAATCGAAATCAACCGGCCCGGTGTCAACCATACAAATTGTTCAGTCAGTAAAACAAAACGGATGGAAAACTAAAAAAATTTAAGTATTTTCAAATTTTTTATATCACCATATTTTTAATGCGACTCTATTTAGAGTGTGCTACGTGCGTACGTGTGTTATTTCTGTTACGTGCTGTATGGGCCACATAGGTTTAAGTACAGTCAACAGCACGCAGGTTACCACAATATGCCAAAATCCACCCATTTTGTGTTTTACGTCCAACAAGTTAAAGTTGACATCGATTAAAGACAAGGAATTTTACCGTTTTGGGTAGTCTGAAATGCCGTTAGCCGTACATTACGAGTTTTGCTGCCGCGAACTCTTCGAATACAAACGGCGCAATCATTCAACTGTAAACAATGATTAGCACAAATAAATACGGAATAGCAGTCAGTGCTGGTGCAATGCGGTGGCCTCCAATCCCGAGATAATTCCGGGAAGAGGCTTTGTCCCCGGAATTAAGAGGAGCAGATTTAAACGCGCGCCGACAGCAGCGTGTCCAATAATCCGAAGAGATTAATACAATTAGATCTTTGTTCATTTCCTCACCTAGAACGGAAACACATCGAGCGATTGGAAAGGGTTTTAATGGATATTGTTGGAGAGCGTCCACATTATGTAACGTGTTAATAAATTTTAATATACATATCCATACATAAATTACGCCAAAACGAATAGGCAGAGGTGAATTAACACTACACAATTAGGTTAGGTCCAATGGAATGGAAAAAATACATACGCCAACCCCGGGAGTGTCTTAATAGTAGACTGAGAAAGATTACCATGTGTTTATCACAAGCACCTTGGGGCACCCGAACTGTCAGGCAACTGCAAAACCCTAAGCAGTATAATTTTTGGATTGTAATGTCATCTTCCCAATGGCGTTCTTCGTTCATCGATCACTGGCCTGGTGACATGGTCCTTTTCATCACTTTGCCATTACGTTCTTTTGTCACTAGCAACTTTCCAGTGCGATGGATAATATGAGAGGGTGTCTATGGATCGATTACGTTGATCTTTGCTACAATTACAAACCATAAATTCCCATCAACCGCTAGGTACGTGAACGAATTCAGCATCGTTTACCCCAAAATGAACTTGTGCTGCAAAGAGCTTGTCCAATGTCAATGCGAAGTCCGTACAAGCGGATTATCGATGTGTCATATCGACTATCTCCAGGGGACAGTCGACGGGTCGCTGGCCGTCTATTCAATGACCGTCATTGCTTTGACGTAATTAACGCCTGTGAGCTTAGTACCAGTTTCAATCGTCCTCTATTATGGACCAATTGTTTTTTCGTACTTCGGACGGTTTATGAAATACCTTCATTGACCTCTATTATACCGTCCCATAAACAAAGGTTATTTATTAGTCAATTTTCAATTTGTACTCGTAGCCTTAAAAAGGTACCCGAATCACTATTTTCAGTCTCATATAATTGGGGCCCGCCAATTGTCAAATATCGGGCACATAAATAGCAGTATATTGCTAGGTGGTACACCACTGCTGCTCATTCCTCATCTCTGTTTCAAACCTTAGCGGCTTATATGACACCCGCGGAAGAGATTTGGGGTGGTGACAATTGCATTCTGCTCTGCCGTCACCACACGGCATATTGCTATGACGAATATGAAATAATACATACATACATGCATAAATCACGCCTATATCCCCGAAGGGGTAGGCAGAGGTGAACTAGCACCCACGTTTCGCCAATTATGTCAGGTCCCATGTAATAGGTGGCGAGCCTATTGCCATTTATCGGGCACAAAAGTCCCAGTATATTGCTAGGTGGTAGGTATAACAGGAACGCTGCTGCCCATTCCTCATCACTGTTTTATCCTTAGTCGCCTTGTACGACACCCACGGGAGAGATTTGGGGTGGTGACAATTGTATTCTACTCTGCCGTCACCACACGGCAATAATGCTATGACGAATAATAAAATCAAAAGCTTTACCTTATTTAACCAATTAATTGTAGAATTAAGATGTCAAATATCACATACTTCTACACTATTTGTACAAGGACGACGATAAATTCACGTCCTACAAGGTCGTGAATTTATTGTCAAACCCACACATAATAGAAAAATTGCATAGCCTCAACCGGGTAGTTTGGCGGATTGATGGGTATTGCGTGATTTTTCATCGGCCATTTTGACCGATGCACGTCGAAGTCTCCCCGGTAATCTAGAACGTTCGCGACTAATTGTTTGTGAGCGCTATAAAACCACGATCGATTCTATGAAGGAGTAAGGTACTGTAGGCCTATTCGCTAACTTTTTTTGACAGTTGAAAGTGATGATCACTGAACTATTTACTTAACTGTTTTCACAGGACAAGTGTCACAATAGCGTTATAGTAAAGTAGTAATGGATCAGTAAATAGTTCGGTGATCATCTCTTTCAACTGTCAAAAAAAGTTAGCGAATAAGCCTACTGGTGGTGCGTTTATTAAATTGACTGACAAATAGCGTGCTGTATAGGTGGAATAAGGACTGAATAATGGTTACCTGTTTACGATTAGTATGGTTTTGTTCATATTAGGGTATCTAATAAAATGATGCATGAGATACACGATATTTTGAAGTAAAATACTATTTGTTACGCTAGTAATAGTAGTTCAATGTTTGTATACGAAAAACAGTCATACATTTTAGGCTGGTTTTATCGTTACGCGTTTCGACAGCGCCGTTAGGGCGCGTCGCTCGGAGACGTATGCGCACGTTCACCGAACGACGCTGTTCAAGCGCCAACAACTTTGAAAAGCAACTACTAAGCACATACATCTCTGAGCGCGCGCGCCCTAACAGCGCTGTCGAAACGCGTAACGATAAAACCAGCCTTACTGTCCTATTTTTTTCCTATACATACATCACCATAGATATTTTTGTAATATGGCAGTTGAGCTATTAGGTAGTCCCCTAAGCATTAGCTCAGGGGCCTTACCACCAACTCTAAACGCGACTCAATTCCCATTGTTAAAGTGAGACAACGATATAAGTCGAGTAGAGCGGCGTCCCGTTTTGTCAGCCGCCTTTGGATCGCACTAATACTTCATGGTACGGCCACACTGTGGCCCTGGGGCCCTGGGCCCCATAAAATCACGATCCGGCCCTGCCATGATCTAAATAGTTAAAAAGACTCAAACCGTTGCAAGCTCAGCGGTTTCAATCAATCTCTCCAACGCTGTTTTCAGTTCTTCGGGGAAATTATTAGCTGCAGCTACCGGCGTAGTTTTGTGTTCGGCACACCCAGGAAATGTCCAGTTAATTGTCAATAAAGATCGGTTAACAATTGCAATCATTGCAATCGCATCTCCTGGGGGAGTTCGGTAATACCCGTCACCGGTTTCGCGATAAGCGGTATTTGAATATTGCATACCTACGTTCCAAATATTTTTATTTTCTCGTTCGATGTTCGATGTTAATTTCTAGCGTTGGAACTCTGACAAATGTGTTGATCTATCAAGTATGTAGAAATGTACAGTCAGCAACACGTCAGGCTATACGAAACTGTCAAATACGTCCAAGTAATTGTCTACCATAACTTGTGTGACATAAATGCCAATCAATGGGTACTGCATAAGGTTTTGGCTTAGGTTTTTAGGTAGCTGTTGTCGGTGGTTGCTCTCCACTATTTGGTGCTTATTGGTACCTAATATGAATGAATGAATGAAATAAAGTTTATTTGGCAAAATAATATAATACCAGGTAATAATACCCTTAGTCACTCCCGAGAGAGGTCTGATGGTGACAGTTGTGTTCTGCTCGGCCGTCACCACATAGCTTATGTACCTAATATTTAACATCTGTTTGAAGGGTAATGGTGACCCCATTAATGGTGACCCCATTAATGGTGACTTTTGCACATTATTTAGTTGGTACATCTTTTAATTTTCCTCCTCGAAGCAACGAAATGTCACTGGTTACTATATTCAGCACAGCAAGTATTTTATTTACGACCTCGCTACAGAAAATAAGAAGCACATAAAATGGAGGGTAAAAAATAAAACTATTGGCGAAGTTGCAATAACAGCAATACCTGGACAATCTATCCCGTTGCGCTCCGGGGGATTATCCGGGATAATTTGAACTATTCGCTGTTATTCATCTGTGAAATCTTCCGAAGCGGGGATGATTGCTCGATGGAAATTAAAAGTTATCACGTATTGATCGGGGCTTAAGGCTTTGGAGCGTTTTGTTACGTTTTGCGACTAGATAAGTATTTTGCATTTATTTTTGATGAAGGTTATTTCTGAATGACAGGAATAATACAAGTAGTTCAAAAAAAATCGATAATACCTACATCCTGATTGTTGAAATCTTTCTCCACTGCGGCAGTGCGGCATTTCATTAATTCAATGACTCTACGATGTCATCAATTTCCCGCCCAAAAACTGTGTTTAATTTTTTTTGCACGCGTGAACATATACCTTTTTATTTATAAAACCTTATCACCTACTGTATTGTTAATGAACATTTATTATACAGTAATATACCTAGTGGATACACTTAAAACTGGAAGAAACCCAGAAGTGAACCGTCCCGTTTCCATTTATCTCCACCCAGCAATAAAGTAGCAAGAATAACAGTAAGTGGCGCCTTTTGAAATAATGGTACTGAACGTCCATCTTGGCAATCACCACTCGCACACATCGCCTGTAATGTTCGTGTTTTGTGTCCAACTCCGGAACGGGCACATTCCGGCACCGGACGGCGGCATGCCGGCGCCGGCCCGGATGCCCCAGCTCGGCTGCGTTCAAACTCACTCGAGAATCAATCGAGCGTGAACGCGTTTGAGGAGTTTATTTATCTATGGCCGCCGCGAGGGGGTGATACTGCGGAAATAATATTTGGCGCGAAAAACTTTCGTCGTTTCCCTTTTATTTCTTCTTGGAAGAGTTAAGCGTATTCGTGCATCGCGCGCATAGCATGAATGTTTTGTTCGTGAAAGTCAGTTTTTTACTTAAATATTTGGAAAACGACTGAGTGTGCATTTATTTTATTGAAATTTACATTGAATATAAATTATTCTAAAGGTAGGTACTCTTTACCAGTTTGATCGAATAGTTATATCGCTTGTCATCAAGTACCTAGGTAAGCGAAGTCCCGGGTTCATATTCTCGTAAATTTTATTTTGAGGATCATGCGCACTTGTTATTGGATATTAAATGTCTTTAATTATTTGTAGTATATTCTTAAACATATCTCTATATTTGTCTAATATTTGATTTCCAGCGTCGTGGGTGCTTTTCTCAAAAAAAATGTTGTATTAAAAAGATAACGTAAATGCGTATCTGGGATAGCTTAAGAAAAAAGTCCGACGTAGGTTAAAGGTAGAAAAAAATACCTACCCCAAAGTCTGTCGGTATATCCTAATGCAGGTAACTTAAGCAAATATTACACATCACAGTATTACTCAGCCGTGCCCCGACATCCCCTGAACTCCTGATAGGCGGGAAAAAACTCATATACCAGGAATTTATGGATCACTAATGGCAACTCTAATACGTTTGTTTACTGCATATGTAAGCGAGACGGGGCCGTAACGACGACGATTACCGCTCTTTTTCCGACTTATTTACATTTGAAGGGGCCGTAATGAGTATGAAGAACTACGCAGGGACACGGCCGTTTGTCTACGGCACACTCCCCGTACATGCTGACTCGAATAAAATCACGGTAAGTAGCTCACAACTCAGAGCTACTAGTGAAATATTCTGCGACGCTCGCCGACTTTGCACGAATTTGTCACTCGGGTAGAACCGATAGCACATCTTTATTACCTATCCTTAATGTCCTAATTGGCTTGCGACTGTACTTTGCTGGGGTCGGTGCAGTATTTTTCCTCTTCCATTTATATCGGTCAGACGAAATCAAACCATCGCATCCACTCCCTTTTGATTCTTATCATCCATCTCACCAGAAAGGTGCTATTGATAAATGAATGCAGAGAAAAGAGACAGAAGGACCTTGTCAAGAGACCGAAGAACGGAGAGATAAAGAGATGACAACATTCCAATCTATACTGCTCAAGGCCAAAAGTTTTATGTAATACAGCCGGCTTGACTTACCTACACCTGACACTAGCCGCATACCCAAACATTGTTGGTGGTTTGCCCTAGGTCCAAGGTGCTTATTGGTCTACATAGGGCAATCTCCCTTAGTCGACACCCTCGGGGTGAGTTAGGGCTAGAACATTTCTACTTTATTATTATTTTGCTCCCAGGCCAGCATAGAAGACTATGCTAGACTAAGTATTTATACATACATACATAAATCACGCCTATATCCCCGAAGGGATAGGCAGAGGTGAACTAGTACCCAAGTTTCGCCAATTATGTTAGACCCCAAGTGATAGGTGGCGAGCCTATTGCCATTTATCGGGCACAAAAGTCGCAGTACTATTGCTAGGTGGTATAAGAGGAACGCTGCTGCCCATTCCTCATCACTGATTTATCCTTAGTCGTCTTGTACGACACCCACGGGAGAGATTTGGGGTGGTGGCAATTGTATTCTACTCTGCCTTCACCACGCGGCGGCAAGTATTTATAGCACGTCGTTACATTCAATATTTTGATATGAATCGGTGAATTTTGACTTGTTGGATTTTTTTATATTCTGCCATTACAATAATACCCATTCTCTCTATATTCTACCATGAACAGGGAAGGCCTGTATGTGCCCCAGCACTAGGGTCAATAAAGGGCAGGTAATTATGTAGGTCTGTACTACGTATTTAGTTGTTATATTATTACCTACTCTTAGTCGTCGTACAACACCCGTGGAAGAAATGGTGGTGGTAAATTGTCCTCTGCTCTACCGTCCACACAGCATCTAAGTAAAGTTAGTAAAGTACTGGAATAGACAAGCCCTTCTAAAACTTGACCGCGGCAAGGAAGCCTCTGTAGGTACCTACTTAATTCCCTTCCCAAAAGTTATAAAACGAAATGCAAATTTTATTAGTCCGAGTGTACCACGCGGTCATGTTGCGATGCAGACGCCTGAGAACACACAGATAGGTAGTTTTAATTAAAATTGTGCCTCTAATGAGGGCCTATTTACTGGAACTCATTATGTCGGCAACATATTTGACCATTGCCCCTCGGAATGTGCCTCTACGTTCGCTCTTTGCGGTTTATTTTAATCACTGAAATTACACAGCGTTTACTTAGGCTCTGTTAAACTAGCATTATTACGGAACACACAACAATCCTCACAAAAACCTGTGAAAGTAAAGAAAGAAAAGCACATAGGTACCAACCAGCATTTCAGGTTATCACCTCAAGGGAGATTTCCCGGCTGGGAAAAGATCTGGAAGATGATAATGATATCGATACTATGATATATGTTTATTATTAGGCTGATCTATGTAAGTATTTGTTTTGTGTAACGGTTTAGTAAGCCGAAGATGAGCAATTCGGTCCTTCTAAGCCTTCTAGAAGATTAACCTCTGTGAAGTAGGCGGCCGACCACAAAAACCTTACTGAATTCTAGAGCACTAATTCCTCCTCGGCGCCAGCGACCCCATCACACAGGCCAACATATTAGGTTGGGGAAAAAGTCTTTTCGCATTATAGTATGTATAAACTTGTAATAAAATCTCTTTGGCTATACTATTTGTATCTGGCTGGTTTTGGTATCATTGAAAGTTTAAATTTTTAAGAACATAATTCCAAATTCAAATTAGGAAAATGTGTGATTTTCATTTGTTTTTCGTACCGCCAAGATGAGTGAATCTAATGAAGAAATTCGATACATTTTAAAATTTTACTACAAAAAAGGTAAAAATGCAACGCAAGCCGCGAAAAAAATTAGCGATGTTTATGGACCTAGTGCAGTGTCTGTGAGAGTAGCACAAATTTGGTTTAAGCGTTTTCAATCCGGAAATTTTGATGTCAAAGGTGCACGTCGCTCTGGTCGCCCTATTACAGATAAAATGGATGCCATTTTTTAAAAAGTGGAGCAAGATCGGCATGTCAGTAGTTACGACGTAGCTGAAGAACTGGGAATTGACCACAAAACAGTTTTGGCGCATTTGAAAAAAACTGGGTACACAAAAAAGCTCGACATTTGGGTACCTCACGAGCTCACTGAAAGAAACCTAATGAACCGTGTACTCATTTGTGATTCTTTATTACGACGTAATGAAACCGAACCATTTTTGAAGAAGCTGATAGCTCGTGATGAAAAGTGGATCACGTACGACAAGAACGTGCTAAAAAGGTCGTGGTCAAAGGCCGGTCAGGCTTCACAGACTGTGGCGAAACCCGGGTTAACTCGCAATAAGGTGATGCTGTGTGCGTGGTGGGATTGGAAGGGCATTATTCATAATGAGCTGTTACCACCAGGCAGGACCATCGATTCTGAACTCTACTGCGAACAACTGATGAGATTAAAGCAAGAAGTTGAGAGAAAGCGGCCGGAATTAATCAACAGAAGGGGTGTGGTTTTTCATCATGATAACGCTAGACCTCACACATCTTTAGCCACTCAGCAAAAATTAAGAGAGTTTGGCTGGGAGGTGTTAATGCATCCGCCGTATAGTCCTGACCTTGCACCTTCAGATTTCCACCTGTTTCGGTCTCTTCAGAATTCTTTAGGCAGTGTCAGGTTAACATCACGAGAGGACTGACAAAACCACTTGTCGCGGTATTTTGACCAGAAGTCCCAAAATTTCTATAGCAATGGGATCATGTCCCTACCTACAAGATGGCAAAAAGTTATCGAACAAAATGGTACCTACATACTTTAGTTAAATGTAAATAAACTATATTAAAAAACGTTTAGAATTTTCTTAAAAAATGCGAAGAAACTTTTCCCCAACCTATTATTTTCCCAAGATCTCACACACTAGAAACACATTTTTGACACCGCACTCGTAGAACAAATGTGCGTAGACCATGTCTACACACGCAGCTATACGAGGTACACTCGAGTGGTTGAACGCCTCTCACCCACCTGACCGTGTCGTAGAGAAAGCGGATCAAACGCCAAGGTCTACGCCTTTAAAGCCACCTTCCCTCATGCCTGCCAACCGATTCGTAGCGCTCTGTGAAGCTCCATACAGCTATAGGCCTCCCTCGAGAGATCTCTGCTGCAGAATAAACCTCCAGGGAGTGCTCGAAGGCAACCTCAGTGGCGTAGGCGTGGTAGCTCCTACATACAGCTTTTAAAAAACTGAATGTTGTTTTGTACCTCCTTCCCATACCTACCACTTATTTCACCTTCCTTTCATTTTTGCTTTCAGCTTTTTGGGATGACGAGAGAAACTGCCTCCTCTGTACAAAGATTTTGTTGGTTACAATTGATATGAGAGAACAACCAATATTCCATTATGTAGCTGACACAATGCATGCCTGACGTTTCTCGTCACGACGAATTAGATATTTAATTACAGAGCTAACTAATCCTTCAGGGCAGTAAGGTATGCTATGTCATAAATACCTACAATTGTATGTAACATGTAGGTACAGACATGAACTAAGCAGTCGAGAGGTTCCAGCCATGGACTTATTATAAGTAGCTAAGTCGGTCCAGTAGTCGGTCGGTAGTAATACCGCGCGGTCGGGACGCTTAAGGCCAGGTAGTTCGGCATTGGCAGCCCTCGCTGCCATCATTGTAATTGCGATGTGGTTACTGCGCAGCACACCCTGCTAGACTGCCCAGCCTGGGCATCCGAGCGCAGTGTCCTTTCTGCGTCAGTCGGACACGAACTGTCTTTGTCCGCCGTCATCTGCAAGATGGCGGCCAGCGAACTGCCTGGACGGCAGTCGCCACTTTCTGTGAGGACATGATGTCACAGAAGGAGGCTGCGGAACGAACGCGGGAGCAAGACCCGGACGCTGAACCGAATCGCAAGCGGAGGCTAGGTCGGAGACGGCGGCAATACTCCGGCCAACTACAGCCGCCATAGCCCGGGGCGGTAGGTGACGGGGTGGGGCCCGGCCACTTACACCAAAACGCCCCACGAGTGGGGGTGTCTTTGTCAACCCGTATAAATACCTATTTAAGTCGGCTACCTAAAATTCATGTAAGTATTTAAAAAATATTGTTTTACGGGTAAATAAAAACACTCAACCAGATCAACAACAGAGTATAATTATATTAAATATTCAAAAAATATACCTTTACATATTGATAAATTTAACTTGTTTAATAAATAAGTATCTATACAACCATTACATTATATTGTACGTGCGTACATTGTAAATAGACCTAGGGATTACGATAGGTGAAATTTTACTATTATCTTGGCCACTTAGAATAAAAATATCAACAAACTGTCTATGGTAACACTGGGTGTACTCTATTGCTAACAAGTGAACTAATAAATAAATTTGCCAGTCTAAAAAATTGTTTGTGAATCTGGCAACAATGCACGAACCAACATAAAACGTCAGTTAAATTGTGACACTCGAACCAATGTTGCCAGGATAACACCATGCTTCAACTGAATATCACAATGGTGTCGCCAATTGTTAGAATGGCTTATCTTTCTTATTTTTTCGTTGAGTTAATTTTTAGTTGCACTTTCCTTTGTGTCTCCCTGAATGTAATGGTAATTTATAAATCGAGCTCCCTGGGTAAGTTGAGCGCATTCATTGGTGAAATGGCACCCAAAGAGAAGCAGGTTCCTTGGCTGCACCTTCCACGCAAATCTCATAAACATTAATGAGTAGAAAGTCAAGGCTGAAATAAAAGCATTATTAAATTAACACAAGTTGCGTATCTACAGACACAATTTAATCTTGACGGCACAGTGGCTAGCACTCTCAGTTTGCTATTTCTACATACATACATATGTACATAAATCACGCCTATATCCCCGAAGGGGTAGGCAGAGGTGAACTAGCACCCACGTTTCGCCAATTATGTATTATTATCCCATGTAATAGGTGGCGAGCCTATTGACATATATGGGGCACAAAAGTGTTGCAGTACATTGCTATTGCTAGGTGGTATCTATTAAAGGAACGCTGCTGACCATTCCTCATCACTTATTTATCCTTTGCTATTTCTGAAACTAAGTAATACTGGCTATGGAGTTCTTAACTGCTTTAGTTGTTAAAACCCACCAGTGTGCATTGGGCTTTATTCTTCCATCCTCAGATAAATTAGGGCCCGAGCAGTATGTGATTATGAGAGATAGCTATTGCTCGCTTGCTTATTTTATGAATTCAAGTAAAAACAAACAAAGATTAAGAAACTGTTCTGCAACAGGAGATAAATGTGAATTGACATTATCTTTATAGCATGTTGTTATCAATGCTCTATCTTTAAAGATTAACCTGCACAGTACAATCTTGTTGAAGAAACTTGTTAAAACTAACTATAATATTAAGAATCGACATTATATTGCACCAATAAATTAGGCTTCATTTTAAGAGGATTATTGTAAAGAGATATTTTCAAAGTTATTTTATTTAAAAATCTTACCCAATGTCATTTTCCCGCTGATAAAACTGGGATCTTTTCTTGTATCAGCAATTGCTGCTAAAGGGATCCCCCAATTAGCCACTGGGCCCCAAAAATGAGTGCTGTAAATAATAAATACAACAGTAAAATTGCGGCTTTAAAGAAAGTATCTGCAAATATATGTGAGGGTTTAGTATATAGTTTTATTTGGTGCCATGTTGTGATGGCAGACCAGAATATAATTGTCATACTTTGTTCCTCTTATATCACCTAGCTATATACTGTGATTTACATGGATGATAGATAGCAACAGGCTCGCCCCCTGGTTCACTTCTTCTGCCTACCCCTTTGAGGATGTGAGATGTATTATAATGGATACTGCAATTAAATTAACTTATTTGTGTGTAATATAAGACACATTTCTGAAAAATTATTCTTTACCCCTTGTAGTATTCCCCTAGCCATTTCATAGATATTAATTGATACACACATGATAATGCTAAAACCTTTTGATTTTAAAAATTATAGTTAGTCATTGTTGATCTGTGTTTCATTGTTGTTTGACAATAGCCAAAATAAATGCTTCGGAGAATGTTTATGTTATGCTTTGGCATAGCAGTGATAAATATTTTACATATTTTATACCTATAAATATATAGGTAAATCTGGCTGCTTTCTAAAAACCAATGTTAAGTAGTGTGATAAGCCAATTGATAGGCAACCAGTTTTTATAATAAATGTCTAATATAATTTTAAAAATAAAGAGCATATTTCGAATTTATTGGACAGCATTAAATAAATAATAAAAACTCACCTCATCAAATATTCTCTAAATTCTTTGCTTTTCAATTGATTCACTAATTTCCCTATTAGCGCACTCATTTTGATCTGAAAATAGTTACATGCAAGATTACATATAAGAAGACTCCACTCTAACAGACAAGATAATATTATATTCCGTAGTAAACGATAACGTGATAATCTACTTCGAATAAATTACATCCAGAATAATTTGTTTATTAGATGTCAAGGTTAGAATCACGTAACTTACCGAATTATTAAGCGGTAAAATAAAATAATCTATTAATTTAGTTGTTAACTCACATGTTTCTGTTTCCCTGTACTGTTTGTGTTTAATATATTAAGTTATTGTTGTAAATTAAATGGGCCAGTTTCATTCCCTTTGAAATTAGGATCATGTGTTTTGACTTTTGATCAGTGACTGACTGACAATGACAATCTGACTGACATGACATGACATTCAACTAAAATGTCAATGTCAAAAAGCAATCATAGACAAGCAGAAATCTCAAGAGACGAGTTTTTATATGGACGGGGCGTGACGGGAAGTCTTAGAAATATCGTTTCATCATACAAAATGTTGAGGTTACCTGAAATGTATGTAATCCGTCATTCTATTCAATTCCTAGGTAATGTATGTAGTTCCAAAAATCGTACGGAAATGTATGAAATAAATTATATGAGACACATTTCCTAGGAAATCTATATATTTCCAAAACAGCAATCGGAAATGTAAAACATTTGAGATATCAATGGGTACGCGGGGTTAGCGGGGCTAGGGAACTATTAGATTGTAACTTTTCATAAGCACAACTTACTGGCACTCGCCGACCGCTTCAGCACGCTCGCTCGGCTCGTGCTGTTCGTTGGTTCATGTTCTAACCCTGACCTAACCAACTACTGTATTACAGCAAGTTGTCAGTGCTATAAAAAATTGTGTACACTAAAATAACATAACAAATAAAACAACGTGTTTTATTAATGATGTCACGGACGGGACGTGAACGTAGCACTTACGGGGCGTTTTGGACGAGGCAGTCACGTCCCCGTCTCGTTCACGTCCCGTCCGAGGTCTTATCTCGTTACGTATGAGACCCTAAAGGTATGATGCGATGCCTCGGAGTAAATACTCTGAGTGCGATGCATTCACAGCAGCGTTCACATTACGGTAAATTTTACAACTTTCTTTTTTTTTGACCGTGTGGTGACGGCAGAGTAGAATACAATTGTCACCACCCCAAATCTCTCCCGTGGGTGTCGTACAAGGCGACTAAGGATAAATCAGTGATGGGGAATGGGCAGCAGCGTTCCTCTTATACCTACTACCTAGCAAAGTACTGCGACTTTTGTGCCCGATAAATGGCAATAGGCTCGCCACCTATTACATGGGACCTAGCATAATTGGCGAAGCGTGGGTGCTAGTTCACCTCTGCCTACCCCTTCGGGGATATAGGCGTGAATTATGTATGTATGTTCTTTTTTTTTAGAAATTAGTAAATATATATACAAGCACGAAGTCACACAGTGCTTTTCCTATATGGGTACCGCTGATCATTCAACTCCTCAGCGTATGCTCTATATAATAATACTAGTGGACGCCCGCGACTTCGCTCGCGTTTATGTCGGTTGATAACATTGAACTACTATTACTAGCTTATAGAAGCGACATCGCAAACAAGAAATGTAGTCCGTGCGTTGATGCTCCGGAGCAACAACTCATTTAGTCATTCGCCAACGCTCGAAGCGACTGCTTGCCAAATTGTGGCTACAGATCAATCTAAAAATGCCTTCTTGCGTGTTAAAAACATGCAACAATGAATCAAACACAAAACAAAAAGATAGTGGTGTGACTTATCATCGTGAATTGTAACAAAATATTAATTAAAACGTATCAAATTTTAATTTAATAGCATAATTCCACATTTGCGATGTATAATCTATTTTTGTATAAGGATATTTTTGTTAGACTGCGTTGAAAGAAACGCGTAAGCGCCATGAAATCGACGGCGCTTACGATGTTTTGGTCGCGAGAAAACTGTATTCTATCAGCGATCAGCGCTGCAAGTTTTAATACTTTGGTTAGACGATAATCGACTGCTAATTCTACAGATTCCACGCCATGCTCGCCCGCTCGCCCCGCACACCCCGCCACCGTAGGTAGATTCGAGTTGGGAGAATATTGTCGTCTCTAGTTCACTTTATAACTCAATGGTTGATAAATAGCCTTTAGCCTTTATGTATTAATTGTACTATCCAACACAAAATGAATTTTTCAATTTGAGTCAAGTTTCTGAGATTATCGCGTATAACCATACAAACAAACAAACTCTTCAGCTTTATATTAATAGTATTATATAGATTTGAAGTAATGACAATAATGTAGAATATTTTCATCCTCTTTGTTTATGTATGATGACATTACACATCATAATAATACAAATGCCGCAGTATTTTATTTATAAATACCTACTCCCTACATAAAATTACAAAATCTAACACTTGCAAAATGCGGTTGAAACTCCAAAGTTACACATAAAATGTCTTCAATTAAGAGCGTCCTTCAAGGTTATGGGACTGATCCGTACACTGGTCATAATTTATATGCTAATTTACATCAGCGTTTACTTTGGTGTAGTGGGAGCTCTAGTTTATATCCGAAGTATTTTCTTGCGAGATAAGTTTGTACTATTTTCATTGTTCAAAATAAGTGAAACGTCGTAGATCATGTGCAATGTGTAATGGAAATAATGGAGTAAACTACAAAATCATTAAAAAAATAACTTGATAAGTAATAGATTTGGCAATTGGACAAACGTTGTAGGTAATGTAAAACAAAAATTTACCAGAGGATTTTTTACCAAAATCCCTACTTTCTGTTTAATAGTAGGTACCTACACAGACAGATTGTGACTTCATCATATAAAGGCCCACTGACATAAAAAAGTTGAAATAAATCAGTGTTGACCTTAAAATTGTCCAAAAGAAATTATTTAATGTATACTATAAACATCAGTACTTGGTAATGTGTATACTATAAGCATTACTACTTACATAAATATTTGGTTTACAATAAATATCACTATTAAAACAGGAATATAATACTTTTGTATTTTTTCAGCATACCCGAGTTAAACTACATAGAAGACTAAAAATAAATAAAACTATGGAGATGGTTCATACAAATTTATTAGAAATAAAAATATAAAAGGCACTTATATGGACGTAATCTTCAGTCATAATGTTACTTGTGCTGCAAGTTACAAATGATAAATAAAAGAATCAAATACAGCCAACATCATAGTATCCTAAGTACAAAATATAGGTACAAAATTTTCAGATTATTTTATCATATCTCATAAGTTATAAGTAATGTTCTGCAAGTCGCGACAGTTATTAAGCATTGGACACTGACTGTACTTTAACATGTTTATAATTAGTTAAGTTAAAATGTTACGCAAATACGGGACAAACTGTAATGTAATTATACTAGATTGCAGGACTGCAATAAGACTTATATTTTAGTCAGTATTTTAAAAACTAATTGCGGGATTTAACTAAATGCTTTCTCTACATTACAGATCATGTAAAGGTGTGTTGACAGTTGACTAATTAATATCATAACATAAACCCAATAAGTAAATACTAAGTATTTGATTACAACAAAATCAAATGAAACTACAATCATATTGGGTATTTAATGACGATTATCAGCTGTTTCATTATTCCGTACAAATGACAATAAATTATAACGTCAATAATTAACTTTTGATATTAATTTTATTTTATTTTTATTCACTGGCCAATTTTTATAAATTCTGTTTAAGACCAATGACATTTTTCTTAAATAATAAAAATATAAATGCATATTTCCTACATGAAGTTTACAGTCTAAATTGTGTATATAATAAAAAGGAAACTTAAACATTACTTATCAGTAAAATATGGACGGATTAATTTACAAGTATGTTTAAGGCATCAGGAATTACATAAGTCTAATTATCACTGAACAATATCTTAGTAATAATATCAATGCTGAGAAAATTAATACAATATCACGTCTATCCATAAAATCTATGTCAAATAATAATGCATTTTAAAATAAACTTGCAAATAATTGCAATATCATTATGGAAGGAGCTTATTATTAAAATATATCTACATGTATAGCAATATCGCTATATATTCATCTATCCACTAGTAACTTTGTGTGAAAACTATAAGTATAAGAAACATGATATTATTATCATCTTTAGAAATACGACGTTCCTGCAAAGACAATTTCAATGAGAAATCTCTTTGTGTGTCTGAAATAAACCTACTAGCCATTAGAAAATGGTTATTCTTTTACCATTTACTTTAAGCGGTATTATACAGACAGCACGCTTTGTACCTTAAGTTCCATTGAGTTATGGTTAAAAATCATCGTATTTGTCAACCGTCGGCTGCCCCTCGATTATGAGCCTTAAATTCATACCAAAAATCTATTTAAAACCTTAAATGGAACCTGTAATTCCGCTGGCATATTTTTTTTTAACAAATATTTCGTAATAACCATCTGTCTCTGAACCAATAAGATTGACAAATATAATTTTGTCTCTCTTTAACCCTTACAAAAAGTGAGATGCTACGAGATCTTACAGAAGTTCCAGACAAATTTTGGTTTGAGACAAAAAAACCTAAGAAACTTACATTACATACATACATTTTACTAGCACTAAACTTTTAGAGATTCATCACGATCGATAGCCTGTCCGATTTTTTTCAGTTAAGTAAGAAGTTATTACAGTCGGACTAATCATACTTGCCATAAATGGTAAACAATATTTACATTTTTATTGAAACACATTACTTAATTTATTATGAAATTATAAGTGCTTTATAATAAAACGGTATTCGTTTCGCATTATATCGTTTCCTTATAAAATTACATTATTTTATAGTGAACCTGAATACTGTTAAAATAAACAATGTCTATAGTAACAGTATTCAGTTTAAAGTTATTTTAGTTCAAGTTAATACCGATTGCTTATTATTTTGATTATTATTATTTCAAAGAAAATTGTGATAAGTTTTCATAAAGTGGTATAGCCAAATGCCCGGATTGCAAAGGGCGCGGGTCCGATTTTTCGAACTTGTCTAACGACAATTTTCTATGTAATTATTGATTACCAACTACAAGTCGAGCATGAAAAAGCGTACCCAGTAGTGTAAAGTTACCAATTCTACCTGAACTTCATCAAGATGGCCAACAGGACAAGGATTACGATGAAGCTGCTCTGTATGGCGGCCGCGCCGGCCAGCCGGCACTTGAACATGTCGATCCTCGTCGGTTTGTCCGTAAGAACGTTCTGGAACTCCGCCTCCATGATCTGGCCGTCGTAGTACGTGATTGGGTCCTCGAACGGGTACTCGTACCCTTGGAGGCACTCGCACTTGTACCCGCCCGCCTCGAAGCCCCTACCGAGTATCGGCACGCACTGCGGACAAACGAAGTGTGTTTAATCATCTTTCATATTAGCCTATTCTTATCTTTCTACACTCTCTTCAGACACTTGTCATCTCCTAATCTACACACATCACCTTCATATCATACACCATTCATATTAGCCTATTCATCGTCAGCACCCTGACCTTATCCCATCCTATTTGAGATCGGCGCAGTGTGTCATCTTTCTACACTCTCTTATCTCACGTTATCACAGGTTAACAGGTTACCTCCTCTTCATAAGTTCACATAATTCAACGCTGTGGATGGAATAATAAAGAGAGAATGTGCCATAACCCACCACGCTGGCCCAGTGGAGATTAGCGGGTATTACCATCTACAGATGCAGCCGGGACCAGCGGCTTAACGTGCCTTTCGAAGCACGGAGGAACTCGAGATAATACATTTTAGGTCACCCATCTAATGACAGGCCATATAAGGCCGGGCATTTAAATTATAACATACATACATAAATCACGCCTATATCCCCGAAGGGGTAGGCAGAGGTGAACTAACACCTACGTTTCGCCAATACTGTAATAGGTGGCGAGCTTATTGCAATATATCGGGCACGAAAATCGCAGTACATTGCTAGGTAGCATAAGAGGAACGTTGCTGACCATTCGTCATTGCTATCTTAATCCTTAGTCGCCTTGTACGACACCCACGGGAGAGATAGGGTCTGGTGACAATTGTATTCTGCTCTGCCGTCACCACACGGCAATTATAGCATGGACCAAACAATTTGAATTCGACCACTTCGTTCACGAGATACTCACGTAGGAAGATCTTCTATCGCACTTGTCAGTGCTCTTGAAGGCGTTGGGGGTGAAGTATTTGTCGGGGCACTGGTTTATGTCCAGCGACATCAAGGACATTGTCACCGCTACCACACCCCTGAAAGGAAAACGAACAAAATAAAAAAGACACACACGCCTTGACATTCCTAAAGGAGAAAGAAAATATTATTACTTGATATCGAATCGAACTCAAGACAAGGATGCCTGGCAACTGGCAAAGTGATACAAAGTGAAAAAACGATACAACGTTTCTATCGAACGAAACAAAAAAAAAATATCAAAAATGGTTTGACAACTACGCTTACATTTGACACGAACGGTCGCCATGTCGTTTCCACAATAATACGTCAGGTTCATACATCTGAATTCTATACATAAAACACGCCTTTCTACCCTCAGGGATAGGCAAGTGCCGTGTAATAAGGGGCGAGCCATTCACAAGAATGCTATTAACTGCCGCACTCAGAGACGTCAAATAACTTTAATGAATACCTAATGTCAAAAATTTCAAATAAATCTAGACCATAGACCCGGCAAGAATAGCGACTAGTTTTGAATTGTCATTTTTTGACATTAAGTACTCATTATCGTTATTTGACGTC
Source organism: Cataclysta lemnata (assembly GCA_963931975.1). Taxonomy (NCBI): domain Eukaryota; kingdom Metazoa; phylum Arthropoda; class Insecta; order Lepidoptera; family Crambidae; genus Cataclysta; species Cataclysta lemnata. Next base: position 14,124,703 of record OZ008339.1, read on the forward strand.
TCTGAGTGCGGCAGTAAGGGCTTAGTTGAGCGCGGTAAGCCCTCTCCTATTATAAAAAATGGTGTTGTTGTACTTTATAGATAAATTTGATTATCACTAAACTAAATATCACCCGGTCAACCAAGACGTCAACTAACTTGCCGAAATTTTTCGACCATATTTGGACCTATATTTCTTAGTAAATAATTCTTGTTAATAAACACCACTCACTTGAATTCCAGTTTGACTTTAACGCTGTCCCAGCCGAAGAACGGTGCGGCGTAAGTAACGACCCACTGTTTCAAATGCCCCTTGCAGTCGTAGTAGGGCCTGGTCCAATAGCCGTGCTTCAAGCTAGCCGCCCTGTAGTACGTGGGATATCTTTCGTAGCGCTTCAGGTATTTGCCCAGGGTATTGTCACGGATCTTCATCTTGAGGAAGAACTGCTCCAGGCTGTCGAAGTTGGTGGACCACCGCTGCTTGAGGAACTGGAACCACTCCTTGTTGGTGTAGAGGTCCTCTGGGAACGAATATCAAGTCTTTGGTCATCATCAGCGGATTCTACGGACGTTGCGCTCGCGCGCTAGCCAATAATATAGAGTTATTAACATTCGAGCAGTGAATTAATAGTTATTTGTTATATGTGAGTGCAAAGTTGCTTTTTAACCGCGTGCTCAATTTTGATGACCGAGGTAGCGAAGGATTCAAAATTAGGATCCCGAGCGTTAGCGAGGGAATCAAAAGAGCACAAGGTGAAAAATCTTTGCACTCGAGTGCAACACGTAACTTTTCATCCCCCCTTATCGAGGAAATGGCAAAATGCAAACAAAAATTACAATCACATTATTAAAAGTTTCAGTCAATTCTATTTACACCCTGGCACTTCACCCACAACATCGACCCACACGCACCCAGACGCGCACGCGCAAAGCAAATTAATAAAAATAAGTACACCAAGGTTCCGAATCTGAATTTTTAACAAATGAAAAAGGTTGCTTAATAAATTCGACACTATAGAGGTCCAATAGGTTTAATGATGTTCTTCAAAGTGGATTTTGTGCAGACTGTGCAGTGAAAGTGGTGTTGTTTTGATGCACAAGCATCCGAGATGATATGAAATTATGCAGAATCATTGAAAATAAGTCTTGTGATGTGTTGAGAATTTTAAATATTTTAATGTAAAATTATTTCATGCATTAATTTCACTCACTCATTCATTCATATTAATATGAAATAAATATACTAAAGACATGGCTGTATGGGCTAGACCCTTTACCTTCCCTAAAAAAAACAGGGACAATTAAAAACAAATTAAAAAATATTTTTTGTATTCACAAACCGTACACAGAGAAAACAAACATAATGCACCTGCACACGATGTTCTAAATTCAAATTTACTTTATCCTCTAGAGGAAAAAAACGGCTTTTGCACTCAGATATCGAAGAGCAGATATAGAATTTTTCCGAGATGGTGGGATGAAAATTATTTTTTTATTTTATTTTTGAAGGAAAGTAAATAAATAATAAATAAATATTTTTACACTCGCCTATCATCTAGCTCAAAGTAAGTAGCCTAAGCACTTGTATTATGAATACTAGATGACGGAATATTTTTAATATCATAATAATTATGTTTATAAAAGTTGTAAATATACTACATAAACATACTACATATACACAACCATGACACGGGAACAAATATTTGTGTTCATCACAAAATTTGCCCCTACCAGGATTAGAACTCGGGACCTCTTGGCCAATACCCAGCAATCTGAGCATTCGACCAAGCTGGCCGTCATAATTACTAACGAATAACCAAAAGTCGTAGAACAAGCGTTCTTGTTTATACATACATACATACATAAATCACGCCTATATTAGGCAGGCAGAGGTGAACTAGTACCCACGTTTCGCCAGTTATGTTAGGTCCCATGTAATAGGTGGCGAGCCTATTGCCATTTATCGGGCACAAAAGTCGCAGTAGGTACATAGCTAGATGGTATAAGAGGAACGCTGCTGCCCATTGCTCATCACTGATTTATCCTTAGTCGTCTTGTACGACACCCACGGGAGAGATTGGGACTTTACAATCAACTCTGTATATAAATACCTGTCTTGTTAAGTCTGGCCAAGTCTTCCAGTTTGAATTTCCTCGTGTTCAGCTCTGTCTTGTAGGCAAAGGGAGCGAAGAACGTGCGATTCGTGAACTTATTTCTGTCCCAATACATTCCTGTGAAGCAAAATGAATATAATTATAATATTGAATGCATAGTGATATTTCATAATTGAAAGTCTATTAAAAAGAGCCAGGTCACGAGTACCCGAAACCGACGAGCACGCATGAAGACATTAATACATACATACATAAATCACGCCTATATCCCCGAAGGGGTAGGCAGAGGTGAACTAGCACCCACGTTTCGCCAATTATGTTAGGTCCCATGTAATAGTTGGCGAGCCTATTGCCATATATCGGGCACAAAAGTGTCGCAGTACATTGCTATTGCTAGGTGGTACCTATTAAAGGAATGCTGCTGCCCATTCCTCATCATTGATTTATCCTTAGTCGCCTTTTACGACACCCACGGGAGAGATTCGGGGTGGTGACAATTGTATTTTATTCTGCCGTCACCGCACGGCTATTATTACGTCACCACACGGATATTATTACTAGACATTAATGAGATTGGATGAAGCGAAATAAGTATATAAGGATCGTAGCAAGTAGAAAAATGTAATATCTGCCAAACTTGTAAACTTGTAACTTTATTATAAATAAAAATAATGGTATCGAATAAATCTTATTATTATAAAACCAAGCCTAACCTGCCGACCATATTTTCGAATCACCCAGCACCATGGCTAGAGTTTCACCAATCATCTGGTCTTCAGTTAGAGGTTTATCTGCTACTCTGGTACCACTGAATACTTCTTGAGGGTCTGACACCTGAAAAAAATATTGCGAACATTGGTTGGGTTAAATTTACTGGTTGGTCACCCGCGCTCTCTGTTCTTGTTACTCAGTACATATTTAATTATACATATTTTGTAAAAATAATGAGTTCTATATTGAATTATGAAAGTGACAATGCATTAACTCCTGAAACAATAACTATCAATTATATTCACATGTTTTTTTCTTAATCAAATATTATTCCTTGATTACATCCCCCGAATATAGAAACGCTTCACAAATTTTAAGCACTGCTTATAAAGTTAAGTGCACATTACCTGTTTGAATTTGTATGGAAAAACGTCAATTTTGACAATATTTAAATGTTAAGCTGTATTCGGGGGTCAGTCTCTTATTTATTTGCCCAAAGACTGGGGGATGAAAAGTAGAGTATATGGCTCGAGGGCAAATTATTATTCCCTCGGGTGATGTATTTTGAATCGTTCGCTTCGCTCTAGGTTCTAAGTAGTGCCGTCTCCGTAAAAATAGAAATTTGCTACCTTGTATTTGCTCATACAATCTACTGTTATAAATTCCTTGTTTGGAGTTATGATTATTTGAGAAAAGGAAACAGAAGGTGTAAACTCACTTGTAAAAAGGCACTTATGAAGTTCGCCATCCGGAGCGCCATTTTAGCTTGGTTCTCAAATTGTTCTTCAGCACCAAAAGCTATGTCCCCATTGAGGAACAGGTCAGTAGGGTTATACCTGTAAGTATATTTGTAATGTTCATTTTTATTTACACAAATAAAGGATGATGCTACTATTTCTAAGTATATTATATTAATTATAACATTTTTATATTTACTTTTCAACAAATAGGTTAGGTTCCATGTTAGCGAGCCTATATTTCTAGATGGTATAAGAGTAACAGTGCTACCCATTACTCATCGCCGTCTTAGACGGCTTATACGACACCCACGGGAGAGATAACAGTCACTAAGAAATAAATCTTAAAATATATAATTTTGCCACTCACTTAGAACAATTACTGGGTTGCACACCCCTAATGAAGTTGAGTACATCATAGACATTTGTTCGCTCCGTGTGCAATGAGTCAGGCCCGCCTGTAGAGTTCACATACTCATAGTACTGATCTCGGTACAGGGCTCGGATGAACGGATGAGCCTTTTCCCAAACTACTGGTAGACGTTGGACCCCTATAATAAAAAAATTCATGTTAGTAAAACCGGTATTGAAAGAGCTATAAAATTATTATAAATAGTATATAGTATTATATATATAAATTTTTATAACTTTAAACTTCACTGTAACCTAACCAACAGCTGTACTACAGCAAGATGTCTATGCTATAAAAATTTGTGTACAATATAAGAATATAAACAAAAAAAATAACATGTTTTATTATAGGAAGCATTATTTTTATACATTATTCCTAGGAAATGTATAAATTTCATTTTTAAAAACAACATTTTATACTTTTCCTAAGTAGCTTCGGAGTTGTATACATTTCCAGGATATCATACATTTCCGGTAACATATACACATGATAGTAGGTGGCAAGTGCAAGGAGCTTTTATGCAAGTGTGCCTGCTAAAGGCATGTGTATCGCTATATAACTCACATCCAATTTTGGAGCAGTCAAAGTTGTTGTAGTACTGATCGGAGGTGGCCCGCTCAATGATCTCGCCGAGGTACGGCCGACGGACGATGCTAGGCAGCCGGTAGCCCGGCGCACAGCGGCACTGGTAGCCGCCACGGCGGAACCCCCATCCGTGTATTGGTTCACACTGGACATAAATACATAACATAAACCACACTTTATCCCTGGGGAGGTGGAGTGGTGAAATAACACGTCCACTTTTCGGCAATTAGGTTTTGATAAAGGATACTCATTACCAACAAAGGGAAGTTATTAAATATAATTATACTAAGGGCCTGTTTCACAATCGACATGTAAGTTCTTAGTAGCTTACTTCGCAGATCATTTGACATATATCTCATATAACAACCGTCAAATGACCTGCCCAGTAAGCTACTTAGAACTTACTTGTCGAATGTGAAACAGGCCCTAAATATATGTTTTTATCTGCAATTATAAAATTATTGAACAATTTATGCTACTTAAAAAAAGTAATAACTTTTTTTAAATAGACTCCCGAAAATCTCTAATGTTTCACTGTAACTCAGAAATTGAATTCTTTTTATATTGTCAAATTGTCCTGACATACAGAAAGGTTAAGCAACAGGAATATTATACAATATACTAACCTCTGTAGTTTCGGATTTACAACGGGCAGTGGAACTAAATCGATTTGGCCGATCATTGCCTTGACTAGGGGGACATTGATTTATATCTATTCTGTCATAGTCCATCTCCATAACTACTGCTGCAGTGTATCTGTGAAAAACCAAGTATTGTAAAGTTATAGGTTTAGCTAGCACAGAGTCAATTAAATAGTGATATAAGGATTCTAAGCACATATATTATACATGCAAGTGCATCATAGATGTACAGAAATAAAGAAAGTTATAAACAAAATATTAGAATTGTGACAAATAAACAGAAATAAAAACCAGCATCTTATGTGAATTTTATATTAGGTTATAATGAAATAAACTATCCAAAAATTTGGGATCAAATAACTTCAAGCACTCTCCCTTGACAGAAATAATACACTTACGTAGGGTATTCAATATGCCTAAATTGGGTATGGCGAGGATAAATATCAGCTACAGGTGATACAGCACCCACCAACCATTTGTTCAGTCGCCCACAATCAAAATATGGACGAGTCCAGTTTACTGGTCCAGGTGTCTAAATAAAAGAACCAATATTAAAAATCCACAGATTCTTTAAACTCCCATTCATCACTATTTGATTTAACAAATCACAATTTCATGTTAAAATATAGGTGTAATCAATTTATTAATAAACTATTCGATTTTAATTTCAACATTAAATAAATGTTAGAAAAATTTAATTAAATTTAAATTTCGAAATTCTTTTTCTAACCACCAAAATCTTGGGGTGGCACTGCTGCCTAACATTGACACTCTTATACAAACAAAATAGGAGACGAAATTTTAGTTCCAATTTTGACCACACGCGGACTTATCTGGACCACACTCTAACAAGAGTGGTACAATGCTGAATAGTATTATAGTATTAATATAATTATTAATACGAACAGGAGAATTTACTTAACTGACTTATCAGTATCAAATGAACACCCACTGGCATTCATTGAATAATTTTTTGGCACTCAAAATAAATAATAATAGTTTATGACATATATATTTTTACAGCTGTTAATCTATTTTATCATAGACACAATTTTTCTCTGATTGTATTAAACTAATAATCAGAATTAGGATCCAAGTTAATTCAAAGGCTGTGAGAAAATGGTATCTATTTATTTTATTTCTCTGATAATGAACAAAGAACTGTTTTACTGTGATTTTATTATATACCTTATTGTCTCAAAAACAACATCAGTAGCCACTAACCTCATCATTGCCTGGGGGACCATGGAAAGTAAAGGTTTCATTTGTATTATTGGCATATCTTATTTCAACTTGGTAAGTAGTTTTTGTGTCATGCCTTTTCTCTACCTTATCAGGCAGCCATAGTTGATACCATTCATTTATTCGGTAAAAATCTGATGTATAATCTTTAGACAAACTATCAGTGTCAAAGGCACCTAGATCTTCAATGTGGAAAGTGTTTAAAGTTGATATTTTTTGAAGATGTACTGGGTCATTGAAATCATCAGCTCTATAAGCTCTGGGTGCAAACCTAGGTAGAGTTTTATTGAAGAAACCTCTGTAGGACGATGTGTAAGACATATTTGGAGAGAAATAAATCGCACTGGCGTTTATGTACGGATTGGCAGCTAGATCGGCTACCGACGATAGGAAGTAATACATCATGCCTGGATCGTACGTGTCGTTAATAGCGGGCCTGATAAACCGCGACTGCAAAATATAACTCCAGAAAAACGCTCGATTAATAGCCATGTTATGTAAATGGAGCATTGCTGTGCGGTTAGGAAAAACAGGGTTTATGTTTATCTCTTTCACGTCCGGGTGGTGGGAAACAGAGTCTTCAGGCAAATATAAGTCATCCAAATGCGTTATAAAGCAATTGTCTGCGGAAACCTTATCAATTTTACCCCGAATTTCATCAAATGCATCTCTTATTTGCCATTCGTATTGCCCGGCCACACCCCATAACAAAGCGCACAAAGATATAACAAGTAGCATGCCGTTTAATCTCTCCATCTTCGATCACTATTATTACTCTAATATTTCTTATTTAATACAAATCATTATTTAGTCAAAATAGTAGTATAAAATACAAAATTATTCTTGTTTACAAAGGTCCGCCCGGTTCAGTCAAGCGTTTCGTACCAATTTAAAAACAAAATAAGACAGTTTTTTTTAGGGTGTTTTTAGCTTGGCATTTTAGACCTTAGAGCCATATCTTAAAAATGTCTATGCTATAGAAAGTGTTTGGCGCGTTTTATGGTGTCAGTCAGATTTTTGTTCGACGTTCGATCATGTGGAATCAATGAAAATAAATGATGGATTAATTAATATTCTATAAATGACTCCTACAGTTGAAAATAAGTGATAATAATATAATGTGTTTGACATTGAGAATTTTATACTGCTATTAACAACCTCATCTGTTCTTTTATCATTAAAATCCCGCAAAGTACTCCCTAGATCCGTTAAAATGTGAGACACCCATTATTGTAACGACAATGCTGACATGCTGTATGGGCTAGATCCTTTTGCTTTGCCTAAAAAAGAAGAGTTAAGTGGATTTTGTGCCATGAAAGTGGTGTTATTTTGATGCACAAACATCCGTGTTGATGTGCAATTATGCAGAATCATTGAAAATAAGTCTTGTGATGGTGTTTTATGTTGTGGTGAAAATACGGAGTCCTATTTACTCTGAGGGTGAAAACCACGTAAAAAGTGATTTTCATCATCAACTCTGTAAAAAGTGATTTTCATCTCTCACTTCATCATGAACTCTGTTACCATTTAATTCGCGCCAAGCACTCCCTAGAGGCGTTAAAATATGCGACACCTCGGAGTAAATAGTCCTATTTACTCTGAGTGCGACACCCATATTTTCACGTAAAATTCATTTCATTCATACATTTCACCAACTTATTAATTCATATAACTAAAGATTAAATATTAGGGTGGGGAAAAAGTCTTTTCGCATTATAGTATGTATAAAACTTGTAATAAAATCTCTTTGGCTATACTATTTGTATCTGGCAGGTTTTGGTATCATTGAAAGTTTAAATTTTAAAGAACATAATTCCAAATTCAAATTAGGAAAATGTGTGATTTTCATTTGTTTTTCGTACCGCCAAGATAAGTGAATCTAATGAAGAAATTCGATACATTTTAAAATTTTACTACAAAAAAGGTAAAAATGCAACGCAAGCCGCGAAAAAAAATTGCGATGTTTATGGACCTAGTGCAGTGTCTGTGAGAGTAGCACAAATTTGGTTTAAGCGTTTTCAATCCGGAAATTTTGATGTCAAAGATCATAGAGGACAATAATATCAAAGATGCACGTCGCTCTGGTCGCCCTATTGCAGATAAAATGGATGCCATTTTTGAAAAAGTGGAGCAAGATCGGCATGTCAGTAGTTACGACGTAGCTGAAGAACTGGGAATTGACCACAAAACAGATTTGGCGCATTTGAAAAAAACTGGGTACACAAAAAAGCTCGACATTTGGGTACCTCACGAGCTCACTGAAAGAAACCTAATGAACCGTGTACTCATTTGTGATTCTTTATTACGACGTAATGAAACCGAACCATTTTTGAAGAAGCTGTAGGCCTATTCCCTAATTTTTTTGACAGTTGAAAGTGATGATCACCGAACTATTTACTAATACATTGCTGTTATCACAGGACAAGTGGCACAATAGCATTATAGTAAAGTAGTAATGGATAAGTAAACAGTTCAGTGATCATCACTTTCAACTGTCAAAAAAAGTTAGGGAATAGGCCTACTGATAACTGGTGATGAAAAGTGGATCACGTACGACAAGAACGTGCGACAAGGGTCGTGGTCAAAGGCCGGTCAGGCTTCACAAACTGTGGCGAAACCCGGGTTAACTCGCAACAAGGTGATGCTGTGTGTGTGGTGGGATTAGAAGGGCATTATTCATTATGAGCTGTTACCACCAGGCAGAACCATCGATTCTGAACTCTACTGCGAACAACTGATGAGATTAAAGCAAGAAGTTGAGAGAAAGCGGCCGGAATTAATCAACAGAAGGGGTGTGGTTTTTCATCATGATAACGCTAGACCTCCCACATCTTTAGCCACTCAGCAAAAATTAAGAGAGTTTGGCTGGGAGGTGTTAATGCATCCGCCGTATAGTCCTGTAGGCCTATTCCCTAACTTTTTTTGACAGTTGAAAGTGATGATCACCGAACTATTTACTAATACATTGCTGTTATCACAGGACAAGTGTCACAATAGCATTATAGTAAAGTAGTAATGGATAAGTAAATAGTTCGGTGATCATCACTTTCAACTGTCAAAAAAAGTTAGGGAATAGGCCTACAGTAGGCCTGACCTTGCACCTTCAGATTTCCACCTGTTTCGGTCTCTTCAGAATTCTTTAGGCAGTGTCAGGTTAACATCACGAGAGGACTGCCAAAACCACTTGTCGCGGTATTTTGACCAGCAGTCTCAAAATTTCTATAGCAATGGGATCATGTCCCTACCTAAAAGATGGCAAAAAGTTATTGAACAAAATGGTACCTACATACTTTAGTTAAATGTAAATAAACTATATTATAAAATGTTTTGAATTTTCTTAAAAAATGCGAAGAAACTTTTTCCCCAACCTATTATACACTAAAGACATGGCTGTATGAGCTAGGCCCTTTGCTTTCCCTAAAATAGAGTGATAATTTAAGAAGAAACAATAAAAGCCTTTTTTGTCTCTGTTCTATTGTCTCTGTCACTAGACATGCTCAAACCATGTCCGGAAATGGATTGAACATGGAACGGTTCCATAACGTTTCGGACCTAGTTCCGTTAACATGTCCTCGGACATGATAACGGAACTGGTTAGGTCCTTGCTATGTAATGTAGGTCCTTTGGTTGGGCATAGGCGGTCTTAGTTCCAGATCGACGGTGATAAGCAATAATGTGTCAACCCACAAAAACCCATATTCCGAGTTTCGACATAGATTGATAAAGCATCATTATTTTATTCTACAATTTTCAAAAGTGTTCTAATTCTTACTGACTTAAAACACTTTCTTTAACAAAAAGATAAAAACAATTTTTAATAAAATAGCAAATTAAATCATGTTTAGAATCTATGGGCGCCATTTTCTCAAATTGATATTCATATGGCTTGACACATTATTGCTTATCTACGTGCAGTTATAATCTAAACAGTTATTTGGATTAGACTGTATGACAAATAAATATTTCTGTTTTGTTATCAATTGATTTAGCTTAATACCTATCAGGCTTAGGACTGTCAACCAAATACTAATATTAATAACTAGCTGACCTGCCGGGTCAGTTGTTATGTACATTATTATGCCATATAAATTACCCCGTCGCCATGGTTACGTCAAATGTTTGACAGGAAAGCAGGTTAAATGGGAAAATGAATGTGTTGTTTTTACTATTTCCCTCGCAATTTTTCCATATTTTATCACATTTACTTCTTTATTTGCCTGGCCCAACACCATAATTTCAAAATCAAAATCAGCTAAATCGGCCCAGCCATTCTCGAGTTTTACTGCCGCACTCAGAAACGTCAGATAACGACAATTAGTGCTTAATGTCGAAAAATTACAATTCAAAACTAGTCGCTGTTCTTGCTGGGTCTAAGGTCTAGATTTAAATAAATTATTTTGACTTTAAGTACTCATTAAAGTTAATTGACGTCTCTGAGTGCGGCAGTTAGTGAGACAAACTCATAGCAATTAATTTTTTATATTTTTGATGATGATAATTAATAGTAATTATTATTAAAGTATTTTATTTAAAAAAAAAATATTCATACTTTATTTATATAATCTTATTAATGTTATTATTTTGGGTAGCGTGCTACATAAAAATTCCAAGAACTCGCTCAGAGAATTGCAGTAAGCACGTGATAAGGTCAAGAGTTCAAAACAAGAATTCTAATTTCATTAAATGTGCATAAAACATAAGTCACATTATCCATAAGCAGTTTTACATTCGTTTATTATCTGTCTCATTCTAAATCCCGCTGGGATAAAATCGGGAATGCTCGGAAGGTGCTCGGCTCGGACTCGGAACTGCCGGCGCCGCTCGTTCCGGAGTTTTCCGACCGTCGTCGGTCCTCGGCATGCCTCGGTTCGCTTTGGACATGGACATGGACATGCGAGGAACTGTGAACCTGTTTAGTAAGACGCTTCGGAGAGGACCGATGTCGTTCCAGTGCCGGACATAGTTCCTGGAACTATTACGGTCCGGAACTACACATGTCTATCTGTCACACTAGTCTATACAATTTGTGGTCTAACCTCAAATATTTTAGTTATTTATTTGTTCTAATAAATAAGTTATTTCCAATTACCCTTTGAAATATATTCTGAAATAAATATTTATATAAGTTACGCTGTAATGGCTGGAACTATATACCGTTAGTTAAAAAAAAATATTTCGTTAAATTCAGTAACCCAGAATAAAATATAGTATGGAAAATATGAATATTATCTTAAAAATTGATAATTTATTTTCAGGAACGGTGCTTAACAATGCTTTGTCATTATATAAATGCAATGCATTAAATTTGGTTAGTAATTTTTTTGAGAATTTAAATCTGTTTAACACAGTGAGATGCATAAATATCATAATAAATTGTCTAATGGTTTTAGAAATCCATACATACATCAACGATCTTCTATGCCGCCCGTAAAGGCACCAGGGCTAAAGCCCGCGCCAAGAAAGTCAAAATTGAAGTAACAAAAGTTGGATTCATTCCGCACAATCAAAGAGGAAAAGACAGGTATCGTATTTCTTTCTTGTTGTTAGTTATGTTGTTAGTCGAATATGAATAGTATTGTGTTATGATTGGATTACAGAATTATTGCGCAGAAAATAAACAAACATTTAGATGACTCTCACAAGGCCCAGTCTACTGATGATGTATTTCCGATGAGATATTATCAGTGGGTGGTATACAGTGCTGAAGATGCAGTCCGAGCCCACCAAGAAACTCACCACCCTACAATGTATAACCAACCTGATGCACTAGTATTCGCTAACGTGGAGTTCAACATGGAAGCTGCTAAAAAGGTGGTTTACTTATTAGTAATAAATATTCCAAAGCTTAAGCATTTTTGTTAGGGATACTGATGATGATGGAAAATTTTTAACATACATATTATTATAAGTAATTTAAATTTCCTACATAACCATACACCTACAACCATGTCTGTATCTATTACAAACATTTGCCCCTACCAGAATTTAAACCCGGTACATCAGCCAGCAATCTGACTATTCAACTGAAACATTTGTTGTAATTATTGAATTATGTAAACAACTGATTGCCAATGATAACAATACAATTTGTCATAAAATCATAAATCCTGTGTTCTTTACAGAATCGTTACATGGACAGCTTTACAAAACTCAGTGTAATACCCCACAGTTTCCCACGTGATGAAGAACGCTCCATTCTTGTTTTTTGTAAAGGGGCTGAGATAATCAAGGAGGCCATGGATGCTGGTGCTACTACCGCTGGAAGCACAGAAATCATCAAGAAAATTCAGGTTACTTATAGATCTAGATGTCAAATAATTGTGGTTGCATGCAATAATCATCATGATTAATTTAAAACTTATTCTACAGGATGGCCAAATTAAATTGAGTGATTATGATTATGTTGTTGCCCACCCTAACATTGTAACAGACCTTGTGCCTATCCGAGGTCTCATGAAAAAACGTTTTCCCAATATCCGCTCAGGAACTTTGGATCCTAATTTGAGAGATTTGGTCAAGAAATTTGCATCTGGAGTGCAATATCGTGTAATGAAGGATGAACACCAGGATAATTATGGATCTGTTGAAGTGCCAGTGGGAAGGGTAAGCCAAAATCCAATCATCATTAGAAAGTCTGTCACAAAAATTTCCTTTATTCAATGAAAAATAGAGGTGTTTTGTTTTGTAATATGTATATTATTATGTACTATTTATGTGTATATTTAAGTATGTTATTTGCAGTTAAATATGGATGCAAAACATGTAGCAGAGAATATAGCAGCACTGTTGAAAGATATGCAAGCATCACGGCCAAAGAGAGATGGCCTCTTCATTACTAGGTGTGTATTTAAATAAAACAGTAAATCAAACAGGAAGCTTGATGAGATACTATAATGGCATCATCTTGAAATGTAGATAGTATGAAAAGAAAATAAGGGCCTGTTTCACAATCGACAAGTAAGTTCTAAGTAGCTTACTTCGCAGATCATTTGACAGTTGTAATATGAATTATATGTCAATTGAACTGGGAAGTAAGCTACTTCGAACTTACTTGTCGATTGTGAAACAGGCCCTAAGAGTTAATATTTAGATAGAACAACAATAGGGGACCACAAACAATTTTTCATCATTTCTTAATGTAACACTTACTGCCGCACTCAGAGACGTTAAATAACGTTAATGAGTACTTAACATCAAAAAATGACAATTCAAAACTAGTCCCTATTCTTGCTAGGTCTATGGTCTAGATTTGAAAAGTTAATTGACGTCTCTGAGTGCGGCACTTAGAAAACTCAATACCATTTCCTAATATATATAAGAGGAGCTCGCTAGCACAGTGGCATATCACGCTCGGCTTGTGATTGCGTAAACTAAGTAATGTCCCCTAAGGCCGGTCATTGGATGGCTGACCAAAAATTTATTATCGCGAGCTTCTTTGTGCTTGGGAAGAGCACGTTAAGCTGTTGGTCCCGGCTGCATCTGCATGCCATAGTTAATGCCCATTCTCCCTATATTCTTCTGTTCAGGGGGAAGGCCTGAGTCCCAGCAGTGGGGACGATTTGCCCGATCCAGACTCTCGCGAGGCGCCTCCTAGAGGGTCTCGACACGAGTCTTGGCGAGCGGAGGCGATACGAGTGCTAGCATCCACACTCTCGATTTATTCAGTTGCCCGCTACGTCTACTACAAGATGGACGTGATTGAAAAATGACTGCGTTAGCTACTTTATGTGCCCACCAATATTATAATGTCTTGCGTCTTATGACCTAAATAAAAAGAGAAAGTTTTTTTAAAGATCGTGACCATTTGATAGAGATCTATAAAAGGGGAACACAAATTGTTACTCCACTCAGGCATTGACATTATGAAAAAACGCAGCGTCCTTACTCTGCAGTAGTTGTAGCTGCACAAAGGGAGCGTGCGCGAGAGTGTGGTTGATTCCCTCACCCTCTCCCGTCCAAAAACCGACACAAAACGTAGCGACAGCGAGGCGAGGCGAGGGAAGACGAGGGCATACGAGCACACCGTCCACACTCTCGCACTCGCGTTCCCTCGTGTCGCCTCGTGGAGAGTCTGGATGGGGCATTAAAAAGGCTGGTGATGATGGTGATGACTATATTATATAAATATGCAATGGTAATGAATGAGACCTTTTAATATCCCTAGGCCTATAATCATAGGCCAGACCTTCCCTATGGATGGGACATAACCACTACCACTCGCTTCAGTGCCTGTTGGTAGTTATTAATTAATGCACATGCAACTATATACCTATCAAAATCAAAGACAATCAATAGGCGCTTCTGAGGGGAAGGGGCAGTTCAGCCAGTCACACTAGTGTAACTCTGAAAGTGCTTATTTGGGCAGGATATAGGCTGCACAAAATCGAATTTTGTGCTCTAGAGCATTAACGTATCTACTCATAAATGTGTCTATATTAAGGCAAAGAAAATGAGCCATGCAGCCAAATGCAATAAGAAATTCAGAGATAGAATTTGTTATTTTATTATTTACTTAAATTTATTTGCCTAATGTGTTTTTTAAGACATATATAAAAATTTTAATTCAAGTAGGTTATTAAATTAATTTAAGAAAATTATTATTTGAAAATTTATTTAATACTTGGCTGTATAGGTCTGCAGCCCAAGCCTAATATCAATGGGAAAAACAATTTCCTTCAGTATTCAAAACTGTACTAATTTTAGTTTGAATCATAGAGGACAATAATACTACGGATAGTTAGAATTTTAAGAAATGTTATGATAAACTACTGTTTAATTTCCTCGCAATCGAAGCGAAAAGGAGAGTTTCTAACTCGTCCACAAAACCATTTTTATCCTCGACATTACTAGCTAAAAGTCTCGGACAAAGATGATTCGTTTTGTGCACTTGATGGAAAATCTACTATAACTTGCCTACCTTCTTTTATTATTGTATAAGGCGTTGTCCTAATAGAACGCAAGAGTTGCTCGTACGAACGCGCGATCAAACCTATTGAACTCGAATAGGTGTCCTATCCGACAATCGCCCGACGCGGCAATGTTGGTACGCGTTCACGCAATGGTCGCGTCGCTCGATCGCGAAATGAGTTGAGTTGGTCGTACCTACGGACGCGCGATCCCGTTCTATTAGGACAACGCCTTATACTATTTTAATTATGTCGACAGGTGTGTGATAGTCAGTCCTCCATCAACCGAAAGACTCAAGATTGACCCCTTCGTATTAGTAGACCGCACCCTATCCAAGGAAGTCCAAGAAGACAGTGATGATGAAGCTGATGTTGTTGCAGCTACTGCCTAAAGTTACGCGTAGTATATTATGTAGAAAATAAAAATCATTGTGATACAGATTTTTCTTTCATTTGTAACCAAATTATTAGTATTATATTTATTATGTCCTTGTTTCTCTATCATTTTGATAATCTGAATGTGGGTAGAATATGGACTTAGCTTAAACAAGCCTTTGACTATATGAATGGGATATGAATGGAAATATACTGGGCCAATCCTTGTTAACGTGGGATGGGAACAGGATAGGAAGGTAGGTGTTGATTTAAAAGAGCGTTCATGAACACGTACAAAATGTTTATGATCCGTAGTACCTATACTATCCTCTTTGCCATGAACGTTTCCGTAAAATAATAAAACGTCATTTTTTAAATGTCAACCAGAAACAGCTGTCAAATGCATTTGGATACACCAAAGCGGTCTACTTCATACATAAACAACAACAACACATAAAATGTATGCCTATTGAATGATTTTATTAACATGTAAAAAAACCTAATATTGTTTTTAATAATAATAGAGTATACTGAAGAAAAGAATATCAAACCACTATACTGTGAAGTTCAAATTTTTTTACATTATTGTAAGTAACTTTATGTATCCGAACGTACAAGAGGGGCGTATAAAACAATCCGCCATTTTGTCTCTATGACAATTTAGGATTTTAAGATTTTATTTGTTTGTTATTCATAAATATCTTAAAAATCCCAAAACAAAAGTGATTTACGTAAAGCTGTGCAGTGATTTATGCGTCTGTGATATCTGTGTATACATTTATTTTTGTTTACGTTATTCTTGACGTTTTTAGCTGACCGAATTTGACGTCGATTACATACAGATCTCTAGTTAAATCAAAATGGGCACAAGAGAGGACGAATACGATTATTTGTTCAAAGGTGATTTTCTCTATATTATTTACATATTTCATTGAACATCTAGCTGCATTCTTTGAGCGAGATTCATCTAAACTTTCATTCAGAACTACCTATCTATTGTTTCGGCTTTTAATGACGTAGAAAAAGTCTGCGATATAATTTCCCCTTTGTTTTGTATTACAGTTATTCTGTGTTTCCAATATTACTTTCATAGCTATCTCGCGGAAAGAATATTATTCTTTTCGGTTAAAGTATCTTTGTTATTTCATCAGCTGATTGTTCCGTGTTATATTGATTTCGCATAAAATTTTATAGATTGTGAGTCACTTCATAGCCTTAAATCAGGATGTAGTCTATGAACTTATTATAATTTAAACTTATTAAAGTAAAATCTGTGTTTTATAAATATAATCTTCACTTCTCATTGATGTACAATGTAAAACTAATGTTAAATTCTTTGTTTCAGTTGTGCTTATAGGCGACTCAGGGGTTGGTAAAAGCAGTCTTCTGTCACGTTTCACTAGAAATGAATTTAACTTAGAGTCAAAATCGACAATAGGTGTGGAATTTGCTACGAGAAGTATAGAGGTAAATATCCTTTGTTTCTGTTATTACCTTAAATCATGAGGTCACTGTTGATAATGCTTAATTAGGCCATAGATTTCCTTTATTTATTATTTACCTTTGTGCTATAAATAAACAATATATATAACACAGTATTTTACAGTTTTTTTATCTTTGTTTCTATTTATATTTATGTTAACTACTTGTATCTCAATTTAAGTTAGGTTTGTTGTATTTTGTTTATAATTTTGGAAATAACAGCATGGAAGCATAAATAAATTAATTTCTATCCAAAATAATAATAAAATAGTTTATTATGGAATAGACTTCTTGTAGCAATTAAGATCACAATAATCATTGATTTATTGATTGCTAGTGCTCGCAAACTAATTTAAGGTTCTTAATTTATCAATACTATTGTTGAGGTATTTGAATGTTGGTTGATCAGTCTATAATTTTGTTATTGGAGTAAATTGACCTTAATTTGCCAAGCATACAAAGTGACCTTCCTGAAAGTAGTTCTAATACTAAAACAAAATGTCATTTGATCTTTAACATTTAATTAAATTAATTTTAAATAATGTGTGGTGACTATTCATGTTTTGAAACTATTGTCACACAGATTAAAACAGGATTTTATTTTCTAACAGGAATATAAATTTCATTTGAGCCTATTGGTACATTTTCATTTGAATTAAATATACAATAAGCACAATTTTGTGAGAATCTGTAAGTTTCAAATCCTGTAGTCTGTCACTTTCTTTCTTACCTTCTCTTAATATTTCGTAGAATATCTCTTCAAAACAAATTACCTACTGTAGTGTACTGAGCCCATATTTCTAAATACTTTACAATGCCCTAAATGGTTCCCCCTATTGTAATTTAATCATTTCGACTGAATTGATTTGAATATTTCCCACATTATTTTATGAGGGATTGATATAAATTCATAATTTGTATGAAATGCCATATTATGAATGACATCAAGTGACTTTAATTTACTTTGGTAGTTGGTTATCATCATCATCCTGCCCTGTTCCCAATGAATCTGTGGTTTATGCAGTATGTTTCCTCTTCTGTAGGCCTATTCGCTAACTTTTTTTGACACTTCAGAGTGATAATCACTGAACTATTTACTGATCCATTACTACTTTACTATAACGCTATTATGGCACTTGGCCTATGAAAACAGTAATGGATAAGTAAATAGTTCGGTGATCATCACTTTCAACTGTCAAAAAAAGTTAGCAAATAGGCCTTCAGTTCATATAGGTCAGTTGTCATCATGCAATCTTTAGTTTTATATAATTAATTCATTACAATTCAAATGTGCTAGTTATGTATACCTACAACAGTGATGGAAATGATCATATTCAGAGATTTCTGTTGGCTGTTATTTTTTTGTTTATTATAGTTTTGGGGTACATTAATATTAGAACCGAGTATTTAATAAAGGAAATTAAGCTTAAAATTAAAACCAATCTTTATTTTTATAGCACTAAATACGCTTAGGATAAAAGAATTGCAATACATATTTTTGGTTCAAAGTGCTATAAGAGAATAAGCTCTGCTACAGATTCATATTTACCAAGTGTAAAGCACAGTGTGTGCATGGTCAATAGTAAATCACAATAAGTTCACCCTATGTTGCCGAAGTCCTATGTACCTACTAAAATTACTGACAAAACGGGGTGTGTGAATCCTGTCTTCAGGGATGATTCATGTATTTGTTTTAGGTGGACGGGAAAACCATAAAGGCCCAGATATGGGACACAGCTGGACAGGAACGGTACCGGGCGATCACTTCGGCTTACTACCGCGGTGCTGTTGGCGCGCTTCTCGTCTACGACATAGCGAAGCACCTGTCTTATGAGAACGTGGAGCGGTGGTTACGCGAGCTGCGCGACCATGCTGACCAAAACATACTCATCATGCTAGTTGGCAACAAGAGTGATCTTAGGCATCTCAGGTGACTATTATTTATTTATTGCCTTACCAATGTCTGTTTACACAAGTACAAACTGAAAATACATCAGCAACCAAAACCAGGACTAATAAACACTTCTTCCTGTCCTAGTCCAACTCTGGGCGGGGTTGGCAAAACTGTTTTCTTCTTCCACTCCTCTCTAGCCTTCACCTATATTAATAAAAGAAAAACTAGTTATTTGAAAATTATGCTAAGAAGTGGGTAGAGAAAACAAAAGGGAAAGGTGTCTGTGGATCTTTAATAATCAAATTGCAAGTATAGTAAAAAAAATTCTGGAGGCTGGAGGCCTGAAGAAAGGCCTTGCAAGAGTGCCCGAAACCGATAGTCATGCATGAATACTGTAATGAGATTGGATGAATCGAAAGTAGTACCGATGTGAGCATCCGTAGCAAGTGGAAAGAAGTGGTCTTTGCCCACCCCTGTGGGAGAAAGCTTGACTTATGACTTATATAATTATCTTCCTAGTTAGCTTAAATTCTCATGCAAGGGAATAAAACTTCAATTAAAATAGTTTCAATAAAGTAAAACTTTATTACATTAAAGGCCTGTTTCACAATCGACAAGTAAGGTCGACATATCTTACTTCGCAGATCATTTGACAGTTGTAATATGAAATATATGTCAATTGAACTGCAAAGTAAGCTACTACGAACTTACTTGTCGATTGTGAAACAGGCCCTAACATTAATAAATCCCAATTAAAAAAAAAAAACCAAGTGTCACTATTACTAAAATCTCAATTAAATGAGCATGGAGAAATGAGTACCTATAAACCTATTCAAAGAAAATTGTGGTTTCAAATAGTTCGAAAAATTATAGTCTTGATGAATCAAAATTTTGTGTGAATATCTTAGTTATTAAAGTTTGCATAGGACGCAGGCTCGAAACCCGATTCGTGACTATAATTTTTCGAAATTTTTAGAACTACAATTATCATTTGTAATACAAATGTTCAAATAAAAATCAAATATGCTTTTACAAAAAAGAGTTTAAATCTGATGTTGTATAGGTTTATTAGTGACAGTATCTGATTTAAACATTTCTTGACCAATTCAATTCAATTCAATATTTATTTGTATAAAACATGGTACAATGGAAATGTAAAATCTCTAAACACTTTTTTGTAATAACAGCAAGCCTTTATATTTATATCCTTATGACATCACCATGATTATCCAGTCTTTCATACAAAACTGAATAGCAATACTCCGACCTTACGTTACTCCGAAATATCTCGTGTTGTTTTTATGACAGTTGGTTTGTTTGGAACACATAGCCATTTATCGCGTTGAACTTACAAAAATCATTGGATTTTCGACAGTTCAAAACGATAAATCGCTATATCTTTATGATATAGCTTTAGTAGAGGCTTATTCAATTATTGAATTCAAGTTTATTCAAGTGTTAAAATGCAATGATTTTGACTGTTCAACGCGATACCTAAATGGCTGTATCATATCGTGTTGCGGTGGTCATGCTAGCCGGGCTGGAGTTGTAAATTGACTAAATTTAACTCATCTTCATCTAGTATCCATAATACAAGTGCTTATGCTACTTGTTTTGTGCTAGATGGTAGGTGTAAATGAAAGATATTTTCATTTTTTTATTACCGACTCTTTCTTCCCACAGCGGGACTCGGGCGTTCTTTATGTATGGAAGAGTAAAGGGAGAAAGTTATATACGAGTTGCTCATATTCGTTGACGAATACGAAATCCCAGAGGCGATAAAATAAGGCCCGTAGATAACAGCTAACACAATAATGAATATTTGAATCGGTACGCAGTCATTGCGATTTAATGCGAGCAACGCATTTTATTCATTGTGGCGACTTTTGGAGCGCTCATACTTGCCTATTCAATTTTGCCGACGTTATTTTCCTTTGTGTCAATGATGTCAATTGACACCTACGGGCTACCCACTCGAGTTCGGCGTGCTGATACACGATAGTCATTAAGTCAATTATGGGAAAATTGTCGATATTGTTATGGCGGCAGAGCAGAATATAATTGTCACCACCCCTCAAAGTCTCTCCCGCAGGTGTCGTGCAAGGCGACTGTGCGTAAAGACAACGTAAGGAGGAGTAATGGGGAGTATTCCGTGTGATTTGTGTATGTAGTTCATTCGGATACATTTGTGTAAATAAAATCTCTACACCTCTTACGGGTCATACGGAACAAAAAAATTAAAACATGATGTCATCATAGCAGATAGTTTTGTTAGAGACTATTAATGACCATCGGCTTTTAAATATCAACAACGACCTCACACATTTAATTATCTGGGTAACGTATAATCGTATCAATGATGTCGTCACTATCAGTGACATGAGTATATTCAATGCGGTGACATGATAACAAATATTTGTTGACAAGCAGTGATGTGAAATTTTAAACCACGATATGAATTTCAGTCAGTTTATCTTGTGTGTTTTGTGATAAAATCACTTTTCAATAGGGAATAAATATTTCGAGATAATTGGAAATATTGCCAGAATTTTTGTATTTAACCTAAATAGGTACATTTTCTCAATCGATTTTGTGTTTTTAAACAACAAATTACGGTTGTCAATTGATTAAAGATATTTGACAATTTCTATCTGTGGTCTGTTGTGCTGTTGACTGGTCCTTCGAACTGTTCGACAATAGGATGATTCGACGAAAAAAAATCTTAATCTCAATCAGTAATGCTTGTACCTAATCTTTTTCTAATGTAAATTAAGCCAATTTTGTCTCTTCTTCTTTCTCCTGGCCTGTTCCCAGTTTGTCTGGGGTCGGCGTAGTATCCTTCCTCTTCCATTAATATAGGTCAGACGTCACCAAGCCATCAAAACCAAGATGAATTAATGTATAGATAAGAGTCTGAAAGGACAATGTCGAGACCTTTAAGTCAATTATATTTTATGGTTAATTTTCGCAATTACTATGAAAAGTGCTTTGGTGAGCTTACAATATCCACAAAATTTCGTCATAGAATTACCTATTACAGTAGGTACAGTATTATTACAAACATATTTTTAATGAAAATCTACATAAATTTTCAATCATCAAAGATATTGAATAGCATCATACGTCACGTCTTTCTCCCACAGGGGTAGGCAGAAATCACTTCTTTCCGCTTGCTCCTTGCATACTTATTTCGCTTCATCCAATCTCATTTACTAGTATAATGTCCTCAAGCATGCCCGTCGGTTTCGGGTGCTCTTGACCTTTGAACAAAGAGTAAATTAAGATGGCCGCGTCTATCGTTTATTTCAATATAGTGAGTGTTGAACACGATTTTGGATTATTTTTTTATGTTAGACAGGGAAGCTCTTGGCTTTGTCACATAATGGTCAGTGACGATAAGGGCTGAAGATGGAATCGAACTCCACCTGGAACCCTCAACCACAGAGGGGCTAGCAATCTTATCACAATAATGCTGTACCTGCACATTATTTGGATTGTTTTAATTACTAGCTAAACATCTTATGAAATACATGAATGATTGTGTTTTTTTCCCAGGTCTATACCCACAGAGGACGCGAAGGCATTCGCGGAAAAGAACGGCCTTAGTTTTATTGAGACGTCCGCCCTGGACTCCACTAACGTAGAGCCAGCATTCCAGAATATTCTAACTGGTAATATTATTAGTTCTTAAGTGTTCAGTTACATATTCAAGTGCCTTACTGAAGCATATTACGTAGATATTAATTGTATGTTTAGCTTGTAATTGGTCAGTAGCAACTTATATTGTATAAATGTTTTTAGACAATAAGACCCCAAATAAAATAAATAATCTATAGACATTATACCACTGACATTTTTGAAAATACATTTCAAAGAAAATTATTATTTGTAATTTAATGCATTTGCTTTGGCTGGCCATTGGATGGGTAATCAAAAATGTCTTTAGTTCCTTTGTGGTTCGTGCTTCTGTACCTATCAATCCGCCCCATTCTGCCTGTATCCTTCCATCCATACGGAAGGCTTGTAGCCCAGCTGTGCGAACATTTGAACGGCTGATGATGATTAATGATGAGGATGATAAAATATCTGTATAATCAGCAGTGTAACATTCCCCACACTACGATAGTGATTAGGACTAATCATTCTTTCATTCAAACAAATTATAGAAACCCTAACTGATGTTAATAATTGCATTATATTGCTTGTATTCCCGTAATTGATAAATATCCTCGATGTAGTGGATCATTCTGGTAGTAAGAAATTTGTTTATTGTTAACTTCCCGCCAAGCTACCATTACTCGTGTACTTTATGATTTATGTGTTTAGGTTGAAAATCAATCGCAAAATATCGATAGTTATACAGCTGTTGCACGCTGCACAACAGTCCTAATGGCGTCACGAATCGTCAAATTGTACCGCTATCGCGTCACATTATGAATAACAAAAGATACCGTTCGCCGAAGGTAACATCCTGCCTTGACCTTATCTAAAGCTAACGTACGCCGAACGTGTGCGGAAAGCGTTCTCTAAATATAGAACTGCCCTCTATGGCAAACGATTCATTACGCTATCATCGACCGCTTCCTGGTTTTAATTTGAGCAAAAAACATCCTCATACTCATCACCATCGCCTGTATCACGGGACGTAGATAAAATTTCCTCGGGGTAAAGAAAATACTTTCTTCTCGCTCTAACTCACACTATATACCGAGAGAAAACACTGTCAAGTGGTGGAGAGAGATTTCGTCTAGGCCCGCAGATCTTCAATGTCCCCACTGCTGGGGCACAAGTTTTCCCTATGGATGGACAAAGTGCCGTCACTCCACGCTGACCCAGTTCTGATTGGTGGGTATTGACGACTGCACATGCAGACGGGACAACGTCTTACCGTGCCTTTCGAAGCACACAGGAATTCGAGATAATATAGTTTTGGTCACCCATCCAATGACCGGCCTTAGCGAGTATTGCTTGGTTTGCGCAATCGCAGGCCGAGCGCACTAAGCCACTGCTCTATCGAGCTCCTCTCTCTGAGCTCATAAAAGATAATGGATATCCATTACCTTCTAATAGAGCTCATTGAGAGGAGCAATAATTGGGATTAAATGTAAAAAGAATGGGGTTTTGTATTGAGGGTTACTAGTAAGTCGATACTGAATAGTATCAAGTGAATAAGTGTCATATTCCTATTAATACTCTAGGGTTTTGGGCAATCATCAAAATAAATTGTATTTGTAATTAAAGCAACAGTTATACCAAGAGACTTTGGTCGCTGCAAAAATTTCTTCGTTCAGACCGAAAAAAAATTTCGGTCTCTCATTAAAAAAGGGCCTGGTAACGAGTGGCTGGTAACCACTTTGACCAGAGGTAAGGCATTTGTACTGATGAGTTCAATTTATCCCCATTCACAGAGATCTACAGGATCGTGTCCCAGAAGCAGATGCGCGACCCGCCCGAGGGTGACGTGATCCGCGCGGACGCCGAGCCTGCGGACTCGCGCCCCTCGCAAGCGGACAGCGTGCGCAAGCAGTGCTGCCAGTAGTGATACACGCCACACACGGTCAGTGCTTTTTTTTGTTGTTAAATTCTCCCTATATTTTAGGGAAGGCAAAGGGTCTAGCCCAAACAGCCATGTCTTTAATGTATATTATATCTGTAGTCATATGAGAAAATGAGTGGGTGAAATGTATGAATGGAATGAATTTTAGGTTACAATATGGGTGTCCCTTATTTTAACGCATCTAGGGAGTGCTTGGCGCGAATTGAATGGTAACCGATAGATGGAGACTGATGAAGCATTTTTAAGTGGTTTTCTGATGTGATGTGTTTTTTGATGTTTTTGATGTTGTGGTGAAAACCACTGGTTGTAAGTGGTTTTCACCACAACATCAAACACATCACAAGACTTATTTTCAATTATTCTGCATAATTGCACATCAACACGGATGCTTGTGCATCAAAATAACACCACTTTCACTGCACAAAGTCCACTCTGTAAAAATTTTGAATTAGCGAAAATAAATCTGACTGACACCACGTTGTCTCGCCTTAACAATGGAAATTGAGTCGCTTTTGGAGTTGGTGGTAAAGCTCCTGTTCTCGCTTAGTTTGGGGTTAGTGCAGTATGATTTCTCTTCCATTTATATCGGCCAGACGTCGTTATACATAAATCACGCCTAAATTCCCGATACATGCCGCTCACGGCCAGTGCCTTCATACTACCTACCTGCACTCGTCTTCTTCCTGCCCTGTTTTCAGTTTATCTAGGGTGGACGAAGTATGTTTCCTCTTCCATTAAATTGGTCAGGCGTCATTATACCATTCCCTTTTAATTCATATCATCCAAGACGCCTGAAAGGTGCTAGTTAGAATGAATGTATATAAAAGAGATGGAAAGGACCATGTCAAGAGACGGATGAACGGAGAGTGATTGTGATGGCAACATTCCAATCAATACTGCTCAAGGTTTTTGCTTAGGTTTTACAGCCGGCCGCCTGCCTGACACCAACCTTCTCTGAGTATCTTTTGTTATTTATTAATAAAAATATTGTTTTTTCTTTCTTTCAGAAAGTCCAGTTAATGTTGGAGCCGAAGCTAAAGGGAAACATGTTGCTGGAAAACTATTCACAATCATTACAAATCATTCCCAAGCAATGGTTTTTACCTACACTAACTGCCAGTACACGGACACACCGTCACTCGGGTCCAGGCTGTGGATGTTGCGGATGTAGTTAAGGCACACGAATAGGATGTAGGTCTTAAAAACTGATAAAGCTCCATGGATATTATGTGATTGCTCATGCATTGTGCATATTTATAAAGCGCCTTAACATGAATGTAATTGAGAGAGATGTCTGTGACCTCACAGATTTTATGAAAGTTAACTTTCGCATACACAACATCCGTAGTCCAGGCCCATCACTATCATTTATCAGACGGGTACTGCTGCGGCGGTACTAACTCAAGCGGATATGAGTGGCTCATGTAGATAGCTTTGTGTAATTAATGATATTTAGTGTCCGAACGAATGTTGAAGAAAATCTTTATAATTATTGTAACGTGAAAAGAAATTAACTCACCAGCAAAAAGTCCAAAATTCCGTTGACCAGTGGACATTCATTTGGCGCTTTGTTTAGTACACGACACACGTGTAATATATATAACTGATTTTATTTTTAATTTAGGGGAGAATACATTTTTATTTCGACCTAGTAGATAATTCATATTATATCTATTTATTTAGAGAATTTAAAATGTTGCTAGTTAACTAATCATTATTAGTTTACTGTTTGTCTGATTCATAACGGGATTATGTAATTTTTCTAACCAGAGCAATAATATGGCGTACGGAAGTTATATGTCATTATATGAAACGAAATGTTATAAATATCACACAAATCATAGCTTCATAAATTATCTTATTGTTTTTGTATTACACTAGCAGTAGTTTGTACTAAGTAACAAGATAGCTTTTTTAAAGTCCTTTTATTTACGGATATTATGTGCCTTCTGTGGAACATGCTGAGACATGTGTTTTAATTGAAGCGTTTTGTTTGACCAAGTCTAGTGGCGATAGTGGAGCGGTTTCACTGTTCTTACCTTACTAGCTAATATTGTGATAACATCTCTCAGTAGTTGTAAAAGCAATAACTATGAAATTCTTAATGACTGTATACATTGTAATTATGGTGGTTAAAGTGATGTTTCTATTATCTATATTATACATAAAATATGGCTAGCTAGTACTGAGAATAAAATTTAATTAAAGTAAACCAACTTTAGTTGTAGTAAGTCGATGTGTGCTTGCAAGATTCGTCGTAATTATAAAACAAATGTTAATGTAAATACAAATAAAATCGGTGTTGTAATTTATAATCTAGCAGGAATGAAATGGGTCAGATATTAAAAAAAAGTCTTTTGTACATAAGTAACGGTTAACTTCCGAGTGCTATCCTATAACCCAGTTACTTAGCAATAACTATTATAAAGTAATGTAAATGCTAGGGTAGTAATATGATAATAAGCTTAATTCTGTTATGGTTCAAACTTGGAAGGGCTATGGAGGTCTAATTGAGCCCCGTTTGCCTTCGATTTTGTTGACTTGCTTGCCATTTAAGAACGATCCCTTTGCCTCCCCCCATTCTTGGATTGCCACAGTGTATATTCACGCGGCTGCAAGCGTAAGAACAGTGGGAGTGACCCGCAATAGTTCATTGTCGTTGTTGTTGGACGACCTCCCGTCGGGCTTCGTGCCATTTGTTGCTGCGGCACTGTGGTCGAACCTCGTCCCGTTCGACGGGGCTCGGCCCTCGTTGTATCTAAGTAATATGTTATTGTATTATGGTCGTACGCATGGTTATTTTTTTAGTGCCTATCTGTAATTACTTTATTAAAGACAAAGATAATAAAATATTATGTAAATTTCTGGTGGTTTTAATTTGTAGATGACATTTTAATACAGATAACTTGTTTTAAAAATTGGAAAAAACTATGAAGTTTATTTAAAAGATTAACGCGATGAATCAAAATGCTCAAAATATACCTTACCTTATAATACTATTGAGTCTCTCAGTCTCATTTAATCATCTTCCTTCCCTGTTCCCACAGTTCCCAGTTTTGCTACTGTCGACGCAATGTTTTCTCTTTCATTGATATCAGTCAATCCAATCTATTCATATCGTTCAACATAAAGGTCCTATTCTAGTGACTAATGAAGGAAAGGACCCATGCGTCTCTCGACATGGTCCTTCGGTGAAAATGATCGATATGTCTACGTCCAATCCATACTGCTCAAGGTTCTGGCTTAGGTTTTACAGCCGGCCGTATGCCTACTGACACATCAACACTTATGCAGTAAGCTGTTTGTAATTTGCCCTCTACCATTCGGATGCCCTATTAGTGTATGTAGGTACATCAGGCAATCTCCCCCAGTCGACTTGAGGCTGGCACAGTTTACGTATTTTTTTCGTCGCCAGGCGAGCATGGAAGGAAAGATGGCCATTGAACGTGTGAACAAAAATATATTATTTTCAGTTATTCACTCCATTGCCCTTTTCCCTCCCAACTTTAGGTAAATAGAATTTTGCGATTATTGAAAACCTACCCTCGCCTCCACATACGGAGCCACATGCATTCTGTTAATTTATCGTAGGTACCTACTGAACTGCATGATGCTCTTTTTCAAAGTAAATACTAAAGCACATCTTGCTGTTTATTAAAGTAGCTAGATACTGAAGTGCAATATGCACTTTTTCAAACAGGTACTAAAGTGCATTCTTTAATTTTTAACGTTTTCAAAGGATGTACCAAATGATAAAAATCTTCAAAATCGTCTTACATAATGAACATTTGTTGTCTATTACGACATACAATTATAAATTCGGCGATTATGTTTATCACTATGCCCACCGCCCTCTTTCTATAACTGTGCCACGTTCAATATAGCTCCTGTATCGAATGAAATAGGCGGTCATGGTGTTACAGTCAATTTAGTTGAGTAACAGTCGACGCACTTTCAAGGCCGGTCAGTTTGAAGTTGTTTAAGTTTAGTCTGTGTTTGATAATTGTTTTGCTGCACGTCTTGTCGGTGAGTTAAGTTACCGGCTTTTGTTTTATTTTCCAGAACAATCTACGTAGTTAGCGTTCAAAGCACTACACTTTAACTACGTTAATGTAATGATTTTGTAATATTATGCGTATTCAAATTACTAGTTACCATTCAATAACCAAAACCAAAGAATATGCTATCGGTATATCACCGAAAATTTGTAAATTAGACAATATTTAAAGCACCACAAGTTTCCAAAAGATGTTTTATCTTCTTATTATGGAGCGGCAGGTAAATGAAGCTAGGGACAGAACAGAATCCACCAAAATTTTAATACAATGTAATCTGATTTGATTCAGTGTGAATCAATAATCAATCATAAAATAATTACCTATGTTTACATTTCCTGTGCAAAATATTGCATATCCCACTTTGTCTGTGTGACGGCAGCCTTAAAGCAAGTACATTTTTAAACTTATTGTTTTTAATTGAAACACATTTTATTTCTCAAGAAAACTATGAATATTATTTTCTTGAGAAATAAAATGTGTATATAAAGACTTTTGACGGCTCTGGTTGATATTTTTTAAGCCTATCACTCAATTAGATAAGTATTATTAGGTATTTAATGCAAAATTAAACCGCACAGAAGACACGGACAGAAATGACGATAGACCTGTATTACACGCCGGGGTCGGCGCCGTGCCGCCTGGTGCTTCTAGTGGCAGCAGCTCTCAACATCGAGCTGAACCATCACCACATAGACTTGAGGGCAGGAGAACAACATACCCCGGAGTTTTTGAAGGTACATACATACATGAACCACGTCTATTGATCCCCTAAGTGGTAGGCAGAGGTGATTAATCACCCACGTTTAGCCAATTCTGTTAAGTCCTACGTAATATAGGTGGCGAGCCTATTGCCATCTATCGGACACGCAAATCGCAGTACATTGCTAGGTGTCATAAGAGGAGCGCTGCTGCCCATTACTCCTGCTAAGGGTCGCATTGTAGGTTCTTACGACACCCACGGGAGATATGTTTGAAGGTAGCCATGTGTGGATTCTTCATCATCATCCTGGCAGTATCCCATTCTATTTGGGGTTTGCGCAATATGTCTTCTTTCTCCACTCTCCTTCATATCATACCTCCCACAATCCATCCATATTTTCAGTGGTATTCCTCTACTTTGACCCCAAATTATTTAAAACAAGTTCTAATCGCTTAAATTTATTTTAATTTATATTCCTCCCATTACAGTTGAATCCCCAACACACAGTACCCACGATATTGGACGACGGATTTTCGCTATGGGAGTCGCGAGCCATTAGCCGATACTTAGTGAACAAGTATGGGGAAGGCAGTACGTTATACCCTCACGACCCCTATGGTAGAGCTCTCGTGGACCAAAGGCTTGATTTCGACTTGGGGACACTTTATCCGAGATTCGCGCAATATTTCGTAAGTAACTATAAAGCTATAATTTATTTTGACAAATCTTCTATAATAATATGGTCTGGAAAATAGATAAACCGCGGGTCCCAATATTCTATCTACAGTTTAAAGTAGGCTTACTAAAGATTATTTGCCTGGCATTTTTTGTTATATTATTATTTATTACGATAAATAACAGAAGTTGCTAAGCAACTAAGCTGTAGTACCTACGTCTATCTTCAACTTTAGTTGATAGAATATTGGGACCTTACGGAGGGTCCCAGCATCAGCAGGTTAGTCCTGTCGAAGTATCCATGCCGGACTGTCTTTAATTATAAAGGTTTTTTTGCATAAATAATTTCCAATTCGAGATTGTCTTGTATAAGTCAAGGATGAACAAGCCTATAGTAGTCTATACTTGATTAGAATAAATAACGTTTTCACTTCTCATGCTCTGAAAGTGCTCATTTGTGCAGGATATAGGCTGCACAAAATCGAATTTTGTGCTCTAGAGCATTAACGTATCTACTCATAAATGTGTCTATATTAAGGCAAAGAAGATGAGCCATGCAGCCAAACACAATGAGAAATTCAGAGATAGAATTTGTTATATTTAAATATTTACTTAAATTTATTTGCCTAATGTGTTTTTTAAGATATAAAAGATATTAAAATTTTAATTCAAGTAGGTACGGTAGGTTATTAAAATAATTTACGAAAATTATTATTTCAAAATTAATTTAATACTTGGCTGTATAGGTCTGCAGCCCAAACCTAATATCACTGGGAAAAACTTTTCCTTCGGTATCCAAAACTGTACTAATTTTAGTTTGAATTTTAAGAAATGTTATGATAAACTACTGTTTTATTTCCTCGCAATCGAAGTGAAAAGCGGAGTTTCTACCTCGTCCACAAAACCATTTTTATCCTCGACATTACTATCAGCTAAAAGTCTCGGACAAAAATGATTCGTTTTGTGCACTTGATGGAAAATCTACTATTTCATCCCACCATCTCGGAAAAAGCGTTTTTGCTCTTCGATATCTGAGTGCAAAAGCCGTTTTTATCCTCTAGAGGTTAAAGTAAATTTGAATTTAGAACATCGTGTGCAATGAGTTTGTGAATTCAAAACATCAATACCTATTTATTTCTACCTCCATGGTGCCGAAATTATCATGCAACCTATTTTAATTTGTTAAAAACTCAGACTCGGAACCTTCTTGGTGTACTTTTTTTGTAATTTTCTTTGCGCGCGCCATTTTCTTTTCACGTCATAAATTTGTTAAAACTTAGGAGTTCCGTGACGGTCAATCAGCTTGGCGTCAATCTTGCTTTAAACATTTTGATCGTCTACAATGCTTGCTTGATGCTTGAGTCAAGCATTTAATTTTTTTTTAGGTTTGTTTTATTTGTTTACGCTAGCAACGGAACAAAAATATACAGAAAATCAACGTGCTTGACTCAAGCTGATTGACCGTCTCGGAACTCTATTAGGGACGGTAATTTTTATTAGGTACTTACAGGTGTGTCAGGGTATATTTTGCGGGTGTGGCTGGGTGGATGGGTGGGTGTTGGAGGTGTCTGGATGAATGGGTGTTTTGTGGGTGTGTCTAGGTGAATGGGTTTTTTGTGGGTGTGTCTAGGTGAATGGGTGTTTTGTGGGTTTGTCTGAATGGATGGGTGAGTATTATGGGCGTGACTGGGTGGAAGTTGTGGGTGTCTGAATGGATGTTGTGGGTGTGTCTGGGTGATTAGATATTTTGTGGATGTTTCTGGGTGAATGGGTGTTTCTGGGTGAATGGGTGTTTTTTGGGTGATTCTGGGTGAATGGGTGTTTCTGGGTGAATGGGTGTTTTGTGAGTGTGTCTGGGTGATTGAACATTTTGTGGGTGTTTCTGGGTGAATAGGTGTTTTGTGGGTGTTTCTGGGTGAATGGGTGTTTTGTGGGTGTTTCTGGGTGAATGGGTGTGTTGTGGGTGTTTCTGGGTGAATGGGTGTTTTTTGGGTGTTTCTGGGTGAATGGGTGTTTTGTGGTTGTTTCTGGGTGAATGGGTGTTTCTGGGTGAATGGGTGTGTATTTCGGGTGTGAATGTTGTGGGTGTTTCTGGGTGGGTGTTGAGAGTGTGTTTGGGTTAATGGGAGGGTGTTGTGGAAGTTTCTGGGTGAAAACAGAAAACTGTTGTGATTGTATTTTTTTTTGTATTTTGCAATTTCCTCGTTGGGGGGGATGAAAAGTTACGTGTTGCACTCGAGTGCAAAGATTTTTCACCTTGTACTCTTTTGATTCCCTCGCTATCGCTCAGGATTCTAATTTTTGAATCACTCGCTACGCTCGTGATTCAATTTTAGAATCCTTCGCTAGCTCGGTCATCAAAATTGAGCACGCGGTTAAAAAACAACTTTGCACTCACGTACAACAAATAACTATTATACAGTCACTTGCTTATAATTTTGAACCTAGAAAATAATTTTTCATCCCACCATCTCGGAAAAAGCGTTTTTGCTCTTCGATATCTGAGTGCAAAAGCCGTTTTTATCCTCTAGAGGTTAAAGTAAATTTGAATTTAGAACATCGTGTGCAATGAGTTTGTGAATTCAAAACATCATTATACCTATTTATTTCTACCTCCATGGTGCCGAAATTGTCATGCAACCTATTTTAATTTGTTAAAAACTCAGACTCGGAACCTTCTTGGTGTACTTTTTTTGTAATTTGCTTTGCGCGCGCCATTTTCTTTTCACGTCATAAATTTGTTAAAACCTTGGAGTTCCGTGACGGTTAATCAGCTTGGCGTCAATCTTGCTTTAAACATTTTGATCGTCTACAACGCTTGCTGGATGCTTGAGTCAAGCATTTAAAAGCTTTTTAGGTCTGTTTGATTTGTTTACGCTAGCAACGGAACAAAAACATACAGAAAATCAACGTGCTTGACTCAAGCTGATTGACCGTTTCGGAACTCCATTCTTCTTCTTCCTGCCCTGTTCCCAGTCTATCTGGGGTCGGCGCAGTATGTTTCCTCTTCCCTTCATATGTCAGACGTCATCAAGCCATCCACTCCCTTTTGATTCATATCATCCATCCCACCGTAAAGGTGCTAGTGATGAATGAATGTATAGAAAAGAGACTGAACGGACCATGTCGAGAGACCCATGAACGGAGAGAGTGATTAGAATGACAACATTCCAATCCATACTGCTCAAGGTTTGGCTTAGGTTTTACAGCCGGCCGCCTGCCTGACACCAACCCTCCTTGGGTACGCTGTTGTTGGTGGTTTGCCCTCCACCATTCGGGTGCCCCAAGGTGCTTATTGGTTTACACCGGGCCATCTCCCTTAGTCGACTTTTACGACACCCATGGGATGAGTTGGGGCTGGCCTATTCTACGTTATTTGTTCGCTCCCAGGCCAGCATAGAAGGCTTCGGAGGCTTCGGAACTCCATTAGGGACGGTAATTTTTATTAGGTACTTACAGGTGTGTCTGGATGAATGTTGCGGGTGTGGCTGGGTGGATGGTTGGCTGTTGGAGGTGTGTCTGGGTGAATGGGTGTTTTGAGGGTGTGTCTAGGTGAATGGGTGTTTTGTGGTTGTGTCTGGGTGAATGGGTTTTTGTGGGTGTGTCTGAATGGATGGGTGAGTATTGTGGGTGTTTCTGGGTGATTGAGTGTTTTTTGGGTGTGATTGGGTGTTTTGTAGGTGTTTCTGGGCGAATGGGTGTTTTGTGGGTGTTTCTGGGTTAATCGGTGTTTTGGGGGTGTTTCTGGGTGAATGGGTGTTTTGTGGGTGTTTCTGGGTGAATGGGTGTTTTGTGGGTGTTTCTGGGTGAATGGGTGTTTTGTGGGTGTTTCTGAGTGAATGAGTGTTTTGTGTGTGTTTCTGGGTGAATGGGTGTTTTTTGGGTGTTTCTGGGTAAATGGGTGTTTTGTGGGTGTTTCTGGGTGAATGGGTGTTTTGTGGGTTTTTCTGGGTGAATGGGTGTTTCTGGGTGAATGGGTGTTTTTTGGGTTTGTCTGAGTGGATGGGTGTGTATTGCGGGTGTGAATGTTGTGGGTGTTTCTGGGTGGGTGTTGAGAGTGTGTTTGGGTTAATGGGAGGGTGTTGTGGAAGTTTCTGGGTGAAAACAGAAACTGTTGTGATTGTATTTTTTTTTTGTATTTTGCAATCTCCTCGTTGGGGGGGATGAAAAGTTACGTGTTGCACTTGAGTGCAAAGATTTTTCACCTTGTGCTCTTTTGATTCCCTCGCTATCGCTCAGGATTCTAAATTTTAGAATCTTTCGCTAGCTCGGTCATCAAAATTGAGCACGCGGTTAAAAAACAACTTTGCACTCACGTACAACAAATAACTATTTAATGATTGTTGGGAAAACTTTTGGTTGGGGCCAAACATGTATGGGATCTGAACAATTTCCTTTATGTAAACACATTCATTCACAGTTCGTGTTTTTGCTATTTGTGAGAACCGTTATTAATATTATGCTTAAATTATTAACTTTAATTGTCTACTTATTTATATTATCTTGATAATAATCAAGATAGTTATTCATCCATCAAAAACATTCTGCTGCAGTATCCTCAAATCTTCGCTGGAGCGCCAGCCGATGAAGCTCTCTTCAAGAAACTGGAGGAGGGGTTGGGATTCTTCAACAGTTTCCTGGAGGGCCATGAGTATGCTGCCGGCCCAGAGCTCACCTTGGCCGACTTGTCTCTTGTAGCTACCGTGTCCACAATCGATGCTGCTGGGATTAGTCTCAAGGGGCATCCAAATGTTGTTAGGTGAGTATATTTGCCGGTCGCGTCGCCCGCTGTTTCGTAGCGCACTACGAGGCTTCTACGAAGTTGCCTGTCGTAGAGAAACCCTTTCAGCCCCCGTAGCACGGGACTTGGGACTAACCCCCGAATACAGAAACGCTAATCAAAGTTTGAGTCCCGCTTAACATTTAAGTATTATCAAAATTGATGTTTTTCCATACAAATTCTGACAGGTAGTGTCCACTTAACTCTTTAAGCAGTCCCCTAAATATGAGTAGCGTTTCTGTATTCGGGGGTAAATCTCCTCGGGGCAAAAGAAAATATTTTACTCTCGCTTTAACTTCGACTAAATCCTGAAAACAAAACACTGTCAAGTGGTGGTAAGAGATTTTGTCCACGTCCCGTGCTAGGCCTACAGCGGGCCTTCTTTCCCCCCGAAGGACATGTGTCCACGGCCCGTGCTACGGCGGCAGGAGTGCTCGATTACAAGGCCCGAGGACCATTGAAGGTTTTCGCCTTCCCAAAAAAACCGGTAGATGCAGTAAAGGCCCGGCGTGGTTATTATGTAAGCCTCTTTCAATCGCTTTAGTCTACCTGTCACTCTCACTCATTGATAATCGCAAAGTGTAACAGGTAGATGAAAGCGATTGAAAGATCTTACATAATCGGGGTGGGCAAACAGCTTAGCCTTAAAAAATTAAACAACGGATTTGTCTCAAGAGTTTTTGATGTAACATAATGATATCAACTAGGAACAATTTTATTGTTTGTGTTAAATTGGTAATTGTTTAGTTGGTGGCTTTATGTACTTGTTACCGTATGTGTGATTGTTGGCGCTATTAAACATTAGATTTACTTACAGATGGTTCGATTTGGTGAAGAGCACCGCACCTGGATATGAGACAGCGAACGGCCCTGGTGTTGAACAACTAAAATCCATGCTTTCCTACCGAGCAAAGACCGAGCTGTGATTCTCAAAAATATAAATATAACTAACTCATGGACGCCTGCGGCTTCGCTCGCGTTAATGTCGGTTGATATAGCCTACAGCTTAGCTTCCTCGATTAATAGACTTTCCAACACAAAAAGAATTTTGCAATTTGATTCAGTAGTTCCTGAGATTAGAGCGTTTAACCATACAAACGAACAAATTCTTCAGCTTTATAATAATAAGTAGAATAGATATTAAGATGTATTTTACGCAATACAAATAATTTAAACATATCGTGTGCTTAATTATTATTCCGGTCATAAGAGGAGATCCCCATTTCCACAAACAACATCTTACATCAAAATACACTACTTATTTCCTAAATACAAAGTCTAACAGAAAGTTTTCTATGCAGTGATATTCAAAAAGGTTATTCCGCTACTGTTTAACTAAGTCGATTTCAGTTGCTTTGGTCTACCTGTCACTCTAACACTTTGCTACTGTTGTCAATAAGTGAGAGAGACTGGTAGACCAAAGTAACTGAAATCGGTTTACATAATACGGGGTCTCGGTTGTTCATTGGCTAGAACAACCTTTTTCAATATGCATCTTTCTGTTAGGTTAGAGAGTACGGTCAACGGCGCTGTAGACTATCCAAAACTTTAAAATTTCTACAATCGATAGTCAACCTTAACTTGTTCGTAGTAAAGTTCGATTTATGCTGCTTTTCCACCAGAGTGGATCCGTCGCGAAGAATGTGTTTAAGGAGAACCATAGAATTACTCCATTTTCCTAGTCATGCAAAATGAAGTAGGTAATTCTATTGGTTCTCCTTAAACACAGTCCTCGCAACATCTCTGGTGGAAAAGCAGTCTTAGAAATTTTGAAATTTTGTGGTCACGTAAAGTGCTATCTACTGTACAATCCTATGATACATTCTGTGCTTTGTGTAAGAAGAACCTATTGTAATATACCTAGGCTAATGCCTGTAATCGCAAAGTTAGCAACCGAAATTATATTTGGTTTTGTATAATCTTATCAGCAATAGTAAAATTGCTTTATCCAAATAAATGATATATAAATATATGTTACGGGTAACCTATTTATAGCACCATTGTTTTCCTTTATCGAATCTTAAAATTTCATGTCACAATGTTCGTTACGAACTCCTACGAAACGGCTTGACCTATTTTTCCGAATTTTTTTGTCATTTTGTGGGCTTGAGATTAAAAAGGTCGTAGGCTATTTTTAGACCCCTCGGTGATAGAGTCAACTAGTAGTATTATAGTAAAAGATATGATTAGTTAATTAGATCATGATGACAGTGTGAATGCATTTTTAAAGTCCCTGTAGGTAATGAATTAACGCAAACAATTTTTTAAATATAATTTATTAAAAATTGTGCCTTACAAACTAAAATAAACCTTACACAACTTGGAATGAACAAGAACAACAACATAATAAAAGTGTTTTATGTAGAATTTTAAATATTCACTCTGGCGGTTGCTATTGATTTAGTATCAATATTGGAGATTTTCCAATTATATTCCATAAGAATATAAAGTATAAGACTTAAGCTTGGAACGGTGATGACCCATTTGGGTCTGAAGAGAATCGTTGCTGCATGGTGAACTGGTGAAGTTACTTCTTCATCATGTTGTTGACCAAGTCTTTGAAGGCTTGCAGGCCCTTGCCGTTGGCCTCTTCATAGCCGGGGGCTGTTGTTTTGAGGGTCTCGTACCATCTGATACAAAAAATAACCATGTGAAGTAAACCATCAAATATGTTTGTCAATTTTTACAGAAGACATTTGCTTCGGGAAAAAATTAATATCTAAAAATGTAGGTTTGAAAAACTATCGTACGCGTTCTCTATTGGGCGCAGATTCTATTCCCGCGTCAGAACAAATAATTTTTCAAAATTTTTCTGCCTATATTTTTTTTTGTAAGTAACAATCATCATCATCTCCCTGCCCTTATCCCATCCTATTTGGGGTCGGCGCAGTATGTCCTCTTTTTCCATTCTCTTCTGTCACTCGTCATCTCCTCATTCACATCCATCACCTTCATATCACACCTCACACAATCCATCCATTTTTTCAGTGGTCTTCCTCTACTTCGACATCCATCAACATTAATGTCCATAACTTTCTTACTCACATTCATGGCATCACGTCTCATAACATGTCCATACCAAGCTAAACGGCTCCCTTTCATCTTCTCCGTTACTGGCGCCACTTTCAGACTCCCTCTTATACGTACTCATTCCGTATTTTGTCCATTTTTGTCACTCCGCACATCCATCTCAACATTCTCATCTCTGCCGCATGCAATTTTCTTTCATCCGTCTTTTTCACAGCCCAACATTCCGATCCATACATAACGACAGGTCTTATAACAGACTTGTAGATCTTTCCTTTTAGTTTTAGTGGCATGTAAGTAACAATAAAGTGCTTAAAAAAACTTCAATATGCCAATAGCCATGAAAAAAGTAAAGTATATATAATAATTACCCACCTTAGTAAAGTATAGTAAGTAATTACCCACCTCTTAATGTTGCCGTATTTCAAGAAATTGATGTCTGAAGCTTCCATACTGGACACTGAGGCGAGCAGGCTGAGGTCGGCAAGGGTCATGTTGGGACCAGCCACGAACTTCTGGCCTTCGAGGAACCCGTCCAAGTATTTGAGGGCATTCTCCACTTTGGTCAACTTTTCCTTGTCTGCAGGGGCGCCTCCAAACACTTGTGGGTACTGGAAGAATAAACATTGAATAAGTTTAAGGAGCTAGCGCAGTCAATCTAGGATTGCGTTAAACAAGCAATACTTATTCGCTTAATAAACACTCCTTGTATTCTGCTCTGTCGTTACCACACGGCTCTAAGTACTCAGAGACATAATCTTACATCACATCTCTGAGGATGAATGTTACATTTAAGTATTTATGGTTTTTACTCACGAAGTAGTCAGAGAAGCTCTGGTAGAGTGTGCCCATGTCGAAATACAGTCTCTGGTCAACGACCGCGCGCGCCTTAGCGTCTTCCGGATACAGGATGCTGCCTTTGCCGTACTTGTTGGCCAAATAGGTGATGATGGCGCGGGACTCCCAGATTGAGAGGCCGTCGTCAACTAGTGTGGGGACTGTGTGCTGGGGGTTGAGCTGGAAGAGAAACAATTCAAATTTCACACTACAAATTGTAACATTGGGAAGAGGGCTGTCTTGTTGCAGACATAAAATAGTAAAGTTAGCCGTTTAAAATTAATCTAAAAATCTATAATATTTACAATGTGAGGTATTACTTAATTATCTTTATGGTTAACTCTTAAAAAAGTGAGACGAAAACTCTTAGCATTCCAAGAATTCACCGTGCGAGTGCCGTTTAAAAAGTATACCTATGTAGCAATCCACTAAAATAATATTGCACAATACAATAAGTACCTACTTATA
Organism: Cataclysta lemnata; assembly: GCA_963931975.1. Lineage (NCBI taxonomy): Eukaryota > Metazoa > Arthropoda > Insecta > Lepidoptera > Crambidae > Cataclysta > Cataclysta lemnata. The sequence continues at coordinate 14,163,882 of OZ008339.1, forward strand.
ATACAAAATTCCTCGGATGAGAAAAGATAAATGGAAGTTAGATGGAAGCTTTTGACGTGATAACGAAGGGCAAAATACTAGTTTAAACAAATCACGCCCATTTATTCCCGAAGGGATAGGGGATTATGATAGGTCCCAATAATAGGCAAACCTATTGTCAACTGAACTTTCAAAATCAAGTAAGTAGGTATCAGTGTTTTCCAAATGGAAATCGAAAAAGTGCTTTTGCCGATTACCAAACTCAGTCCGTGGGCCGGCAGTGACCAATTACGTTGGGCAACCGGTCGTAAAACTGGTTCGGGCAGGGGATTTCTGTACCACTATTATGCCAATGAGTAACTGACGAATTCCATTTACCACCTGTGTGCGTGGCTCTGACGGGACACACTACTTTGGATTCTCGGAAATGTTCATTTTCCTTAGCCGGACAGGTAGACTGTAGCCCTTTTTGTGTTCGATGTCTAAGTTTGTAGGTAGGTATGATATGCGTATATAATTTTAGCTACCTAGATATAAGTTTTGTAAAGTTTTAAAACATTATAGCGGTCAGGCATTCCCGCATCAAGACCATAATTTTACGAAATTCATTTTCTAACCACTAAAATCTTTTTAATTTGGTATAGTTTGGTTTGGTGTCACTACATATTTTACAGGAAAATACTGTGGGTCTCTCCTAGGGCCCAATAGTCAATTTACCTCACTTGACTGAATTAGAATTTTAGAATTTGTATCTTTATTGACATACTATTACTTGACGTTGTAAGTTATTGACATCTTTCAATTTCCAATTATTAATTAATTTAAATTACTTTTATGTAAAGGGAGGAAAAAACCTGACTGAGTTTCTTGCCCGTTCTTCTCAGGACAGGGCATCCTGGTAGTTTGCGAACGGATGGCGTAAATTTCTTGTCTTGACGATTCATGAGTGTATTGTCAAATCATCAAATCAAAATAAACTCCATAGCAGTTTACTGCTATGGGATTTATTTTGATTTTGTTGAGTTTTGCAAATACTACATTATCATGTTTGTAAATAGGTACTAATTTATCTGGGTAAATAGTAGACACATTGTTCACTCGATAATTACTCCTTATTTGAAGTACGAACCAACAATGCTAACGCTTTTATTACTGTTCCCATAAAAGTTCAATGCACTCGACGCCGGCACTAAGTGTTACATCATCACGCATATTCTGGCCTTGAGAGCTTTATGATGCAAATCCTATCTTACTAGTTAAGTATTAAGGTATCTATTCCGTCGGCGTAAACCTTTGCCATGTCAAGGGAACTATTTGAAAACTGCACGTTTAATAAGTTAATAATCCTAGGTAGTTTTCTTTAATTAAGTACAGTCGACAGCACATCAGGTTACTACAAACTGTCAAATTTTTCCAATCAATTTTGAACTTTATAATAAGGATGTTTAGGTTGAAATTTTATTGGAGAAATTTGACAGATTGTAGTAACCTGATGTGCTTTTGACTGTACATATAAAATACATAGGTACATTAAATCACGTCTATATGCCTGAAGGATTAGGCAATGGGTGGTAGCTATGCCACATTTCGCAAACCATGGGAAGTTCCTATTGCCATCTATCGGGCACTTAAATATATTGTTAAGATAACAAGAACTCTGCTGCCCATTCCACTTGACTGTTGTAACCCTCTACGACACCCACAGAAATTACTGGATATGGTGTCACATAGTTTTTACTGTAATAATACGACTAGTATCTATTTATAATGGAATTTATTAGGTATGTAAGATGTAAAAATCCTGTAAAACTAGTTAAATATTTTCCTATGAGAGTCTAATAAAATGAGAGTTCCGGACTTTCTGCTTTGCGGCGAACAAGTTAAGGTTGACAACCGAATATTTGATAGTATTGTAGTCTGGCGTGCTGTTATGCTTCATAACACTAAATGATAATCTTATACAAATACTTGAAAGAATTAACTTATGTGACCTTTCATTTATCAACTATAAAATAATAAGTTCATTTCACCGTAAAATTGTATTATTTCGTTATAATATCCTATCTCGCACGATTGTAATTTGTATACTGTCGAAAACCTGTGATTCGGAACAATTTATTAAAGCACTACTGGCACTCGCCGTAGCTATCGAAAAATAAAGCGTTAAATTGCAAGCAGTTGTTACGGTCTACACTTTTTCGACTTTTCGACAGTTTACAATTTGGCTAGATAGATCACGTAATCGTTATGATATTCATTAGTCATTGTGAGTTTATAAATATGAGGTTTTTTTTCCATTACATATTAAATATTTAGAGACATTTAGCAATGGCTGATAGTTCTCGATCCTCTGCCTCAGAATCTTATCGTATGAGAATGCAAAGAAATAATAACAATTTAAGTATTATGCGTTGTATAGATTCGAGGTCAGCCGACTTTACTGCAATTAGGTACTAAGCTATAAAAGCGGTACCTACCTACCTACAAACGATAATTGAAGAAGGAAAACCAACTATTGAGGAATTTGTCCGTGTCTGAATAGCGACAGTGCCTTCCTATACCTACTTAGTGGTTACATATTATTGTGAATGTGTCACATTGTTTTTAAAGTGTTAATTTATTTTCAGAGAACAGGAGGAAAATATTTTCAGTCGCTTGCTATTAATTAACACTGTAAATGTCCCTAATACTGTTTTATGCTTGAGGTTGCTAATTAAAATGTTGTTTACAGATAAGAATGTAAAATATTGTTCTGAGGACAAAATAAACATTTGATTTATTTAACTATATTTTGCTGAGTGTAATCCTGATCTTAACACATTCCACTCTGTTTCTAGTCACATTTAGGTATACAATCCTAACTTTTTGAGATTGGATAATTAAGTTTTTATGCTATACCTATACTATAACTAATAGCCATACAATGTAGTAATGGGTCGGACACTAAAAAAATCAAAAATGTTCATTAAAAATAATGTTCAATGTAATATTTACCTTTAAGTATTCTGGTTTTAAGTGTTCCCCATGGTGCAAATCCACGAGCTTCAGGGTAAGGTTCACATTCAGGGCTTTGGCAGCCAACAAGACAGCCCTGCAAGGCGATGAGCCAGGAACGTAGTAGAGATCCGGCATTGTGCTGAAAAAACATGTGAATATGCATAAGTCATACATATACGTATAGGTAAGTCTCGCCTGTGGTGAGGGTAGACAAGAATAGCCTGTGGTGAAGAATACAATTGTCATCACCCCTACCGCTCGATGTGAGGATGTCGTACAGACTAACAGTTACAATATTGAAAGGAATGGGCCACGGGGAAGAATTGAAGGGGTGAGTGTGGACAAAGATGTGTTCAAATGATTTATGAATGTTTGAAAATGTAAGATGTACATAAGCATTTTTGTCAGTTAACACGTTTGTTGGGGTCTGTTAGTCTGTATTTTTTTTATAACCGTTGCAATATTGCCGCTGTAATCATTTATCTGTTAGGCATGGGACTGTGTATACATTTGAGAGAATTGCACTGATAGAGAGATAGAGATGTGTATATAAGTGACAGCATTGTATGTCTTGCTTTAACGCTTAATGATAAGATTAAGAACAACTGTAGTTTGAAATAGTTATTTGTTGTACGTGAGTGCAAAGTTGTTTTTTAACCGCGTGCTCAATTTTGATGACCGAGCTAGCGAAGGATTCTAAAATTGAATCACGAGCGTAGCGAGTGATTCAAAAATTAGAATCCTGAGCGATAGCGAGGGAATCAAAAGAGCACAAGGTGAAAAATCTTTGCACTCGAGTGCAACACGTAACTTTTCATCCCCCCCAACGAGGAAATTGCAAAATACAAAAAAAAATACAATCACAACAGTTTCTGTTTTCACCCAGAAACTTCCACAACACCCTCCCATTAACCCAAACACACTCTCAACACCCACCCAGAAACACCCATAACATTCACACCCGCAATACACACCCATCCACTCAGACACACCCAAAAAACACCCATTCACCCAGAAACACCCACAAAACACCCATTCACCCAGAAACATCCACAAAACACCCATTCACCCAGAAACACCCACAAAACACCCATTTAACCATAAACACCCAAAAAACACCCATTCACCCAGAAACACACACAAAACACCCATTTACCCAGAAACACCCACAAAACACCCATTCACCCAGAAACACCCACAAAACACCCATTCACCCAGAAACACACACAAAACCTATTTACCCAGAAACACCCACAAAACACCCATTCACCCAGAAACACCCACAAAACACCCATTCACCCAGACACACACACAAAACACCCATTCACCTAGACACACCCACAAAACACCCATTCACCCAGACACACCTCCAACACCCACCCATCCACCCAGCCACACCCGCAAAATTTATCCAGACACACCTGTAAGTACCTAATAAAAATTACCGTCCCTAATGGAGTTCCGAGACGGTCAATCAGCTTGAGTCAAGCACGTTGATTTTCTGTATGTTTTTGTTCCGTTGCTAGCGTAAACAAATCAAACAAACCTAAAAAGCTTTTAAATGCTTGACTCAAGCATCAAGCAAGCATTGTTGTAGACGATCAAAATGTTTAAAGCAAGATTGATGCCAAGCTGATTGACCGTCACGGAACTCCAAGGTTTTAACAAATTTATGACGTGAAAAGAAAATGGCGCGCGCAAAGCAAATTACAAAAAAAGTACACCAAGAAGGTTCCGAGTCTGAGTTTTTAACAAATTAAAATAGGTTGCATGATAATTTCAGCACCATGGAGGTAGAAATAAATAGGTATAATGATGTTTTGAATTCACAAACTCATTGCACACGATGTTCTAAATTCAAATTTACTTTAACCTCTAGAGGATAAAAACGACTTTTGCACTCAGATATCGAAGAGCAAAAACGCCTTTTCCGAGATGGTGGGATGAAAAATATTTTGCCGTGCAAAATTATCTTTGGACATTTATAGTTATTTTTTAAAAGCTTGTAAGGACCCACTTCTGGACAAAGTCGTCTTCCACAACCCTTCAATTCAATTCGATCTCGAGGGATCTCGGGCCAATAAATTATGTCCATGTTTGCAGTAGGAATTAGTAATAACTAGGTAATAAAATATTCATTAAAAAGAACCTTTTGAAAATCTTTTATTTAATCCGGTAAGGAGACCTATGAGACATTATTAAATTGAGCAGCATAATACAATAAGATAACCAACGGGACTAAGTTTTGCCTGAAATCAGTCAAAAGTGGTTTTTGATCGGCTAAGCGTTTTGACTTTCGATTTTTAGATAACATATCAGAATTCCACAGTAAGAAAATCATACGTATATTGTACTCATGCTTTGTAACTAACATAAATCGAAATTTTAAACTTCGAAATTCAGAGGAATCAGCGAAGCGGTCAAAATGATGTAATATTCAGTACAAAAACTGCAAACCTCTACTAATGATGACTTTTCATTTCACACTGTCAGTGAGCAACGAATCATGGATTAGGTATTAGTAGCCCTATATGAATGCGGATCAACAACAGTCATGCAATGGAAGTTGAAATAAAGGTTTTTCTACTGTAACAGGCCGGTGGTCAAACTATTCTGTCTCTGTTTAAAATGAACTCTAATCATATAGAAATAAAATGCAAGCTTTTCAAGTTGTAAAAACTAGACAGATTTGAATCGGACCGTAGGTTTGAGCTGCCAAGGTCGCTCGTAGCTAGCAAGTGATTGCGGTTAGATATTTCAAAAAATGCTTAGTCATTGTGGTATATAAGTTAGTTTTAAAATCAATATGTATGTTTAAGTAGACCCCACACAGACATAAAGTTTGAGTGCCTACATAATGAAGAAAATTTCATAAAGGCACGATTAATAAATTATTCACGCATACTTGAAACCATAAGCGGTTTGTGTTGTGTTGCTTTTTCTTATTGATTTTTTTTATCTGGGTCAGTGTGTGGAAAACATATAGGTACCTAAGGTATATATTAAACATATAAACTCTTACTTCCTTTTTTAGTAGGTAGTCTAGGTAGTCATAACTAAAGCAGTTTTCCAAATCGTACCTAACTACCAAGGGACTTATTATATTACATAATGTAATAAATCCTGCCTCTCTCCCCTTAGAGGTGCATGAACAGTGAACATTTGGCACACCCCATTTCACTAGCTTATTTCAGGTGCCATAATAGGGGGCAAGTCTATTGCCATTTACCAGGAACTTTAATCACAGTAGACTACTAGAAGGTGCACCAGGAACACTAACTCTCGCGACGGTGTTTTACTATTTTAATTATATTGTAGGTATAGTAGTATTGTACTTATAAGAATTTATTGTTGAATTCCAAAATCTAGAAAAATGATATTCGTCCGTGGTGAGGTCCCAAAATATCTTATATTTCGAAATGACCCTTAATATTTTCATAGAAGTTATAATTAAATTGTTCGAGAATGCGTAACAGATAAATAAATTAATAACTTTTTGTAATACTTAACCCAGATCCTGATAATGTTAACACATCACGCAATCTATTTTAGAAGTGTATAGTTTATTACCATATTTCGATCGATGTGTTTCAATCATGTCCATTGTAGATATTAATTATTATTTCATTCTCATAAAACTCTATTTGAAGAATAACTTTTATAAACTTTAAAAATATTTTGAATGTGGTCCAAACTTTATATATATTTATTATATATTTATACTTTATAACACTTTAATGTAAATTTTGTACTGTATTAAAATTAAAAGATGAACACGAAATGAAACCGAACCTAACATATAATAAACTCTAGCTAGCATGCATCGAAATAAGACACTTATTTCACACTATATTTAGTATCGGTTTGTGTTATTATTCATTGTTAATTATTTCTTTCTTACGTATATTATTTTTTTGCTATGATCACGTGAAATTAAAACTGATATATAAGGTAATATAGATTGGATGCGCTTAACAGTTGTGTATCTTTTATATTTACGAAGCGATATAAACACTTCACTTAAAAAATGTGACCTCTGTTTAGTGTTTACTCTTAAACGTGGTATGTTATCAGAACTGTGACAAATTCAAAGTATTCTATATTACATCACAATATCAATTCGGTAAACTAAACTCTGTAAAACAGAGATAGAGGTCCTTCAAGTGCTGCATTCGTTAAGATATAAAATATTTTCATTAAAATTGTGGAATTCCATAATTATGTCCGCTTAGCATATTATTGTTGGGACTTTAGGTAAAGATCAGCGACTAAGCAATTGAATCAATATCCGGCGCTGTGCGTCCGTATCAGTCGTTATCCGTTCGCAAACTGTGAATTATGCGCCTTATATCAGGCATAAGTCCCCTTTATGACCCTAGGATTGTCGACCTATACATTTTTATATCGGATCGGATCTAAGAGAGATACAATGATGCTGTTTTCCGATTAGGAAATGTATAACTAAATACGTCAGTCATCGCCTGTCGAACGAAGGTAAGTTTGTTTAATTCATAATAATGTTATCGTATAATTGTAAATAGGTACAGTTAGATTATGATTTATCTCGCGAGATTTTTAAATTGTTGAAACACTGAACCGTAACATACTGTACTTAAAATTTTACGCTTTATTCCTCGATGTTTTAACCAAAAAACAGTAATTGTGCTTTTATAGTAGAAGTTGTTAAGGATTATGTTTCGACATTAGACAGTTTACAATCTTGCGAGATATATTATGATATAAAGATATTTCCCATTCAGTGGCATAAAATTAAAATATAAGCTCAGATACATGACATGACGACCGGACACCGGTGTGACCGGCAAGCGAGGCCCACGCCTCTATAACGGCGGTTACGCCGGCCAGCATTTCGAGTCTTATAAAAATTATGTTCGAGAAACATCTCTATTTTTTTTTTCTTTATCAGATTTAATATACCCGTTTCGTGAATCTTATTACATTAATCTCGAGTTTCTTTTTCTATAGGTTATTACATACCATTCATTATACTAAGTAGTTTTTGTTTATTAGACATAAACCTGTTTTTGTGTCTTATTAATTAACCTTGAGTTTCTTTTTTATAGAATTCCCAATAATAAGTTAGCAATAAGTATAAAAAAAATCGAATGACTTAGTAAGTTGCTTAAGCACATTGTTGTGTTATTTATATTTGTAATGTGGGTAATATTAAAGACCTTTGCCCAGCCAGCAGCGTGGGATTCAAATGTAAATTACAATCATAAGAATTTATAGCTATTATGCTTAAGTTCAAAAAAAGTTAAATTCAACCATAAAATAATCTGAGCTCTATACTTTAAAGGAGTAGGTATACTTTAAAGGAGGTAAGAAAATAGTATTTTTAAAAATTGCCAGAAATAAATTCAAGTAATCAAAGTTCACCCTTTACTATAATTTTTGACACGCTATAATTTCAACAGTTTTTCCTACGTACCTATTATCAATTTTAAAGTAATATTATACCTAGGTACTACTTATTTTTTCTTTATGAAACATAAATTTTGTGTCCGTTTGCGTTCCATTAGAGGGTAGTTTAACATTATTACAATGAAATTACTTATTATTATTCCACCACTGAGTACCTAGATAAAACATTTAAAATTATGCATTATTATTTTAGATTTAACATTGTCATTCAATGCACAAATACCTACTGCCAGAAATAATTAAATAACAATGAAAACGTCTATCTTTAAACCTAGTTATTTCTTTGACTCGATGTAGGTTGAAATGAACGAAGGGTTTGAGTTACAGTGTCAATTACTCTGAAACTAGATTACTTTCTAAACGGCTTTCACGTCTTTGTACACAATTGTAACACAAGTACAAAAGAAATACCTACCTACATTTAAAATATGTAATGGGAAAGTTAAGATTAAATTCAACATAATTAAATTCGACAGCCATTGAACTACTATTACTAGCGTACTACTAGTTTACTTTATAACTCAATGTCGACAGCAGAAAATTTAAAATTAGAATTATACGAACTCTAAAATTTGTGAAGATAAATAAGTCAATGTGATAAAAATACTCATAGCTTAATGAATATAGTGGTCATAATAGTTTTAGCACATTAATTATTAGTCTGTACGATTCTCATATAGGTGTGCACATATCCTCAGTATTCTGATCTATGACTAAAATAAATCACTAACAATCCGTTTGCCAAAATTCCAGAAAAATAATATTTTGGAACTCCGTCCATGTTGTCCGGCAAGACATTTATGTGGCGATCGCGTTTTTTCACTTTAACTAACTAGTACTGTAAAGAAACTTACCTAAAATTTATTTATTTTATGCTAAAAACGCAACAGCGGCCACTATACACCGTGTCAGCAACGAGACTGCAGAGCTTTGGAGCCTGTAATGCTTTTATACCAGCGAGCGCCGCCGGCCGGTGCCGCCGCGACACGCTATGTGGAGCACCAGGGTATGTTTCCTCTTGGATTGAACATAAATCACGGCTATACCCCCAAGGGGTAGGCAGAGAGAACTTTTTAGTTCTAGACTGTTGGCCTCCTCGGGCACTTTACAGCATTTACCGGGTTTTTTGGGTAAGCCGAAAACGTAGAGGAGGGCCTTGGAGGGAGAGCCTTGCACTCCCTGAAAGGTTCAGCAGACAACTCCCTAGTGAGTCTCGCTACCGTAGCCGGGAACCGAAACCTACAATACGACAATACATTCTGAACACAGCACAAAGGCGAGGTCCTTTAAATTAAAATACTGGAGGCGGGAAGATTTGCAATATTGCCATACATAAGATAAGTATACATAAATCTGGACTGACACCAAATAATTTGGGAGGAGGGTAGAAGCCGAAGATTTGCAATATTAAAATTTGCACACTTGGTTTTGCACCAAAATGTGAATTTAGTGCGTTAGAAATGAAAAAAAATTAATTGAGATTTTGAGCACAAAATAACGTAGAAGATTAGTATTTGACACGTTGTTGCATCAATTGTTGGAAAATTATAATATTAAATGTACATTTATCTAGTTTTCAATACACAAACAGAACAACAACAAAGTCAGCATGCGATAATGCGATAAGAACAAACAGACAAACTTTTCCAATACACATCACAGAACAAATGTGTTTCTTTATAAATAAGTTTTCTTTATACATACATACATAAATCACGCCTATTTCTCCGAAGGGGTAGGCAGAGGTAAACTTGTTTTTTTGTATACCTATAGAAAAATGATTTACAGAAGTGTATAGGTACATACTTATGTGAGTGAAATACCCTCGATATTTATCATTGAACTACTATTACTAGCGTATTATAACTCAATGATATTTATAGGCCAAAACTTCATTTGAACGCATTGAGTTATAATACGCTAGTAATAGTAGTTCAATGTTTGAACGTAGGGGTATATGATTACAGTCTTGACGATTTATTAAAGTGTATTGTATACATACGAGATATGATAGGTACCTTAGTAGATAGATATTATGAATTTAAAATTACATTAAGTTTTTACAAAATTACACAATAAATTGCTCACAACTCACAATACTCAATATGTATTTTGTAAAGTCTGGTCCCGTTGTATGCCATAACAGGAACAGACTATAGCAAGAGCAAATACTTTCAAATACATTGCTTGACAAGTTGTTACGGGGCAGGCAGAGACTTAAGACTACTCTAAACTGTCAAATAACTTGTTTGTAGTAAAGCACAAAGCATAGAGGACAATAATACTACGGATACACAAAGTCTAAATGGTATCTAAGCTAACTGCATGTACATCGTGGTGGGTTTATAGAGAATTGAGCCTTGTCATGAAGATTCATACGTGTATTTTTAATACAGTAGGTACAACTAACACTAATTATATTCTAATGAGACTTGTAAAATCCACGTTTGTCAAGCTCATAATATAACAGGCTATTTGTCATGTTGTGTACTTGTGTCTCCATAGCATTACATTCCAATAACAAACTATGACGACTATGACGTGTCAGGAAGGAAAGCCTAAAATTATCGGAACTGTTAAATAAAGAGCTATACGAAATTCCCCCAGTGTGGGGTGCGTGACGTCAGCAGAAAACGCATTTTTTATTATTAATCAGCAGCCTCCAATACAGTTCCAATTTTAACCGAATGCACGGGATTTGTAAAAATCCCCTGTTTTGGATGTCAGAATTTTATTTCTACATTACGAGGGTATCCTTTGTCTTGAAAAAATGTAGGCAAGTTAACAAACGACCTGGTAAAGTCGTATAGGCAGCCGAATGTATTGCGACTGCTAGAGTAAATGTATTCTATGATTGCGACGGACGCGGGCTTGACTCCCGCGCCAGTACAATAATATTTTAGAAAATAGTCTTTTTTTTTCTTTGCTCTAAGAGGAGCTCAATAGCGCAGCGGCTAAGCGTATAGCGGCGTATTTGGCCTAGGATTATGTAAACTAAGCAATCTTTGCTAAGGCCTGTCATTTAATAGGTGACTAACAATTTATTATCTCGTGTTCCTCCGTGCATCGGAAGGCACTTTAAGCAGTTGGTCAAGGCTGCGTCTGCAGTTAGTAATACCCACCAACCCGCACTAAGTCAGTGTGGTGGATTATGTGGCCCATTCTCCCTATATTCTTCCGTCCTGTGAGGGCCTGTTCCCCAGCAGGCGGGACATTAAAGGGCTGGTGATGATTTGTTTCAGACATAGATGACATTGTCGCTTGTCCTTCCCGTGGTCAATGCCTGGGCGGTGTCGAGTGACAGCGGCCTCTGCACAAGGCTGGGAGGTCGAAGGGCCGTGGCTCGTGACGGCTTTGTGTCCATCCAGACTGGTCTCGGGGCCACAGCCAGTCGATGTCACAGCTAGGGCTGCCATGTCAACTATAAGGCACGTTCACCAACACGTAAATCAGGCGATTAAAAGTTAACTGTCTATTTTTGATATTTCTTCCATACTGTTAAATGTCAAAAAGAACCGGTTAAATAATAATAGACTGATTACGTGTTGGTGAGCTCCTCGTATGACAGAAACCAACAATTAGAAAACTGCAAACTGCTTTAAGTGCGAAAAGGGTATTATCATGACTCTGTCATAATAATTATGAATGAATAACCCATATTTCACAAACTGCAACCGCTGCACGGCTGCCTGCTAGTACACTATTGAATGCGTAGAGGCTGTTGAAGAGGTGGCTATTTAGCATCTACCAGGATTATTGAGGAAGACGATGTCCTCGAGCCTTGGATTCGAGCAATTCCTGAAAGGGTTTCCCTACGGCAGGTATCTCTAGGAAGCGGAGTGGAATATAGCTGTTTACATGCCTGATTAAATGCCAATAGGCTCGCAACCTATTACACGGGACATAAACAGACAATAGTTGTTAATAACCACTTCAAAATATAGTTTCGCTCTGCCAGTCTAGCACGGGGACGTGGACAAGTCTCTCTCTACCACTTGACAGTGTTTTGTCTCGGGATTTAGTGGGAGTTGGAGCGAGAGGAAGAGGTTTTCTGTCCCCCGAAAGAGATGTGTCCACGTCCCGTGCTACGGGGGCTGTATTGCTATCCGTATCTCGTTTCGAATTTGAAATTTTCAACTTTAATTTAAATTTAACGACAATAATTTTTACGTAACATAGACAACCCTAATCCCGAGACTCATCACTCTCTAACGGTGTTGTTTTACAATCAAAACATGTAAATAGAGAAAGGGAAATTAAAACCAGTGACAATGATGGAACTAGTTTTTTCTAGACTCTGCCGAACCCTATTTTTTAAAGTGAAATATAATGACTAACCATATTATGGTTTTAGGTATAGTAGTCATCGACCACGTATGACATTGCAAGTTCCGCATATTATCTTGAATCAACAACTTCGTTGCATAGTTAACGGTACCTATATTAAAAAGTGTCGAAACCTTGACTGTGACTCGAAGAATTTTGATAAGGCAGATAATGCTATTCGTGGGTGGACAAGCTATCAGACGAATCTTTTTGCAGTGACGATGATTCCTTTATAAATGAAAAGGCATTGTACTTAATAAATTATCTTTATAATAAAACAAACTTATTTTCTTTCTGGCGGTGTGATTATTCCTGTGGGTGTCGTACAAGGCGACTATCTAAGGGTACCTAGATAAAGACAGCGATGAGTGATGGATGGGTAGCAGCATTCCTCTCATACCACCTAGCAATATACCCGATATAAATGGCATATAGGCTCACTACCTATTACATGGGAACTAACTTAATTGGCGAAAAGTGGGTGTTAATTCACCTCTGCCTACCCCTTCGGAGATACAGGTGTGATGTATGTATGTAAAATGATTTTAACGTGTGCATACACACTAATCTTAAAACTGGATCCTGACATAATACTCTCCAAACTTTGTTTTTAAGTCTTTGCTATTTAAAAATTGCAAGGGTCAATGTTTTATCAAATGTAAAATAATGCGGAATTTTGTAAGTGATGACATACTTTATTTATATTTATGTATTTAATTTTGATAAGATGTCATTAATACGATAAAAAACTACATACATACATACTTACATAAATCACGGCTATATCCCCGAAGGGGTAGGCAGAGGTGAACTAGCACCTACGTTTCGCCAATTATGTTAGGACCCATGTAATAGGTGGCGAGCCTATTGCCATATATCGGGCACAAAAGTTGCAGTACATTGCTAGGTGGTACAAGAGGAAAGCTGCTGCCCATTCCTGATTCATCACTGTTTTATCCTTAGTCGCCTTGTACGACACCCACGGGAGAGATTTGGGGTGGTGACATTTGTATTCTACTCTGCCCGGATAGCAGTTTTTCTATTTTTCTATTTTCTATTTTCTAATGTTAAAATTAAAATCGAATAGTTTTACTCTGCCGTCACCACACAACCATAAAAAACTACTATGATCCTATTTCTACATGATAAAGAATCGTGGCTGTAAGATATTGATTTCTCTTACTTAAACCATGAAGAAAAAAGCTGTCACAGCTGTTCACTGTCACTGTCAAGTGTCTGTCACTGTCAATAAATGGCTGTATAGGTCCAGTTGGATGCAACTTTCTTCTTTTTCTTTTGATAAAATTAATTCTTATTTCGGTATATAATGTGAGTGTTTGGCAATATATTGCATTAAATAGTTATGCTTTATGTATCTTGTTGAAAAATGGGTGACAGCAGTGATTCCGAAGAGTTTTACGACGCCGAAGAGTTCACACCTGTTAAGGGATCTAAGTGAGTAATTTAATCCTAAATAATAGTTCTGTTGCAGTTTATTTACTGAGCACATCTTATTCATTAAACTTAAATATTAAGGTAGTTAAAGCATAATATAATTAGTCACGTTTCGCATCCTTCTTGTTTAATACCAAAGCAACAGGCTGAGTGCTGTCAAATAAGGTTTTCCTCTGGATGAGTGACTGTTGTCCTTGGTGCTTGCGAGAGGTTCGACAAAAACATTAGTCTTAAGTCATGCAAATCAATTAGCATAGTCTTTACAATAAAATGAGCTGCACGGTGACCTTGTATTCATTAATGGGTGTGTAAAATATGATTTTATTAGTTTGCTTGTGTGTTATTAGTGAAATATTTAATAATGTATGTATGTAGTATTTTTATTCTGATGGCTGAATTCTGTTTGAATGCTGTTTAAAATGATTTTGAATCAACATGAATTATCTTAATATAATGTATAATAATGGACTAAAAAGATACTGTACTAAATGATTATGGCGTGTTTAACAAGTGGATTATGAGAGAAATGATATGATAATAGACTAGCAAATGATGATGATGTAACTACTCTTCCTAATGAGTGTATACAATGTACACCAATGCACTAACCTCAATATTTATTACTAATTGGAAAATTATGAACTACTTTAAATTTTTGCTTGCTCTGAACTGCATTGTTCAGTACAAGAATAACAACTTTAAATAAAACTTAATTATATTTCAGACGTGCTTCATTATGTAAAAATATTAGTGTAACTGAGGCAGACTCTTCGGAGAAAACGAAAAAACCACCAGCAAAGATACAGGAGGTGCCACCACAACCGGCAGCAGTCACCACACCAACTACTGAGATAACACCTGCTGAGGATGACCAGAAGACAGTCAAAAATGTTAGTAAAAGTTATATAAATTTAAACATAAAGATCTGTACTTATGTTTTACTTTGGGCTAGATAAGGGTTGTGAATAATTTATTTATTCTTTATTCACAAGTTGTATCTGATATATTACTTAAACTGTGTCATTTTTTATCAGTAACTAACTACGCATGTCATTTTCCGCCTCAGTGGAATAGAAATGAAAGTAAAAAACACTTTTAAATAATTTATGCGTGTTCATGCACTACATGGTCTCTTTGGCAACCTTTAATGCTTGTAAATTAGTACTATCAATTTGTTGTTTGAATAGTTCACATGTCTTATAAACTATGTGGTGTACTTCTGCATTGGTGAAAGTTCTGTGTTAGCTTCAGGTAATTTTAAATAGTTACTATTTTAATTTCATAGATATTTATATTCATAGACTAGCTGCTTAAACATGAAATTCAATATGATATGCTAAATATTTTGTAAACCCTTTATAATTAACTGTTCTTAATGCATATCAAGCAATGAAACTTAGAAATTAAGTTATTGTAGGCCAAGCATAGTGATAAACATGCTATTGAGTTCTCCAGAACTATAGTAAATACATATTAGGTTGGGGAAAAAGTCTTTTCGCATTATAGTATGTATAAACTTGTAATAAAATCTCTTTGGCTATACTATTTGTATCTGGCTGGTTTTGGTATCATTGAAAGTTTAAATTTTAAAGAACATAATTCCAAATTCAAATTAGGAAAATGTGTGATTTTCATTTGTTTTTCGTACCGCCAAGCTTAGTGAATCTAATGAAGAAATTCGATACATTTTAAAATTTTACTACAAAAAAGGTAAAAATGCAACGCAAGCCGCGAAAAAACTTTGCGATGTTTATGGACCTAGTGCAGTGTCTGTGAGAGTAGCACA
The DNA here is from genome assembly GCA_963931975.1 of Cataclysta lemnata. NCBI lineage: Eukaryota > Metazoa > Arthropoda > Insecta > Lepidoptera > Crambidae > Cataclysta > Cataclysta lemnata. Next base: position 14,179,870 of record OZ008339.1, read on the forward strand.
AATTTGGTTTAAGCGTTTTCAATCCGGAAATTTTGATGTCAAAGATGCACGTCGCTCTGGTCGCCCTATTACAGATAAAATGGATGCCATTTTTGAAAAATTGGAGCAAGATCGGCATGTCAGTAGTTACGACGTAGCTGAAGAACTGGGAATTGACCACAAAACAGTTTTGGCGCATTTGAAAAAACTGGGTACACAAAAAAGCTCGACATTTGGATACCTCACGAGCTCACTGAAAGAAACCTAATGAACCGTGTACTCATTTGTGATTCTTTATTACGACGTAATGAAACCGAACCATTTTTGAAGAAGCTGATAACTGGTGATGAAAAGTGGATCACGTACGACAAGAACGTGCGAAAAAGGTCGTGGTCAAAGGCCGGTCAGGCTTCACAGACTGTGGCGAAACCCGGGTTAACTCGCAACAAGGTGATGCTGTGTGTGTAGTGGGATTGGAAGGGCATTATTCATTATGAGCTGTTACCACCAGGCAGGACCATCGATTCTGAACTCTACTGCGAACAACTGATGAGATTAAAGCAAGAAGTTGAGAGAAAGCGGCCGGAATTAATCAACAGAAGGGGTGTGGTTTTTCATCATAATAACGCTAGACCTCACACATCTTTAGCCACTCAGCAAAAATTAAGAGAGTTTGGCTGGGAGGTGTTAATGCATCCGCCGTATAGTCCTGACCTTGCACCTTCAGATTTCCACCTGTTTCGGTCTCTTCAGAATTATTTAGGCAGTGTCAGGTTAACATCACGAGAGGACTGCCAAAACCACTTGTCGCGGTATTTTGACCAGAAGTCCCAAAATTTCTATAGCAATGGGATCATGTCCCTACCTACGAGATGGCAAAAAGTTATCGAACAAAATGGTACCTACATACTTTAGTTAAATGTAAATAAACTATATTAAAAATGTTTTGAATTTACTTAAAAAATGCGAAGAAACTTTTTCCCCAACCTATTATATACATACATACATCATGTCTGTTTATCTCTGAAGTGTAATTTTGCCAACTACCACATTTGGCGAACACAAGTCTCCAAGTCACAGGGGGCCGTCTTGCTGGGCATGTGATTCGCAGTATTGCTATATGACCCTTAGTTGCCTGTACGAAACCCGCGTAAGAAATAGGAGGTGGTGAAAATTCTATTCTACTCCGCTGTCACCACACGGCAAATAATCATCATACACAGAGCCTAAGTACACACGCCTCTTGTACACACGTTTTTTTCGCCGTCAAAATCTACGGTTAATTCGCCGTGTGTAGGTGCGGTCGTCAGTGTTGTATGGATCACTATGGAAGCTCCGAGCACTCCGCACGGTTGAACAACCGTGACGTGGACAGAGGCACTAAATAAAGTAAATGTCGTTTCCTAGGTGGTACAAGGCCGGCGACGCTTCCAGGAGTTGCGGCGTTGCATGCAGACGGAGGAGGACGACGAAGGTATACCGGATGCTGCGGGATCGCTGGATACCAACACCTTTACGCTGGAGCATCCCTTCAAGTAAGCAGTTCCCAGGAACTTCTGACTATCCTCTACAACTACCCGATCCTCATTACTATACTCTTCTCTATCAGTACGGCTTATAATTACATACATAACAAATTATTACACACTTTTCGCAGTATATGACGGCCGCCTTGGTCGAATGCTCAGATTGCTGGGTATTGGCCGAGAGGTCCCGGGTTCGAATCCTGGTAGGGGCAAACTTTGTGATGACCACAAATGTTTGTTTTCGAGTCATGGTTGTGTATATGTTTATGTAGTATATTTTCGACATTAATATACATAATTATATTAAGAATATGTCCGTCATCTAGTATCCATAACACAAGTGCTTAGGCTACTTACTTTGGGCTAGATGATAGGTGTGAGTGTAAAAATATTTATTTATTTATATCTTATAGTATGTATATGACCTAAAATAATTGGTGAAATGTTGATGATAATTCACCTCTGCCTACCCCTTCGGGGAAAAATAGGCGTGAGTTTGTGTAAATGCGTTATTTGTCCGTCAACGAGTTTCCATAATCATCATCATCACCCTTTTAATGTCCCCCACTGCTGGGGCACAGGCCTTCCCGATGGAAGCATAAAGGGAGAATGGGCTATAACCCACCACACTGGCCCAATGCGGATTAGTGGGTATTAACGAAGGCAGATGCAGTCGGGACCAACGGCTACGGCTTAACGTGCCTTCCGAAGCATGGAGGACCTCCAGATAATAAATATTTCGGTCACCCATCCAATGACCGGCCTTAGTGAACATTGCTTAGTTTACGCAATCGCAGACTGAGCGCGCTAAGCCGCTGCTCTACCGAGCTCCTCTATAAGCCGCTTACTTATTCAGTTATGTATGTACAACTCAACGTTACCTATTTGTGTGTCTCTCCCCATTGTTTCAGAATAATAGCGCATGATACAATGAGTTTGCAGAGCATGACGTCTCTCGGCAGGATCGGACGGATACTCAGCGGCGCCTCCGATTCCCATTGTGAGTACTGGCCACGCATCGCCATTGTTTGCATATATCTGTTGTTGATAAAGAGAAACGTGTAACAGGTTTGATCGTGTTGATCGGTTCACTGCAGTACTCAAAAAAGAGTCCAGTTTGCAATAAAAATATCATCAACGTAAACTTATAGTATTATAGTAGTGGGGCTATAGGCTTTTCTTAAATAGCCCTTTGATATAGTAGTGAAAAGGAGCTATAAACCTATGGATTTTCTATGGATTAAAGAATATAGGGAATGTAAGTGGGAATCGTTAGACTGGGAGGGGGTGGAAATCAAAACGAACTTATAAAAGATTGGCTGCTGTGTGGTTAGTTGGGTCATTGGTGTGTATATGAATATAAATTATATTTAAACTATATTTGCGCTGCATAATTTATCTAATTGATCTAATCAACATCATGGATAAACATATTGATTTAAAAATATATACCTAAATAATAGTAGATTACATAACAAGGGCGATCAAACAAAGAATGACCCAGGTTCTAAATAATTGACATAAATATGCGAGGTAAGACCATAGTTTTAGTCACCCCTTGACCAGGAAGTGAGATTTTCTGTACGTGTAGCGGGCGGAAAAGTCTACTTTATGCAGGTGTGACATAAATGCGCCGATTTGCAGCAAATATCCGCGAAGCGGCGCCACCGCCGTCGGTGTCTTCGAGAGAGCCTTCCACCACTTCTGACGACCCTCTCACCATCGAGAGTAGGAATCAGACAGGTAAGATCAATCATTATCATTATACACCTGCATTTACACTAGGTTTATGAAAAATATTAATCCACTTTACAAACCACAAATTAACCACGCAACTAATATTCATCATAATAGTTTAATTTTGCTCAGGGAATGACTAACATAGTCTGCATACATCCATAAATCCTTGCTTTCTTCCACTATAAATGATTAAGGAGTTTTACAAATAATTCTGTATAATTATTATGTATGTATATTAAAATTAATCCGTCATTTAGTATCCATATCAACAGTGCTACTTACTATGAACTAGATGACAGGTGTGAGTGTACCAAAAAATAATAACATACATACATAAATCACGCCTATATCCCCAAAGGGATAGGCATTCGCCAATTATTTTAAGTCCCATGTAGTAGGTGGCGAACCCATTGCCATTTATCGGGCACAAAAGTCGCAGTACTATTGCTAGGTGGTATAAGAGCAACGCTGCTGCCCATTCCTTATCACTGATTTATCCTTGTCGCCTTGTACGACCCACGGGAGAGATTTGGGGTGATGACAATTGTATTCTACTCTGCCGTTTTTGTAAACGGTGTAGACGGGGCTGGTGGCAAAAGCTACAGAGAAACACCCTTTTTGTAGCAGCGGACTGTATTCACCCTCGACGTAACAAAATACAACTGACAAGTATCAAAAACAAAACGAGTATCAAAAAATATTAAAAAGTAAACAGAAAACATATCAAAAAGGATTGATACAAAACTCAGTCGGCAACAGCCGTCACCACACGGCGGCGGCAAAAAGAATTGTCCTATTTTTTTCCTATACCCACCGAAGGTATAACTCCACGACTAAAAAAACTGTTTAGATAAAAAAAAAATGTGATTTATTAGCGAAATCTGAATGTTAATACAGTGCTGGCGATGGAGCCGGACGTGATCGCGAGCACCAAGGCCAACAGCCTGAAGCACAACCGCGGCGGCGTGGTGGTGACCTCGTCGGCGGCCGGCGCCGGCTGCGAGCCCAGACCCCCCGTGGCTGGACCCGTCGCCCCTCCACGCCGGAAGAAGCGCAGTACGTACTCGACTGGCCTAGGCCACCTACCCCTCTTTGCGACTTCATCCCCCTGCGAACGAACCGAATCGCATCGGCGAAGAAATTCATATGGCCTTGGACGAATCGCTAGGCCTTAGACAAGTCGCTAATCTATTCGAACGAATAGAGTACAAATCTCAATTTGAGACAGCTCCTCTTTTATTTGACATGACGGGCGCCATGTTGTTTTCTCTCTAAAACGTCAGTTTGCTCGGCATAACATGTCTTCCTCTTTTCCATTCTCAACAATCACACTCGAGTCCAGCATGAACTGTCTTCTTCCTCATATCATCTTTTATGTTACGTTTTTAATGTAAACAATAATTGACTGAGGAGATTGATAGTGCAGGGTCTTAGCGCACCCGCCTTGTGATTGCGTAGGTAACTAAGCATGTATGTTAAGGCTGGTTATTGGATGGGTGACCAAAAACATATTATTCAGTTCCACCGTGCTTAGGAAGCCACGTTAAGCCGTTGGTCCCTGCCGCAGTAGATTGGACAACCGAAACTGTCAAATCGTATATACATAATCGCTAAAGCACAATTTCATTCCTTTCAATCAAGAATTGTTTGCAACAGAGTTACGTAATCAAAATGCTATCTTCATGTATGGATTGGAGTTTTGCCCGGTGCAGAATGACCTGCTTTCCTGGCACTAACCTATTTTGGTATGTAGGTAGTTGGTGATTTGCGCTCTACCATTCAGGTGCGCCAAAACAATGATCTACTCTAAGCAATCTTCCTTCATCACTTTTAACAACATCCCTGGGGTGAGTCGGGGCACACCGAAACACGATATGATAAAGCCATTTATCGCTTTGAACTGTCATAAATCTATGGAGTTTTGACAGTTCAAAGCGATAAATGGCTATATTATATAGTGTTAACGTGTTCATGCTAGGAGCTGGGACAAAAAACCACCGTTCCCAAATAATTCAGGATAGATTTGCGGTAAGAAGAAGACCCTATTACTCGCAGTGCAACTGAAGGGGCGTTCATTATATATCTTTATCATTAAGAAAGATTCGTTCGCGCAGACAAACTGCACGGCTCCCAGTCGCTGTCAACGGCGGATGGTGACAACCTGAGCGTGTGTACGACGGACACGGACGAGTACCGCTACGTGCGTCCAATCGTCGTCGACGAGCCGCAATTCGACTGCCTTATGATGGAGGTGAGTTTCGCCCTTAAAGTTTGCCCATCTGTCCTCATCATTACCAACCCTCTAAAGCCCACACTGCTGGGGCAATGGCTTTTCCTATGGATGGAAGAATATAGGGAGAATCGGCGAATGACCCACCACGCTGGCCGAGTGCGGATTGGTAGGTATTAACGACTAATGATGCAGTCTGAAACATCAGACTAATGTGCCTTCGGAAGTAAGGAAGAGCTCGAGATAATATATTTTTGGTCACCCATCCAATGACCGGCCTTAGCAAACATTACTTAGTTTACGCAATCGAAGGTCGAGAGCGCGCTATACCACTGCGCTAGCTCTCTCATTATATTATATCATACTGCGAGCTCCTTTTTATGTTCCTACTTTTAGTCGCCTTGTATGACATCCATGAGAGAGCTGCTTCTCTCATGGGTGTTTGAAATTTATTTCTACATTGCGAGGGTACCCGTTGGCTTACAACGTGAAGTGTCAAGGCTAGAAAAATTTATGCAAGTTAATTAGTGTCTTGGTTGGCCGAGCGGTCAGGCACCTTTCCGGATAGCAGCGGACGCGGGTTCGATTCCTGCATCAAGACCATCATTTTTCGAAATTCTTTTTCAAACCACCACAATCTTTGTATAAATCAAGATTGTTTAAATTTTGTATTAAGCCCAAGTGAATGGGGTATAGTAGTATAGATTGATTTTCAATTTCCAGGCTCAGGCTACAACGTCTTTGAACCAATCGATGGCGCTGCCGAGCCCAGCCAGCACCATCGAATCCCTCACCCGAGAGTTCCAGGACTCCTTGGAACTGGAACAGACTAGATATGGTAATTAACTTTTCGGCCACAACTTGAGAAAAGGGAGTAGGAAATCCCTATTAAATATTCAAATATTTCAGAAAATTTAAGTCTTAAAATTGACGAAAAATATTGTCTAATTTTTCGATATTTTTTACTTTATTTCTTTATAATATTTTATCGAACATTATAATTTATAATGTTGGATTAAAATTCAAATATATTTTTTTGGGTCATGAACACTGATATTTGTTCTCCAGATAGGGTCGTTTAAGTGGTTAACTTTATGTTTACAAGTCAAAATTGATAAGTCCGGGCCCTTCAATAGTTCGCTAGATATCGCTATACGCATATTGGTGAACTTTTATAGCGAGCGACCGGTCCTCGATCAGCATTCACGAGAGTCGGACCAGCGAACGAGGGGACAGTCTGCGTCATGGCGCTGCTCCAGATTCCAATCTGGATATCAAAGAAGCAGTCAAGGGTACGTCATAAAGTCAAAGCATACACAGAGAGACGATCACTCATAGAATTCCATGGATTCACCGTGCAGTGGCAGCGCTTGGAACTTCTGACCCAAGTGTAGGTTTACGGGGTCCCTTCACAACTAGTCAACACTAGTTATATATTATTATACGTAATTCACGCCTGGTCATCTCCGATTGAGTAGGCAGAAGTGCATTTGGAAAATGGAAAAAGATTGGTACACACAAGACTACGAACGTAAAGTCTACTGCTGAGCCGCTTAATTTTAGATCCCTTATGTTTGCGATATGACCAGAAAGATCATGAAACGGTTTTCAATCTGACCATGACATCTTTAACTGCCGCACTTAGAGACGTCAAATAACGTTAATGATTACTTAACGTCAAAAAATGACAATTCAAAACTAGTCGCTATTCTTGCCGGGTCTATGGTCTAGATTTTAATGAAAATTCTTGACATTAAATACTCATTAAACTTAATTGACGTCTCTGAGTGCGGCAGTAAGTCTCTCTATTATAAAAGTCTAAAAAGGCTTTCCTGCCATGCTGAGCTGGGAGCGAAAATAGCGTAGAATGTGCCTGCCCCGACTCACCTCAGGGGTATAGTAAACGTTGACTAATAAGGGAGATTGTTCGGTCTTAAACATTAAGGACCTCAGGGTACTCAAATGATTTAGGGCAAAATACAACAGCAAACTCAAAGAGGGTTTGTGTCAAGCGGCCAGCTGTAAATCCTAAGCCAAAACTATGAGCAGTATTGGGTTAGTTGTCATTCCAATCACACTATTCGTTCTATCAGTTTTCTGTGCATTAATTATCAATAGCACCTTTCCGGTGTGATTAGATTTAGATATAGATGATATGAATCAAAAGGGAAGTGGATGGTTTGATGATGAGTGATGAGTGACCAATTTCTATAGAAGAGGAAACATATTGCGCCAACCCCAGACAAACTGGGAACAGGGTAGGAAGATGACGATGCGGTGATTATTTAACGTTTGGTTTGACATTAGGCGAATGCACGGTACGCAGTGGGGAGTGCGAGAGGACGCGTGGAGGGGGCGGAGGCCCCAGAACCCACAGCGAAGGCCGAGCTTCCAACGGCTCAGGCCGAGGCAGCCTAGGGCATTCCAGGTGGGTGTGCCTTCATTCTACATAATGTAACAGAATGGCGCAATGATTTTGTAATGACATTGTTCAGGTCATCAAACTGATCATCTTTCACTATAAGACTTACATCAAAGTCTTCGAAAAAAATCAGTTCTCAGTTTAGTATAGTAAAGCAGTTATAACAATAACATCCTATGCGTCTAGATTGTAGTCCCGCAACTTGTTAAGAAAGTTTAGACGAGGAGATAGATGGCGAAGTGGCCAGTGGCCTGCGATTGCGTAAACTCCGGAATTCGGAACTTTTTTAACATACTTTAAATTTGATTATGAAAGATCCGCCTAGGCTTTTCCCTGCCGTTTTCTCCATTCACTTCCAACATCTAGTCCTCTTTGTCATTTTCCTGTTAGTAGTTTTGATATTTTTACTACCAGTACCTTGTAAGTCGATAAATAAATGCGTCAATGGACTCGACGCTTGGTAGGGGTCAACGTATGCAGACCGCGAGAGACGATTGGGGCAAATTGTACGCTATACCCGGGAAGGGTCTATAGGTGTCATCGGAAGCGTTTTTATTATTATTTGACTGCCATTCCCTTCAAGTTTGTCAATAAATGCGCCCATGGAGTCGAAATGACCTCCTTGTACACTGTGCAGTCCGCGGGAGGCGAGCGGGGTGAGTGGGGCCAGCGGGGCGAGTGGGGCGAGCGGGGCGAGTGCGCGCGGGCGGCGGCGCTCGGCGGGCGACGCGGCCGCATTACGCTCGCGCTCCGCGTCCGGCCAGCGCCTCACCGACATGCAGATCCTCGAGCAGGTCACCGTGCTCAACCTCGATACGGGTACGTTGCGGAAATCGTTTCGTCCATAGTCCGACAACTTCGTGCGCGACCCTCCTCGCACACGAAGCGCACGAAGTTGTCGGACTACAGTGCACTCAATCGGTTTTAGACCTTATTGCATACCGCTGAGGTTCAAATTATGTTGCCCGTGGCCTGGTACTTTGGAGTGAATTGTGAAGTGTCTGGATTTCGTCTCTCTGAGTGTTTGTGAAGACTCAATAGAAAATATTATTTCATGTCCGTCCGCGCTTTCAATGGACGCCATGAGGCTCTAAAGTCACTCAAAGTGCAGTGGAGAGGGCCATGCTTGGTGTTCCCCCGGATCACGTCAGAAATGATGACATTCGCAGGCCAATTAAGGTCACCAGACAAAGCCTGGAGAATTAAGTTAAGTGACAGTGAGCAAGGCACATTACGAGGAGGACAACGGCGGTTGGGGCGGAAAGGCCCACGAATGGCGGCCGCGCACCGGGTGACGGAAGCGTTGGTACAGTGCGTGCCAGATAAGTCTGCGCGCGGTGGATGGCGCTGGTCGCTCACTTTGACACTCCTAGACAAACAAATAGCAGGCGGAGTTTTAATTTCATTTTGACCACGCGGAGACTTATGTATCTGGCGCGCACTCTAGACCTCCGTCTACGTCTGCAGTCGTCTTTCTTTTATATTATCATTAATTTTCCTCTCTTTCTCCCTTATCCTGGTGCCAGGGTGATAGTATTATAATAGTAGGTTGCAGCAGATAGGTGACAAAACGCCGTTCGTCCCAGCTGCTGCATGTACAGTTGTTAATATCCACCAATCCGCACTGGACCGTGTGGTGGTTTTTGACCCACTTTTTCTATATTCTTTCATTCAAAGTGAAGGCCTGTGCCTCATTAGGGAGGATATTAAAAAAGGCTGGCGGTGACGAGGTAGTATAGGTATCTATGGATTTCAAAAATGTGATTCAGGTGAACGGGTTCCCTTGAGCGTGGCAGAACATAAGCTGCCGCAGTGCATCAACCCGCTCAGCCTGCACATCATGAGGCTCACCTCCGAGTACATCGCGCGGCCCACCGATATGGATCACGCCAGGTATGATACACTAGCTTGCTGCCCGCTACTTCGTTCGCGTAAAGTACACTAACCCTTTTTAATTATTACGCACTTGAATAGGTTAGCTTGAAATTTGATTTAATTGGAAACTGACGGACTTCCAAACAAACTTTCAACCCCCATTTCACCCCCTTAGACATTGAGATAAATGGAGGTAACAGAATAGAAAGAAAGAAAAGTGTTGGATAGACAAAGTTTCAAGTAAAACTGGCGGTCAAACATAAATGGACGATACCAATTTTGCCGCACTATTTCACCGATTGGGGTTACATTTTCAGAAATCCCGAAATATGTCATTTAACTTCTACCCAAGTATACCATTTTTTATCGATTTAGGTTCAAAACTAACCCATTACCATACCAACTTTCAACCCCCATTTCATTCACACAAAGTAAATTAAACCTTACCTCGATGCATTTACAGCTCAGGACCGCCTAAACCGCCCTCGCTCTGGCGCAGGCACCTATCGGTTACTCGATTAGTGTCCGTGGTGAATACCCGCCGCGATACCCCGTCGCCGCCATTGCGGGAGGCGCATTCGAACTTCAGCCTCTATAGGTTTTGTTACGTTATTTTTCTTTTTTTGGTTTTTTACTTCCTTCAGCTTTTGTGGGGTGAACGACGTTGTGCTCTCTGTCCCCCCGATACCGATTGTTTGTTGGTGATGGTTGTTTTTTGGCGATGTTGGTTTATACTTAATACAACTAAACATTTCGATAAGATTTATCTGATTGGCAATATTTCATTTCATATTTTCAACATACTTTTATTGTGAAGTTTTAGTGAAGCACCGTAAATAAAGACACCCGTATTTTATTTACTTATGTCGTTTTCTTATAAAAAAAATCATGATTAAAATTCCAGCCATTCTAAACAGACGTATGCGCGCCAAATGACGTCATGGCCATAGCTGAATTAATATTTTTGAAATGTTGTCAATTTTGAACTTTTGCAATACCAATAATTATTATTGTCGTATACCATTTATGTATTAGGTTGGGGAAAAAGTCTTTTCGCATTTTAGTATGTATAAACTAGTAATAAAATCTCTTTGGCTATACTATTTGTATCTGGCAGGTTTTGGTATCATTGAAAGTTTAAATTTTAAAGAACATAATTCCAAATTCAAATTAGGTAAATTTGTGATTTTCATTTGTTTTTCGTACCGCCAAGATGAGTGAATCTAATGAAGAAATTCGATACATTTTAAAATTTTACTACAAAAAAGGTAAAATGGCAACGCCAGCCGCGAAAAAAATTTGCGATGTTTATGGACCTAGTGCAGTGTCTGTGAGAGTAGCACAAATTTGGTTTAAGCGTTTTCAATCTTTTTGATGTCAAAGATGCACGTCGCTCTGGTCGCCCTATTACAGATAAAATGGATGCCATTTTTGAAAAAGTTGAGCAAGATCGGCATGTCAGTAGTTACGACGTAGCTGAAGAACTGGGAATTGACCACAAAACAGTTTTGGCGCATTTGAAAAAAACTGGGTATACAAAAAAGCTCGACATTTGGGTACCTCACGAGCTCACTAAAAGAAACCTAATGAACCGTGTACTCATTTGTGATTCTTTATTACGACGTAATGAAACCGAACCATTTTTGAAGAATCTGATAACTGGTGATGAAAAGTGGATCACGTACGACAAGAACGTGCGAAAAAGGTCGTGGTCAAAGGCCGGTCAGGCTTCACAGACTGTGGCGAAACCCGGGTTAACTCGCAACAAGGTGATGCTGTGTGTGTGGTGGGATTGGAAGGGCATTATTCATTATGAGCTGTTACCACCAGACAGGACCATCGATTCTGAACTCTACTGCGAACAACTGATGAGATTAAAGCAAGAAGTTAAGAGAAAGCGGCCGGAATTAATCAACAGAAGGGGAGTGGTTTTTCATCATGATAACGCTAGACCTCACACATCTTTAGCCACTCAGCAAAAATTAAGAGAGTTTGGCTGGGAGGTGTTAATGCATCCGCCGTATAGTCCTGACCTTGCACCTTCAGTTTTCCACCTGTTTCGGTCTCTTCAGAATTCTTTAGGCAGTGTCAGGTTAACATCACGAGAGGACTGCCAAAACCACTTGTCGCGGTATTTTGACCAGAAGTCCGAAAATTTCTATAGCAATGGGATCATGTCCCTACCTACAAGATGGCAAAAAGTTATCCAACAAAATGGTACCTACATACTTTAGTTAAATGTAAATAAACTATATTAAAAAATGTTTTGAATTTTCTTAAAAAATGCGAAGAAACTTTTTCCCCAACCTATTATATGATAAAAGTAACATGGATTTTATTAATTGTTTTTGGCATTGACTTCTTGTTACGTTTCCAGAATGCTATTATTATTGTGGAATTTTGTGAAGCTTCCTTTAATTGGCTGTTGTTTTATGTATCGTGTAATTAACTAGATGTATTTTTTGAAATTTTTAACGTAGTTCGACCGTGTGTTTGGTTTGTAACCTTGGATTTGTTAATTATTCTGACTACGTTAACGACAACGTGGTCAGAATTATCTCAAAAAAATTATGCCCTTTTAAGGGACTTGTTATTATATAGGGTTGCTGTAATTAAATAAATATAATTTAAATATAAATTGCACTTCATGCAAATTGTATGGTATTATTTATTTCTCTTAAGTTAACTTCTAAGTTACTATGGAGTTATTTTTGTTAAATAAAAAAAAAACAAGAAAAAAATATAATTAATCGACAGGACATAATAAATAATACATTTCATTGTTAAAAAGGCGACGTGTCATACCTGCTGCATTTTAACCTTTTTTATGGCAGGGGCAAAAAATAGTTTTCGAATTATTTTAAACCTGACGGCAGAGTAGAATACAATTGTCACCACCCCAAATCTCTCCCGTGGGTGTCGTACAAGGCGACTAAGGATAAATCAGCGATGAGGAATGGGCAGCAGCGTTCCTCTTATATCACCTAGCAATAGTACTGCGACTTTTGTGCCCGATAAATGGCAATAGGCTCGCCACCTATTACATGGGACCTAACATAATTGGCGAAACGTGGGTGCTAGTTCACCTCTGCCTACCCCTTCGGGGATATAGGCGTGACTTATGTATGTATGTGTATGTGTTTATTTTAATAAGGCTCAAAATCAATGAATAAAATATGGCCCTGAAATCTTAAAGTCAAATTTGTCCGGCTAATCGGTGTCTGCTGTCCCTGCCATATTAATCTCAATAGTAGATATCCCGAACGCATAAGAATACATTTAATTAGACCTGAGATATTAAATAACTAGAAGTACCTTATTTTCGGAGAAATCAATGGAACTATTCATACAGATACAAAAATCAATGCAGAGAACACGAAAGCATTTTGAGCTAAAACGTATAGAGGTTCATGGTTATGGTTATTTCGTGCAGGGAAACAGACGAAGAAAGTGAAAGCGTGTGCGCAGGCGGCGCCGAGGACGAGACAAAAGAGACTAAGAGAGAGACTTCAGACAGACAAACAACTGGCATCAAGCGCAAGACTGAGAAGTAAGTGCTGCTTTTCTTTATATGGATGACTTTGCTTTGCAAACACATTGCTTTATGTTTTGTATAACTTGACTTCCGACATATACTTAAATCCTTTTTGTCATTCTCTTTTCACTCGTTCTTTCTACGTGACTTAACCATGCGAGCATCCCTCTGACTCCCTCTCAATTGTCAAATTACGATTCTTCTTTGAAACCCAAAGAGGGTTGTCAGGCAGGGGGCCGGCTGTAAAACCTAAGCCAAAACCTGGAGCAGTAGAATTGGAATGTTGTCTAATTCCAATTACTCTCTCCATTCATCGGTCTCTTGACATGGCCCTCTCCATCTGTTTTCATTCATTCATCACTAGCCAGTATACATACATTCATTCATCAATAGCACCTTCCGGTGTGATTGAGTGATATGAATCAAAAGACGTCAATATGTTCGGTCGTCTGACTGACATGAATGGAAGAGGAAACATTCTGCGCCGACCCCAGATGAACTGGGAACAGGGGCCTTACCTCCAACTCTAAACGCGATTCAATTCCCATTGTTAAAGTGAGACAACGCTATAAGTTGGGTAGAGCGGGATCACACAAGTACTTCATGGTACGGCCCAGGGCAGGAAGAAAAAGAAGTCTTCTTTGAAACCACACCGTTCTCTAGTATGACAATATTAGTAGTTTCAAATAACCGCCTTGGCTTTGAACGTTCTCTTGTGACATTATTTACTATTATTGGTTTCGAGGAAACCTACTGCGCCGACCCCAAAATGAACTGAGGGCAGGAAGAAAAAGAAGTCTTTGAAACCACACCGTTCCCTTGTGTGACATTATTAGCGGTTTCACAAAACTGTCTCGGCTTGCAGGCTGAAGAGGTTCTTCGGCAGCACGGTGAAGAAAACGGTGGACGCGGCCAAGTCACTGGCGCAAGAGGTGTCGCACGCGCGGCATAAAGAGGACGTGGCTGATATAGCGGACGACGTGCGCGGCGAGCACAACATCAAGCTGAAAGCGTCCAACTCGCACAAGGGCCCTTACGACTTCGACGGCTGCGTGCGGCATGTTCAGGTAAGTAATCATAATTATATCGACGACGAAGTGCCAACCAAAAAACCAATATATATATAATAACCCTTCTAACTGACATGATCAGTATTTAACATAAAGTAAAATATACGGACAAATTACTTATGAATCTATACCTACATACGCTAAACTAGAAACCATTTTTGTTTTTTTTTGGCGGTTTTCGTAAATGTGGGTATTAATGGGACCGATGTCTTAGCATGCTTTCGAAGCACGAACGAGTTCGAGGGAATAATATTTTAGGTCACCAATCCGATTACCGGCATTAGGATGGGATGGGGAACCATCTATGTAAATAGAATATGTTATCTGAATTTCCTACGTGTTTCGGAAGACACGTTAAGCCGTTGGTACCGGCTGCAGCTGCAGTCGTTAATATCCACCAATGCACACAATGTGGCCAGCGTGGTGGGTTATGGCCTATTCGCCCCAGCAGTGGGAAGCTCGTGATGGTGATTTTTTTTATCCTAGACAAGCTCTTTGCTTTCGTCTCACCTGTTGTTTAATGGCGATAATGGCCGTAGCTCGATATGATCGAGCTTCACCAGGAACTCTTAACTACAGAGGGTCTGGCCATCTTGTCACAATTTGTCGGAACACAACATTATTATTTTGGCGACAGGTTTTGATAAGATGGTGGTAGCTAGTCAGGCGGTCTTAAAAAAAGTTGTACCACTAACCAAACCGATTACAAATTTGTACTCCCCGGGGATCGAATCTGATCAAATTCCACTTCCACTAAACCACTAACATGGTTAAAATGATGATTAGAATAATGACTGATGGATGATGATGAAATGGAGTTAAGGCGGAGAATCTGTGGGTATCCTACAAGGCGATCATAATAAGAGCGGTTACGCACTACGTCTGATCCGAATCCGTGATCTAAAAAACCCGGACCGAATTCGGATATTGCTTACGCACTACACCGATCTCCGATACAAATTCAAGCAATTCAGGAGCCGTCTTTTGGAATACTTAATTTGACGGAAAGAAATCGGTGACGAAGATCGGATCTAGTGCGTAAGTTATCATAGAAATTGTTCTACGGCTACTACGGACAGTACGGACCATATTTTTACGGATGGGTATGTGCAGGAGATGGGGTCCGCGCACTGCGGCGCGGTGTGGTGCTGCCGGTTCAGCGGCTGCGGCCGGCTGCTGGCCACCTGCGGCCAGGACCGGCTGCTGCGCGTCTGGGTCACGCGGGACGCGCACCACATGTTCCAGGTAACCTCCCACGCAAATAGGTAATAGGCATGACCAGTGGCGGCTGTACCTTAAGTGCGCTAGTGCGCTGAACCACCAATTCAGAAGATTTAAAATAAAAAAAATTAGTATTACTTCATCTTCATTTTTAAATTACTATAATAGTATTTATTCTTTAAACAAAGTCATAACAAATGACATTTCCAATTATGACGAAATAATTTAAGCGCTTTTCTAAGCTAATAAGACTTATTTTCCATGTAAATAAATGTTCTCGTGCGCTCCGGCGAGCGCACGAGGGCTGCTAATATAACTTGTATGAATTACGAGCTAAGACGCCTAGCGCGTGAGACAAAAAATAGTTCATAGAAATGTACCGAAAATGAGACTTCTCGTGCGCCGCACGAGCGAACCGAAGACTACCGAGAGGCACCGAGAGCACCCGAATCCCGATGGTTTGTCGAAATTCGCGCGCGTTAAGGGGTGACCGATGACCTCTCGTTATTAGTATAGTTTCACTGTTTCAGTGATGCTTTAATTATTGTTTGTTTTTTTTTTACATTACGTTATTGTTTTTTGTGTTGGTATTATTTTATACTGTGTGTGTGGTGTGAGTGAAAATGAGCATAAACATTATTTTAGTGAGCAAGTAAAGTGCACCACCAGTTCGATGACCCACCAGCCGCCACTGGGCATGACCACGCAACTCTATAATTATTGCTCCCCAATGGCATTATGACTAATTTTGAAAAACTACACCGCGTTGTTTTTATGTGTTTACTTTACCCAAAATATATATTTTTTTGTAGAAACTTAAGATATTGACAGAGAAAGCATGTTTTGAATATTGCAATTTAAAATTTACGCCAAAAAGTCGCAGTTTCGTAAAAATTACAATTTCTATAGTTTAATAGTCATTTTGATTGGCCAATAAAATGGTGGCGTTTGACCAAATATGGCGGATTGCTAAGTTTTGTACTTTCATAAAATAAATATCAATCACAAGTGATTTATAACACATCTCCTTATCCCAAATTATGATTTTAAAAACATTATTTCAGTGATTCTTTGTTGTATCATGTAACAGAAATAACGTACACCTCGAAAGCTACCAACTTGGTCATTAAATAATATATATTTTCTTTGTTACACAGGACATGCGAACAAAGTACGCGGCGGAACAGAAGTCGTCGCCGTCCCCTTCCCAGGAGTCCCTGTCGTCGCTAGGCGCCGCCGCCCCCCCGAGCCCGGAGGATGCCCCCCTAGGCCCAGCCGCCCCCTTCTCCCCTAAACCCTTCTGCGTCTACTCCGGCCATACCAGCGACCTGCTCGACGTGTCCTGGTCCAAAAACTACTTCCTACTATCCAGCTCCATGGACAAGACGGTCAGGCTGTGGCATATATCGCTGGGGGAATGCCTATGCTGTTTCCAGCACATAGACTTCGTGACGGCCATCGTGTTCCATCCGCGGGACGATAGGTACTTCCTGTCTGGCAGCCTGGATGGGAAGCTGAGGCTGTGGAACATTCCAGATAAGAAGGTGCGACGGATAGAATTGTCCCTTGAGTAATCTTAGTTAACAATTATTATTAAAAAAAATTAAGTTTTTAAAATTTAAAAAATATCAATGCCTAGTTCTGGCATTAATAAATTCCTTTCAGACTAAATTTATACTAGCTTTCGTGGGTTGACTGGAATTAACTGTTAGAGATAAGTCCGCCCATGCAAACTATGTATTTTATTGTATGTGCATTTGATGTATTTTTAATTGCGATAAAGAATATTTAAGACAAAATAAATGTAAATACGTAATGTTCTCTTATATTTGCACAAACGCCACACATTTGAAATGAAACAATTTTCACGTATTAGACTCGCGTTTGCCATACATGCTCCTAAAATGTTGTGTACGTTTCCACGTGTCTTTAAATATTGATTTATCTCTCAGGTCGCTGTCTGGAACGAAGTGGACGGCAAGACGAAGCTGATAACCGCCGCCAACTTCTGCCAGAACGGCAAGTTCGCCGTGGTGGGCACTTACGACGGCCGCTGCATATTCTACACGACCGACCAGCTGAAGTACCACACGCAGATCGACGTCCGATCCACCAGGGGCAAGAACTCAACGGGCCGGAAGATCAGCGGCATCGAACCGATGCCCAACGACGACAAAATCCTCGTCACCTCCAACGACAGCCGGATACGACTGTACGACCTCAGAGACTTGAACCTCTCTTGCAAGTACAAGGGGTACGTCAACGTGTCCAGCCAAATCAAGGCTTCCTTCTCGCACGACGGCAAATACATTGTCAGCGGTTCCGAGAACCAGTGTATTTACATATGGAAGACCTACCATGACTACTCCAAGTTCACGTCGGTAAGGAGGGACCGGAACGACTTTTGGGAGGGAATTAAGGCTCATAATGCAGTCGTCACGTGCGCGGTGTTCGCCCCCAACCCCGACTACATGATCAGGATGATCGCCGAGAGGGAGGAGGAGGCGAAGGTGGCTAACAAAGATGCCGTCGAGAAGGAGGAGGTGGTAAGTTTGGCTAGGCTTGTACTTATCTTTTTCTATATTAGACTGGGAAGCTCTCACCTGCCCTTCTAGATCTGCCCGGCCGATCTATTTGAACGAATAGAATACAAATGTATGAAACTGGCATATTACAGTGAAAACAACATGGCGACCGTCATGTCAGATGTAAGAGAAGTTGTAAAAAATTTAAATTTGTATGCTATTTTTTCGAATAGTGATGGTAAGTGGTGACAAGGGCCGAAGATGGAATCGAGCTTCACCTGGAAACCTCGACCACAGAGGGGCTCGCTATCACAAATTGACGGAACGCAATAATGCTGTAAACATTATTATTATGGCGACAGATTTTGATAAGACGATGGTAGCTAACTCTACTCTCTCTTCCACAGAAGGGAGTGGATAGTGGCATGGTGTCGTCCTCGCAGACCGGCCACGTGCTCGTGAGCGCAGACTTCAGCGGCTGCATCAAAGTGTTCGTGCACAAAGCGAAGCCGAAACACAGTTCGCTGCCCGCGTCCGCACTCGCGTGAGTTGGAATCTCACCTTTGCTATGCAAAGAACAAATCGATATTTAGGTTCACCTTACATAAGAGACTAGCGACAAAGCCAAGTGTGGGTTATTTGGACAGTATACTGGAAAAAGTCGCTTAGATAAAATATTTCCAGGGGGCCTAGACAAGTAGCCAATGTATTAGAACGAATAGGATAAAATGAATGAAACTGACGTGTTACTAAGGAGACAACATGGCGGCTGTCGTGTCAAATGTAAGAATAGTTGTCAAATATTGACATTCGTTCGATAGAATACTTGTATCGTTTGCTAGGCTAGGCACCCAGTTACCACTTCACTTCCTTTGAATTTATTTTTCTGACGGTTACTTCTTTTGATATGTATTATTTATGTAATGAGACACTATTAGGGTGTTACCACGTCAATCGTACGACTGTCAGTCGATGTCGACGATCGACGTCGGTCTTTAAAATTATCTTGCCTCTTCTTCTACGTGCTTCACAAACCGTATTTCGTTTTAGGAGATAGTAAAATGTTAGTATATGGTGTAGAGGCTAGCTCTTAGGTGCCATTTTCTTTTGTAAATGTTAGTTATGAAGTCTAAATATGTCAAAAACAGCACTGGTTAAGGCGGAAAAGATCTATTATTCGGCTTTGCCCCGACAGTTTTTAGTGATTCGATTGTGGGAACATAATGGAGTTTTTAGAATATTTTTAGTAAATCTGCAATTACGAACTAATATTATTATGAGCTAGCCCGAACTTTTACTACGCGCTTTAGTAATTATGAAAATTATTCTCTGTCCTTTTCTTTATTTGCCTAACTGTTCCCTCTAAAACGATGCACATTATAGCTGTCATATTATTAAAAATTTTGGTCTATCCCTTTCGCATACTCTTTGTACTTTGTACTCTTGTATATTTGTTACCTGCTGTAAAACGCAACCTATACCCAACTGTAACGAGTTTATTCCATGTCTGCTCGACAATATAGTGATATTTTTATTTTATTATAACCGTAATTATTGTTGCATATACTCCACAAGGTGGTGAAAGATCTTATCTTAAAGAAAACAAGGTTTAAATTTATAAGGTGCTGTCTAGGCTTCCCGCGTAAGGTGCAAAGTCATACTTGAGTGTATTTATTCCTTGAATTTTTTATATAATAATATAACTAGATATTGGTAACCAATATCTATTTGAAAAGAATATCATATGTGATAACTATCACGATGGCTGCATTCCTTAGTATATTTTATATACTTATTCCGTTGCCAGCCTAAATCGACAAGTAAGTTCGAAGTAGCTTACTTTACAGTTCAATTACATATATTTCATATTACAACTGTCAAATGATCTGCGAAGTAAGCTACTTTGAACTTACTTGTCGATTGTGAAACAGGCCCTTAAAATAGAATATAATTGTTCATATTACAGATTTTTATAAAAAAAACATTAACACTGAACGCCGTGTTATAAAATGGGGACGAAAGTTCTGGCCCAATTTAAATTATTTAGTTCAGAGAAAAAAGCATTCGGAAAAACCCTATGTTTCATCTACAGAGAAAGTATATGCCCTTTATGGAGGGATATTAAAGTGATGGGTTATAATTAGGACAATAGAGTACGGGAATTGATTAATTTTGATTTTAACGCTAGTTGAAAATTAGTCTAACCCAATGTCTATTTTATATCCAATTCGCTATTTTTTTACGTACGGAGATTGCTTTATATTTAAGACGCATAAAGCCAACAATACATGTTAGGATGTACATAATAGTATTGTGTATTAATATATTAATATGTTTAAAATGTCAATAAGGTGTATATAAAAATATTTGGTTTATACCAAAAATTGTAAAGGGTGAGATTACTTGCAATGGCTGTTAATGAATCTATATTTTTAGTATGTGTAGTGATTTTTATTGCGAAAATACTCAGCAGCTGTCGTAGGTAAACATGAAAAAAAAGATGGCAAAAAGAGAACATTCTAGAGAAAATTAATGTTCTAATTACAAATTGATTCTATGGTTTTTGTGAATTATTGGTAACTTAACTGAAATGTAAACAAAGCACAAAAATACTTATTCGTTATTGAAGAAATGAATGAAAATTATGTGTCCATTTATAATTAGACTTTATTCGGAATTTAATCAGTATAACAATTCATAACTTTGTTTGGGCACAACAAATTGGGTTATGAGAAACTTCCTGTCTCTATAAAGTTAAAAATCAAATGTAACTTGTGATTTTGTGGTACTCTAGAGTGTTGTATATTTGTATAAATAAAAATGTTGCTTATTAATATCACGTAAAACCATTTAAGATTTATTTCAAAGGGTTCTGCATCGCATCAAGAATTTATAAAAAAAAATCTTATTTATTTTAAATACATCATCATATCAGTTAAGATAGTTTGACACAAAATCTATTTGTAAGTTCTTGCCTTAGAAAGTAATAAAACATGTGATTAGAATACTTGGTAAGTGTACATTTATTTAGAAAGAAGGTTACTTAGATTTAATGTTGTATAGAAATCGCGATGCCATTGTAATGTTCTTATATTAAAAAAAAATAGTTATGCATATTTTTAAACTCGCATTTACCTTCATTAATAAAATCGTTACACTGATAATTTTGTGGTGTTATTTTTTACCTAGTTTACTATTATGGCTTCCAGCTATTTCAACTATTTCTCAATCAGATAAGAACAAACGTAAGTATATCTATTTATATCTAGTAACAAAAGAAAGGTATTCTTAACATATATTTTAAAACAAAACAAAATGTAATAAGATATAATTTATTAATAAAAACATAATAAGTAATATCATGTGCAAACTGGGGAATGTTGTCTTATTTACAATATAAATATATTTAAAAAAAATCTGCCCTTTTTCTTTGCAATTATCTATCATTTATATAATGTTGAAATAAAAATTACATAATAAATAAATATATTTGTACAAACATCAAATAAAACATTCTATAGATTGGGTACAGGGCAATGTAGCACCTAAATAACTATCATATAAAGTACAATATTCAATGTATAAGTTATATATTACTACATTATCTAGTACTCTAATCTAATCTAAAATATTAAAAAATTGGTGGGCATATTAAAAACATATTTTTAAAAGTGCTTGAAAACACGCAATTACAGTACATTCTGGAAGTAATTCAGTCTCAAAAGTTATTGTTATTTTTCAATTATAATGTAACATTGGGAATGAATAGTTCATTTTCAATTTTTTTTAAAAACACAGCATTAATTTATAGATCAATATAAGTTGGAACGGGAATTAACGCCATTATGAAGGTATTACCTTTTTAATGCCTGACGTTTAATAATTTAATGACGTTTTAATAATTTGTAGTACTTATATGCACGTTTTGGAATCTTACGCGTTTATTTTAGCTGTACATTTTAGCTGTTTGTATTATATAACTAAATTAGTATTCGAATATAAAACCTTAACAAGATTTCCCTATTTTCTTACATCTATAGGGAAGGCCTGTAATCACATTTGGCGCTACTAAAGGCGCCTCATCTATTTCTATCCAATAACAGCCTTCTAGCAGTCTATTAGGCTTTCCAAGGGGGTTTATAGGAGTTGATGTTGCGCCTGACCTTGTCCCGTCGGTCTTGCTTGTCCATTCGGTCGCTAGTCGGTTCGTCGGGCTCCGGGTCGCGGGCGCAGTCCCCGCTGCCGTCCAAGTTCGGGGGCTTCGTCAAGAGCTGGAAAGCCATACATACATAAATCACGTCTATATCCCCAAAAGTGTAGGAAGAGGTGAATTAACTCTCACGTTTCGCCAATTGGGTTCGCGCCCATGTAATAGGTAGCGAGCCTATCTCCATCTAACGGGCACATAAATATATCGTATTTTATAAAAAAAATGGTATATTTGCTAGGTAGTACCTATAAGAGAAACGCTGCTGCCCATTCCTCACCCTTGTAGGCCACCCGTGAGATTTGGGGTGGTGACAATTATATTCTACTCTGCCGTCACCTTACGACCAAAGCCGTCATTTTAAGGCTTAAAAAAGACACGAATGTATTGACAAAACTTGTGACTACAGCGCAATGGACGTCTTCTAACTGCCGCGCTCGGAGACATCAATTAACATTAATGAGTACTTAATGTCAAAAAACGACAATTCAAAACTAGCCGCTATTCTCGCTGGGTCTATGGTGTAGATTAAAATGAATTTTTTTAACAACAGTGTTGAGTTCTTGGTCTCCCCAATGCAACACAACAAACTTGCACGTTTTTTAGAACTGAACTCTTTAAATTAATTGGAATCGGTTTTGTTTTGTCATCTCTCTCAAACGTTGCTATCATACCTAATGAGTGAGAGTGACTGGTAAACTAAGACGACTGCAATCGGCTTGCAGAGTTAGGTCGCTGGTACATTGGCAGCTTCCAGGTAAATATAATAAACTCATTTTCCAACGGTCCCAGTAAGTTCTCATTAAAGTGAATTGACGTCTCCGATTGCGGCAGTTATAGAGTAGAGGGGACCATTTACCAGTTTGACGTAGTTCTGCAGCTCCGAGTCGCTGAGCCCCTCGAGGTGGAAGAGGTCGGGGGGCGGGCGGCGGCGGGCGTCGGGGGCGGGCGGTCGCAGCGGCGGGATCTTGGGCGGCGCGTAGTCCTGCGCCACCGGCGTCGACGACACTGCCGGCACACCGGACAGTTACATATATATACAGGATGTAACCGAAAGGTGCAGTCAAGTTCAGGCCATCGAAATGAACAACTTTTACTATGAGACCTAAAACAAAATCTCAAAAAAAAAAAACACCTCCCCATATAGACTGATGTCAGCTGGTACTCAGCTTGGTAATTGAATGTTTGGGAAGTGAATTTTTTTTCTGAGATTTCGATTTTGGTCCCTAGTGAAGGTTATTCAGTTCGATGGCCTGAATAACCCCTATAAATATTACTGCACGTGGCTGTTACAATGCCTGCACAAAAGCCGCAGTAGGTACATAGCTAGATGGTATAAGATGAACGCTGCTGCCCATTCCTCATCACTGATTTATCCTTAGTCGCCTTGTACGACACCCACGGGAGAGATTTGGGGTGGTGACAATTGTATTCTACTCTGCCGTCACCACCAAATAAAAACATGCTGTATGCATAACTTGATAAACGCGGTTTAAGTATAGTCTAGTTACTCAGTGTATTGTTTCTTTTCCTCGCATTCAATATCATGTTTGTGACACGAAGACACAACGCGGAATAGCTATTTCCATGTTTACTATCAGTTTATTAATAAGACGGATAGTGTGTAACGAAAAACCTGGGACTCCCCCATCATGAAGTAAATTTTTTTAAAAATTGTTCTGTATTCTTATTGTTTGCAACCCTGTAAAGCCCTATCGCTTATTTAATATGAAAACATATTAGTCTATAGCATTGATACTTGCTTTTTCAATTAAACCGTTTTTGGTTTGTGTTTCTATTCACTTAAAAGTGAAGTATTATATACTTACAGGTTGAATCAATAAGGTATTAACAATAAAAAAGAAATCAAAAGCTGGCCTAAAATTGTTTAGTCTATTGCTTTTAAAAACTATACATAGGAAAATTTTTTTTCAATGAGACGGCACGATAGACGTTTACCTACAAGATGTATATGGATATGTTTAAGTTATTATTATCATTCACACACACTTGAACAGAAAATAGACTAGGGCGTGCCATGTTATCATATATGACACCAGTTACACCAGTCGAAAAAGAAAAAATCGGTCTCAGGCTTTACCTTCGTGCAGTGAGCAACTTTTCTACACACATTTTATTTGAAAATTGACCGGGGCGTGCCATGTTATCATAGATGATTCATACACCAGTCAAAAGCAAAAAGATCAGTCTCAGGCTCCAGTGCAGTGTGGAAAGATTAGTGGTGGGTGAAGGGTGGGAAATCGGCCTAAGGCTTCATCTTCCTGCAGTGAGTGTGGAAAGGTTGGGGGGTGGGTGTGTCACCTGTGTCCGCACGGGTGACATCCAGCGAGGAGGCGGCATGCCCGCTGGTGAGGATGAGCAGCGCCTGCCGCCACTGCGCCTCCATCACGGAGTGCAGCTGGCTGGCGATCTGGCCCCGCCGCCTTTTGTACGACTCCAACTTGCTCTGTGATCACCATCAATATCGTTATTATTTACTAGTCAGCCGTAAATATTCCGTAAGGAGCTATATATTCTATTAATGGTTATAATACACCAGCTGGTCCAGAAAATGTTGTTTTGACCATAAGTATCACTAACTGCCGCACTCAGAGACGTCAATTAACGATAATGAGTACTGAATGTCAAAAAATGACAATTCAAAACTAGTCTCTATTCTTGTCAGATCTTTGGTCTAGATTTAAATGGAAATTAAATTATTTTAAATGGACATTAAGCACTCATTAAAGTTATTTGACGTCTCTGAATAACTTTAATGAGTACTTAATGTCAAAAATTTCCAGCAGCTAGGGTTATAAAAAATCGGCTTCAAAAATTTTATTCTTCTTCCAGTGCCTCTCTAACTAAAAATATTGGTAGTTAAGCAGTTTTGGAGGAGTTTGATAACAAACTCTGTGGACACGAGATTTTTATATATTATAGATAACTTATTTTATCGTGTGTACCATCTAACTTGTCTTATTTTATTTGGTAAACAATCTTGGCACATCTTTATATTGCAAATGCACCATTAAAAATCAACTGATAACAAGATTCATAGGTTTCAGTGTACAATAACGATTTATAATAATAGATTATTGACTTTGTTATTCTTTTATTTTTAAATGCGTGATTTTTTATAAAAGTTGTGCCAAGATTGTTTACCAAATAAGACAAGTTAGATGGTACAGACTATACAAAGCGATTAGTATTCCATGCTGGCTTGGGAAAATAATGTAGAATGCGCCAGGCCTGACTCTGTTGTGACATGCACGAGAGTGACAGGGGTGGTGGCAATTGTTTTCTTCTCAGCCATCACCACACCACATATTATGATAATATACAATGAAAATAAACTCAATGTAATACAAACTGTAAGAACTTACATCAAGCAATCCTATCCTCTCGCTCGCCTGAGCCAGTTGTAATCGGTACAGATTAATTTCTTCCTTATGCTTCTCTTCCAAAACGTTTACCTCCAATTTGTGTCTGCAAACAGCAAAAGCAAAAGTTACTTTTTGATAAAGCTCTTTTAAGTAAAGTGTGTACTCACTCATGCTTTCTTATTGAGTGTCAGTAATTAAATTAACTTACTGCTCCTCTATTCTGAAAATTTGCTTATTGAAATTCTCCACCAAAACACTTTCTTTGTTCTTCGCCTCATTGTCCAGTTCCTTCTCAGCGTGATCCAGCTGCTGCTGGAACTCCTGCAGCTTGGATATCACGGCGTCTTCTAGCTGCTTCTGATAGTGCACTTTCAGCTCGTTCTTCTGCACTTCCATGTTTTTCCGCAATGTTTTGATTTCAACATCCAAGGAGTCCTGAAATAACACCATAGAAAATCATAATTCATCTTTATTTAATTAATTTCACTATGCTATGATTTTCGGAGTTGTTTATAGATGGGTACTATGTTTCTCTCATGTTAATATCTGAAGAAATTAGCTACCTTTACTACAATAGCAGAATTTTTCATTGCTTAGTATTTTATGAACTCTTTTTTTCAATATTACATAAAATATAAAAAAATATATTATTAAGTACTACAATAGATTCAAAATAGTTTTATAGAATTCAGTACTCGTTTTAAGTTATCCAGAGGGCTGCGTAAACCACTTGGCTAACCAGTTTCCTTGTAACTTTCACCTAAAATACATACAGAGCATGTGTGTGTATTTTTATAAGGATTCAATTGTAGCACAATAGGAAAGGAGAAAGCTACAGTCTTCTGTCTTGAACCAGTTGTATCCCATACAGTTTTTGAATGGAAAATACTTACACATTTCTTACCAAGTTCACTGACTTGGTTCTGTTTGTCACATAGCTGTCTCTCCAATATATTGCCTCTAGATCGTTCTTCCTTCACTTTCTCTTTGAGCAAATCTCTTTCTTGAAGTAGTAACGACATATCATCATTGGTTGATTGAATTTTTTGAGTAAGCTCATTTACTTTGCTTTTCGTAATATCATGTTCAGACTTTTCCTACAGATGACAAAATAATATTATTAGCAATCCAAAAATAAATTACAAAGATATATAATTACCAGCTCAATACTGATTTTGGGAATATATTTTTGTGTTTTAATTAACATCATACTAAATATTAATTAAATGCTATAAAAATATTGCTACCATAATCTCGTGGCATACTCATTCTCTTGGCATTGAAAATAAATATGAAAGACCTTTATTAGACTTGTTGCTATAAAATACTTTGGTTCAGTTGTACTTTCCATGTATTATTATGAAAGCAACACATACAAAGCCCAATTATACAACATAAAAACATACTATACAAACTATTACATTAAACCCTGGACTGTTAAATTCGGAATTTGAGGTTTTCATTTGGTAGAAATTTTTCTGACAATATTCCAAAAAGTTTATAACTTAAATTGAAAGTTGATATTAAATAATACCTTGTCCAAGGCCGCCTCTAAGTTCTTCACACAGTCAGTAGACTGCTTATTTAGTCTCATTACTGTATCATAATTCTCCCTAATCATCTCTACTTCTTTATCCTTGCTGGCTATGATATCCCGTTGATTCACCAGAGCCTTCTCCATGCCTTCTTCAATTTGCTGTTTTTCTTCAATAAGCTTTTTATTCTTGTTCTGGTAATCATGTGCTAGATCCAAAGCTTTATAGAGCTCTACTTCAAAGTGGTTGGTTTTCTGTAAAATAAAACCAATAATGTATTGAAAAAAGGTTGCTTCCATGCTGGCCACCACACTGACCCAGTACAGATTAACAACTGCTGATGCAACCTGGACCAATGGCTTAACGTGCCTGCCAAAGCACAAACTAAATTTAGTAATATTTTGGTAACCCATCCAATGACCAGCCTTAGCTAACATTACTTAATTTACACAATTGTAGTTCAAGTGCTCTTGGTCTCCTTTCCTTATATTGTTAATAAACATAACTGCATAACAGCAAGAAAAAAAAAATGGGTATACCTTTTGTGCTTCATCAGCAACAATTTTGAAGTTCTCAACTTCCGTGACCATTTTATCAAGTGCACCACGGTGCCTTTCTTCAGCTTTATCAAGGCCCCCAGTGATCTTGAGCCATGCATCCTTCAATTTTCCAATGGCTGCATCTTTAGCTCTGTCCACTTTTAGTGCAACTGCTAATTTTTCTTGTTGATCCAGAATTTTCTTTTGTAATTGCTGTATCATGGTCTCACAGTGCTTAAAAAAACAGTTATAGATATTTTAAAAACTACAAGAAAAATAGGCATTGCATATTTGGTAAAAACATAGAGCTTTATTGTCACTCAAATTGTTCATAACAAAATATCAGCAATAATTATAATTAGGCATTTAATGTGCACATTCAATTGATAAAATCAAAGGCACATCACTGCTTCAGAATGCACTTTCCGCTGTTGGTCCATATTGCCTCTGCATTTGTCAATATCCATGACCCATCACCTCATACAATGCCAGTGTGGTGGTTGATTGGCCCTAAATTCTATTATGCATAGAATAGTCCTATGCCAAAGCAGCGATGATGCTTATTTAAGGGGCTGATGATGATGGCATGTGTTAATTTCATATAATTAAGTTGTATAAAATACCTCTCTTTTTAACCTCTCTTCTTCCAACTTTAAGGTCTCACTTCTATCTGCTTTTTCCCCCCTTTCACCCCAAAGGTCACTTAGACTCAACAAATCAGTGTCTATAGAATCAATCAACTTGTTTTGCACGGATGATAACTTTCCACTATCCTTATTTTCATAAGTGTAAGGTCTCATTTGTGGCATCTTAAAATCATCTTTTCTACATGATTTTAAGTAGCTAGACTCTGTACTCAATTCTTGGAGATTTCTGCTGGAGTTCTGAGCTCTATACTGTTCTAGAACTTTTGTAGCTCTATCATAAATTTTGTTGGTGGATGGTTGGAATGTCTCCGGTTGACTTGTACTTTGTTGTAAAAGTTTCTTTGGAGTAGACGTAGGTTGAACATCTTTACTATCAGAGAAATTTAATTTTCTGGTAATTGGTGTCTTTGTTTCCAATTTTGGCGGGTGTAGCTCTTTTCTGTCAGTCTTAGGATTATCTTCATTGTGATTTTTCTGTAAATTTGATGATGAAAGCGAAACATCACTCTGTGATATTGCAGTTGGTTGGTTTTTTACTAAATATATATATTTGTCTAAGATTGAGCTTGGCACTATTCGTCCACTTGGCAATCTAATATCGTCAATAGGGTTTGTAGAGTCAAGTCTATGGGAAATATAGTCGCCTGTGGCTTTAATTACATTTTCAGGACTCAATCCTGGTGTAGTGTCTTTGAATTTGATATCAGGGCTCTCGTAAGCCTCAACTTTAGTCAGAAATTCATCTATTTCATTCAATAGAAGTTTGTCATTCTTCTTGCTTGGTGTTGACATTATACTGCTGATGTCTCCATCCATACTTCTAGAATCATTGGTATTACTTAATACTAGATGTGGAATTCTTTTCGCAAACGTCAAAGGTGTGTCTAAGCTGGTAAAAGAGAAATCTTGATATCTTTTCCTTTTAGTGCTTTTGCGACGGCGTCTCCTTGGAAAGGTATAATATTTACTGTCTAGACTTCGACTGTCAAAGCTGTCGCTGGTGTCTGACGGTTTGGTCGTTGAAACAGTACCAAATGATGATACAGTATCAACAGTAGAGTTAACTTCTAAGTTAGAAAGTCTCGATTCAAGTGAATGAACTTGACCAACAAGTTTTCCAAGTACTTGCGCAGTACAAGATGAGGGCTTGTGAACAACAGTCCGCGATGACTCTAGTAGAGAATCTTCGGACCCAGAAGTATTTACGAGAAAGAAATTTGGAGGTATAAGCAAAAGAACATCTGTATCGTCGGTCTCACTCATTACAACCACTGTAAATCGACTTCAATAGCCATAATTTATGTATTTGTCACCAGTATCAGTTTTAATATTTTTGTAATAATAGATAAGTTCTATTACACATTAGAAATCGTGTAATATAAATCAAATTGGGAAAGTTCATAAAACAATACAAACAGCACTTTTTTGGCTAGCTAGCACAACAAACTTTCGAAAAGAAAACAAAACATTGCCACAGATAAATAAATGTATTATAGTTGTTTTATCTAAAACATTCGAAAACAACATCGAAAAGGCAAAGGGATCTAGACTATGCAGCCATTTCTTTAAATATGATGATTGATGGAAGAGGTAGAGTGCGCGCCAGACAATTCTGCGCGCGATTGGTGGCGCTGCTCGCTCTTCTTCTTTTAAAATGGCATTTCGACTATATGTTGCTATTTGCCATAATTCGAGTGTTGATTGTATTACAAAATGGTAGGAAATTTTGAATTTGGGAATTTTGGACTTAGGTGTATAAAAAACGAGAAAGCGGATACTTAATAAAGTATTATTATAACGAAAAGGAAATAGGAACGGAATCAGGTAGATAGGAAATTAAATGAAAAATATTATGGTAGTTATTAAAACATACGATAAAAAATAAGATAAGTTAAGAAATACATACATGAAGCATAGTTAATTAAATTTTAATATAATTGTTTCTAATAAATAAAGCTAAAATCTTATATATATATTAATATTTATATTATACAATAGGATAGGGATGGAAGTCGGAAGAGGAACATCTAATTTAATCAACGACTGAAGAAATGAGTCTCTATCGTATCGTGTACAAGAAAAGAAAATATGATTTGTGTCACTCTCAATCTCACCACATTCACAAGCAGGATCATGAATTATGCCAAATCTAGCCAGACGGTCAGCAGGCCTATTCGCTAACTTTTTTTGACAGTTGAAAGTGATGATCACCGTACTATTTACGTATCCATTACTACTTTACTATAATGCTATTGTGACACTTGTCCTGTGATAACAGCAATGTATTAATAAATAGTTCGGTGATAATCACTTTCAATTGTCATAAAAAGTTAGGGAATAGGCCTACAGGTGTGGAAACATGACCAACACGCATATGTATCAGTATCGACGTTACTGGCGCTGCTCGCTCACATTTACCACGCGCAGACTTGTCTAGCGCGCACTCTAGTGACGACTGCCAGAAAGTCTGCGCGTGGTCAAAATTGGAACTAAAACTTCTTCTTCTTCTTCCTGCCCTTATCCCGCTCTAGGCGGGGTCGGCACAACATGTTTTCTTCTTCCATTTCTCTCTATCCTACACTAATTTCTCATCCACCCCTCTCGCTATCATATCCTCCTTTACACAGTCCATCCATCTCTTCTTTGGTTTTCCTCTCCTTTTACGTCCTTCCACATCCATGCCTAACATTCTTCTGCCAACATAGCTTTCATCTATTTGATTTTAATTTTAACATTATATAAATGTTAGAAAAATTAGTACAAAGATTTTAGTGGTTAGAAAAAGAATTTCGAAAAATTATGATCTTGAGGCGGGAATCGAACCCGCGTCCGCTGCTATCCGGGCAGGTGCCTGACCGCTCGGCCACCCAAGATACTAATTAACTTGCCGAAATTCCTCTAACCTTTACACTTCACGTTGTAAGCCAACGGGTACCCTCGCAATGTAGAAATAAATTTCAAACATTCCAAAGCAGATATTTTTACAAATAGGTACCGTGCGTTCGGTTAAGCTTGGGTTTGCTTTATAAACTATTCGATTTTATTTAAACATTATATAAATGTTAGAAAAAATAGTACAAAGATATTGGCGGTTAGAAAAAGAATTTTTCTAACATTTATATAATGACCGCCTTATAGATTTTCCCCTTAAGCTTAAGGGGCATCCGTGGGTCACATATTGTTGCTGAGACCTGTCGCCACTTCATCCATCCTACGTTCGCTCTATTCCTTACATCCCGGTCAATATCACCGTCGCTTTGGAAGAGCGATCCAAGGTACCGGAAATCCGAGCAAACTGGTAGGAACACACCACCTAAGGCAATTCGGGAGAAACTGGAGGGGCCACCAAAGTCACAGAACATGTGTTCTGTTTTGGTCCGGCTGATCTTAAGCCCCACGCTCTCCAATCTCTCCTGCCATTTTCCCAGCCTACTTTGTACCTCGGATGCATCTTCTCCGACAAGTACAATGTCGTCGGCGAACAGCATACACCAGGGTGCCTCCTCCTGTATGTCCGATGTCAGAGCATCCATAATCAGGAGGAACAAATACGGGCTTAAAGCCGATCCCTGGTGCAAGCCTACGGCCACATCGAACTTGTCGGTAACGCCAGCCTCGGACCGAACATTCGTACAAGCTCTTCTATACATTTCAGACACAAGCCTCACATACTTCTCAGGCACTCTCTTTTCTCTCATAGCCCACCACAGAACTGTACGCGGAACTCGGTCGTATGCTTTCTCCAGGTCTATAAAGACCATGTGCAAGTTCTTTTGTGCACTACGGTATTTTTCGCAGAGAATTGGAACTAAAATTACGCCTGCTATTTTGTTGTGGTAATGTGAGCGGGCAGCGCCACCCATCGCGCGCATACTTCTGCGCGCGCATCTGGCGTGCACTCTACTATAAAAATAAAATTATTATCGTCAAACACATCTTATTTTCAATAATTCTCTTCATCGTTTTTTCAATATTTTTTGTGACTTATTTGTCATGGTGTTGTTAACGACATCAAGCTTCATAACAAAGGCATTGTAATAGCATCTAGATTTTGCTAGTAAAGATTATTTTATATTTATCTGGATGTAATAAATAAGGTTTTTTGGTACAAAACAAATATATTGCATTGAATTATTCTTATGTTTAATTGTATAATAAATATAAAGCATTTACAGCTATATAGCAAAAGTAGAATAACAATTGGTTTACCTACTATAATTAAATAATAATATTACTGCCAGTAGTATTTTATTCTGGGCATGGGCATGGTTTCTCAAATCTGCAGTATCACTCCCAGAAGTCTGCAGCTGTCAGAAAAGCCTGCTGACTTTTTGGGACAATCTGGTTAGAGTAGAGAAGCCAAACAAGACAATCACAATGGCCCTGATGAAAAAGTCCAGCTTAACTAAACTAAAGAACCCCCTTTAATCAGTATTGTATCTATGAGAACCAATTAACATAGGTCATAATGTCATGATTTACCTTATAAAGTTGCATAGTATATGGCAGTATACTGCTTTGGATAAAATTTGTAATTCATCAGCTAGTTTGCTTAGACACTTGCATGGTAAATGATGCTTTAACAAATATAACCCCTTGCTTATTGTAGGTAGAGGCCATGTTATATTAATGCCTAGTTTCTCAACATAATAAATACTATTGAAAGATTAAAATTTTATCTAATGACATTTTATATAGTCGTCAACAATTTATCAAGAAGCTCTAACAGCATGAATTGGTGTTTGTTTAATGAATGTATCTAATTTATTCTTGAATAAGTCACTATTAATAGGTTCACCAATGCCACACAGTGGATTTCTAATTGCATATTTAACATAGACTTCTGCATAAATTTTCTTAAGTAAGTCCCTTACTCCTTGTGCTTGATTATCTGTATTCATAACAAACTTCAACCCTGATGCGGTTTCAAGACAGTGTAATGTGTATTTAGATGTTTTGTAGCATAAGAAGCCGTCTTTTGGGTCTAATGGAGATATTTTTGCTACAAATGATTTTATGGAGAACAGCATACCATACATCAACTTTCCTTCCTGTAAATAAACAAAAAATACAATAACACACAAAATACCAATTAATATTAAATAGAGTAATAGTTAAGGGTGCAGTTAAATATTACTTGATACATCCTATGTACAGCCAAGTATTACTTGTCTTTCTCTATGTTGATTAGGTCCTGCCACCCAGCAGGTTAGCACATATGAAATAAAATGTGTAGTGCTCATGCAAATATATGAAAACAGTATAGGTTAACACATAGATAGCTAAGCATGCTTACCCCTTGGGAGATAAATGGGCGTGATGTATTTATTTAATACTAACACTTGGCTGTGTGTGATTTGTTTTAACTAATAATTAAGGCTGTTGTGTAACAGCGTCACAGGAAGTTTGTCTAAAAAGGGCAACATTATCACTGCCTTCCCTGGGTTTGAATATTAAAAAATAAATAAACAATTTAAAATGAATAATACCTCTTCTCTAGACATTCCAGACTGTTTGCTTCTGTTCCATTCTCCATAGTAAAGTAAAGTACCGTAGCGATCGAATATGTACATGTTATAAATTGTCATCTTTTAGATTTGATTTGAAGTAAAAAAAGATAGACGAGAGAACATAGAACGAGAACGACAAATAAATTTATTCTAAAATTGACATTTTGTGTTTAGTTAGTTTTAAATTTTCCCTATATTTTAGGGAAAGCAAAGAATCTAGCCCATACAGCCAAGTCTTTAGTGTGTATTTTATGTGATGTGTATTTTATCTGTAGTCTTATGAAATAATGAGTGGGTGAAAAGTATGAATTAAATGAATTTTACGTTAAAATATGGGTGCCACATATTTTAACGCATCTAGGGAGTGCTTGGCGCGAATTGAATGGTAACAGAGTTAATGATAGTGCTTGATGAAATGGATAAAACCACTTTTTATAGTGATCTTCACCACAATATCAAACGGTAACCTATCATATTTTCGAAAATTCATTGTTCGAATATCAAAATTCCGAAAACGGTTGACCGAAGTTTTGAATCGCAGATATATTTCTTGACATAATGTTGTATGTAATAAATTTATTTTCCAACTGTTTCATTTTCCATAAAAACTAATTGCCGATTTTCAAAACTTCTTTTTTTCCTTTTATAGATGTTTTTTCTGATGATGTTTCGTGCCGCGGCAGCGGCCGGCGAGTGCCAGTAACTTGTGCTTTTACAGAAAAGTTTACAAGTTAAAGTTAAACAATATTCTATGTAATACATACTTTTATTTGTGTTTTGGTATTATAGAAATCAATTTTTTGGAAAATAAGTCATTTAAAATATGAAATAGTTATCAAAGGTTGAGTGAGATTCCGAAACATATAGAATTTGAAAAAATGCTTTTTTGAAAATTGGATTGTCAGCTATATGTCAAACGTTTTTTCGGTATAATGAAAATATGGTAAACAAAAAAGTGGCGAAACGTTTTCGGAAAAATGAAATTCGAACTAGAAAAATTCGGTAATAAGATAGGTAACCCATCAAACACATCATGAGACTTATTTTCGATGATTTTTTTGATGAATCTAGCCCATATAATGACGTCTTAAGTATTTGGTCCTTCCATTA
The DNA here is from genome assembly GCA_963931975.1 of Cataclysta lemnata. Lineage (NCBI taxonomy): Eukaryota > Metazoa > Arthropoda > Insecta > Lepidoptera > Crambidae > Cataclysta > Cataclysta lemnata. The sequence goes on from OZ008339.1 coordinate 14,214,927, forward strand.
TTAAAAATGTAACATAGGTTTTTAATATTTCCATGTCTTTTTGTCGTTTATCAACTTGCGACTTCTCTGTGGGAATATCTTTGAGAGTACCGTTCCCAAAAAAACGTTTACCTATACGTATAGGTACCTGTAAAAAGCCTCACTCAAACTGCAGCAGTCAGCGGTGGCAAGCAGTTGTAACGTAGTTAACATATGGACAATATTCAAACCAGCGCAATCAACTTTTGTTCGGGTTCGCTACCGCCACCGTCCCGCGACGGTTGCTTTTTGAGTGAGGCTACTGCTAAACGCACACTTATCAGAGTGGAACGTGGCGACCGTGGCCACCTTATCAGTCACCATCATGAACTCTGTTACCATTAAATTCGCTTCAAGCACTTCCTAGATGCGTTCAAATATGCGACACCCATATTTTAACGTAAAATTAATTTCATTCATACATTTCACCCACTTACTATTTCATTTGACTGCAGATAAAATATACACTAAAGACATGACTGTATGGGCTAGACCCTTTGTCTTCCCTAAAATATAGGGAGAATTAAAAATAAATGTCTATGGTTTAAGGAGTGTTTGGCGTGTTTCATGGTGTCAGTCAGTATTATTTTCGCTAATTGAAAATTGTTACACAGTGGATTTTGTGCAGTGAAAGTGGTGTTATTTTGATGCACAAGCATCCGTGTTGATGTGCAATTATGCAGAATCATTGTCAATCACTTTTAAAAGTGGTTTTGTTCACCTCGTACCATTATGAACTCTGTTACAATTAAATTCGCGCCAAGCACTCCCTAGATGCGTTTAAATGTGACATCCATATTTTAACGTAAAATTCATTTTATTCATACATTTCACCCACTCATCATCTCATATTACTACAGAAAAAATATACACTAAAGACATGGATGTGTGGGCTAGACCCTTTTTCTTCCCTAAAATATAGGGAGAATTTAAGAAATAAGAACAATGTCTATGGTTTAATTAAATATGATTTTTTTTTCTTGAGTTCTTGACAGACAGCCCTAAACGTAGTGTATTATATACTCTTTGGACAGCCCGTCCGTAAACGTAGTGTATTATATACTCTTTGCTCTTTGCCGTCAACCATCCATCCTAAATACGTATTCTCTTTGCATCCATTCCTTTTGAATTGATAAATTGACAAGGCGAAACACGGTGCTGTTTAATAAATTTATAAAGCTGAGCGAAGTCTCAAAAGAGAGTAAATCACTAGTAGTCACATTTATACTACTTTTGCGTATAGAATTCTGTGTGAGTACATAATATTGTCGTAGATTTTATTACATTTTAAGGTTATCGTCTTACCTAACCCACTATTGGTATTGCAGATTTTTAAATCGATATTATGGACGAATATACAAGAGAACCCTGTCCATGGCGTATCTTGGACGATTCAGGCGGTGCTTTTATCATGGGTGCCATTGGAGGAGGAATATTCCATTCAATTAAGGGATTCAGAAATGCTCCAATAGGATTCAATAGAAAAATGGTAAGTCTTTCTATATATTTAATCAGTGTAGCTTGCTCACATAGATACTTCACATATTACCAAGATTCTACCTATGACAATACTTTAATTTCAGCTTGGAAGCTTAGCTGCTATTAAAGAAAGATCGCCAATTGTGGCTGGAAACTTTGCAGTATGGGGAGGCATGTTCTCGACAATTGATTGTTCATTAGTATATTTGAGGCAAAAAGAAGATCCCTGGAACTCTATCATGAGTGGAGCTCTCACAGGAGGCATCCTTGCTGCTCGAAACGGTATAATATATTTATAGGTCCCAAAATATTGAATAATTGATACATCCATGATCTGAGTGAAATCCATATTTATGTATGAATTGTCATTAATTGACCTAAAATTTATATTTACAGGTGTACCAGCTATGGCAGGTAGTGCGCTTGTGGGTGGTATCTTACTTGCTTTAATTGAAGGCATTGGTATAATGTTCACTAGACTTACCGCAGAACAGTTTCACCCTCAACAGCCAATTTTTGAAGACCCTTCAGTGCTAGGACAAAGTCAAGGGCAGGGACAGTCTTTCCAATAGAATACTATAAGATTTGTATAGTCTTGAGTCTCACTGCTCAACATATGAAGACAAAAGTTCAAGAGATTTGAAAATTTCAACCATTGTTTACTTATAATATTATTATGAGTGATTCCAGATGGATAGTTGATTATTATACTAGTTGTTTTTTTCATGGTGTCCATAGAGTTTTCTGTAACCCTATTTTTTTAGGGTAATAAAATGTTTAGTTTTGACATAAAATGGAAGGCCAATAGCTCTGGACATTACACTGGAGTGAATTATTTGCAACTGTGATATTTTCAGTTTCCCGCTGACTGCTATTAGTTCACTCTGTTCATAACAATTTATTTATTGGTCCAAGTTAATAAAAACTTAAATTATACTGATATTAGGTCCTTGTAGAATATTATATGCATATTTGTTGCTTTATACTTGATTATTTGTTCCTATAAGTTGAAGTGACTTGTAAATGAATAGAGTTAATGCATTGAAAGTTTGTGAACATTATTGTATCCTGATTTACTATCAAACTTCATCATTATGTTCATTTACTGTAATGCAAATAATATTTTATGATTAATTACTAATACTGTCAAAATAAAATAAAATTAAATACAATAAAAAGTTTTTTTTTACAAAATCTTTTATTTATACTATAAAATGCCAGGTTTGTGATAACTAGTTCTATAATAACATATAATAAAAGATCTTAGTTCCTATTTTGTTGTTTCAACACTATTATACGGATTATTACAAAGATAAATTTACATGTTTACCTAACATTGCATCTCAAAAATACTAATGACATTTTGGTTGTTACATTTTGTTTTGTACTACCTAACATTCTGGTTAGTATCGTGATTTTTAGGCATCCATCGGGTTTGTGGAAGACATAGGTTTGATAGGGGTTTAAAAATATTTACATTTATTTTAATTAATTTCTTTATAACTAACAGTGACTTGTAGAATGGATTGTCACCACCTATATTTTACATTGAAATAGGAAATTGTAGATATCTGATGCCTGATTGCTAATACTTATTCTTAGATGACTGACTTTCCCCCGAATACAGAAACGCTACTCAAATTTAGGGGACTGTCAATTTTGACAATACTTAAATGTTAAGCGGGACTCAAACTTTGAATAGAGTTTCTGTATTCGGGGGATAATTATTTATTTATTGATGCTATTATATTTTTAAGTAGTATTATTATTTGATTTTACAAATTTGTATGTATCTTTAACATTAAAATAAATAAATTAATGAGTAACTGTCTGTCTCTTGACCTGTCTTGTGTTATTCATTGCTCTTACTACAAAAACATATTATGAAATGTAACAATAACAATTTACTAGTTTCTAGGTAATAAGAACAGTACAGTTAAAAACCTAGAGAGCATAATATTAAGACCTAGATATATTTCTAAAATGTTAATTACATACAATTATCATTAAAATCTACACCCAAGCTGAAACCCTGCAACATTATAGCTAAATGTACTGAAAAATGTTCATTGGATGCACTGGCCACATGTGTTATTAGATATTAAAAAACTTGTACATAGCTGTGGGGTGATAGCAGAGCAGAATACAATTATCACCTCCCCCATCTCCTGTGGGTGTCATACAGACAGCTATGAGTAATGGGTAGCAGCAATCCTTGTATGCCAGCTAGCAATACTGCGATTTACGTGCCCGATAGATGGCAATAGGTTCGTCAATAAGTGGCGATCATGGGACCTAACTAAAATGGCGAAAAGTTGGTGTTAATTCACTTCTGTCTTCTTTCTGTACATAATAATATGTTACAGGGTTTGACTGGGAACTTATTTTGATACCATTTAGTATTTATATTTGCCAGCTTTCAAATAAATTATCCTCCCGCCCCCCCATAATGTCCTAAGATTGAAAATTTACAGGTTTGCTCTGAGTTGAACTCTCGCCCATTTTTCTGATTTCTTTGATGACATGTGCCAATACCTCCGGGTCGACTCCTAGTTCACACAGTTTTATACAGATGGTTAGTGTTTCAGGGTCTAGTCCAGTGCTTAGCAGCTGCGAGATTTGGTATACCATTTGGAATTCTTCTCGTGCTTGTCCTATTTGAGCGTTCTTCTCAGAGGTCATGGTTTCTCTGTATTTTGGTAAGTGTATCTTGCGATAGTAGTTGCGATAGACAATCTTTAGTACTATTTATTTAGTATTTTTTAAATTGGTATTTTAAATCGGTAGAAATCAAAACAAAACTGATTTTGTTGACCGACTGACATTGACATTCCAATGACATTTTTTTTAATTCTCCCTATATTTTAGGGAAGGCAAAGGGTCTATCCCATACAGCCAAGTGTTTAGTGTATATTTTATCTGTAGTCTTATGAAATAATGAGTGGGTGAAATGTATGAATGAAATGTTTAATTATAACCCATAATTTTACGTTAAATTATGGGTGTCACACATTTTAACGCATCTAGGGAGTGCTTGGCGCGAATTGAATGGTAACAGAGTTCATGATGGTGCTTGATGAAATGGATAAAACCACTTTTTATAGTGATCTTCAACATAACATCAAACACATCATGAGACTTATTTTCGATGATTCTGCATAATTGCACTTCAACACGGATGCTTGTGCATCAAAATAACACCACTTTCACTGCACAAAATCCACTCTGTACCAATTTTTGAATTAGTGAAAATAAATCTGACTGACACCACGAAACGCGCCAAACACTCCTCGTTCGTGTTTTCAAACATTTTTTTAAAATTCTCACCACAACATAAGACTAAATTTTCAATGATTCTGCATAATTGCACATCAACACGCTGCTTGTGCATCAAACTAACATCACTTTCTATCACTGCACAAAATCCACTCTGTAACAATTTTTGAATTAGCGAAAATAAATCTGACTGACACCTTTGAATTTGTTTAAAATTCTCCCTATATTTCAGGAAAGACAAAGGGTCTAGCCCATACAGCCATGTCTTTATATTTTATCTGTAGTCTTATGAAGGAATGAGTGGGTGAAAGAAATGTATGAATGCATGGCAACTAGGCTACTAAGGATAAATCAGTGATGAGGAATGGGCAGAAGCGTTCCTCTTATTCCACCTGGCAATGTACTGCGACTGTTGTGCCCGATAAATGGCAAAAGGCTCGCCGCCTATTACATGGGACCTAACATAATTGGCGAAACGTGGGTGCTAGTTCACCTCTTACTACCCCTTCGGGGATATACGTCTGATTTATTTATGTATGTAGTTAATTCGCAGGTTGCCTGGAAGAGATTGCTGTATAGCAATAAGGGCGCCTCTTGTTTTGTCCTGTGTGTTAATCTTGTCTGTTAATTGTATTTTTAAATGTGCATTATAGGATATTTTGTAGAATGGTATTCAATAAAAAAAAATAAAGTAATTAATTTAAATACATTTACATATTAATTACACAAATCGTAAAAAAATAATTATGACGTTAGCATACATCACACAAACATTCTCTACTAGGACTCGAATCCTGGACTTTATCGCCGCTAGCCGCATGGGATCGCACTCGACAAAATCGGCTGAAGGTAAGTATGTAAATACAAATAAAATTTAGAATGACGCATTGGAACGGTAACGAGTAATTTTTTCATTAGATTATAAACAAAAATTTTTACCAATTTACATCCGACTTTTTCCGTAAGGCAGCTAGGCAGCCGGCTAAAAAGCCAGTGCGGATTGGAGTGCTGCATCAAAAAATAATTTTCGATGTCTTATAACATGCTATTCTGTTGGTCATAATTTTTTGGCATACACTTGCTGAAATAAGCAAAACAAATTACTGTTTTTACTTTTTATATTTAGACGACAATATTGTTCTACACACAGAGTGTTTACCGCGTGAAAGTAAGTATGGAATTATTAACGCGCACTGACCCGATCTATTTTTGATTCCACGTCTGCACTCCAGAAATAGATGTTAAAGTTTCAGCATGACTTGAGCGTGTTTTCAGTGCTTGGTTACTTTTTGTGTGCTGTATTGATTTTGATCAGAGGAGTTTTAATATGGTACGTAGACAGTTTTGATAAAAAAACTCCTTTTACCTCATTCCATTTTTAACCTGTATCTATAAATTTCACTGCCGTCAAACGTTTGGTAGGTAATTCGAAATTAAATTAGAATATAAAGAATATAGAATTTAACATTAATTTTACCCGTTCATAGTGGGACATTTCTGTATTAATAAGATGATTTTGACCTTTTAGTGATGATGATAATAACTTTGAAGGTTTGAAAATGCGATCGATTTGGACAAAAGTTCGTGGTTTTGATAGTAATTTTTTGACGGTAAGACCTAAGCATCGAATATTTTTTAAATCTGGTTTTATTTAATATTTATTTGTTATTTCTTTGTTATTTTAACATTATTATAAAAGTTAATACAGTGTAAAATTTACCAGAATGAAATCTTCAGTTACGCTAGGTTACAATAATATGCCAAATCCATGGATTGATAATTCCATGGCTAAGTATTTCACAATATTTCACAATAATTTAGCAAAGTTTTTGCCTTTATAGTATTATCTATGAATTATAACTATTTTAACAATGCTATATAGTGAACTAGTTTAACAGAATGTATACTTGCGCACGCGCAATTTATACTATACAAGTTATACTTTCAGATATTCGTTTTTAGTAAGAACTTGGAACAACACGTGCTTTCTAAAATAACACTGCAGCTATCTATAGGGGGTCTATCCGACACATGAACCTACCTTTGTTCGATTCAGTTCATTGACTCGGAGATAGATAGCCGAATTTACTGGCTTTAATTGCTACTATTAAAATACTACAGAGTAAGCCATTAATGTAGAGAATGTTGGGTATACGTGCATGTTAAGGTATTTAATATCTATCCATTGGCGACGATAAATGGCAATAGGCTCGCCACCTATTACATGGGACCCAATATTATTGGTCAAATGTGGGTGCTACTTCACCTCTGCCTACCCCTTCGGGGATATAGGCATGATTTATAGATGTATGTATGTATTTATTGGCTACGTATACGGCGGTATTGTGGCTAAATAGCTATTTCTTTCATGTCCAATATGATGTTTACTATTCGAATGGGTATGAGAGTTGAGTTAGTCTAGGCTAAGAGAAATATTCGGTAACACTGAATTATTCAAATTCACGAGTTAATTCGTTTGACCAATAAATTTATGCGGGGACACGCGTTGAGCGGGCTTGTATGATATTGCGACGCACCTACCTACATGTCTTGTTTGTGTTTGTACATACATAAAGTCTCAATTAAATGTTCTCTTTTTATGTATTGTCCCTTCCATACTGGGGCCTACTATTTGCCAATTTACCAACATACCATTGGCCAATTTAATCGAACGTATAGAATACAAAAATGTAAATTATTCATAGGTTATACCCAGAATGTGCCAGCCCTGACTCCTCCCAGGGGTGTCGTAAAGACTAAGGAAGATTGCTTGGTGTTAGAGCACATTGTGACATCCGAATGGTGAAGGGCAAACCACCAACAACAGCATACCCAAAGAGAGTGTTGTCAGGCAGGCCGGCTGTATAATCTAAGCTAAAACCATGAGCATTATTTAATTGGAAAGTTATCATCACAATTACTCTCTCCGTTCATCTCTCTTTCAACTTGGCCCTTTCCATCACTATTCTATATCCATCATCACTAACATCTTTTCGTTGTGATGTATGATATAAATATAGAATCATATCGCACCAGCACCAGACAAACTGGAAAAAAAACGATGATGATTAAAGTAAAAAATATGTCGATGGAGTTCGCCCTCGTATTTTATCGGATTCAGCTATGCAAACGAGTTATGCCGATGACATAATATGAAAGTAGTGGAACTTTAGCGGTGAAAATTTATTATAATCTGCCGTCCTCACACGGCTCGAGGATGAAGCGGGTCTGAATGGGATTTGGAAATAAAAAATGAAGACCAGCCTAAAGGAAAAGATTCGCCAAAGGTATAAGAAAAGTTATGCAAGGAGAAACGTGTCAGGATAGGAACGTTAAAATTTATCTACGTCGCAATAAGGACCAGTGAATGGGATCATTGCGATTTGACCCTCTTAGGAAAAAAAACGAAAATGGTGCACAAAATTAATTAAATAAATAATAATATGGCTTATTCATATAGTATCATTAAGGTATCATTAAGATTCGCCAAAGAACACGTTAATTATTGGAAACGTGCATGCAAGATCGTTTTAATGCTGGTCGTTTTATTGTCATAGAAGTTAAGCTTATGTATTAGTTAGCATAAGTGTGAGTTTTATATAAAAAAAGATGCACTGGAATTCGGAGCCATAGAAGAATTGAAATACCACGGTTAAGCACCGCCTAAACCTTTAGGACTTCGCGACAGACATGTAGGAATTTAATTGAAATATAAAGTTACCAATGTATTATTTTTCAACATTTCAGGCTGATTCAAATGACGCCCCTCAATCTGGTGGTGGAGAAGACACAGCACCCCCAGCTGAACCAGAAGTTAAGCTAGAAAATAAACCGGTAAGTGTAAGATAGATAAATAAACCGGTAACTTGATTTATGTAACACAATTTACATAGATACATAAATCAAGCCCATTTATCCCCGAAGGGATAGGCCGAGGTGAATTAACACCCACGCTTCGCCAAACATGTTAGGTCCCATGTAATAGGTGGCAAGCCTATTGCCATTTATTGGGCACATAAATCACAGAATATTGATATGTGGTATGGGAGGAACGCTGTTACACTCATCGCTATCTTTATCTTAAGTCAAGGCGACTTCCGCGTGAAGAATGAGGGGTGGTAACAATTGTAGGTATTCTGCTCTGCCGTCAATCCACTGCACACAATTTATATGGGTGATTTTCTATAGCATTATTCTCAAATATTAGATTAGATTGGATGGTTCTAAACACAAACATGATATGTTCGTTTGGAGTTTGGACATATTTTTATGTATACATTCTCAGTTCAGTAATTACAATAATAGCTTCTGACATTCCGAGGGATTTCGTTGAGGGACTTTATTTTATATAGAGTTAGTATTATTTTGGAATTAAATCAAAAAACTTATCAATACTGACCATAAGCATTACCCTTTTGTACTGCTCTCTCTACTTGGTTGTAGGTACTCGAATCAAGGTTGCGATAGAGAGGAAAAGTTTAAACGCGACCCTTTTTTGTCAGTTTTCCGACCCAGTGGAGTAGGCTGTGTCTGCTTTAGATGAGCAATTATTTTGTATAATAATAATAAAATATGAGAATTTTATGGCTAGTCAGAGTTAGCAGTTATTCAGGTTTATTTATTTTTAATTGGGGTATTAGATTCACTGTTAACTGTATCTAATGATTACTGCTATCGAAAGGTTTTTTCTTCATAGAGTCTCCTTAATTGTGTACTATGTTTTTGGTAAGAAATAAACCCAAAACAATTTAAGGAACATCGGATACATACTTAAATTCGTCACTAGGTATTGATTTTTTCATTGAAATTATGTAGCCTTTTGAAAGAGCTTTTTTTAACTTTAAGCCCTATATATCAATGATAATTTGATATGGAATACGGCCACCGCTATTGATAAGTATAGTAATTAGAAGATGATTATTAATTATAGTTTGTCATTTGGTCCATAGGTAGAAGCAGCTAATAATGAACAGAAGGAAGCTGCAGAAGTAAAAGCGGAACAAGAGATTGCACCGGCAGAGCCTTTTAAAAATAAAGCAGAGGAAACTGTGGAACAGAAACCTGTTCAGAATACAGACCAGAATGCTAATAACGTGGCTCAAACAGAGACGGCTTCACAGGGACCATCTTCGGAAACAGTAAGTAAACTCAAAAGATACATTTGAATATTATAGTTGTATAGCTCTGAACAACTGTAATGCTTATGTAATAAGATTTTCCAAATTACAATTGATTGTCAAAGGTCTTTTGATTTATAAATTGGAGGTTCTTAAAACAAAATATTTTAAGTGACGACTTGTTGATTCTTGTTTTCAGGACTGGCGACAAAGGGAAGCGCAACTTTTGAAGAAAATCGAGGAACTAGAACAGGGGAAACATGAAAAATCCGAAGACAGACTTTTAAAGGTAGAATTTAGGACACGGTTATGATATTTTAGTATTGCACGCCAAAAAGGCTGCAAAGATTTGATATTTATATAATTTGCAGGTTCGCGAAGAAGAAATAGAACTGCTAAAAGCCAGAGTGAAGAATTTGGAGACAGAGTTACAGGCCGCCATGTCCAAGCCTGGTGGTGGAAAAAATCAAGAAATGATTGATAATATTAAACAGCAGCACGATGAGGTGATTGAAATTGCGAATTTCTTTGCTTTGTTTTTAAAGCGCAAAACAGATCTTATGATTTATCTACATAATAAAAAAAAATATCTTCCTTTGGTGTTAATTCATAAGGGGACCTTACACACGCACATAACTGTCGTAAATATTTTTTGACTTAATGTTATAATTTTGCAGCTTCTCAGCAAAGCCAAGGGTATGATCTTTGATAAGACCAAGTTGGTGAAGAATCAAGAATTACAAATCGAAGCTTTAACGACGCAGATACAATCGCTGAAAGACATTAATTTGATCACAAAAGATTTGCTCGAAATCAGAAATTCAGAAGTGAAAGCTATGGAAGTAAGTTAATAAGAGTATAATAATATATTAATACCTATCATAATTATCTAGTTGCGGAATCCTAAACTTATATTAAAAGAAATATTTTCATATTTATTTTTTCCATTTTATTATTTGGATGAAATAAAAAATATGTAAGTAATATCAGCATCACGCTAGTCACCTTTCCTAGAGCTAGTACATGCTGCTCCTCTTGGAAAGGTCTGAAGACGTGTATTTTTCAACATGTATTATTCAACACTTTGCTCATTATAATATTCGCTCATTTTTGACAATAAAGTCGCAAATCAAAAAATCTTGAAAATCCGCCTAGGCCTACCGTATGCTCCATTCACTTCCGACATATAAATCCATTTGTTACTCTCCTTTCTATTAGCCATTCAACTGATCCAACCATGCGAGCAAATTGAGAAAGGGATCTTTCTCGATTCTTGCCATTACGTTCTTCATTCAAACTACATATTTCTCTTATCACGAAAGCTGTTTTTATAGCTTATAATATTTCACGAATCGTTCACAGGAGCGCCTTGAAGTGATGGAAGCTAAGTTCAAAGCGGAAAAGGAGCGATTCAGCCTCGTTCTGCAACGTACACAGGCCAGCACCACTATCAATGATGACCTGCGGAAAGAGTATGAGACGCAGCTTGCTATATTTAAGGTAACTTGGTTTAAATTAAAGCCGTGTTTTTTCAGCTGGAACTTTAACGTACCCATGCAATTTTGATAATAAAACCGTGTGGTGACGGCAGAGAAGAATACAAATTCTCACTAACATAATTGGTGAAACGTGGGTGTCAATACAGTGTATTGAAGGGGTAGTCATATGTGTATTGAATACACCTATGACTACCCCTTCTGGGATAGCAAGGAGTGATTTGTGTATGTAGTTTTAGTACGATAAATATGCCGATCTGTCTAGCAGTGTACTTAGTATGACACGAAATATAAAATACGATGCTTTATTTACAGGAACTGAGGGTAAAGTATGACGAGAAAGTCAAGGCTTTAACCGCTGAAAACGAAAGACTCAAGAACCCCTCCAACCAAAGTGGTGGTGCCGGAAAATCAACATAATATAAAAATAAAAGACTGTTGTGAGATGTTCCCACAGAACAGATAAAAGAGGTATTTTTATTGTTCTGTTCCAGGACAGATTATTTTTTTTAATAACTTTTAGTTTTTTGTTTGCTGATCCATTCATGATTCTGACCAATTGCTTCAATCCAAGAATGTGGAATGAAATAAGAAAAATATCACGCTGACCACATGAGTAAATTGGTCAGCTAATACATATTCCTTCTTAAATATAAAAGAGTAACAAATTAAAATCAATTCCCGAAACATATTTTGATGGATTTCTTATTTAGGCCTACTACGGCATCAGAATCGTAGGTGGCACAGATATTAAAATTTCAAAAAGTCCGTCTGGCTATGAAGGTTTTTCATGTTTGTACCTTCATTCTCTTAAAGGGACTACGTAAAGGAGTTTGGACACTTTTGATAAAAATAGGTTAGGCTTACCTACTATGGGAACACCTCAGGCATTTGCAAATAGTTTGAACTTTTACGGTTATTTTAATTTATTACTGATAACTTTTTACGGTCTTTAAAAGTTTAAATAAATAAAATATTGTGTTTATAATGAGGACCTTTCATTTATTCATCCTTAACTTCTTTAAAAATAGTAACAAGATTGGTAACCAAAATAAGACGATCACAATAAACGTTAAACGGACACTAAACTAGAGCAGGTGCAATTATTGTAATGTCTGCGATATCTACCGTACTCCCCGGACCTTGTTCCAATAGATTACCATTTTTTCCGTAATTTGGATAACTTATTACAAGAAAAAAAAATCTCTGATGTGGCATCCGAAACCGAGCGCCGAAACCGAAGCACTGATTTGTTCGTTTTTTTTTAAATCAAAACGCATCAATGGGCTACCTATAAGATGGCAAAATTACATGGAAAACAATGGTGCATACTTTGATTTTATAGTAGTTTATAAGAAAAAGGAAAAAATAATTTCTACTACAATTTTAAATTTAGGTACAATCTGTCTGCTATAGCACCGTCATCAGCCATTTTGTGAAGCAGCCATTTTGCGACCGGAGCGTTCCACTCGCGCAGTATTTATTGCGTGATAATGCGTTTTGGCGTGTCACGGCACGATGTATTGTCCCGGCATTAGTACCCACCGTGATGATTAATTGCATTTTGTATCACGTGTAATGGTTTTGCTTTCTGTTTGTCTATGAATCCTAAGTCGCACGTAATTTTTTTGTAAACTATAAATATCTTTGCTTTAATACCTATTATTAAGATAATCCTGTCATTATTTACCCTTTAAACTGTGTAGTTCAAGCAACCAATATATCATTATTAATTTACTAAATGAATAGGTGGTATTGGAATCGACCCCTATAAACCAAATAAAACCTCTAAAAGTCCCTAATGAATCAACCCACCGATCAAATAAGCTGTATCAATGGACGGCGTTACTTAAATGGCTACAATTTCAACTTTTACCCCCGCAGTTTATGTCGTAAGTTACACAGAGCCGAAGTTATCAAGCTCCGTGCCTGTCGGGTAATGAATGAGAACACCAATCTCTTGGGGGCGGCCTTATTTACAGATATCCGAATCTTTTTTGGTGGCGCTTTTTTGAAAACAACTATTGAAAACAACTTTTTGGAAAAAAATGTAATAGTCGATCACCAAATACTCTCATTAATGTACACTAAATAATTAATGTTTCGTCGCGTTAGGTTAGTACGGTGATCAGCGCTATACTAATTCAGATTTTCTAAATACATACTTAATTCACTTCGTTGTCGTCAGGATTAACAATAACTGTTTTTGTAATAATTTTAAAGAATCTTAAAATTATTTCAACCTTAGATAAACTCGGAACAGGGCAGGAAGATGATGTTGATATGAAACAAACGATAAGAAAATTCCAGAAAATTCGACAATTTGGCCTAATTTGATGTCTTGGCGATTGTACGTGGAGAGCTTCCGTGTCCGTCTTGACCTTGCTCCTGCGGGGAGTTCCTTAATTAGCCTCCGAGCCAATCTTGGCCTCAAGTTTGCTACCCCGAGGGTAAGTTCTTATTTTATTACGAGGTTACAAGTAGTACTAAAACTATCTACTCACAAGTTTATGTAGCAACAAGGATCTTTAAGGGCCCGTTGCTTCAGATAACTTGGCTATTGGTCACTGAGCAAGCACACACAACAGCACAAGCACACACTACGTCTATACTAAAACTCATCAAGGAGTAGGTATTTAATGGCAAGAGGAATACACACTAATGCCTATCAGGTATCCATAGTAAGTACCTAACTAAAGCTATTATCTTAAAGATACTGCGCAAAATATACATATATTATTGATTGCGCAAAATATACATTGACGGCCGCCTTGGTCGAATGCTCAGATTGCTGGGTATTGGCCAAGAGGTCCCGGGTTCGAATCCTGGTAGGGGCAAACTTTGTGATGACCACAAATGTTTGTTCCCGAGTCATGGTTGTGTATATGTTTAAGTAGTATATTTTCAACATTTATATACATAATTATTATTAAAAATATGTCCGTCATCTAGTATCCATAACACAAGTGCTTATGCTACTTACTTTGGGCTAGATGATAGGTGTGAGTGTAAAAATATTTATTATTATTATTATTTATATTATATATGAATCACTCCTATTAACCACCGAAGGGGTAGGCAGAGGTAATTAATCCCCCACATTTTGCCAATTATGTGAGATCCCATGTAATAGATGGCTAGCTTATTACCATCTATCGGGCACGTGTAGGTGATATAAGAGGAACTCATCACTGCTTAACCCTTAGTCGGCTTGTACGACACCCACGGGAGAGATTGGGAATGGTGACAATAATAATTGTAATTAAATCTGCCGTCACCACCCGGCTTTTAAAAATATATAATAATACTAAAGTATTATAAACCACCATGACCTAAATTTTAAGTCTGTCTCTATAAGGCTCTATATTGGCAAAATTGGTAGAATATTGTACAAAAGTACGAAAAAGGATAGCTGTTAACTTTTTATATGTAATTTTGATTTGTTTCCCCTGGCTAATAATAAAAACCATAGAACGTTCAGCCGTCCCCGTAAATATCAACTGTAATGACTGAGCCTTTGGAGATGAACTTTACGGCTAGCTGTACCCTGGGGATTAATATGTGTATCGACCCTGGCGGTGTGACGTCACTAAACGGTATACTAAAAAGGTTCAAGGGAATATATCTCTCACTCACTGTCCAACCCTGTTAAGTTCAGGTAATAATATAATTATTTCTTACACTCACGCCTATCATCTAGCCCAAAGTAAGAATTTAAGCACTTTTGTTATGGATAATAGATAACGGACAAATTTTAATATACTAGGGCCTGTTTCACAATCGACAAGGAAATTCGAAGTAGCTTAATTACTTTTCAGTTCAATTGACATATATTTCTTATAACAACTGTCAAATGATCTGCAAAGTAAGCTATTTCGAACTTACTTGTCGATTGTGAAACATGCCCTTAGTAGTTACTAAATATTTTTAATATACTACATAAACATATAAACAAACTTTACTCGTAAACAAAATTAAATGTCTGTGGTCATCACAAATTCGCCTTCAATCAGGATTCGAACCCAAGACCACTTAGCCAATAGCCAGCGAACTGACAATTCGGACAAACCGGCCGACTATATAGTCGGCCGGTTTGTCCGAATATAAGTATATAAGTATGTACAACATTCTTATTAAATTAGGGCGGGAGAAGAAATCTCAAAACCATAACAGACACCCGAAAACTATCTCCGGAACCTATAGATGTTATCCCTATTGAAAGTAATTTTATTTCTCTGAAAAACTACTTTTCAACTTTTTTAGTACCTAGGTCAAGCGTGATTTCTCCATAAAAAATTGTAAGACTTATTTTTATAACGTCATTTAAAGAAAAAAGCGGGAAATTTTTCTTAGGAATCTTAAGTTATAAGATAATTTGTAAACATATTTGCCATTGACAAATAACGCGGCCGTGTGGTGACGGCAAGGCCGTGTGCGGACGGCAGAGTAGAATACAATTGTCACAACCCCAAATTTCTCCCGTGGGTGTCGTACAAGGCGACTAAGGATAAATCAGTGATAAGGAATGGGCAGCAGCGTTCCTCTTATACCACCTAGCAATGTACTGCGACTTTTGTGCCCGATAAATGGCAATAGGCTCGCCACCTATTACATGGGACCTAACATAATTGGCGAGTCGTGGATGCTAGTTCACCTCTGCCTACCCCTTCGGGGATATAGGTGTGATGTATGTATGTATAAATAACGAGTTTAGTCTCAAAGAGACAGCTAGAAATGTTTCAACAGACACATTTCGGCAACTATTTTAGGTGCTCTGTGATAGGGGTCGAGCTTACCCTGCTACCTGGAACATCGATTGCAGTATTACCAATGCCTATCAATCAATTAATGACAGCTAAACTCTTACCGCGTTGGCCTTGTGGTGACGGCAGAGTAGAATTCAATTGTCACCACCCCCAAATCTCTCTCGCGGGTGTTGTACAAGGCGACTAAGAGTTAAAACAGTGATGAAGAATGAGCAGCAGCGTTCCTCTTATGCCACCTAGCAATGTACTGCGATTTCCGTGCTCGATAAATGGCAATAGGCTCGCCACCTTTTACATGTGATCTAACATAATTGTCAAAACTTTGCCTACCCCTTCCGGGATGTAGGTAGGCGTGATTTATGTATGTATGCATACTCTTACATTTTCGTTTGCCATGGTATTTGCTTAGTATACGGTTTCATACAATGTTATTATATTTGTTCGAATAGATCTAGAAATGGCCTATCTATTCGAACGAATAGAATAAAATTGTATCAAACTGACGTATTACTGAGTAAACATCATGACGAAGCAAATGTCGTCTCAAATGTAAGAGTAGTTGTTAAAAATTGACATTCGTTCCATAGCCACGTTGTATCGTTTCCGAGTATCTAACAAGGCTGTTAATTAAAAGTAACGGAAAAAAACATCACCATTAAATAAATTAACGCTGCCTGTTTTAATTCAGCGTAACTATGTGTACAGGCCTTCTTTCACAACTCAATTAGGTCTCCATGTCGCGGAGGCCGCGGCCTGATGTTTCATTTCATGTGTTCCAACTTCAAAGTTAATTGACTGGAAACATACCAGCTAAAGTACCTATGTGTGCGTAGGACTGAAATCAGTTGGTGTGAATGAATGCAGCCGGGTTGGCTTGCGTGCGTGACTGTGCGCGTGCACGGGGGCGTGCGTGTAGTGCGTGTGTATGTTCCTGATGGGTGTTGACGCGCGCGTGCATGTGTACGCTTTACTGAAGTCAGTTTGTGTGCGTTAAAGCGCTATTCAACATTCACAATAATGATATACTCCTATTTAGCTACCACTATTGTACTGGTTTTCAAATATTTTATATTTATAGTTGCCTTGATTAGTCAACTCTAAAATATTTGAAAACCAGATAAAGCAATTTACAAAATCCGAAATAACGAAGTATAAAAATTTACTCTATAGAAAAAAGATGCCTCATTGCCTTTTTATCGTTTTACAATCGAACGACAGTATATTAAAACCCAAATTAAGTTTATTAGGCGGAAAACAAACAATTTCAACTTTGACTTTGAATTTTGACTTTGAACAAATAATTTCCGCTTTATCGTTTGCGTAAGCCGATGCACGCTATTGCTATCTTTTTTCATCGCGCCGAGAAGTCATATATCTGTCTCTCCTATCTATGCAGCTGGGCTTGCGTGCGTGCATGCTTATGTGTTTGTGTGTGTGTGCACGGGAGCGTGCGTTCTGACACACGTGTCATGTCTGCGTTTCATAAAATAAAAGAAGGCACTTTGCATTCCTTACTTTGGAACACTTTTTACTTTATATTGCCCATTGTATTAATTTTGATTACTTTTCAGTTGTTATAATTATAAAGTTATTAATTAAGACTTCTTCTGCGTTGACTTTAATTTGAACTTTCAATGAATGTTGGACAATAAATTAATCAGTAAAGTTGATCAGTAAAATTAAGACTTCTTTAATCCTAATTTAGTTTTAATTCAACTTTAATAAATTAATTTGTACTTATGTGGTTGTATCATAGATATATCCCGAACTCCTGATTCGGGGTTTCCATTGACTGAGCTCGAGTAATACCATTTTATATTAAGTTGATTACGAATACCGAAAAAATAAAACAGTGAAAGCACACCGCAATATCGTGGACCGAGTGATGGGTATAATTCATCAAAACCCGTCGAGCATTCTCATAAAAGGTGTAATATTTTATCTTAGCGTTTTATTTACGAAAGTATTACGGGGATATTAGGTACATAATAGTCCCTGTAATATTTCCTTAACCCAGTACAATAATCATTTAGTATCCATATTAGCTCCATCAATTGAGAATTAAAATTAGAATTTAAATACACAACAAGAAAGAGACAATGCACTGTAAATATTCATTTATACTTGAGAGGCAAATAAAAATGTAAAAATACCGCGACCGTCTAATATTTTATGACGCAAAAACCATTTTCATGTAAATCCTTTGTTAAAAATTCCACGAAATTAAGGAAAGGTGTGCTCGCTAATTTGGCACTCGATCTAAAGGGAGCTCGAATGTGGAGAGCTCGGATGTACTGTAGTCTATATTATCCCTAATGGTTCTTTTCCACCAGATATGAGCGAGATAGCTAAGGAAAATGTCCACCAATAATGTATAAAAACAAAAAAGCTATAAAAACCAATTAGAACTTGGATTGAACAAACCAACTAACAAAAACTAGTTACTTTGTTGGTTTGTATGCTGTTGAGGTGAGAGCGAGGGGTATTGCCATTTTAATCCCTAAACAAATTACGAAATGACTATCGTAAGTTCTACACTGGAAGGTGGCTCTAGCAGAATCTTACCAAATATGACTGGGCAAAGAGAGAATTCGGGGTATGTTGTCATGAGACCCAAGGGGGGTAAACCTACCCTTAGGCCACACAAGTTTCAAGCGCAGCCACTGACTTTCCTCTCTGCCACACTATGGATGGAGTAATTATATTAGTGTGGATTCCTGGGGCCACTGACCGGTTCAGTTGGAAACAAACTTTTTTTTTAGATCCTTAAATAATTAACTGCCCTCAGAGACGTCAAATAACGTTAATGAGTACTTAACGTCAAAACTAGTCCCTATTCTTGCCGGGTCTATGGTCTAGATTTGAAAGAAAATTTTCGACATTAAATACTCATTAAAGTTAATTGACGTCCCTGAGTGCGGCAGTAAGTTCCAAATTATTAAATGGCACAATCAATCGTCAATAATTGTAGTAGTAGGTACCTCGTAAAGCTTTACAATCACATCAATTTTGAATTTAAGTCTAATTTATGTTTTCCCAAGAAACTCATTCGGCAAAAAGCTCCCTAAATTAAAGTGATAGGAAAATTGGTTACGCCTCAAGCTTTTCAATGACAAATAATACTGTATGAAAATTCTGTGTCATTTTCTATTTATAAATTTTAATTTGGGTAACTCTTCCATATTAATTTATGACAGTTAATTTATGACAGGCCAACCAAGACGCATCAAGACCATAATTTTTCGACCTTTTTTTAACCACCAAAATCTTTGTACTATTTTTTAATAGGCTTGCCACCTATTACATGGGACCTAACCTAACATAACTGGCGAAACGTGGGTGCTAAGTTCACCTCTGCCTACCCCTTCGGGGATATAGGCATGATTTATGTATGTATGTATGTATGAAATTAAACCGAATAGTTGGTAACTATTGTTTGTATGATATAAATAAATAAATAAGCAGGGAAGACAAAATTAAAAACGAAGGCACGAAACGGCTGAGTACCGGGGTGCTTATACGAGCCCCCAGGTCGTCGTTCGTTCCACTTGTTATTTTACGGTGGCCATTCCAATGCGGCGTGTAAATGGTTGCAGCTCTCCATTGAGATAACGAGCCGTGTTTATTTGTAAACAGTGCGGCCACAGGTGAACTTTGGGAAGACAGAGCCTTCGAGCACTTCGTTTTGAACAAGTTTGCGCCTTAGGTCGATTAATCACTGGATCACATACTCCATCTACACCACTGAGACCATCTTAAGTTGGATCACAATTTATGCTCCTTATATCAATCTACACCACTGAAGCCGTCTTATGTCCTCTTTGAGAATAAAATCAGATGTAGATGTAGCATGTCGTTATTGTAATTAAATTTGAACTTGCAAATTAGTTTAATTGTAATAGGACCTACCTTTTTAATTTTACCAAACTTTTATTATTGTTAAGTTGTATTTAACTTTGTATTTTATTTTCAAGGATTTATAAATATCTTTTATGTCACAGAATAAAGTTAAGACCATTAAGTGGATTTTTTCGCCCGCTATACACGCGTACGAAAAATCCCACTTCCTGGTCAGGGGGTGACATAAAACTATGATCTTACCTCTGGCGATAAAAAAAAGCTTCAGATAGCATTTCAACCGCCGTCGCCTTCAGCTCAGGCGTCAAATATTTGCGATCTGAGACATTATTTGTTTTATCGCCCTTGGTATATAATGTACTATGTCATATTCAGTTTTCTTATAAACCTCTTATGGACCATACGAACCTAACCTAGTCGACGGATAAAGGAAATATACATTTTTATTATCTAACTTTTCGCTGTACTTTGGAAGGCACATTATGACTGCTGTCCTGACGGCATAAATGTAGTTATGACTAAGGTTTATTATAGTCATCGTGATGATAACAAGATTTATTATTAAACTTAGCAATATACCTTATCGACGTTTCCAAGCCACCGGTCAAAAGAAGTTGTGACTGATTTTCCAGTCAAAAGAGGTTTAGGCCGGTTATGAGTTTTGACTGTAAAATTATAATACGATACCAGAATGTTTCTATTATCTTTGTAATGTTGCAAGTTTGGCGTACATATTAATTTTCAACAACGTTAACAACATATTATTCACAATCCTCCGTAATCTACCATTAAGATAATAACACTCTATAAATAGGTACCTACATGAAAACTGCTTTTTCGGAGGGTTATAGAAATATCTGTCACGCTTGCCTTTCGCAATTCAATAGCAGAATAGCTAAGTAATTTTCGGCCCAAAGTTCGTGCTAGGTATTGCAAATATCAGGTTTGATATGACTATAGTTAGATGGAATAAACATTCATTTTATGTTATGTGTTGATCTGGAAAACTTGGGGTGTCCCCAAGGATAGTTTCTCACCTAACGATAATTTTTAACGATTTAGGGAGATTGCTTGATGTAAACCACCAAAAACAGCATACCCTAACTTAACATTAGCAAGTAAAACCTAAGTCAACATTTTGAGCTTTGATGGATTGGACTGAAAAAAAGGATAGTTTTATTCACCTTCATTAATAACTTCCTGCTAGTACTTATTAGTGAGAAAAATGTCCTATTTGATTCTACTTGAAGCCCTTACTTCTATGACTACTTACATAAAAACAGACACGTTTAGTTATAAATTTAAGTTACGAACTTTAAGATGCCTAGAGCATACCATAAAACTGAGTACACTTGAAGATCAAACGAACTTACCAAGTGAAGTTCGATCGTAATTATGTGAGCAGCTTCATTCGACGCGATTTACGTTTAACATATTGTAGTAGCGCCATCTACTGTAGGCCTTGCGCGATAGTTTAAAGTTATCTTTTTTTTTTTTTTTTTTGTCTGT
The DNA here is from genome assembly GCA_963931975.1 of Cataclysta lemnata. Lineage (NCBI taxonomy): Eukaryota > Metazoa > Arthropoda > Insecta > Lepidoptera > Crambidae > Cataclysta > Cataclysta lemnata. Next base: position 14,236,446 of record OZ008339.1, read on the forward strand.
GGTCGCCATATACTCCCCTCTCCAACTATGACAGCGGGTCGGACTTGCTTTACTTTCGTCATTTTGTTTAAAGGTAGGTTATGTAGGTATGTGACATTTATTTTAAAATTGTAAAGGTATACTGGGCAGGGACCTAAATACGAAGTATTTAACGGGTGGGAGTTGGTAAATCGCGTCGAATGAAGCTGCTCACATAATTACGATCGAACTTCACTTGGTAAGTTCGTTTGATCTTCAATTATGTTTCGCAGCTTCATTCTTTGCGATTTACGTTTAACATATTGTAGGATGTTTATAGTAACAATTTTAACATAAATGTCACAAAAATATATGTTGATTGAGCCATTTTATCAACTTTAATTGCCAAACTTAATAATGACTGTATTAACTTTACATAAAATAAAACAAGGTAGGTATTAATTTAACAATCAACTTTTTAATTTTTACAACAATACTTTGTAAGGACACATTCAGAATCACTATAAGGTATCGTATCTAATCACTTATTCATTGTTACATTGAAAGGAGTCAAGTATTGACTCTGCAAACTCATTATTATGATTAATATCTTTATTATAGAAACGAGCGAATGCAGATGACGAGTTAGACCATCCAGCGGTCTTTTTGATCACTTCCACACTAACACCTAACTTATTTGCCTTGGACGTGCTTGCATGGCGTGTACTATGTGCACTAAAAATTGATGTATCTACCCCACTTTCTTGTAACGTTTCTTTTAACCAATTACTGATAGATTGAGAACTAATGCTTGAATGTGGTTTTTTAACACTAATAAATAAGCTCGTATTATTGTTTCTTAACGTTTCTGTTTTATTTAAATATGCTTTTAAGCATCGAGCCGGACAGATTTCAGGGCGAGTATTATAAAATGGCAACCTTAAAACTGGCTGCGGTGAATTTAATTTTGTCGTTTTTATTATATCAGGGATTTTTATCAGAATTTCATTTGGATTATTAAATATGTTACCAGTTTTTCTCAAGGACAGAGTTTGTACACGGTGCGCAGTCACAAGTGCAAGTAAAGTTACAGTTTTCTTAGAGAGAGTCTTTAAGTCAAGGTTTTCATTTGGCCATTTTTGGGCAAGGTGATTTAGCACAATGTCTGGGTCCCATGTTGCATTGTATTTTGGATTGGTTGGCCTTAATTTAAAGACTCCCTTCATAAAACGTTTTATTCTTTCATCATCAAGATTATTAGCTAATAGTAGGGATAAAGCGGATTTGTACGAGTTTATTGTCCCATACTTTGCACCATTGTCAAATAGTTCAGTTAAAAAATGAATTATTATTGGTATTGATGCAGAGTTGTAATCATAGTTATGCTTGTTACAGTACCTTAGCCAGGCTTTTATGCAACCATCATATTGTTTATATGTATTATTTGACAATGATGCTAGCATTATCTCTACAGACCGCGGTGACAGAAATTTATTTAATAGAGACTGCCGGACAATCTCGCGGCAACTAGGGTAAGAGTTTGGTGAAGGCTGTGAGCCGACCTGGAAGAAGATTTGAGCAAATTAATGTCAGGCGGGAAATAAATACAGTTTGAATGACATACTCTTTTAAATAATGGGAACCAAGCTTGCGTAGGCCAGTATGGGACCACCACTATGCCTTCTGCTTTATCCGATATTATCTTTTGAATTACCTTCAAGACCATTGAAAAAGGTAGAAAAGCGTAAAAATTTAAATCTTTCCATGATATGGTGAATGCATCAATAGCCCATGCATCGGGTTCACTTTTCCAGGTTATAAATTTATTGCATTTAGAATTACAACGACTAGCAAATAAATCAATGTCTGGTATACCCAAATTGTATATTATTTCTTCATATGCCTGATCACATAACTCCCATTCCGTATCCTGAATCTTTTTTCTAGACAAAATGTCAGCCTCCCGATTATCTTTGGTGTTTATGTATGATGCAAAAACTATTAAACGCCTACCTTCACACCACTTCCAAAGCTCTCGGGCTTCGTTATTTAAATGTGGGTATTGTACACTACCCATTCTATTGATGCACGAGATGGCCGTGATGTTATCAACTCTCAATAATAAAGCACAGTTATTAACATTACTAGCAAATACTTTTAATCCAAATAAGGCTGCCTTGAGCTCTAATTGATTAATATGTAATTTAAGCTCTTCTTTTTTCCAATGACCAAATGAATTATGACCATCACAATATGCGCCCCATCCTGTGGATGAGGCATCTGTATAAATTTCTTTAATATATTGGTTTATTTTAATTTGAGAGAATCCAAAATCTACTTTATTTAGCCACCAATAGAGATCTCCTCTAATAAACTCAGGTAATGAAATGGTCTGATTGTAACTATTATTTTTAAGAAGACTTTTAAATTTAAATTGCTCAAATAATTTTGTCCGCATCCATGAGTATTGTATGGCAGGACAAGCAGATACTAAAAGACCAATTAACCTTGCAAACTCTCGTAACTTACATTTACGAACATTTAAGAAATGTTGTATATATCTATTTAATTTATCTTTTTTATCCAAGGGTAGTTCCAAAATCATATTATGTGAATCGAAAATAAAACCTAGAAATTTGCACTTTGTGGTCGGCGTTAAACAACTTTTGTCATTATTTATAATAAATCCTACATTTTGTAGAAAATGGCAAGTTTCCTTCACGTTTATGTTACATTCATTATAATCTTTCCCTATACAAAATATATCGTCCAGAAAAATTACTGAAATCATATTCCTGAGTCGTAAGTATTCCATTACAGGTTTAAGTATTTTAGTGAAAACATATGGTGCCGTACACAAGCCAAACGGCAAACAATTGAATTCGTAAAGAATATCATTGTATTTGAAGCGTAAATACTTTCTATGACATTGAGCAACGCTAATAAAAAAGTAAGCGTCTTTTAGATCAACCGTAGCCATGTGACAACCCTTAGTAATTAGTTTAATGGCTGTTCTATAATCCTCCATTTTGAAATGATTATTTTCTATGAATTTATTTAATAATTTTAAATTAAGTATAAAACGTTTTTCACCATTTGGTTTGGGCACAAGGAATATGCTTGAAATAAATTCACCTTCTTCATGAGAACATTCTGATATGGCATTAGTACAAATTAATTTATTTATAACCTTTTTAAATTCCCTATGCTCTTGTTCTGATTTAGGAAACGTACAAGGATTTGTAGATTGAGTAGGTATAGATAAAAAGGGAATTCTATAACCCTTTATCCATGATAGTATTACTGAATCGTCAGTGACATCTAACCACGCAGAATAATAATGTTGCAAACGACCTGCATATTGTACCTGTGTATCTACCGACGGTAGGTCTTCCTGGTTGGCGGAGACGCTCTGGGTGGAGGCGGCGGAGGGCGCGTGAATGTCGACGTTGCAGTGCGAGGTTGACGCACTGGAGCTCGTCCTCTCGACGATTCGCTGGGTCTGTTTGGTGGTCTTCTGTGTATTGTACCTCTGAAGTTTAAATTCCGGTTTTTTGGCACCTGTCTAAAGTTAGAAATCTTGCTAGAAGATGGCATAGGATTAGATTTTACAAGTGTTTCTCCTGTTTTTTGAACAGATTTTGCGATTTTAAGTTTTTCTGGTAAATCCTCACCAAATAAGTATTTATCACGAGCAGTGTTAGTGAGGGCATCTCGTACACTTGTATTAATAGAACTCGTAATTATGCTACGTCGTGTTTTAGTTTCCATGTTATGACTGTCACACAGTATGCGACAAGCATCACTAAGCGGTTGAAGAAGAATTTGTTTAGAAGTCTCATTTTTAATTATCATTTCCGTTAGTTTGGATAATGCAGCTAATGCAAAACCAATTTGATTTTGTTTTTGTAATAAGGTATTATCTCTCTTAGCGATAATATCTGGAACAGCAGCCTTAGCTTCTGGGTTTAGTATTGGGGCTATAAGAAAATTGCAATTTGCGGGTATTAAGTATTTTTTCAAGATCGAATCTTTCAACTCTTTTGATAAGCCTTTTAATAGTATGTCTTGCCAACGGGTAGATATATCTTTGTGTATATTTTGCCCTAGAGCCATTTCTGGCTGTGGTGCTTCGCCTAGGATCTGTAGTATGGAATCGTCCAGTTCATTTTCATGCTCCTGGTTACAGGTGTCATTTTTGGTACTTATTTCAGCAGTCGATGTTCCAGGTTTTGGATTGTTCAGATCCGCATTCACCTGTTCCACATATGTGGAATCCTCGTTGGCATGTGCACATGGCGACGTTTCAGGTATAGGAGAAATCATACCTGGCATATCTAGGAATACCTCCCCTTGATCAATCGGTAGAGCACTCGGTGAACTCGGCGGTGACGGCGTCGACAACACTTGAGATTCGAGCTCAGATTCTGTGTAATAAACATGAATTTGGTAAAAATTATAGCTATTAAATTTTTTCCTTTTTGTCTAAACTAGACTTTAATACTTATACATTAAATATATACGCCAACGACGGTATTTTTTATTTTATTTTTTCCTTTTCTGTCTAAACTAGACATAAGTAGGTGTAGAAAATAGATATATCCGTCAACGACGGTATTTTCATTTTAAAATAATAATTGACACTAAATTTGCCAACGGCAATTTTTAATGTAGGTAACATTAAAAAAGACTGCCAACGGCAGAAAAGATTTATAAAATTCTTTTGGGACTAACCGCTATCCGATGCAATAATACGTCTTCGTTGTTTTAATTTCTGTTCTAACTTTTTTATTTTCTTTGCAATCCTTTCATTCTCATTTTCTCGAAGTTTTCTCTTGTTGGCCATTTCTTCAAGTTAAGAAAAATAATCTATGCTGGCTGTAGTATACGTGCGCAGGCTACAGCGCGATAACGCAGAATGACGAAAGTAAAGCAAGTCCGACCCGCTGTCATAGTTGGAGAGGGGAGTATATGGCGACCACAGACAAAAAAAAAAAAAAAAAAGATAACTTTAAACTATCGCGCAAGGCCTACAGTAGATGGCGCTACTACAATATGTTAAACGTAAATCGCAAAGAATGAAGCTGCGAAACATAATTGGTTATTAAAAAAGTGAGGAAAACCTTATAATAGTAATTTTGCTAAACTATAGAGCATAAATCCCATTTTTCATAAAAAATAGTTTCGTAACTTGCATCAGCAAAATTAGCCAAAGTTTTGAATTGGTGATAAAAAATGTACTGATCTAAATTCCACCTGATGCCTGACCTAAATTGAAGTCTCATCTACGTATTCAGGTATGATATCCATCCATCCCTATGTAATAGGTATAATCAATAATGCACAATCAAAATATGTTTGGTTTTAACCGACGAAAATACGGAGGAGTTTAATAAATTCGTACCCGTATGTTTTTTTTAACAACTACAAAGAGACATATTTCCAAAAAAGCAGTTTGTTTATGACTATTTTCTTCATGCCATAAACAGAATAACAACAGTTTCGTTTCTTTTAAGAATTAAATTGTGGTCCACGGATATTTTCGTGTTTACGCTAGAGCGTTCGGCCTGTCAGAAGCAGACAAACATCTCAATAACTATTTAAATATCAAACGACCCTTTGGGATCGAATGTGCACACAGGTGTAGATTTCATCCCAAACATGTTATTACTTTTTAGACTACCCAGCATATTTTTATATACTAAGCCCAAAAGGCAAAGAGCGGCATTGAGTAAACCGTACCCCGAAGTCTCCGGATAACTGGAATACTTCCTAAACTGACACTATCATGTTAAAATCATTGTCATTCGCGGTATATTCCTGTCAGCTCCATGAGCACTTTCTTGAGAGTGCATGTTGAAATTCTCATTTGTCTCCTTGTGTGTACCGTAGCATATATCAGAATGTTGAGATGGATGTTCGAACTAATAACTATGGATAAAGTAAATAATGAATATAAGAGGAAACTTCGAAAGTGGGGTCAATGATACGTGTCGAAAAATACATCAAAAGTAGACCGAATACGAGATGCTGTGAAAGGTATGAATCTGTGATAAATCTGATTGTTAATAGACAACAGGTGATATGGATGGGTTTTGTCTAAAAAGATATAGAAGTGAATGAGTAACCGAAAATAAATCGAAAAATCAACGACCCCAAATCATAGGACGCGTGCAAGAAATGATGGAGCATGACTACATTGAAAGAAAGTGTGCCAAGACTCAATAAAATCCATCAACACTGTCTCAAGTTCCTTGGATATACATAGTCCGGAAACTTTTGTATCCACTTTGTTACTTAGTAGTTGACAACTAGTTTGAGCATGCGGTTTCAACTGTCGCTAAGAATATTCTGCACGAAATAAGTACTTCCTGTCCGACACCAAATCTCTCTGGGTATGCTGTTATTAGTGGTAAACTCCCATCCCTTCGGGTCCTTGATAGTCACTGTCCTCAAATAAAAAAATATTATAAATAGGTTATTGAATTTGTCGAAGTAATGAGTTTTGGACTTTAAATATTATTTAAACCCTTCTTTCTAGCCATCACTGTCACTCGTCGTGATTTTTTAAGGAAGAATGTATATCAAAGAAGCCTAACATTGTCTACGTTATAAAGGGTTTCATGTTAAATAGAAATTCGCTGTAAAGAGCTTACACTATACATAATATATTCATTTTGTACTTTAGTAAACAAAAGCGCTTAGGCTGCCTGAAAAACAACAAAAACACAAAGCGAAGTCTTTAATTAAGTGAGCTCTAAAGAATAATCTCTTTAATACAACACGATGAGATTCATCTCGTTCCCTACATTTTTTATCAGCATTTCAGTCTCACCTCATTTATCTCGGTACTGGATTGAATTGCTAAGCACCAGCGTCTATTTCCCACGAGGCCTTTAAACTGAAAATGGCCAAATATTATTTCTTTAGAAATGAGTTTGATTATGGTATTGTAAAGTTCTTTCAAGGTTCAATGTTTGTCTTATAATAAAGTACAGAAATAATCTTAAAAAAAAATGTTTTTTGCATTTTTTAATTTTGAGTAGACCACTAGGTATTATTTCATCCTTAGGGAGGGAGGTACGTATAAAACGTCTAACGATTCAAAACTGGCAAATTTCTCCATTCTATTTACGACCATAAAATTATTAACATAATGTACAAAATCGTGAGTTTTAATTTAAAAGTTGTGCTACTCTTACATCGTTTTTTGTAATCAAATTTTATATCAGTTTCATCATAGCTAATCCTTTACATTATAGTACATGAACACATAAATGACAGACACACAAAGCGACAGGCATTAGAGACCTAGTTTATTTAGTATTAATACCTTGGAAGCAGCTTTAGATGTAGCTGACATCTTGATGTCTAGGTACGCTATGTTGTTAGGTAATTATAAATTAGCTGAGGATATAAATCTTATAATTAGCCAAGAAACCTTTGAGCTTCCTCGACTAATTAACTTTCTTTTTGGAATATGGCCGCAAGACAATTGAGGATCGTGGAGAGTATTAAGAGTTTTAATGTATCGAGCTCACGGTGTATAATGGTTCACCAAAGCACTGATCGTCAAAAAACATAAATAAATAAATCACCCACGCGTCTTAATGTGTAAACAAACATGTAAAGTATTTCGATCATAAATAATGATCGAAGGTAAAGTAATAAATAGTATTTTCGACGAACCGTACATTTGTCGAACAGTGTTTTGATGAATTCGATGGATTCGGAATTTGGAAACCTATGTCCAATCTAGATCATGTGAGATATAACTTTAATATTTTTTTCACAGATATATTTGGTTACCCATTTCTAATGAGTGACCTATGCAAACATTGCTTAGTTTACGTAATCGCAAGCTGCGCCATCGAGTTCGAGCTCCTCGACAATACTGAAAATTAAATTTAATGTCAAAAAGCTAAAATACCTTCACAGCAATAAAATATTCAAATTTTAAATGTTAAACCGCCATAATTGCCCTTTAACGCTACATATTTTGGCTGTTACAGAAAATTGCCAACAATTTCTCAGGTGTAATTATTACGGACGGTAATAATAAACAAAGAGTCCCTTTCTTCGGGTTGATAACCTAAGCAAATAACACTTTTAATTTCTCATATTTTTCGTCTTTCGTGAATGGAATATTATTTTTAGTTAAGTTAATGTGACCCCTTAAAAGGTGTGTTTATTTTAGAAACAATTGCGGAGGATCATTCATTAAATTATATAAAAATATATAAATCACAACTGTTTATTTCTGTTTTAGGTCCCATGTAATAGGGGGTCAATACAGCATCTTATTGCTTCGGCAATGTGATATCGTACATTGCTGAAGCAATAAGTTGTGTGTGAGAGACATGACACCTCTTTTTTTAGTAATATTTTTTCTAACATGTTTTTTTTTTATAATTTTTTTTTATAAATGTTTTTACACTCACACCTATCATCTAGCCCAAAGTAAGTAGCCTGAAGCACTTGTGTTATGGATACTAGATGACGGACATATTTTTAATATAATTATGTATATAAATGTTGAAAATATGCTTCATAAACATATACACAACCATGACTCGGAAACAAACATTTGCGGTCATCACAAAGTTTGCCCCTACCAGGATTCGAACCCGGGACCTCTTGGCCAATACCCAGCAATCTGAGCATTCGACCAAGGCGGCCGTCGAATTTTTTTATTAATTCAATATTTAAGAAGATATTGAATTTTTAATGAACCGCTTTCATTGCGGCCCAATATCACCAAATCTTATAAATAAATATTGTAACCAGGTACAAGAGGGTTAATCTACTTTAAAGATCAACTATACCTACTTGTATTAAGCCACGGCACTACAAAAGTGCACAACCTTATTATGTGCAGCACAGACCGCTTAAGTGGCAAGTAATCTTATTTCTGTTTAAAGTTATTACTAGCTCTGGCTATCGTCTTCAAGAAAGTGAGAGTACATTTTTCCTAATCATTTGGCAGTTAATTATCTGAAACCCGTTTTATTTATAACTGCGGGCAAAAGAGCCTAAGTTAAAATCCACCAGTACACTCTGGGCCAGCTTGGCCAGTTATGGGCCATTTTCCTTATATTCTTTCATCCATAGGGAAGGCATGTGCCCTAGAAGTGTGGACATTAAAAGGCTGATGATTATGAGTGACGACTATGATAAGGTTCGCACCTAAGTGCTTAACAAGCAAACTGTCCAATACTAGCTGTGACGGTCGCCAACCAAATATAAGAGAATTAGGAATGCTGACGCTAAAATTCTGCATTAGCATCCCTAGCTGTGTGGTGACGGCAGAGCACAACTGTCACCACCCCCTATCCCGCGGGTGCCCTTAGCCTGATGGCGGTGCAGACAATTGTAATTTACTCCGCCGTCACCACACGTCACCACATGTTTGTATGTATCCTTACAAGTTATGCAATTTATTTGGTATTGCCGAAACCTGTCAATAAATGGGGAACTTGACTGTGTTGACGTAAGAGCAAAAAGAAATTTACAAAGGCTTCTCACACACGGGCTACGGCGTCAGAATCGGAAACTAGTTACGAACTTTTAATTACTGAACAGCCAAAGAGGGCAGAGCCACGGATATCGGGAGCGAGTACCATTTGTCCCTCGCGGCCAATCACTTGATGACATTGAATTCGGATCGATTCGGTTTTGGCGAATAATGGAACTGATTTCTTGCCATAGACGGAAACTTTATTGAGTTCTGCTCATTGTCTTTCTGTTTCAGACTTTCAGTGCGAGAGGAATGGTCCTATAACGACTTTTGGTCATTCCTTATCGCTGACAGAGGAGATAAAAAGGGTTCCTTTTAATCTTCTGTGAATGGCCCGGAGAATAAAGCTTTTATTTATTTAGATCGGCACAATTTCTGACCGATATTAATGGAAGTGGAAATATAGGTACTATGACTCCAGATAAACCGGGAACAGGGTTGGAAGAAGAAGAAGAAAATTATTACTACAACATTGACATAGATGAAAATGTGATGTAAGGAGCCATTCGTTTTATCAATTGTGGGTTGGAGGGTTTTAACGACTGAATTATGCAGCTAAAGCAGGGAGGACCTCGAGACTGTTTATTCTGGTCACCTATGCAATGACCGGCCTTAGAGAACATTGCTTCGTTTACGCAATCGCAGGACGAGCACGCCATTGGTCTCCTTATTATATAAAATAATGCTAATGATATCTCTAGAAACTGTTTGTGACTCCACTTTCTAATTACTAAGTCAAAACCTAATTATTTCACTGAGATTAAAGAAAACGCGAACTTTTTCAATTTAAGTAGGCAATTACCAGAAAAACCTACTTAGAAGTCTGCAGTAAAATGCGGGGATTGACTTAAAAATATCATGATAAATGAATTCTCATTAGGAATAACAAGTCCCGAATAATTACGTCTTAATAGAGCTCCACGAACGACTGCTAAAAATCCAATGTTTTCTATCTTCAGAAATCGTTGTAAAATTCATGCACCATGCTGAATCAATGTTTGCGTAGCGTTCGTTGGGCTGTAGGAATAATAAAATATGAATGGATTAATGACTGTGACAAAATAGCGCAATAAAATCAGGTAAAAAAGAAGCGTTGCGGATATAATGTGATAACGTAAAGTTGTGGTTTGAATAAAGTAGCAGTAACGTAGTTAAGATTGAGATAGCCGAACTAAACCAATATTTTTTTGCTAACTCGATATTTTATTTGTATCTGGATCTTTGATCAACTTCAATCAGTCACAGAGAAAGGTTAGGCAAGGAAGGCAAAGGGATCACTTTTGATGTTTTGTTGTTTTCCTCTCTTAATAGCCCATCAAGTACTGACAAAAACTTCTTTTTGTCCTTCAATATCAATACAAAGACACTTTGTGTGGCACCGATTTGATGCGTCTATATTTCTTGGAAAAGTTTTTTACTGTATACGGATAATACAGAGAAGAACTCTGTCCAATAAAGCATAGAAATGCGGCAATAACAAATATTTGAAGCCACTAACCATAAGTAACCATCAGTTTATTTTGCATGATTAGTAGGTAGCTATTATAATAGTAATAGCTATTAGAATATCATTAAATGCTAATTTATGAAGAAACAGGTAAAATAAAGTGGCCTAAATCGGGCATGTTTCCTAAAGCGGGTACTCTTGAGTGTAGAATTGTATCTAAGCATAAAAAAAGAGATATATGGCAATTTCCACATGTCGCCTCAAGGGAGCAGTTTTATGTATTCATTGTTTGCATCTTGAAAACTCTCTCTTTGTCAGGTGCATGTCATGTATTCGTCTGGCTTTCTGTAACGTTTTTACCCGCATTTCCTTACCCACATTAATACCTTCAACAAAGACGTCACCAAGACAGTTGTAACTCAATAAGTGCAAAGTTTGAGGCGGTGTACCTAATTGCAGCGAGGACGGAGTGAGTCGGCTAACTTGGGCAACTTAAATGACTTCGTCAACTTCAAGACAGATAATGTCCCCGAATGAGACTTGAAGTCTTCTAGGAAACGATGGGGTACTTATTCTTAAGGTGGTTACTTCTTATACGGGCAAATATTAGGTAATAATTGATTGCGACTGTAATGGAGCAATCTGGAGCAATCACAACGACTTGCGGTAATTGTTTCAAGAATGTTGCTTCTAGTTGCTCCACATATTTCACATTTCTCATTAACGCGAATAGGAGTTGCTGAATATCCAATCGGTTTGGACAAAATATTCAGAAGTCACAGATTTTTAATATCGGTGCGCAATATTGAAAACTTAAAGTCAAAATCATTGCAGCGTATTGCACGGTCGAAGGTACTCAAGTACATGATTGTTTCAGTCTTTCTGTCATGCATACGGAACACTAGAGGGCGCTGTACGCACAAGTGCCCTGGAATCGTTAGTGAATAGAATTCCGTCCCCTTTCGCCAAGAGTACACTCGCATCGATAATGGTGGAACTATTCACAATCAATAGGCATTCTCTGTGTACGAATGCAATACTGACTTCGACTAATGTGACATCGAATACTGGTTCTTATATTAATTTAATACCGTAACATTATAATATGACTGGGCAGAGAGAGAAGTTGGGAGTGGCAACACTAACCGTGTTGACATGTTCTGAAGGGGTTCCGTAAACCTAAACTTGGGTCACATGTACAAAGCGCTGCCATTGACTTCCCTCTCTGCCACACTATTGGACCCGGCATCCGTACGATGAATCCATGGAATGCTAAGAGTTTTCATCCCGTCTAATGAAACCTTTATTCATAATCCTCTAATAAAATAATGCTAAATAAGTCTTAATCTGAAGCTCGAATGCTTGTAACCAATTTGTAGATTAGTTGCAGTTCAATAATTTAAAAAAAAAACGTTTTTTTTAACAGCATTGGAGGCCGCTCGTGTAGCTCACTCTACTATATCCACAGCCAGACAAGTACTAACCTAAACCAATTGGTAATTGAGGCTACATAATATATCAGGAATTTGGTGTTTTAAGTCTAAAGTGATTCGGAATAACGTGTATTTCAGCTACATATCTTTGGTGGAACGGTGAACAAGGATTTTAATATTCGGTTAACTTTTAAACGAATAAACAGAAGATTATTATATATAGTTATATATTATAGTTAGTTAGAATTCTCATTTTCCATAAAAGATAGGTACTAGGGCATGCAAAAACCGAATGCTTTTGTAAAACCGGATTTTTCGGTTTGTATTTAAAAAACCGGTTAAACCGGTTAATTGGTTAATTCGGTTTTGCACGGCCTTGTACGTACATGCAGGCGTAAACTATTTATTTTAATAATTGTGTTTTTGTTGTATACAATTTACTTGGGTGAAGTAGAATTTACAGAAACTAAGTCAAAGGTACAAGGAATTCCGAGGACTATTACTAATTTGCATTTAAGACAAGTAACGTCTTAGATAGGTACGCTCTAAACAACCAGAAACTACGCCCATAATGATACAGGTCCGTAGTAACCGTAGCGACCGTAGCACGTAGCATAATATGCTACAATTATCCACCCAGAAGTTTGTGATCTATTGAACCATTAATATTAATTAGTATCAATAACTGGCTTGAGACTTGATTGAAGTATAGATTATGTAATGTAATAATTCAACTTTGACTCAAGGGAATTTCAACGTTAATGGCTTCAGTTAGGCTCTTACTGAAATAAAAGGGAAAAATATATAGAGTATGGATAATGATCCACCAGGCCAGATTGCTGATGAAGCCGGGACCAAGACTTAGCATACCATCCGAAGTATGTAAGAACTCCAGATTATAAATTTGGTCACCCATTCAATAACCGGCGTTACCAAATATTACTTAGTTTACACAATCGCAGGCAGAACTCGTTAGCCATTACGTACCCAAGCTCCCCTTCCATTATATAATATTATACATGTTTCAAAAGTTTATTCCGTCCCGAATAGTATAATGACAATGCCGTAGGCGAAATCGAAGCTAATAAGAGACAGTTTATTAGTTTGTATCAATATACGAACCATTTCTGACGTCTATTTATATTATTATGAACCTTGTCAATGAATGTTCCAACTCTATAATTACTACTACAGCGTTCAAAACTATACGAGTTTACCGCATTCACACAGTCGTGTAGCCCAGCATGTTTGTATACCTAGTGAGTGCACATTTCGTCTAAAGGTTAAAAATATGCAGCAGTGTTACTGAATCACCATTTGGAATTACTGCGGTTATCATGTCTGCCCATCTAGCATGACTACCGATATGACACGATATGATAAAGCCATTCAGAGCTTACATAGTGTGAGATGTGGGTGTTAATACACATATGTGACAATAATAAATTGTGGTTCGTATTTGGTGAATGCCAATTGGTGTTCAGTTTGCACTTGTTGTTGCAGAATTTTTAAAAACAAAGAGTGTGTAATTGTATTAGCCGCCACCATGTGGCGACGTTACAAAACGGTGTAAATGTGATCTTTCTATTGAATAATATCTCAACTACGTTTGTCATTATTGGTATAGTAACTTCAAGAGCTATATTGTTTGAACAATGGAAAATACTTGGTAGAACATTTAGTTTGATTATGTATAATTTAATTACAACAAACAAAGGATTAAATGCATACAATAGCAACAAATCCTTTAACATTTGTAGTAAATTGATTGTTGTAGTAACTATATAAAAATATTAATTATTCATACAAGGTACAATAATTACATATGTACACCCATGAATTGTAAAAAATAATGTTTGTGTCACAGTCAAAAGCTTTCCGATATTTATAACAATTATAACACAAGTAATGTGTTGATGTTTAGATAGCCTCTCCAGTCTCCTTTAGCCAAGTGGCAAACGACACATACAACCAAATGTCAATTGTATACATCATTCTATAGTATCTACAGTCGCCATGGTGTTTCTCAGTAATACGTTAGTTTCATACATTTTTATTACATTCGTTCAAATAGATAGGCTACTTCTCTAGGCCCACAAGTCCCAAGATGCCAAAGACTAAAGTCAACATCTTACTAGGGACCTAGTTGACCTGAATTGTGCGACGCCGTTTACGGGCAAAGTGATTATCTCCCCCGCACGTCTGCTTAACGTGTGGCTATTTATTTGTGTATTGTGTGGGGTGACCATATTTCCTTCTCTTTTCAAGACAAAAAAAATACATAAATCATGCCGATTTATCCTTGAAGGTGATATTAATACCCACGTTTCGCCAATTATGTCAGAACCCATGTGGTGAGCCTATTACCATCCGTGGGGCATGTCAATCGCTCTATATTGCTAGGTGGTATATAAAGAACATTGCTGCCCAATACTTATCTCTATCTTAACCCTTAGTTGCCTTGTACGACACCCGCCGTCGGCACACGGCTTGGATCCACTAAACAAGCTATAAGCAAGTGGTTCTTGTCAACAATTTTCCTTTAAAGTCTTTAATTAACTTGATCAGATTTAGATTTATTATTCAGGTCAGATTTTTAATTTTTTATTTGTTATTTTATTTCATGTTATTTCAAGTATCATACCAGCCCGTCTAGACAAGTGGCCAATCTAACTGAATGAATAGAATACAAATGAATGAAACTGACGTTTTACAGAGAAAACAGCATGGCGACCGTCGTCGTGTCAAATGTGAGAGTCAAAAATAGATATATGTATTCTATACAGTAGAATAGATTAGCCATTTGTCTAGAGGTCGTCGGTATGTGTGAATAGGTATTAAATATAATTTTACAAATAATAAATTCAATATAAAAAATGAAAGATATCCCAAAGACCTTGTCACCCTCGACGTGACATGTCTCCGGTTGTTTAGGCACGTTCGGACGTGTTGCGCCGCGGGCTGCTCTGGAGCAGTTAACTGATTAATGCAACACACGGATGTTGAATTAACAAGGGTGGGAGTATTTTTATACCAGTTTTATAGCCTATTTGATATTTAATTTTGCATGTAACATTATGACTTCGTTGCTTAAATTTCGCCAGTAAGTAATTTGTTTAGTATTATTGTAATTTATTTTTAGCTCACCTAAAGTGAATGAATTAAAAAAAATACAATAACAGGTTGACAATAATAGTTATTTGTTGTACGTGAGTGCAAAGTTGTTTTTTAACCGCGTGCTCAATTTTGATGACCGAGCTAGCGAAGGATTCTAAAATTGAATCACGAGCGTAGCGAGTGATTCAAAAATTAGAATCCTGAGCGATAGCGAGGGAATCAAAAGAGCACAAGGTGAAAAATCTTTGCACTCGAGTGCAACACGTAACTTTTCATCCCCCCCAACGAGGAAATTGCAAAATACAAAAAAAAAAATACAATCACAGCAGTTTCTGTTTTCACCCAGAAACTTCCACAACACCCTCCCATTAACCCAAACACACTCTCAACACCCACCCAGAAACACCCACAACATTCACACCCATCCACTCAGACACACCCAAAAAACACCCATTCACCCAGAAACACCCACAAAACACCCATTCACCCAGAAAAACCCACAAAACACCCATTCACCCAGAAACACCCATTTACCCAGAAACACCCATTCATCCAGAAACACACACAAAACACTCATTCACCCAGAAACACCCACAAAACACCCATTCACCCAGAAACACCCACAAAACACCCATTCACCCAGAAAAACCCACAAAACACCCATTCACCCAGAAACACCCACAAAACACCCATTCACCCAGAAACACCCACAAAACACCCATTCACCCAGAAACACCCACAAAACACCGATTAACCCAGAAACACCCACAAAACACCCAACGACACCCAAAAAACACTCAATCACCCAGAAACACCCACAAAACACCTAATCACACCCAAAAAAAAACCAATCACCCAGAAACACCTAAAATACTCGCCCATCCATTCAGACACACCCACAACCACCCATCCACCCAGCCACACCCGCAACATTCATCCAGACACACCTGTAAGTCCCTAATAAAAATTATCGTCCCTAATGGAGTTCCGAGACGGTCAATCAGCTTGAGTCAAGCACGTTGATTTTCGTTTTTGTTCCGTTGCTAGCGTAAACAAATCAAACAGACCTAAAAAGCTTTTAAATGCTTGACTCAAGCATCCAGCAAGCGTTGTAGACAAAATGTTTAAATGTTTAAAGCAAGATTGACGCCAAGCTGATTGACCGTCACGGAACTCCTAGGTTTTAACAAATTTGTGACGTGAAAAGAAAATGGCGCGCGCAAAGCAAATTACAAAAAAAGTACGCCAAGAAGGTTCCGAGTCTGAGTTTTTAACAAATTAAAATAGGTTGCATGACAATTTCGGCACCATGGAGGTAGAAATAAATATGTATAATGATGTTTTGAATTCACAAACTCATTGCACACGATGTTCTAAATTCAAATTTACTTTAACCTCTAGAGGATAAAAACGGCTTTTGCACTCAGATATCGAAGAGCAAAAACGCCTTTTCCGAGATGGTGGGATGAAAAATAATTTGCAACAAAATAATAGCAATTAACATAAATCGCAGAATATTACTATCCAGTATAAGAGGACCACCTATTACATGGGACCTAAACTAGTTGGTGAAACGTGGCATTTACCTTTACCTAAAAATAGGCGTAATTTATTACATTGTATGTATGTACGAGTATAAGAGAACACTGCAGCCTATTACTCGTCACTGTCTAAACTTCAACAACCCCCACCTTAGAGAATGGTAATATTCTACTCTGCTGTCACCACATGGCATTATATTATTAATTTAGCAGCTTTTTAAGGCCCCAGGGCTAATATTTTAAACGGGTTTCTCGACCGAACTGAGGCCAAAAAAAAATTGCGAATATAATTATGCGAAAATAATTATCTATTATTTGCTGCCCTACTTCTCAAAAATTGATGGTCACCTTCTATTTGGCACGCGACACCTGATCTACGGCACGCTTTGCGCGCTCGAGTCTTTTCACACAATTTCCAATTAGGTACGCAGTCTGCGTAGCAGATTTGAAAGCGGTGCTGTTTTCTAAGTTGTAGGTTATGATGACTAACTTCTTCTTAAAACTGTTAAAGGAATCTTTGACAGAATTTCTTCTTCTTCCTGCCCTTATCCCGCTCTAAGTGGGGTCAGCACAACATGTTTTTTTCTCCTACTCCTCTGTATTCTTCACCAATGTCTCATCAAATCCTCTCACTATCATATTCTCCTTTACACAATCCTCTTTTTGTTCTTCCTCTGCTTCTACATAATTTACTAAATTAAATAGAAATGAACACGGCTATTTTTCTTAATTTCTTGTTTTACGTCGAGGGCGAGGAATTGATTTATTCCTAACAGCTTAAGACAGCATTTCTCTTATTTTATCATCATCATTCGTTTAGTTTTTTAGGTTATCTCGTGTTCTGTAGTTTTAACCCCCTATACATATCGGTAAGCCGTTATTTAATCACTCTTTCCCTTGTCATTCACAGAATATTTCACACTATCCATTAACATCTTAAGGCGTCCTCCTATTTGTTAGCATGAATTATTTAAAATGTATTGATGACTATTTAATATAATCTACTTAGTAAGGACTTATTTATAATCTAACTTCTAGCAACATTGTTAACACCTCTATTTTTCCTATGTAACAAACAATTTTTCCAATAGAGATAAACAATTATTGGCAGCAACGAACTATTACAATATGCTTAGCGATTCCTTGGCTGGGCGAGATGAGGTCGGGAAAGATTCTGTTGCATTATCAGCGAAAACAGAAAATCTTCATTTGAGTTGCGCGCTCAGGGACTGCGGTACTGTTCTTCGTTGAAACTTGTATTTATTCGAAGTTTGCCTTTGTTTGAACTTTGGAAGCGTGAATCAGTTAATTCTTGGTTAGTCATGAGCAAACGTAAATTACATTACTTATTATATAAAGCATGAAAGTAGAATAAATGCAGTGGAAATAAGAGCGTTGAAGAGCATGCCTGGGGTGAGGCTGAGCTATCGATTGTACAATAATGTGATCAGAGAAAGGTGGTTTGAAAGAAAACGTAATGACGTGAATCGAGAAAGGAATGTTCGCATGGTTTGGTCACGTAGAAAGGATGAGTGAAAGGAGAGTGACAAAAAGGATTTACATGTCAGAAGAGAATGGAGAACACGGCAGGGCCAAGACCTCGGCGGATATTTCACAATCAGTTTGAAAGTATTTTAAAAAAGGAAAGGGCCATGTCAAGAATACCTGAAACCGACGGGCATGCATGAGGACATTAATGAGATTGGATGGAGCGAAAGAGGTATGTAAGAAGGACGTGATTTCTGCCTACCTTTATACTTCGTACTTACACAATAAGCAAGTTAAGCAATTTTATCCTTCTACCTTTTTGAGTGGAAAATATTCAGATAAGTATTAAGCACTTGAACGACATCTAACTCAATTTCCTCGGTCGGAATCGCTCTATATCACTTGACCCTTACGGTTGGGCGAAGCTGAACCTTATTAGAGACCATCGTTTGATCCCGTCTCAGCACTATAGGTACGTTTGAGTTCTATTCCACTGCGTTTCTAGCGTAGAAGGTTGTTAAGAAATTAGTCTTATCTTGTAGTTGGGTCACTCACATCCCAACTCAATGCAGAGAGGACCAGTATGACCGAAGAAAGGAACAGATAGACAGAGAGAATGATGATGATACGAAGAAAGAGAAGAATTAATTTTGCATTGCTCAGAGACAGTTATTTAAGAGACATTGAACATATTTTTGGTAGCCAGATTTTGCCAAACTTCTTTGTGGTCTACATATATTTTTTTATGTTAGACAGGGAAGCTCTTGCCCTTCATCTCACCTGATAGTAAGTGGTGATAAGGGCCTAAGATGGAATCGAGCTTCACCTGGAACCCTATTCTATATACTGTGTATCCCTCGATAAAGTGTAAGAGGGTGAAACTAGGTCATAAATTATCGACAAAAAACATAGAAAAAAAATGTTGAAAAATTAGCAATTTTTTCCGCTCTTTCGATTGTATCATCCAGGCTTCATTGTTTATCGTAACAAAACATGATTATCTTTCGAAATATCCAGAAGCAACTATTAAGTACACAATAGAAGGATATTATCTTTTCAATCTTAAACACAATATCAAGATATTGGACAAACACTCGGAATGTTTCTATAACAAGAAAATATATACAAATAATGAATAACTTTTGGAATAGTTTTCCATGCTGGCGTGGGAGCGAAAAAATAAAATAGAATGTGCCAACCCTGACTCACCCAAGGGGTGTCTTAAAATTCGGCTAAGGGAGATTGCCCGGTGTAGACCAATAAGGACTCTGGAGCACCCGATTGGTTTGAGGATAAACCACCAACAACAGCATAGAACTGGATTGTTGTAATCCCAGTTACTCTCTCCGTTCATCGGTATCACGACATGATACTTTTCGTCTTTTTTCTATACATCACGAGCACCTTTCCGGTGTAATGGATGATATGGAAAGGGAAGTGGATTGCTTGATGGCCTCTGACCGATACAAATAGAACAGCAAACACACTGCGCCGACTCCAGATAAACTAGGGCCAGTACATGGAGAAGAAGAAAAATAATAGTCATTTTTTAAACACGATAACATAAAAGCGATCGAGCTAGGCTTGAGATTACGTAGGCTAAACCGGTTACTGGATGGGTGACCATAAGTTCACTTTTTAGAGGTCTGCGATGCTACGTAAGATACGCCAAGCCGTTCTTCCCGGCTGGATCACTGAATTGCTACCCGAAATTTACATGTCCTAAAATATTGTAACGATTGATAAACCCCGTCCGCGTTGCATAGTCACGTTCCCCGATAAACTTATTCGATTTATGAATAATACATAAAATATTTCAGTCGCCGCCCTTATGTGAGGCATTAATACATATAAAATAACTCTTGTGACCGATCGCATTGATTGATTGGTGTAGTCAATCGTACTGATACTCGGATATTGGAGCTTTTTAGTTTACATACACACATTACGCTAGGCAGAGGAGAATCCGTGGAAGAGCTTTCATAATCAAAAATTGACATGAGTTCGATACAAACGTGTATCGCTTGCTCTAGGTACCCAGAGGGCCTAGCCAAGTGGCTTATCTATTCGAACGCAAAGAAAACAAAAGTATGAAATTGACATATTGTATTCTCTGTAATACTTCAGTTTCATACATTTTATATTCTATGCGTCGGATAAATTGGTCACTTGGCTTGGAGGGCAGATATGCGTCTGGCATCGATGCCTCACGTGGACAAATCAAGGGCAAGTCACGTTTGCGTGTTTTTTGGACGGCCCGGCAATTTGCCTTCAATTGTTCGGAAGACGTGTTTCATGTGCCAAAGCTAGGACATGTTTTCTTGCTTCTATCGCAGGAGGTACTTAAACGTGCGACTATATAAGCCGTTGTTATTATTTTGTGTTCGAGAAAGATCTCTTCATTTTTAGAATGATGTGTTTTCATCATTATCTAAAGATGAGTGATATGATAATTCACTAGACCTTTGATGTTGTCACTGCTGGGGCACAGGCCTTCTCTGTGAATGAAATAATTAAATAATTACGAACGAGAATGGGAAATGACCCACCTAGTAGCCCGGGCAGTGGCTTGTTTGGTGGCCCAGTGCGACGGTCTTCCCCTTTCGCTGATGATATACAATTCCGCATACCAACATCCCATAATATGAGGAGTTATTTTGTGAGTGATATATATTAAGTGCTTGTGAATAGAGTGAGTCTATTCTTCTCACTGCCTTTATCCTACGCTAAGTAGCTCAGCATGAACTCCCCTCTTTCTCATATCATCTTTCACACAATCCATCCACCACTTCGTCGGTCTTTCTCTCATTCTAGGTCCATGCAAATCCATACTTAATATCTTTAGTTACGTAACATTCATCCACCCTCATCACCCGTACCCTCATGCCCGTACCACGCTAACCTGTTTGTTACTCCTCAATTTATCGATCCACGGCGTTACTTTCAGACTTCCTCTAACGTGCTCATTTCTAATCCTGTCTTTCCTCGTCTATTATTACAACGAATTATCTACCTATGAACCCTTCGGAGCATTTATACATTAGTGCAAGTTTATGGTAACAGCTCATTAGAGCTACCCGGCTGCCCGGCAGCCCGGCACCCGACCTGCACCGCCTCAATTCGATCGGTTGGTATTCTTTATAATATGGATTGGTATTGATCACTACATCAACTTCGGCTTTGGTCGTAATCCGACCACGAGCGGACTACGACTGGACCGCGCGTGGCCCGCGAGTGGTCCTCGCAAGGACAACGCGAGGCTAAGCCGCCTGGTTTATTTCTAACGTGTCAGACGTAGCTTTCAAAATGGATAAAGAAAGAATTAAGGAAGAAGTTCGAAATTATAATTTATTGTATGATCTAAGTGACACCAAGTACAGTGAAGTGAGGTCCACTGATTGACCACGCAGGGTCCACTGATTCACACTGGTTGTCCACCCGTGTAGCACTTACTGAAAATGAGTGGACGCCGAGTGCCGAAGCGGTGCGGGTCGGGTGCCAGTTGGCTCTAATGAGCGTTGACCTTTACGCCGCAATAATCGGAATACCGTATGAAGAGATTACTCGACAGTGGAGAAGTGGAGCGGAATCGCTCATTTCTATTAGAAAATGCTTGACTGAAGTAATCCTCAGGGTGAGTACTTCTAATAAGGAGACCGAGAGCGCTCGTAGTAAAATAATTGCATTGAAGCTGGATTTTCTTCGAAGATCAAATAGTCTTTCCTTGAAATTATTATTTATTTTTATATGGTGTTATCAATTAAAGGCGGACTGTATCTATAGGCAATTTACTGGTTCGAAATAATATTACCTGTGTCGCGGGAGCGAGGGACACGGTCAGTGCCTGAGTAGCAGTCGAGCTGAGTTTCCAGTTATGTTGATGACGTCTGACCGATATATATAAAAGAGAAAACATACTGCGCCGACACTAGATAAACTGGGAATAGGGCAGGAAGAGCCCGTTACCTTAAGCCCGTATAAAACCTTCAGCAGTATCGATAGAATCTCTCTCTCCGGTTATAAGTCTCTTAAACATGTTAAGAGACTTATAACCGGAGAGAGAGATCCCTTTCTTTTAATTTTTTTTATACAGTTAGTCAGCATCTTTTCGGAGTGATTGAGGATTGATTGAATTAAAGGGAATTCAAAATTCAAATTCAAAGCGCGTTTACTGAAAAATTTGCTTTTTTGAGTTAACTCTGTTTAGATCTACTAGGTGTGCAATATGTTTCAGAAGTTAATAATCTACTCGAGTTAGAAACTTATACTTATTGGCGGAGCCATTCGGTAAACATGTCACGTGTAGAAAACTAAACATCCTGGGTATGTACATTGGAGAACTCGGATCACATACAAGGAATGTGTGGCCACCACAAATGTTTGTTTTTGTGTAGTTGACTGTTATTATCGTCCCTTTTATGGCCCTACGGTTAGAGGAGAATGGGCATAATCTAAGCCCGGGCTCTGAGTGGATTGGTTAGAAAATAACGACTGCAGATTGGCTTAGGTGACGACTTATAAGCAATATGTTTCATTTTCGAATGAAATGTTTTACATGCTTCAGGGGAAGAGACATCCGCAAAATACTTTTCATCCCACCATCTCGGAAAAAGCGTTTTTGCTCTTCGATATCTGAGTGCAAAAGCCGTTTTTATCCTCTAGAGGTTAAAGTAAATTTGAATTTAGAACATCGTGTGCAATGAGTTTGTGAATTCAAAACATCATTATACCTATTTATTTCTACCTCCATGGTGCCGAAATTATCATGCAACCTATTTTAATTTGTTAAAAACTCAGACTCGGAACCTTCTTGGTGTACTTTTTTTGTAATTTGCTTTGCGCGCGCCATTTTCTTTTCACGTCATAAATTTGTTAAAACTTAGGAGTTCCGTGACGGTCAATCAGCTTGGCGTCAATCTTGCTTGTTGCTTTAAACATTTTGATCATCTACAATGCTTGCTTGATGCTTGAGTCAAGCATTTAAAAGATTTTTAGGTTTGTTTGATTTGTTTACGCTAGCAACAGAACAAAAATATACAGAAAATCAACGTGCTTGACTCAAGCTGATTGACCGTCTCGGAACTCCATTAGGGACGGTAATTTTTATTAGGTACTTACAGGTGTGTCAGGATAAATTTTGCGGGTGTGGCTGGGTGGATGGGTGGGTGTTGGAGGTGTCTGGGTGAATGGGTGTTTTGTGGGTGTGTCTAGGTGAATGGGTTTTTTGTGGGTGTGTCTAGAGGTGAATGGGTGTTTTGTGGGTTTGTCTGAATGGATGGGTGAGTATTGTGGGCGTGACTGGGTGGAAGTTGTGGGTGTCTGAATGGATGTTGTGGGTGTGTCTGGGTGATTAGATATTTTGTGGGTGTTTCTGGGTGAATGGGTGTTTTGTGGGTGTTTCTGGGTGAATGGGTGTTTTTGTGGGTGTTTCTGGGTGAATGGGTGTGTTGTGGGTGTTTCTGTGTGAATGGGTGTTTTTTGGGTGTTTCTGGGTGAATAGGTGTTTTGTGGTTGTTTCTGGGTGAATGGGTGCTTTGTGGGTGTTTCTGGGTAAATGGGCGTTTTTGGGTGTATCTGGGTGAATGGGTGTGTATTGCGGGTGTGAATGTTGTGGGTGTTTCTGGGTGGGTGTTGAGAGTGTGTTTGGGTTAATGGGAGGGTGTTGTGGAAGTTTCTGGGTGAAAACAGAAACTGTTGTAATTGTATTTTTTGTTGTATTTTGCAATTTCCTCGTTGGGGGGGATGAAAAGTTACGTGTTGCACTCGAGTGCAAAGATTTTTCACCTTGTGCTCTTTTGATTCCCTCGCTATCGCTCAGGATTCTAACTTTTGAATCACTCGCTACGCTCGTGATTCAATTTTAGAATCCTTCGCTAGCTCGGTCATCAAAATTGAGCACGCGGTTAAAAAACAACTTTGCACTCACGTACAACAAATAACTATTATCATCGGATGAAATGTGCCTTTTTCAAATGGTTATGGGACGATACATATTATATACTATTATAACACCGAATGAACAGTATCCTTTTCAAATTTAGCCGCGTGCCTTCTAAATTTGAAAAAGATACTGTTACCAAGCACAAATACAAACTTCATCATCCAATGTTCCTCAGAATATGATCATATTAGTGGTCGCCTGCGGCTTTGCTCGCGTTAATGTCAGTTGTTATATAGCCTATATATATAGCCTATTATAACCTTCCTCAATAAATGGACTATCCAACTTAAAAATATTTTTTAAATTTGAATCAGTAGTTTCTGAGATTAGCGCGTTTACCCAACCAACCAAACAAACAAAGTCTTCAGCTTTATTATATTAGTATAGATAAGCAAAAGTAAGTTCACTTCTTTTAAGGCATTATCAGACCTGTTGCTCACCGTTCCGATTCGTAATACCCTGCGAAGATCTCTTCGACAGAGAGCGTGAGCGGGATAGCGATGGTTTGACAGGAGATGGGGAAAGGGTAAGCGGATTTTGGATGAACGACATTGTAAAGATATGTGCCGTAAATCCTTTTAAAATAAAACAAGTCCTTTTCTCAAGCGTAGCTATCTTTTCATTTTCGCCACACGAACTCGAACAAATATCATTCATTCACCAGCAGCTTAGGCCCTTCATATAAAAATGTCGGCTGATATCACTGTGAGAATTTGGGCGCTTTGGATTTCGTCACTTCATCGATTTTATTAATCGAATTTATTTATCAGTTTTCATAGGAGAATATTTTATGGGTTCCATTCCATTATGCCATGTGAAGAGCAGAATACAATTGTCACAACCGACAATCTCTCCTACGGGTGGCGTACAAGGCGGCGATGAGTGGCAGCAGCGGTTTTCTTATGCGAACTAGGACTACATTGGGAAATACGACGATAGATGGAAATAAGCTCGCAACCTATTATTTGGGACCTAACATAGTTGGCAAAAGTGGGTGTCACCCCTCTGACACACCTCTGTCTATCCCTTATGGAATAAATAAAAGTGACCAACGTTTAAATTCAATGTTGTTTTTTTATATTCTTTAGTACAAGTATCTTTCACACACATTGTAAGAAACCTTCTATTGATATAGCAGTTTGTACATATACATATATTATATCCATTGTATACTCGCAAATAAATGAAAGATCGATAATATGAATGAACGTATTCTTATGTGAGGGCTTCATTAATTTTTATCAAGATGGGCGTTTCGTTCATTAATACTATTGCGGTTCGATTTAGAAACGAAAGGATCCATTATCGTTCGTGAGAAAGCAATTAATAAGCAATGAAAAAGCTTCCACATTGCCATTGTTTCAGATAGAATTGGGCCAAGTTGGCTGCTATTATGTTGGATTTCTTTTATTGTAGCGTTTGGGGAAAATTGTGTTGTAACTTGGAAATGTTTGTTAAAATAATTGATTTTGTTATGTTTCTTACGGAACTTATTTTAATTCAATAATTAAACCAGAATGCAAGTATTATCAAAGTCGCGTGATGATATTACGTGATTTATTATATCTCTTTTGTTTGTTGAATAAACAATTTTCATTTTCATCTCTCCCAATAGAAAAATTAACAAGTGAGCTTGAATCAAGGTTTTAATTCTGTATCTGCAGATAAAATTATTTCATTACTGAACTCTTTCGTGAGATATTATTCTTTATTAGCTTATTCTTTACATTTTCCTAATTCGTTTAATTCCATCATCACCATCACCGGCCCTAATTGTCCCTGCTGCTGAGGCACGGGCTTCCTTATGGATGGAAGTATATAGGGAGATTGGGCTATAACCCACCACGCTGTCCCAGTGCGGATTAGTGTAGATTACTGCAGATGCAGCCGGGACCAACAGCTTAACATGCCTTCCGAAGTACGGAGGCACTCGAGATAATACATTTTTGGTCACCCATGAAATAATCGGCCTTAGTGACATTGCTAATTTACAATTTAGCAATGCTATGCGCTATGCCGCCGCGCTATCTTCCCAAATACAAATAAAATATACTTTCATCTTTAGTCTACTTCATTGCCATTTTTCTTGATTGTCCTAACTAAAGCATTAAATCATAAATTATCATTATTGTGAGCTCATCTGAAAACTTACTAAATAATTTCACAATTTCAGTAGGTACTTGACGATTTATGTGGTTAATTCAAAACAATTTGATAAAATAATATTCGAATTTGACAAATCAGGGATTCACTCCGTCCGAGCAGATAAGAAGGACAGTCGAATTGTTCTCTGTTAACAAAATTAACAATTGCAAATCTGATTTATAAGGGCTGGCACAGCAGCAAAATACTTCATCAGTCATCCCTTTCATGAATTCTCTTATCTCGATTCAATGGCATTTGTCAGAGCTTGCGTATAGTGATAACCCGCTTTGACTTTGAATAATAATTCGGTTTTTGGATGAGTAAGGCCTATAGATTCGACTGAGTAGGGAAATAAAATAATGCGGATAAGTTTAGCGTATTTCCAACGCTGTCTTCTTCTTCTTGACATTTTCCCGCTTTAGGCTGGGTCGGCACAACATGCTTTCTTCTTCCACTCTTCTCTATCCTGTACCAACTTCTCATCCACTCGTCTCGCTATCATATCCTCCTTTACACCAGATCGGTTATCTCTTCTTTGGTTTTCCTCTCGTTCTACGTTCTTCCACGTTCATACCTAATTTGCATTTTCCAACATAGCTTTCATTTCTTTGCATAACATGACCAAACCGTCCAATTCCATTTTCCATCGATGTCATTGCACAATATTCACACTTCTACCCCGAAGTTTCACACAAAAAGTAAGATTCCTAATAAACAATGAACATACAAGACATTTTTCATCAAAGGCTAAGGGATAAGCTTTACCGGTTCTCAGACATGGTACCTACTTGCCGAAATACACCTGTTTACTACCCTCCCATTGCGCATGTGATGCAGGTCCTGACGAGTCGGACAGTACTCCTGCAGAGTTCGGAGAGGCCGCACGTTGGCACTCCGCTCGAAAAATTCAAGTTTCGAATCGTAAACACGTGACTATTTAAGCAGTTCCAAAGGTTTCTTAACTTAAACCTTTTTGGGAATATTATTGCGAGTGACCATTTAGAAAATTGAGTGATTGATTTTGATTTTTGAACTGTTTCCGAAAGTTTGTGGTAGCAGTGTCCATTGTTTACTTGTTGAAATTCTTTGACACATTCGGCCTCTGGATTTTGGTGTCTGATTGTCACAGCGGTTTGGTCACAAATTAATCAGCTTTTAACCGTAAATTTTGCAAAATGTGGTGGATCTTGCGTCGTGCCCGGCTCACCGGTGCTTCCCTCTTCAGCCAGGCGTCTGGTACTACCAATAACAACAACGCAAAAACAGGTACGACTTCAGTTGGCTGACAAATGATTTGGTACAAATAAATAAACTTAGAACTTGGTTGTTGGAGTTGTGGAAACCACAAGCAATTGTTTAACCAATAACGAAGCGTGCCAATAAGGAAGACAAAAATATATCAGGAAAAATATATCTGTTATTTGCCGATTGTTTATTATCAGTGACATAAACAATGTTTGAGGTAATGGTGAAGATATCGTAATAAAATATCCCGAAACATTTATTTTGATTGTTATTATTTTAGTTTTGTCATATTTTATTGTTTTTTCATATTACAATCACGAAATAACCTTGTAGATACAGCGGCAGCAGTGTTTCAATAAAAAAGGAAGGTATTTGCAAGTTTTTGTTTTTATTTTATTTTAGACAGACAGGAAAGCCTTCATCTCACCTGATGGTAGTGACGATAAGAGCCGAAGATGCAATCGAGCTTCACCTGGAACCCTATTGATAAGCTGGTGGTCAGGTGGACTTGAAGAAAATCCTACCACGAATCAAATCGAGTACAAATTAGTACTCTCCCGGTTATAGAACCCCCGGGACCTCGGGATCTTAATTCCGGTGGGCGAACCACTAGTCCACGGAGGCGGTTGAAATTTAATTTGTAATCGGTTTACTTGCCCTTGGAGAAATGTGACATAATAATAATAGCCCGAACATATAACGATCGATCGTGCACAAACATTTAAGTTCACTTACCATGTGAATTGTTTAACTGGGTCTAGAAAACTTGGAACACATGGGATCTTTTTTATTGAAAAACTTTTCTTGCTATGAGTATGAATAGATGAAGTTTGTTGGCAACACTTCTGAGCTGTGTTCCAAGATTTACTTTTCCGCTTCTTTTGTGCGTTCTTTTTTCGCTCCCAAGCCAGTATGAAAGGGCTGGATGGTATGAGGTGTGTAATTGTAATAATTATTTCTTCTCTTATTTGATTTTTATTTGAATATCAAGAATGTTTTAAAAATATGTCCCGCACATGGACATAAATAATTTATTATTCTTTAATGGTAGGTATATATTTAACGGAGTACCTACCCTACCTACATGTTATAACTTTCTTATTATGTACTAACTAAAGATTGGTCAGAAACATCACTTTGGATTTTCGGAGTAACTTTTAATTTAATTTAAGTTCAATTTAGAAAAAACAATGTTTTTAAATCTTGAGTTTTAATAGTTAATTAAACGCAATATATCGCAATAAATAATACAAGGTTACAAAATATTGATGTGAAATTACATTTCTATAACAGTCTTGAGAACTCAATTAATTTTAATTAAATATCATATCATAAACAGATCTTGTAGTAAGACATAATTATTGCTATTAGGTTGCCCATTTAGTTCTCGTCTAATTATTTTAACACAGATATTGTATTTAAAGCTTTTATTGGGATTTTTACACAATGGGTATTAATCAATTACCTATTACTTGAATGCAGACTGCAGTAAGTCCAAATAGATCATATTAGAGATCGATAAAAACCATACAAACAAACAATGCTGTAGAGAATAAAAGCTATGACACATCATCATCTCCCTGCCCTTTGATAAAGGTTATCCAAGAAGGTAGGGATGGTCACAATTGTATTTTGCTCTGCCACACGGCAGGAACATTCGTGGCTGAAAATAATTTTAATTGTAGTAACACGAGCACACAGCGCCTGTTATTATAATCTTGGATTTATGTAAATTTGTTCGCGACGACGTGAGCCTCATATTATATTGAAGGCTTAAGGGGCGATACAAAAGATTAGCTCCAGACTTAAATTTTATATGAAGGCTTCCACGCCGCATTATTCCCGCTAAGCAATTTATATACGCGTCGTAAAACACACCTTGTAATGAAGGAAACATTGTATTAAATCATGCAATTTTCTGTCGTGCACACATTTCAACTCTTTTGATATTAGTGGATGATTTGGTATTGTGAGGAATATCATTTGACATATTCTGTGCTTGAAGTGGAACATATTCATGGAATCAAATGTAATGATAAGACTACATACATATAAATCACGCTCATTTATTGTCGAAGTATTAGGGAGAGGTTAATTAATACCCACGTATTTATGTTAGCGCCGTGTGGTGACGGCAGAGTAGAATACAATTGTCACCACCCCAAATCTCTCCCGTGGGTGTCGTACAAGGCGACTAAGGATAAAACAGTGATGAGGAATGGGCAGCAGCGTTTCTCTAATACCACGTAGCAATAGCAATGTACTGCGACTTTTGTGCCCGATAAATGGCAATAGCCTCGCCACCTATTACATGGGACCTAACATAATTGGCGAAACGTGGGTGCTAGTTCACGTCTGCCTACCCCTTCGAGGATATAGGCGTGATTTATGTATGTATGTATGTATTTATGTTAGGTCCCATGTAATAGGTGGCGTGCCTATTGCCACTTGACACATTAATCGAAGTAGGTATATTGCGTGGTAGTATAAGTGGAATGCTGTCGCCCAATACTCCGCTGTTTTAACCCATAGTCGCCTTGTACGACATCCACGCAAGATTTGGGGATTCTACTCTCCTGTAACCACACGGCAAAGTAATATTTTTTTTATTTAAATAAAATTATTTGTACGTTATTATTAATCCTTTGTAATACTATTTGTACCGAATTAATAATTATTAGTTATTTTCGCTCAAAGGAAACAACCTAATAGGAAATAAGATCTTAAAAGGAACGACTTCGTGCTACGTCTACAGTTTGTGCTACGGCGTAGACAGTTTTCGTAGAACACAGACGCTTCGTTACGATGTTGTAATTTTTATGTACTATGTAATACCCGGTAGCAATATAGCAGGATACTTCAGTTTTCAGTCTTTAGATTTGTAACTCTATCTTCAATTCAGCTCATTACTCCTTAAATCTGCATTAAAAATGCTTAAGTAAACAAAAGCATTATTCCCTTCGTTATTTTTTGTTCTGTCCCTAGAGATTGCTTTCACACGCGGTCGACGTCACTGTTATCATTATTACAAATGAGTAATTACATCAACGCGGCATTCAGCGCGTCATAATGGTTAGGCGATAATAATTAGCTTTTTTATCAGTTTTGGTTAATTTCGCAATGTCATATTTTGAATTAGCCGTGTGGTGACGGCAGAGTAGAATACAATTGTCACTACCCCAAATCTCTCCCGTAGGGTGCGTACAAGGCGACTAAGGATAAAACAGTGATGAGGAATGGACAGCAGCGTTCCTCTAATACCACCTAGCAAGATACTGCGATTTTATGTGCCCGATAGATGGCAATAGGCTCGCCACCTATTTGGGATCTACATGGGACCTTAATTAATTGGCGAAAAGTGGGTGTTTAATTCACCTCTGCCTACCCCATCGGGGATATAGGCGTGATTTATGTATGTATATATATTTTGAAGGAGGAGCTCGCTAGCGCAGTGGCACAGAGCGCTTGTCTGCGATTGTGTAAACTAAGCAATTTCGCTAAGGCTGGTCATTGGATGGGTGACCAAAAATTTATTATCTCGTGTTCCTCCGTGCTTTGGAAGGCACGTTAAGCCGTTGGTCCCGGCCGCATCTGCAGTCGTTAGTACCTACCAACTCGCACTGGGCCAGCGTGGTGGGTTATGGCCCAATCTCCCTATATTCTTCCATCCATAGGGAAGACCCGTGCCCCAACAGTGGGGACATTAAAGGGCTGGTGATGATAATGATCTATTTACTTACGAATCCAAAACGGCAATCACCGTTAATCGCAGTATTGTTCGGTGTATACCAGGATACCAGGACCGCTTCTTCCCATTTCTAATTATATTTAACCACCTCCTCGGTCTAGAGGTTCGGCCACCGGAATTAAGATCCTGTGGTTCTGGGTCCAATCCCCAGGGGAGTACCAACCATTGTACTCGGTTTGGTTGGTGGTAGGACGTAACAGTAACAAATTGATGATAATATATTGATATCGTCAATTGGATGGAATTGGATGGATTGGAAACTTGTTTAAAATAGCTGTGTTCGGTTTATAATCGACTCCGACGAGAAATTTATTCCCTTTGATGATGAGGCAAATGTTTGACGAAGTTTCATAATGAAAACCGTCATTTGGGTTATTTGGATTCGTTTTGGGTGTTTAACGAAATTAATGGCTATTTGAGTTGCTTTTTAATTAAACAATGAGGGCCGCCCTCAATATAGGTTGATTCCCACCCCCAATGTTTAAAATGAAATGTTTTTGTTTCACTGTTACCTTCCATGTTGGCCTGGGAGCGAAAAAATAACGCAGAATGAGCCAACCCCGATTTAATTTAACCCTGGGGCATTGCAAAGATCCACTAAGAGAGATTGTCCGGTGTAGACCAATAATCACCTTGTGGCATCCTAATGCTAGAGGGCAAACTACCGAACTTATTGCAACTTTAAATGGAATGGATTTCATTGAGAACATGTTTTAGTCGCCCATCCAATGAGTAGGTAAAGGTAGTCATTATTGCGTAATCAATCATCAGCTAAGCTTGAAGCTACGCTATCCAGAATATTAAATTTATTACTAATTGATTTTATACTTTTACGCAAGAACTGATTTATGCCTACCGCATAGAGGTGCTGTGGGAAAAAGGCCTGATGTAACTACTCCAGCCATTATAACGAGGTATACAATGTTGAGGAGTCTTTTAATGTAAAAAACTGAAACAAAAATTTGTAAAACCTATTTCTCAAAGTCTTTAAACATTTTGATTTTCTGAAATGGATAAAGTATTTTAAAATACATCTTTCTTATTTTTAAATGCATTTCGTCGATAAAGAGACATCATAAATGTTTACGTTTTTTATCTCGTTATAATGACTAGAGTAGATATATGTATGTTTTGCTTAATGTTCCATAATATCATAATTTTATAACCTCGTTACTTGTCACAAACTTCCATAATAGACCTTCAACCTTAAACTGTTCGGTGTGAGGCGCAAAGTTGACACATTGCAATAATAAACCAATTTCATTTTAACAAACACATTATTATACAATGAGTAGGTTGTAATTCTAAGACGTTATGTACCCAGCATAACAAGCAGGTATGGGTTACAAATAATTTTATAGCAGTATCAAATTAACATAATACAATAACAACTTTGTCTACATAAGCAATTGGGTTGGTGCAGTATGTTTATTGCTATAGGTTCGCAACTTCTAACTTTATATAAACTATTATTCTGAATGTTATTCGAATATTATATAAATGTTATATAACGTCTTGGTTAGCCGAGTAAGCCGGGAAAAACTTGAGCAGTATGACTTGGAATGTTGACATCACAATCACTCTCTCCATAAATAACATTGGTATCTCGGCATGGTCCTTTCCGTCTCTGTATTTTCAGTTGTGATTGGTGATATGAATCAAAAGAGGATGAATGGCTTTATTAGGTTTAACCGATGTTGATGGATGAGGATACATAGTACACCGATGCCAGATAAACTGGGAACAATGTCAGTAAAAAGAAGACGAGTATGTATGATGACCTAATATAACATCGAAAATATAATGTATGATGGCCTGAGACAGCAGTGGGGATGATAAAGAGTGATGGTTAGTGCAGGAAAAGAAATCCCTATTTACAAGAGTGTATCACAAATTTGTATTCAAACTCACGAAGAATATAATTACCAAGCGATTTCGGGACAAATGTCATTATTCCACAATAACTCTTGGACAGGGACATTGTGAGATTACTGTAATTATCACCCGCTGCCAACATTGTGATTATGGCTGTTACTCGAGCGGGGAACACAAGTGGGAACGGACATTACGGCCCAGGTATCGCAATTACTCCGATCTTTCCAGGCCTGGGCAACAATAAAGGAGTTTCGTTGGAAAGCGAAATAAAAGCAAGTCAATTGCCCTTCTCTTCGAGAAACTTGTGAAATACGCTTTTCCCCGTCAATGTTACGAGGGTATATAAAGTTTATTTATTTATTATCATCACCAGCCCTTTAATGTCCCCACTGCTCTCCTAACGAGCTTGAGGTTTTGACACGTTTAAAATTAACATTAGTACAAATATTGAATGTGTTGGGGTCAGCATTTCGTGTGCGGATCGGTACGTGGGGGGTTTTGGAGCCTCGGCGTTATGGACCGAAGCATCATCATTATCGTCACCAGTACTTTAACGTCCCCACTACTAGGGTACATGCTTTCCATAAGAAGGAGAAGGGGCCATAACCCAACACGCTGGCCCAGTGCGGATTGGAGAGTATTAACGACTGCACATGCAGTCGAGATCAACGGCTTAACGTCTAACGTCCGTCCCAGCCGTCAAACACATAACACTTGATTTATGTATTTATCCCTGAACAAGTAGGCGGAAGTGAATTAACAAATTTTGTCAATTATGATAGGTCCCATGTACGGAGCGAACCTAGTATAAGCATCTAACATATATTGCTAGGTGGTAGGTATAAGAGGAATGCTGCTGCCTACTAAATATCGGTTTCCTGCGACACCCGTGGTAAAAATGGTGACTAGTGGCAATTGTATTCTAATCTGCCGTCACCATACACCACAAAACTTGACTTGTCAGTCGTATGGCGTGTGGTGACGGCAGAGCAGAATAAAATTGTCACCACTCACCATCTCTACCACGGGTGTTGTTGTCCAAGACGACTAAAAGTAAAGACAGCGATGAGTAATGAGCACCAGCCTTCCTCTTATACGACCTAGCAATATACTGCTAATTACGTGCCAGTTAGATGGCAACATGCTGGCCCTATATTACCTACATGTGACCTAACATCGGAGTTAATTCATCTATGCCTACCCCTTCGGGGCTATAAGGAGTGATTTATGTTGTATGTTGTCTGCACTATAAAGTTCTATCTAGTCGCATTTACGTGTTTGCTGCTACGTTCGGGGAGACGTCTGTCGCACAAACAAATGAGTTCACTCGCTTGACATGTGTACCTATTCTTAAATGGCGCTTTCACAGGCAAATTGAGCGTCCAGTTGAGATTTTTTACTTGAGAACACATTGCTAGTCTTTTCGCACTTCTCTTGGATAGACGTGTCGAAGATTTGTTTGTGAACATGATCTACTGTGAATAGTGATAGTAATCTATTGAGCTATAAAGAAATATTTGATAATACTGGGTGTAACAGAGAGGTGTAGTCATAATGTGATGTGTGAGAGAGACAGGTAGACGAATGCATCTGCAATCGGCTTACACAATAACCCCACTGGTCCTGAGAAACAATACTGCACCTTATTGTTTACCGTCTACGGACAATAATCTGTGCAGGAACAATCAATAACATCGTCGCGTGCCTTCCCGTAATATCTTATCAAGGCTCCAACTAGCTACGAAAGTATTCCATTAGACGCTCCAACCGTGCGCGTACATGCAAGGGTTTAATTTAAGAATAGCATCATTGTGGAGTTGTTCTCTTCTGGCTTCAACTGATTAGATTGGGATTGCATGTCAGTCATTTCTCAACCTCTATATTACTTTTATTTTTTGACCACACAACATTTGCCTAATAAGTAAATAGCAAAAGGCATTTGATTAGGTATTGGAACGAAAAGCGGGATAGCCTATCTGGCAATTCCAAGGCAAGTTATAATAATTAATACCAAAAATTATCATTAGGTAACAAGCTTTTGCAGTCTATACACATATATAAATAGTAATTAAATAAATTTTATTACAAAAAGGAATAATTCAAATATTAATATTTAGAAAAGGAACATGCCATTTAATTATAAACCATATGATCTAATATCGGAACGAATATTTCACGTGGAATAAATTAATATCATAAAACGGATCGGACGATATATTACTAAAATACCCAATATGAATTATAGTTATTCGGAAACATATGGATCGAATGAATATCGAAATTGGGATAGCATACCTTTTTCACCTAACCCGACTCAGCAGGAGGCCTCGACTAATGGCCAATCTATTCGATTTGTAAATTTTTGACAGTGTCTCTTATATTTGACCCGACGGTCAGTATGTTGTTTTCTTTGTAATACGTCAGTTTCATACTTAAATTATTCGTTCGAATTTGTCACCTTGTCTAGATGGGCTGAATTATTTTCGCTTAATTGATCGTTTGGCCGACTCCATACATTATTGTCTGTTCTTTGTTTATATTCGGAGGAAAAGGTGTGCATCAGCTGTGGGGACATTATCCGGTGACGATCGACACACCGTTCAAATAATAAAGAAAAATAGACCCTATTATTTTTACCTCTAATTCCCATTTCAATCACCCATAGTGTACTCAATATAGACTATTTCTTCAAGTCTCACGATATTTCCATTTTCAGGTTAGTAATCCAAAGTCAACCTTAAGCACGTCAATCTTAAGTGTCAAAGTAATAAATAAAATACCATTCAATTTTATTCTAGCTCTTTATTTTCTTTAGTGACTAGGAGCGCTTGAAAATGACGAAATTATTGAAATTTATTCGCAAGATATTCCAGCGGAAAGGTTATTTTTTGTAAGGCTTCTTTTGGGCCATAATCATGTTCAAGTGGGGCAAACTTAAAAATCTTTAATATTTAATGTAGTGCAGCATTATCTATACTGAATTGTCAGAAACACTAATACAGAATACAATAATAATTTATTACCACCCACCCCCAAACT
This sequence comes from Cataclysta lemnata, assembly GCA_963931975.1. NCBI lineage: Eukaryota > Metazoa > Arthropoda > Insecta > Lepidoptera > Crambidae > Cataclysta > Cataclysta lemnata. The sequence continues at coordinate 14,272,940 of OZ008339.1, forward strand.
CACTCGCGGGTATCGTAGGTGACTAAGGGCCGGTTTTTTGATCCATAGTTAACTCAACCAATTGTTAAAAAGTGTTACTAATTGCTAAATATCAGTAATATTTAAAGATAAGTAACAATTTTTAACAATTGTTTAACAGGTAACTATGCATCAAAAAACCGGCCCTAAGGGTTAAAGCAGTGACGAGGTATGGGCAGCAGGGTTCATGTTATACCATCTATGAATTATGTGAGACTAATATGCTCGCCACTTATTACACGGGATATTACGTAGTGTGCTAATGGGTGTTAGTACAACTCTGCCTACCCCTTAAGGGCTAGAAAGGCATGATTTATGTATGCATCAATATATAGCTCTGACGTTAGTGTAGCCTAAGCGTTACATTACGGGCGCCTCAGTATATGCCAACTTAACGCCGTATCGGAAATAAAACAAAGTTTTTCGTTGGAATGGTCGATTCAAGTGTTATTACTAGTACAGTTTTCGGAACTACGGTCATAGATGTAGGCACCTTTTATTGGCTTTGAGTTTTGTTTTGTTGGCAGTATACACCAGCAGCAGTATTTCAGTCGGAGAGGCAAGAAATGTGAGATGTGCGGCTACTCTGGTCGATAAAATCATGTCGATAAAGATGGTATTGAAATGTCTTATTCGTAATAAGTTGTTTTATTTCAAATGTACAGTACTCGTACAAATATAAAATAACATAATAAAAAAATACGCAAATTCTACTGGGCACTTATGGCCTCTTTCTAACAATAAATGAACCACTTATTTTTATCTGGTTTTACGAAAACAAATGTGGTTGGTTCTTTCCCCTATATAATATTTTCCTATATTATAAAGCTCTTAAATTTTTTTCTCGGCCCACGCCAGCCTGAGTGCCAAATAACATATTCATAATCCATCACTACGCACAATTTTTATTCGTCGAAATCGCTTTCGTGTCTAAAAGCAATTAAAATATTCATCTACATTCTATTTATTCCTTCTGCCAGACTTCTAATTATGCGAGCATTTGTTTTTTTCAGTGAAAACTTTTTTGTGATTTGAAAAGTTTTGCACTCGCAATCATTGGGCCCAGTATTTTTATTATAATGTTCACGCGTTGGTGTTTTTGTATAAACAAGGTGCTGCAGGCTATTCGCTACAAATTTATCTTTCTGATTTGAACCTTGCTTTCAAGGTGTTACAGTTTAAATTATAGATATTTTGCTACTTTATCTTTGAGTGAATGGTCTTTGTCAAATCTTTTTCAACAGACTGTGAAGACAATGACCAATTCGATCAGATAGTAAAATTATTATAAAAAAAGACGTCAGACAAAAATTATAAACAAAAGCTTGGATTCCCCCTACTTCTCTCTGGGGTGTTGTACAAGGCTACTAAGAATCTAGCAAATTACTGCGATTAAAGTAATGGGCATCAGCGTTCCTCTTATACGATCTAGCACAACAAGTATACTGCGATTTATGTGCCCAATGGGTGTTAATACACATATTACATAGTATGTTTTCATTGGCGAAACTTGGGTGTTAATGCACCTTAGGAGAGAAATGTGTGATTTATATGTGAAATAAAAATCAAAACAATAATTCCCAGACAGTGAAAATATAATTTTTAGACGTGACTGTTACGACGATGGCTACTGAAATATTATTTTTATTCAAATGCTGGTTATCTCATCATTAAAGTTAAATTAAAAGAAAGTGAAATTCACCTGTAAAAGTAACGTCTTAAGCACTCAGGATTACAACAAAATCTACGTTCCACCTGTTTCACCGAAACCTCAGAATTTTAATCAAAGCCCTGATTCTGTGACATCCCTGCAACTTGTAACACAGAACGGGCTTATTGATATCGGAAAAGCAATTTGTGTTAAGGATTCAAAGTTTCACGACAGCCATGGGGTAACCATGTAGTCAGCGCAACAGGTGATGGTTGTGTTTTGTCGATATTATCGTACCTTTCATAATTGCTTGTACATAGACGTACCTATAAGTTAGACGTATAAGGTGTTATTCTATAGGAATTAAATTCCTAATCAGTCACACTATTATATTAATTATTATCTGCGTGTCAGAGGACGGAAATAAACCAATTGAAAATTGCTCTTCTTCCTGTCTCTTTCCCAGCTTATCTCAGGTCAGCGCAGCATTTTTCTACATTTCCATTTACATCGCTCAGACGACACCGAGCCATTCACTCCGTTTTGATTCATATACTTCGATCGTATTGTGAACCCCTACACACATACATAAATCACGACTATATGTAATAAAGGGCGAGCCTATTGCCATCTATCGGGCACATATATCGTAACATACACGTTTTGCTAGCTCGTATAAGATGATTAGCAAATTACTGCAATTTAAGTTCTCGATGAATGGCAATAGGCTAGCCCCCTATTACATAAGCCCTGCCCGGCTAGCATGACCACCCAAACACGATATGATAAAGTCGTTTATCATGTTGAACTTACAAAAATTATTGGATTTTGACAGTTCAAAGCGATAAATGGCTTTATCTTTAAGTTAAAGGTTTATTCAATTCTGACCTATTCAAGTGTTACTTTGTCCATGTCTTATACCATGTTTTATGCAATAAATTATTTCTTTATTTAAAATAAAATTATTATGAGTGTTCAAAGTGATAAATGGCCATGTCATATCGTGTTTCGGTGGTCATGCTACCCGGGCTGGAATATCACCACCTCTGCCTATCCCTAAGAGGAGAAAGGCGTGATTTATGTATGTATGTGTATAATTATCTGCCCCCGTTCCCATATAGCACTTATCTTTCATTGCAGAAACATAGCCGGCTCGTTACCCTCCCAGAATTAACCTTTTCAGGGCTTTGATTGATGAGCTGAAATTAAACCTAAAGTTCCTCTGCGGGCTCTTTTGAGTGCACCCTTATCGAATACTGAGATAACAAGTCGTCGCAACCGAATTCCACAGGCTGATAAACTTGGCCAATTTTAAGGTTTATTCCCGTTTACTTTGTGACTTAATGACTACTTATCTATTGTACAGCTCGTTAGGCTACCACAATATGTCAAATTTTCGCAATCGACTTTTGATCTTTACTTCAGACCGCTTATGCTTAGCAATCGATTAGAGATATTTTACAGTGTTGTATAGTGCTGTTGACTGTACAAAATCCACTGTTCTTTTCAACATCTCACAAAACATTTTTCAAAACAAAATTTTAAGACAAAAGTTTACAGTTTTTTGGCAGCAATAATTTTTACCCACAGGGAATATTCTAATAATTATTGAAGGCGGTGACGGCAGAGTGGAATACAATTGTCACCACCCCAAATCTCTCCCGTGGGTGTCGTACAAGGCCACTAAGGATAAATCAGTGATGAGGAATGGGCAGCAGCGTTTCTCTTATACAATGCAATGTACCTACTGCAGCTTTTGTGCCCGATAAATGGCAATAGGCTCTCCACCTATTACGTAGGACCTAACATAATTGGCGAAACGCGGGTGCTAGTTCACCTCTGCCTACCCCTTCGGGGATATAGGCGTGATGTATGTATGTAATTTATTCTAATATTCTTGTTAAGTCACACTGTTACACATTGCTGTTTTTTTGGTATGACTTGTTAGGAAAATAATCCCATTAGGTCATAGGACGTGTTATTTAATAGGAATTTAATTGCATTATTATTTCATTATTATGATTATATCTGAGTGTGATAGAACGGGAATAAACTAATTTTGCACGTTGCTTGGCGTCGTGCCAACACGATTGACCTTAGTCCAAGTTTCAAATGAAGTTACTTATAAAGTTTATAAGACATTGGATTTTTTTAATTAGAGCCCCGTGAATAATTCGGCTCCTTCGAAGTTTGATTAAATTGGAGTACAATACTTGCTTGGTTATTATGTGGGTATAAATATATATAATTATATTTAGCCTAGGAAAGTAGTTTAGGAAAAATATGGAAAGACTGATACAATTTATTGGTATTAGTAGTATTCTCAATATAATAACCATTGAAGACCATTTTCGTCGAATGGTCAGATAGCTGGCTTATATATATAATATATATATACACATACATACATACATAAATCACGCCTATATCCCGGAAGGGGTAGGCAGAGGTGAACTAGCACCCACGTCTCGCCAGTTATGTTAGGTCCCATGTAATAGGTGGCGAGCCTATTGCCATTTATCGGGCACAAAAGTCGCAGTAGGTACATAGCTAGATGGTATAAGAGGAACGCTGCTGCCCATTCCTCATCACTGATTTATCCTTAGTCGCCTTGTACGACACCCACAGGAGAGATTTGGGGTGGTGACAATTGTATTCTACTCTGCCGTCACCACACAGCGGGATATATATATATCATACTACATAATAATATATCACGCTTATTTACCCCCGAAACAAAGGCAGACGCATGGATAAACAGATTATTATTACACTTATAAAGAACAAAACGTCTGAAGACCCCCGGTGTTACATACCCGTTAATTACGATAAATAAGACGTGTATAAACAAAAACAACCTTCATTACTTCTGAAACGGACCATAATATGTATCCAACAAGCAGGGGGAACCGAAAGGTCCATGCGAAGCTAGAGAAAGATTAGTGGGTGTCAACCGCTACAGATACTTACTACTTGACCTAATTGGGTCTAATTAATTACCCAGTTCGCTTTTTTTTGTTTCCGCGAAATCAGTTTCTCGTTAACTTTGCCATGTTCAGCATGGGAACAAAGCTGAGGGCGGGACAGACCACTATCACACAACCAGCCAAAGCATAGGGGAAGAAGGTGTGACAGAGGGTAGGCTTTCCGAGTACGTCGGCTAGAAATATTTCGATTAATGAGCCCGTTAGATGGCCCTGTGCGCCTCACATATTTCGCTAACCTTTTTTAGATCCTACGTAATAGCGGGCTAGCCTATTGCCATTTATCGGGCCCGTTAATCGAAATATTTCTAAGCGACGACGTACTCGGAAAACGGGTTGTTAAATTTTAACCCTTATACGCTTGTTTTCACCAACAACTCTTAACTTTAAGGGTCTCTGAATTCAAATACCTTCACATATTATCATATTCCTATTATTTATGTTTTTGGTCTTTATCGCATAGTGATAATGAAAAGTGAATATAATAATTCATATTTGCTTAAATGAGTTACATTTTGCTTTAAAACATAGTACTGATGAGGTTATTCTAAATTAATTTATATAGGAAAAAGTGTTGGTGAAAAGTTTCGCAATAACGCTTTATCATTCATTTCAAATTCACTTTATTTTTATTTCTTTAAGTGCATAATTATAATTAATGATGGAAAATGCAATTTAAGATTAATTACATTTTACCAAGACTATGTTCTTGGTTTCGCATCTAAGACGTTCATTAATGATATAGTATTAATTTGAACATTTATCCTAATTGGGTTTTAATATTTGAAGCCTTGTAACGCTTCTCTTCAAGTCAAGCTCAAGGGTTACCAACTATTTTCACACTAAAATCCAAATCTGTGAGGCTGAACTTAAAGGCGTAATTATGTATTCAATTAAGTTATTATTTGTCCCACCGTCACCACCTCAAGTCATAGAACAATAATGCCAATGTGTGTGTTCCCAGATTTGTACATAATAATAATACCGAAACAATGGGCCTTATATTATAAGAATGCTCAAAGTCACTCAAAGGGCAATGGAGAGCCTATGCCGGGTGATTCCCTGTGTGATCATAGAAAAGATGGGAACCACAGGAGAACTAGGCCACCGCCATAGCCCGAACAATAGCGAACCTTATGTGGCATTGGACAGGGCACATTGCCAGGAGGACTGGCGGTCTTTGGGGTGGAAAGGTTCTCGAATGGCGGCCGCGCACCGGGAGATGCAGCGTTGGTAGGTAAACCGACGATCTGATAAAGGTCGCGGGAAGCCGCTGGATGTTGGCAATGCAGTATTGATTGGTTTGGAGATCCTTGTAGGAGGCATATCTATGCCCAACAGTGAGCGTCTCTTGACTGAAATGATTAATGTCACCACAAATACTGGCCCGTTCGTATATCGTTTCGTTTCACATCGTCTAGATGCTACATTAATAACAATGCCAAACACCTAAATATACGCAAGTATAATCCGTAAAAATTGTTTTTTTTTAATGTGTAGTGTTTGTGCAAATATAAGAGAACATTAACTCTCAATCTTTTGGAGAGATGTGGACTTGGAAAATTTGTTACATTTGACCATACGACTACATAATAGAATCCTATATTAGACGGTATAGCAACATGGTTGGTGTGTCTTCTGGATCTAATTTATATTAGCCTTCTTTGAATGGGGGTTTAGAGCGGAATAAAAGTTTTATTATTATTTAAAGGGCCTCCCGATGTTTTACGATTCGTTTTACGGCAGCAATCGAGAGCCATACAATGAGTTTAAATAAAATGCTGCTTTGTAAACGGGCGGGCTGAGTAATTGGTGACGGTTAGTTGTTTACTGCCGAACGGGGTGGGGTCATTTAGACCTCCACCCCACAGCCACATTATCTCCCACATTTCTTTTGGGGATCTCTCTACATCCACACACTCGTGGCTGTGTAGCGTACCATTGTCACCCACCCTAAACCCATACATACATAAATCACGCCTGATACTGGGGGATTTGGGATGGTGACAATTGTATTCTGCTCTGGCGTCGCTACACGGCGTTGTACAAACAGCGAAGCGTTTTTATATGCCCCAATGTCTTAGGCCACCCTTGCAATGATAGGCCTTAGCGAACACTTCTTCATTTACACAACGGCAGGCACAGCGCACTAGTAACAGTGCTATAATAGAGCGCCTAATTTTATTAGCCTTAATAAGTCTAAATTTATAAGCCTGATGTATCTACAGTAAGTTAAACTTAGGTATCTTGTGATCCTATATTCGGGCGGGCGAAGGTGACTCGGACATTATTGTAGCAGCAAGCTTTACACTCATCATCATCAACACCAACCGTTTAATATCCCCACTGTGTGGGCACATTCCTCTTATAGGCAAATGGACAAATATAGGGAGAATGGCCCATAACCAATCATACTGGCCCAGTGCGGATTGGTGGGTACCTTTACATTCTCTATGTCAAATTCTTTCGCTTCATTAACGCATTACCATAAAGAAAGTATAGGCTTTTATGCGAGCAATTAAGGTTATGTAATTAAATTCATTAAACATTGTTTCTACCCTCAAAATTTGTAGATAGGGTACATCGTACAAACTATTTTCTTCGCCATGAGAAACACGCTTGAATTGAAGACTTCAGTATTCTGTTTAATTACGAAATATTTCAGACCGCGGGAAAATAAAATTATTATAAAACGGTGTTAAGGTATTGTTTTGTTAAAAAAGTTTAAATAAGATGCTGTCTCTGTCACAAACTATTGACCAAAAAGAGACAACATCAGATTTAAATATGTAAATCTTAAAAATTATCTTTTTCGTTGCCAAATGACAATCGTAGTGAACACAAAGTGGCTAAACAATTTTTAATAATGTCCGATTTTGACTGCGAAAATGTTTCGCATTATTCCCGAGTGACAGCCCTGTGTCAGGGGTGCCGCTGACTCATCCACTTTGCTAACGAGTCGTTGGAATGCGGCAGCCGAGTGACGTCACACACTCATCGACTTTCGCAAGCGTCAGTCAGCACAAAGAATTGTTCCAGTTGAGTTAAAAATGTCTGTTTAGATTGAGGTGTGACACCACCTTTGGCATCCCAAATTATCAGGAGTAGTTTAGAAAATGTTGTAGGACTCATCTTGGAATTTGAATTTTGTACCCGCTTTTCTTTAACATAACTTCAAACGGCTGTCTGGTGACGGGAGAGCAAAATACAATTGTCACAACTCCTAATCGCTCCCGTGGGTGTCGTACAAGGCATCAACTCAGCAGCGTTCCTCTTGTACCATTATAATAATGTAATACAGGTTGTAATAGGCTCGCTATATATTTAGCGAGCCCATTATTATTGGCTACACGTGGGTGTGTAGTCCGAGATAAATAGACGTTATTTATATGTATTTGTAAATTAATTACACGTATTACAATACATTATCATTTATGAGAAACAAATAATGTGTAAGATACCACCATAACTATATTATTTTTGAGCATTATTTAGTCATCTTTTGGTAGCTGCAGTAGGCAGGTACCTAGTTGGCTTTCTGGACAATCAATTCGAGCTCACCCAAGGCTACAGACTGGCATTTAGGTCTTCGACCTCACCTTTGAGCCTTCAGTGCCTTGATAGCTTTTGTGTAAAAGTTTAATATCAACCGTAATGTTGGCGATAAATTACAAGCAGCTATAGAATCAAGCGGAAAATATGCTCCGCTTCGTTGAAACTCCAAAGTTGTCTTATAATAACCGCGGTGAGTTCGAACAGCCCGAACTTTGTAGCTGTCCTATCTGCGTCCAGCGCTTTGTGTTCGTTGACTTTGATTAAAATTTGTATCATGATTTTACGCCAGGTGTAATGCAGCATCATTGGATGAAGGTGCCCCAAAACGGGCAAACTGCCTAAAACGGTCATTCTGGTGTATAAAATTTGAATCTTTGCACCGCATCCAATGACCGGCGTCAGCGAACATTGCTTCGTTTATGCAATCGCAGGCTAAGCGATTTATGCCACTGCGCTATCGAGTTGTATTGAATATTCACTAATTATAAAACACTTTACAAAACATAAAACAACATAATTATTATATAAAAGGCACAGAAGCACCCAAAATAAGAAAGTATTACTTGGATAATGTACACAGATAACCCTGCAGGTTCTTGGAACCGGATTGACAAAACATTCTCCATAACCATCTAAAATTCAGACTTAAAACCCGTAATCTTTCTACCATTAAAAAAATTAAACCATAAAACTGAGAATCTGTTCCAACTGCTAGCACACAGGCCTTCTCAATGGATAGAAAATATAGCCAGAATAGACCATAACACAGCATTTGTTTACAAAAATGAAGAAATATGGATTTTCTTAAGACCTTTATGAAACCAGTATAAAATATACCCACAATATTGTGCTAGGGTGTTGCCCATTACGCTAACCGCCAACGAAATGTTGTCCGTAACGCTGAAATAACACATTTCCAGAGCACGGAAAATATTAAAGTTCCGCGTGGACCTCGCCCATCTGCGGCATTTATTTTTATGTCATATTTCTTTCGGTTAGTAGTCGAGAAGTGACTTGGACTTACATTGCTAGAAACAAAGGATTTCGCGATTGTAGCCGTAACTTCGAATTTTTATTTCCCTGTGTTATAAACATGACTGTAGGTACAGGGCCTAAACATGCGGTTTCTCTTATAATATTGTGAACAATATATTGTCGTGTGTTGAGAAATATTTTTGTTAAACTTATATTTAGATTAATAATTTGGACCTTCTTTTGTGCTGACCGATATACCCTTCGAATAATAAACAAAATGAAAAATTGGAATATAGGTTAAGGGAATTTGAAGACCTTTAGTTTTTTTTAGTGAGTTTAGAAATCCCCTTGCGGCGATACTTAGGGGATTTGGATATAAAAAGCCAAAAAATCAATCTTGAATCACTGAAAAAAAATCAACAGCCGACAAATAAGCCTTATCTGCAATAATGCACACGTTGTAGACAGAGCCAGGTTCAGGAAATGGGGAGAGGAAAGACTGCCAGGCGGCCGGATATTGTAGTCCAGATGTCGGCCATCTGCACTTCATAAGTCCAATAGACTTTATGACATAAAAAATATTCAATTGAAATAAAGATTTATCTATAATTATTATAGATCTAATTTATTAAAGGTAGTGTATTGTACAGTTGTAAGTCAGGTGTGCAGAGAGAGAGGAGGTCTCCGCGTGACCACAACCTTTATTCTAAAGCTAAAATAGTTACTTATGCAGGCAGATATTACAAAACAATACCTATATCGCCAGTACGTGTTTACTCCCATAAAACTTTACGAAATATTCTTTTTAGATTTAGTACATCCTAATCTAAGTCTGTACGTTTTTCGTTTGTAATTACATACATATATAAATCACGCCTATATCCCCGAAGGGGTAGGCAGAGGTGAACTAGCACCCACGTTTCGCCACATATGTTAGGTCCCATGTAATAGGTGGCGAGCCTATTGCCATTTACCGGGCACAAAAGTCGCGTAGGTACATATCTAGATGGTATAATAGGAACGCTGCTGCCCATTCCTCATCGCTGATTTATCCTTAGTCGCCTTGTACGACACCCACGGGAGAGATTTGGGGTGGTGACAATTGTATTCTACTCTGCCGTCACCACACGGCAAACGGCGTTTGTAATTAATTCAGTATAATCCATTTAAAAAAAAAAAAAAAATATATATATATATGGCTCGAGGAAGTTTTTATGTCAAAAATAAAGATATTTCGATGCTAACAAATTCCATCGTAAGCAATATTTCGTAAAATTACGACCCTAGTTTTATATTATATTTACAACATACCCAAAAAATATTAAAATTGGATTGTGTTTCCAGGGTGAAAAATGTTATTATTGCTACACTAGGACACTGTAGGGCACGCAACTTGGTGGTCTGTGTGTCTTCAAACAAACATAAGAAAGAATCTATACTTTATCTTTTGATTTGCCATTAATGAGAACTAGAAATGAGACCCTTCAATGAAACTCATTAAAAACAAACTTGTTCAAAGTGCCTCCTTACATACCATTACATAGCACTTGTAGTTCTTAAACAAAAATCTATTGCCAAATTATCCACCAGATAATTTATTCCGGTTAAATTCCTGTAACCTGCCGGCAGTCAGGGCCGGTGCCTGTGGACCTGTTTACTGGGAGCGTTAATTAAATGCTCAGTTCGGCAAAACTTCGACCCGAAATTAATGTGTCGTGTAATTTCCACATGAAGTCTGCCATTCTACTGAATAGTTTTGCCAACAAAATGGACGACAAAGAAAGAACTGAGCGGACATTATGGCATGTACACAAATTATTATCTAAATCACGCATATTTACCCAATTTTGTCGTGAACGCATTTTAATTCTAATAATATATATATGTAAGCAGTGGATGATTATAGTGCTTGTGAAGTAGAAAATATTTATGGAAAGGAAAAAAATATAATTATATTTTTCAATTAAAGCACGTTTATTTATCTTCACAGGAGTAGACAGAGGTGAATTAACACACACGTGTCGCCTATAACGCTGGAAAAATGTCTAACTGCCGAACTCAGACACGTCAAATAACGTTAATGAGTATTAACGTCAATGATGACAATTCAAAACTAGTCGCTATTGCTTGCCGGGTCTATGGTCTTGATTTGATTGACATTTTTTGACATTAAATACTCATTAAAGTTAATTGACGTCTCTGAGTGCGGCAGTTAACTACTATTGATTAAATCGTAGTGTTCATTAATTTTTAAAGCGGCCTCTTTAGAGTATTGTATTTGTTCATTACATACTCTCTCTTATTTTTCTTAGAGATTCCATTATAGACTCTGTAGGTTACAGAATTACGAAAGACCGAGTGACGTCCTTCAAAACACTCTCGAAGCAGTTTCACAAGCACTTGCTAGCGTTCCTATAAAGTCTAAACTCGGCTTAGGTTTCCTTGTCAGAGGTATGCAAACAGCTTAACTTGTCTCCGGAATACAGATGCAGAGTCCGCTTAGACTACCTTCAACTTGTTTGGTACGCCATTTTGAATTTGCATTCGGGACAGAAGTTTTGCAAAATATTATGTCTAGGGTACCTGCTGTGATGCTTGTTTGTATAGAAGGGTAATAAATCAAAAATATTGAAAGCATAATTATCGTCTAACCCTATTTGAAGCTAAACTATTCAAGTAATAATACAAAAGGGTTAGGCCTCTTGTACACACACGATTTTTTCGCCGTCAAAATCTTCGGTTAATTCGCCGTGTGTAAGCACGGTCGTCAGTGTTGTATGGATCACTATGGAAGCTTGGAGGCGTGCACGGTGGCGCCAAGGCACAGCGCCCGCAATAACACATGTACAAGCTCCCACGGTTGTTCAACCGTACAGCTAACACGCCATACGGTTGAAAAACCGTGTGTGTACAAGAGGCCTTCGCGGACAGAAAGCTAGAACTTTATAAATTTAATGCCAAAAAGGACAACGGACTACCAGTAGACAGCTGAGGAATGGCTTGTTACCGAGTCGAGATTGTAACAGTAGCTGTTTAAGCGTTCATAATTTTTATATTACATAAAAAAAATCACATCTTCCGGAATCCCAGCTATGTGTTCCTAAAACTTTATGTCGGCGGCAGTAGGATTTTATGGGCCATGTAATTAGCAACCTAGTCCCCTGAAATCCCTCCGACGCCGTAAGAGAACGCCTGAGGCCTGTTGCCATTGCGTACGTATATAGAGATATCGCCACGCCTTACTGTTACATCGTTTCGCTCCGTCGCTCTAGTACTCTGTAATGTTTAATAGGTGCGCTATAAAAACGTAATCATACATACATAATATATCCCCGAAGGCGAAGGCAGATTATGTAAAATCCCGTGTTATTACATGTAGCGAGCCTATTGACATCTATCGGTCATATTAATCGCAGTAATGCTAGGTGGTATTTATAAGAGGAATGCTACTTCCCATTACTCATCGCTGTCTCTGCCCTTAGTCGCCTTGTATGACACCCACGGGAGCGGTAAAGGTGGTGACAATAATTGTATTCTGCTCTGCCGGCACCACACGGCTAAAAAAACTATACCGAGACTGACACTTTTTATTTTTTTGTAAAAGCTACGGAATGTGTTGCCAGGTTCGCCGGTAAAATGTCCCCTGAGTGTCGTTTAATGCAATTCACTGTATAGAGACTGCCGAGGTGATGTCAGTTATTGTCAACGGGTACTCGGGGACTTGGGAATTTTCGACGCGGTTCCTGTACAGACCCTAAATTAATTTTGTTGTTGCGTCATTCGAGACATAGGTGTATTTGTCTAAATTATAAATTCAAAATGGACTACATTTAGTTGAATAAATTTTGTTGCCAGTTTTTGAACACACTTGATTGGAAGTTCCATCAACAATGGTCGAAAATTCGAAGATTTTTAAATACAAAACGAAAATGTTGATATTTTTTTACATTTCTATAAACAAAATATGGAGATTTCGATAAATTTATTATCTAAATAATTACATGCCTAAATATTACATACACAAATTTTATCTCAGAACGTATAGGCATAGATGTAGCCTATTAGATATAAGCGTAGCATGCCTGCTTTGGGCCATCTCGTAATATCATAATATCATAGAACCTAAAACATTCAAGAGCTTACATAGAAGTAGCCTTTATTCGTCAACAAAGTCCAGAGGTTTCCAACCGTACTAGGAATACGGGCAGAACGCCACGAACCGTATCTCAATTGGCAATTTAGTCGGAAGGCATCCATGACCGACCGTGCCCCTGAGTTACAACTTCGGGACATACCGGTGGCGACTCGATCCGGGGACGACGCGTCCGGATATTATCCTAACTAATATTATGATATAAGATGTGTGTTATTTTTGACATTAAGTACTCATTAACGTTAATTGGTGTCTCTGAGTACGGCTGTAAGAGCTATAAATTAACGAGGAATTGGCAGCAGCGTTCCTGGTGCACCATCTAACAAATTGCAGCTATTAAAGTTTCCGGTGAATGGCAATATGCCCGCACCCTGTTACATGGGATTAGAAATTGGCGCGCGGCGTAACGCAAAGTATCAAAAATTTACCTATAAAAGTAATTATTTGACGTGCGCTGTGTTATTTTGTTATCTCGAATGATTCCGTCGTCACCACATGTCACGACAATTTTATTTACTTGCCTTTATAATTCAGCTCTGGCCGTGATTGTCTACCGAAAACTATACGACCAATGTTCGTTTTTACGAGCGAAGTTGTGTCTAGTATCCACACACGGTTCGATTACAGATCCTATTTCGGACAGGACCTTACGTAAGTCTAGCAGTGAATAAATGTCTCGGGACTGGTGTTGAGGTTAGGGTTTTATAGATAACGGGGGTAAGGGTCGCTTTCCGAACTACGCTCCTTTTTATATAAGCAAATGACGAATGGTCTGAACATATAGGCGCTTAAGGTTGATCAGACATTTCTTTCCTTTCAATTTACACTCGAAGGCTGATAGTGAAACTATGTCAATAAACAACACGTACCAAGTAAACAAAACACACACTAGTATCGACACAATAGAACATCATTCATCGTTATCACCAGCTGTTTGATGTTCACCCAGCACTACTAGAGCACAGGCCTTGGCTGTAGATGGAAGTATAATATAGGGAAAACCAATTCGCACACAATTTGTGTCCGTATAACCCTATTAATACCCATTTAGTTTGAGCACGCCACGTAGGGTGGAGATAGTTGGGGCGAGTCGATCCCGAACAGAGTTCGAAAGGCTTAAAATATCACGAGCGGCCTTCCAAGAATTTTCTTTAAAAATGAAAAGTTATGGCGGATATTTCAGAGCAAGACTGTAGCGGCGGAAGTTATTTATTTACCTGGTAAAGTAGTTTGGAAGGAATAGATTGATAATACAATTCATTATAACTTGCTTATAAAGTAACTATGATTGTGAAATGCTTTATGTCATGAAATGTTGTTTATTTAATTTTATTTTTATATTTTCCGTAGATTAGTTAAAAACATAGGCCAGTGAAGGTTCAAAAAATCCTTTTAATAAATAAAAAAATGTGTTTAATTCTGTAACAAAACGCTTAACAATAAAGCAGTGAATGCGTTTATTGTGAAGTTGTTTACTATAAAATTTATACACAATACAGTAAATCAGACAAGGATTAAAATTAAAAAATACGTATTTGGAACAAATAACTGACCTATCGCTTTTAATAGATGAAATGGAACTGACATTGTAGCTTATCCATAATTTTAAAAAATAAATGCGAAATCTTTATTTCATCATCAAGTACTATCCAATACCTTACTCAGGTATTATAAGATGGATCGAACTTGATGTCTGTCGTATTTTTTCTGCATAAAAATAGCAAAACATTTTAAGTTTAGTCAGAGAAGCTAATAATATTTTAACCAGTATCTTATTTTAGTCCGAAATTGTTTTATTTTTCGACAGAACACGAAATGTTACTTAATTAAATACGGCGAGAGACTATTCAGTGGTTATAATATTACTTAAGGGGTGTAAGCTCGCATCGTATGTCAGTAGAATGTTAGTTTATTAGTACAGTCTACAGTATATTAGTATAGCCTACCCACATAATTAGACTGACCAAAACGAGAAAAATTTAAGTCAGCAGGCAGAAAATTCCACGTTCAACCAAGCAAACTTTTCAGATTTTGAATATCAGTATAAATATATAATATAAATATCAATAGGTACTACCGTAATCACTCTATGACACAATGTGAAGTTGTTTTATAACTGTAACAAAACATATTTGGGAATGCCGATGTTTATTTTAAAATATGTACGTCAGAAACAGTCTCCGGCATTACAACTGTTATCATACAACCTATAAAACTGAAGCGTGAGGCAGCCACTTCATCATAAAACCCCATTAAAATTTCGTAATGGGACAATTCCGAAACCGGCTTATTCAGTACAAAATGAATGTCTGTTCTTGGGACGTTAATATTTCTGTTTGCCGAGTCAGCGACGGCTCTTGTTCGCGTAAGGGTGAAGCTATATCACTGCGTTGCAATGTAAATACATATAACACCTACATACACACCATATAACACCCCGAAGGGCTAATGAGCAGAATACAATTGTCACTCCCTCCCCATTTCTATCGTGGGCGTCGTACAAGGCGACTAAAGCTTAAGACAGCGATGAGTAAAACGGGGAATTTACTAGACGGGCATGCCCATTGCATCGTACACGAAAAAACGCAAAACGAATAGAAAACAAAAGCATTATTACCTACTAAGAAATCACCATGGCGACCGTCATGTCAAAAATTAACATTTGCTCGATAAAATTGCCATTTTAAATGCATATTTTTACGTATGGTGACGGTAGAGCATAATTGTCTCCAAATCTACCTATCTCGCGGGTGTCGTACAAAAGATTTTTGTATGAATGTTGATTTTCGGATAACATTGATGTGTTTCCGCCCTTACGCGAAGAATTGCGCCCAGGCAATATTTGGAGTTCTGTCTTTCCTGTAGTCGCTAGAATTTAATAACGGCGCGCATTTAATTTGGACGTTTCTTTCAATGTACCCGAATAAGACGAGTCAGCAATATAGTGTCATCGGGTATTTTGGAAAAAGCGATTAGACCTTTCTCGAGCATTCCTTGCAGTGTTTCGGGAGAAATTATTTCATAGATGGATAAAATTTGCAGTGTTTCGGGAGAAAATATTTCATGAATGGATATAAATTCATTGTTTGCTGTCTTGAGGTATTATATGGAAATTATATAGAAACATACGTAAATCACGCTTATGTTGAGTTATACATAGGTTTATTAACACCCATGCTTCACCTATTATGTTAGATCCCATGGAATAGGTGGTGAGTCTATCGCCATCTATCAGGCACGTAAATCACAATATATTGCTACGTGGTATGAGATGAACACTGCTGTGACGATTACGCATCGCGGTCTTACCCTTGAGTCGCCTTGTACGACACCAGCGGGTGAGATTGGGGTTAGTGAAAATTTAATTCTGCTCTGACGTCCACCACACGGCATTAGTGGAAGTATCAAGAAATGAAAGTTTCTATTTGACCGCTTGGTTAAATAGAAATAATGTTGGGTTTTATTGTTTTGTTTTTCATAGCGATGCTTCTAAAAAACAACTCTCTCAATATGATTCAAATAGAATAAGCAAGGGAAAATGTAATTTACATCCCATCTGAGACGACGATATTGAAAATGATTTGGTTCGTTACACTGACGTTGTGGAAGATATAAGATGGTGTAATGAGTGTGTAATGTATCTGTATGTAAAGCAGTCAGCAACATATCTGTAGCGGGCCTACTTTATTGTTTCGCTTATTATAATTAGAATTTAGTCTTAATTCTAACGGGATCTACCCACGCATTGTAAATATGTTCAGTATCAATTTGAAACGAATACTTACTGTATAAGAATTATGAATTTATCCTCTTCACACTTAAATTTATTTAACATTACGTTAAGCATTGGAAACGTGTGTGTCAGATTTTCCAATATTTATCGTAATAAGCTACATCACTTACATATTATAATAAATTACAAAAATTATCATGCTTATAAAATAGATTTGCTTACAATGTCTATGGTCATGCATCTTTCATTGAATATTAACTTTAAAATTAATAAAAGTATAACGTGAAAAAGTTTTTTAATCATAGGCCTGTACCACTATAAAATTTTTAGTATTTTCCGTTTCTAACGTCATGGGATGGACTCTATTAGATCTTCAGCCCCATGAGACGTTCAGAACGGAAAGATTGAAGCCGGAATCTCTTAGAGATTTTAATTTCCTTTCCAACGCTACGTTTTTATGCTGTTAAATACCGACAAAGGGAATCAGAAAAGGACGACTGCCAAGTAAAGGAAACGCAATTAAAAGAAATCTTTTATCTTTTCAGGTAAACAAGCATTCGGTGTAGCGACTTAAGTGTCAAAGGTAACGTATAGCATTTCCTTTTTCCGTGAAGAATTTTTCTCCTTTCATACATTTGTCCTCGAATACGTTTCTGTTTCCTCGAATAATTTAATTGATGTCACACCTGACCGTAAAGTGGGCTTTTCAGCCAGCTACGCGTACCGAAAATCCCACTTCCTGGTCAAGGGGTGACATAAAACTATGATCTCGGACGATAAAAAGAAAGCCTCAGATCGCATATTTATCATATGTCAAATACTTGCGATATGAGACATTATTTGTTTTACCGTCCTTGGTATATAATGTACAACTTTAGATGATAAAGTTACAAAGTTTTATGTATAGTAGTTGTTTTATGTTAGATAGGAAGCTCTTGGCCTTCATCTTCTTCACCTGATGGTAAAGTGACGATAAGGGCCGAAGATGGAATCGAGCTTCACCAGGAACCCACAGAGGGACTGGCTATCTTATCAACTACGACTACCCCTTCGAAGGTAAATTTGCGTGATTTATGTATTTACGTCTGAAATGGATCATCAAATACGAAATCCACCAAGCCCATTTTCAGTCTTTGTATAATTTAATCTTACATGAGATGGAGATTTTCAATTGACAAAATTTGCTTTAACACGCATCTTTAAAATACCCCAAACAAGCTTCGCCACAAACTCTATTCGCGTTATCCGAAGGCGAATCGATAGTTGCGCCACAGCATGGACAGTTGCAGAAGGCTGCCTTTTAGAATTCAGACGTCGTAGTTAGTGCATATTTATTTTTAATCAAATTAATAAATAAATATTTCTTACAGTCACGCCTTTTACTTATAGCATACAGTGCCCGGTAGTTAATATTGCACATCGGCATTATCGCATTTCGGAACACAAAGTAATGTTATTTCCATGTCCATAAACTGTTAGATTTACTGTTGATCAGAAAGTACTTTAATAGAAATAGGTAGTGTGCGACAAAGATAACGTTCTACGAAGCCGAAATTAAACAATTATCTCTTTCCAAAGGCCGACGTGCAATAATTATCGGCGGGAACTTTAAGCACTTGTGTTATGGATACCTACTAGATGATGGACGAATTTAAATCCACATAATAATTATATATAAAATGAGTTTATTGAAACATGGTTGTTTATGTAGTAAACATAAACAACCATGACTCGACAACTAATGTCTGTATTTATTACACAAAAAATTGCCTAGACCAGATCAGAGCTGAATTCGAACTCAGTTCAAATCAGTAGAAAAATATACCATTTAGTAAGTGATCCACAGTTCCACCCTTATTGCCCTTACTACTCCTACTTCCAAAATAATCATGACACTGTAGCAACTCACACGTTTCGACAGTATAGGTATTTAAAACGATACGGTATTGTTGTGCTGACCCCGCCTAGAGCGGGATAAGTGTAGGAAGAAGTAGAAGAAGAACCATTTGGACATGACCTTCTGTTTAAGACCAAGTTATAAACGCGACTGGTGTGTCGAACAGGGAGGGGTGTCGGTTCAGTTCCGATCGGCCCCACGACTACCGGAGTCGTCACATGACACCTCGTTAGTAGCATGTAACTACAGAGTAGTTTTGAACTTACATTCACTTGGACATACGACAATGTGTGTACAAATAATTATTTGGATATGTAAATTAACGTATTTCCAGGAAGCTATTCATGAAACTACCGAAGAACGGCAAACAATTATATTGTCTATCTATTTGTGAGCCTTCTAATTTTAATGTAACATTGGTTGTTATGTTACACGTGTTATTACAATGAAATATGTATATTTAAAAATTACTCTCTGGTGTGGACATCCTATTTTTTTCTAATTTAGTTTTTATGTATATTATTATCCTTTATAAATAGCCTTAAATATTATTGCATTGTAATTATTATGTTGAGGTTGAAATTAAATTAGGTAAGACAGTTGTATGACGTTTTACCATTATTCTTTTTATTTCATTTTCAATACATGTTAACGGGTGCTTCACGGAACCAGATTTTGCGAACTATTTTTGTCATACTCTTACGCTTAGCGCTTTACCTTTCAAGTACGTCGCGTAAAATATTCAATATACAGGGATCATAATCCGGCAGAGCAGTTTCAAAAGTTTATGACTCCCCAGGTTATAACGACAAAGAACACAGTTTTTTACTCCATCTTGCCTTTATAGTCCTCGTAAAAAGTACCTGGGAAAATTATTCAATTACACTATTGTTTAAAGAAAAAAGTCACAATTACCCAATACCAAGGAAAATATTGAAATTATTCGCCACTATTCTTTTACGATAACTTTATAATACGCCATAATTGAGATTCTAGGTCGGGCGCGAATAACTTTGACGTCCAAGCTGGGACCCACTAATACTGGCTAAAATTCTCTTTAACAAGAGGGATTTAATTAAGTGTGAAGTGTGATTGTGACAGCAATGTACTATTTATACACTGGGCGCGACACATTAGATTAGAAATAATATAATGCAACTTGGTCATAAATTTTACTCGTACAATACTATAGTGTGTCAGTACATCGACCGAATAACTGATTTTGTTGCTTGAATTCGGATAATATTTAATTTTAGTGTGTGGCGGACAATAAAAGGCTGGTGCTGATAGCTCGGATACCCCATGGATGTGGAAATTGCGACCGAGGTAGTGGTAATTCGTTTGTTATAAGCTATCGAAACGCATTTCTAATAGGGGGCAAGCCTCATGCAATTTACCAGGAACTTGCTGGATAACATGCCAGCAATGCAAGGTAGACCTATAATCTGGTGAAGGTCGCGGAAAGCCCCTTGATGCGGGCAGCGCTGGACAGCGCTGCTCAACAGTGGCATCTCTCGGCTGACTAACTGATGCCAGGAATGCTGCTATGCATTCCTCGTTATATTATAACTCTTAATCGCATATTGATGTTTCGTATCGTTCTCTGGGTTTTTATTCATTAATTTTCACCCTCTCTTTTGATTTGAAAATAGACTTACATTTTCGATTATTATTACTGTTACCAATTATAAGACAGTACCATATTTATTTACGACAAATTGTTAAGACTTTCCGGGAACAATTTTCCTACCTTCATTAATTTTCTTAAAGCTATTCGTGTGGGGCTCAAAGCGGGGTTTATAAAGGAGGTCGCATAAAAATGCAGTAAATGTAATGAATGCGGTGTTTGCTGTGATTACGTTGGTGGGGTGAATGTGAACTGGGTTAGGGAGGCCTAACTAACGAGCTGTTTTTGTACGTCTTTCAAACATCTAGAAGGTGCAACGTTATTCCGACTTGCGGCATAATTCAATTTAAAAACTGTCGTTGATGGAGAATGAGCGAAATCTTGAACCAAGCAAAAATTGCTTGTAAATATTTGGTGGACAAGAGCCGGTGTTGTTCACTACAGCTTTCTAAAATCTGGCCAAACGATTACGGCTGAAATCTGTTGTCAGCAACTGCAAACCATGATGGAAGCACTAGCGGCTAAGCAACCGAAGCTAGCCAATCGCTCTAGACCACAACTGCATAACAGACGGTCGCTAAACTAGAGGAGCTGCAATTGGACTGTCGCCGACATCCACTATCTCCCCGGACCTTTCTCTAACCCATAACCATTTCACAAAGAAATTCATGGTTAGAAAAAGTTTGAAAAATTTTAGTCTTGATGCGGGAATCGAACCAGCGTCCTTGACTTCCGGGCCAATCACGTCATGATTGATACGACTATAATTTTTCAAACTTTCCCTAACCACACATTTTGATAATTTTTCTTACATTTATATAATGTTGAAAAAAAAACCAAATAATAGATTACCATCATATTGAGATGGCAAAGTGCAAAGATAACAATGGTCCATAGATACTCTATGTTGCTCCCATACAAAACGCCAATTGAATATGTAAGTACCTACCAATATTAGACTAGAGTAGTCTTATTTCCAGCGCTGATTTTTTTGTTGAGATTCCTTACACCAGTAGTTCCTGTCGATCCTTTAGACTTTTGCCGCTGACCTGCAACTTCGGCGCCTGTACTCGTAGTTCCAATAGATTGTTTCTCATTTCACAAACAACCCGCAGGGGAAAGCCGAGCGGATTTCTTGCACCGACAGAATTTTATTTGAATGCCCGCGTAGCCACGGTCTCAGGGGCCTCTTATGTCTTACCTTCCCTGACCTTTTCATTTGAACGTAACGAAAGTATTTCCACTTTGATAGGTTAGACGAAAGATGAGGAAGTATTATAATGTTCAGTGTGTCATCAGAGACTATTTAATAAGCTAGTATTTAGTAAATAGGTAGGTAGGTATCGAGACTTTATGCAGATCTAATTAATAAAAGTATTGCTAATGCTCAATTCGCTATATTGAGCACATGACGTGCTTTTCTTAAGGACTAAGTCTGTTGATCATGTACAATATTCCATAAACACTAAATTACTTAATAAAATTAATTATGCACATAAACTCTATCCACCCACGAGCAATAAGATACTCTTTATGACACTACGATAATCAAACAGCAATTCAGCTTAAAATTATTATTGTCGATGAACACATTCAAATAATTAACGCTTGCAATTAATGTAAGTTATTGTGCGCAGATTCATTTACTTTAACTTAATTACCAGAAGGGCTTACCTGTGAAAATTAATGAACCCTTAACATCAAGAAAATATTAATAACACTGAATAACCACGCCCTCCGTTCTGTTCTGGCGTGAGACAACATAATTATTTTCGTGATAAGATACAAACAAGATATAAAGATAGAAATCTTTCTTTAATATCTTTATTGGGAAATTGTTGCTGATGTAGGTGACACGCTGGCAGCGTTCTAATTAAAATATGTCTGCTAATGACATTGTATTTACGTCTTAACCATCAGCTGGTTTGTTTGTTTTGTAGAGTACTCGTATTTTATTATTATACTTAATCATACGATATTTTATTGAGTTTGATAGTCATTGTAAAATATATAGAAACACGGGTTACTGCCCTACTCAACAGTGCGCTGCTCAACAGTGAGTCTATCTGTTATTAACATCTGCTAACGTTTTATTTTCTCCATCCAAGTGTTACCTAAGTACTCAGTATTCCGGACCATGTTTTGTAACTAGTGTTTAATACGAAAACTCTTAGCATTCCATGCAGAGAGGGAAGTCAGTAGCAGCGCTTTAGACTTGTGACCCAAGTGTAACCTTCACTTAGGCGGGGACTCAACACAACATGTCAACACTCATCTTCGCCACCCCAACGCAACGTCTTTCTTTTGGTGAGATTATGTGAGAGTTATCTTAGACACGTAATAAGTGTGAGTAAGGACTGGAGTGTAGAACTTACATAAACTCCAGACAAGCCAAGGTTTTTTATGTAATTTTAAATAAGCAAAAAAGTGGCGACTTAAGTAAATGAGTAACAATGTCGAAATGTTAAAAAAAGTTATTGGTTGAATTTAAATAAAATAATTGCTTGCTACTACTTAATAACTAGACAAGTGAAACAATGCATAAGTATTTATAAATCTTAAGTATAATTATTACAATTTGTTTGATGATAGAAGAAAATAGATGCCAAAGACAAAGTTCATTGTGTGAAATGTATAAATATTGTAATGCGATGACCTCTTACTCAATTACATTACTCAGAATTGTGTGTTCTGTTTATTGTGTACTTGTTATAAGGAGACGCCGTCTTTGCAGCGATTTAATTAAACGATAACTCGAATTGAAAACGAAACTGAGACGCGATAATTTTACATTCTGCCACCGAAAGTTCGATATTTTGGAAAATGGCTTTTAAATTTTCGTCATCAGAAATCTTATTAAGTACACTGAAGCTCTTTTGATTAAAATTCAATTAATACATTCTTTTGTTGATAGTGGTTTATGTTTTTGTTAATCTGTGTTATCTCGTAAATATTAATTTACCTTAGCATTATTGAAACTCGTACCAAAGCCTTAACGTATCTTCTGACGCATGGAGGAACTTGAGATAATATTTATTGGTCACCCATCCAATGACCCGCCTTGGTGAACAAGTCTTAGCTTAAGCAATCGCAGACCGAGCGCACTAAACCACTGCGCCATCGATCTCCTCTTGTGTACCTTACCTTCAATAAATAAACAGGTTTTGGCACAAAATGCCGCGGGAAATGAAGTGACGATATATTCATTCAAACGCGGCGGACAAAACCCGGTGCCTCCTTTTCTAATAGTACGTCGAATAAACCCGCACACCAAATAGTGTCCTTCAGTTAGGGGTATTTTTTCCACCGCACCTTTAGGCATTCCGCGAGAAGCACCCCAAGCATTTCCGATTAGAACCCAGTTCCGAAAATTCTCGTAATCGGAATTATTTGGACCCGGGATGCCTGCGTGGATCGTTTTGACGGCTGCCATTTTGTCGGGGCCAAATTTCGATTCGATTCGAATTAATTCGAATGCCTCGAACATTGCATATTGAATATGAATTATCGGTGGATTCCAAATACTTAAGGCATCTAATAGCATAGACACAATTAAATGGATACTCGTACATTTAAATATTTCAGATTAATTCAACGAAGCAATCACGAAAATGTAGAAATACGTTTCAGTTTTCTTCCTGTTAAAACAATAAGAGCATATTTTTTTAAAGAATGCTCTAAGAGCTATGTAGAAAACGTATTGTAACGGTAGACATAATAATATGTACAGACTTCTACGATGAAATTATTATTGTTAGACGAAGATTGTGATTCTATTGACTCTGTTCGGGCTATGCCTAAACTAAGATAGATAAATGATAAGATTGAGTTATGATGAAAATATTATATTGACTTTTAGACACATTGCACTGTGGGACATCCATAGGTCATAAATCTTAAAAACCTGCTTTCTTGTTTTACATTTTATTCCTTGTCGTTACATTGGATAGTTGCGGTACCTTCTGAAACTATAAATAGGTCAGTAATTAGAGTGCGCCTTCATTATCTATTGTGCATTCAAAGAGAGCGCATCGCCAATCGTAAATACTGTTATCAGTGAGTCATTAAAAAGCGTGATGTCATTTGTTGTCATTGCGGGACCTGTGAGTGCTGTGTGAGTTTTTTCTGAAATGGATATCCAAGAACAGGGTATGTAATAATTAATATTTTTATTTTTATTGTATCTTAGTATATATTTTCTTTAGTATGTCATTGCTACGAGGCGACTTTTCTTGGAGTATTATATTTTAATATTCAAAGTTTGAATAAACTTTTAAATATGTTCCCACTCGCTCCCACTATGGAGGTATATTGCACCATAATCTTTAGACTTTCTTATCTTAGGAAAATTAAAACTTGGCTGCCCTTATCTGCCCTTTTGGCGATGACAAGGGTGCTACGGTTGCCAGATTATCTCGTAGCATTTGCTACGAAATTAGTTTATTTAGTCTTAGTGCTTTGTGTAGGTTTTGTGACTGAATTTTAACCGTTTTTTTTTGTTTTAGGTAATTTATATATATGCTCGTTTTCAAGAATGCATATTCTTGAAATATGGCTAACTGTCAATACCGATAATGACTCGGAAAAGTGTCGTCAAGTCCTACAAAGTTTGTTGACTACTCTGAACGATGCTGAGAACATTGATATTCATTATTTAGAGAAAATTATTAATAATTTATGTAAAGCTATTGCTCGATTCTGGAAAAAATGTAAAAGGGAATAAACCAAGCTTTTATATAAGAATTCCGATTGGTTTAATGTTATTGAAAAAATTCAACTTGTGAAAAACAATAAGCAATGTACTCCGTCTGAAACGTCGCCGTGTCATTCACGTCCTCAAAAACCTTTTACGCAATGTAGTAAAAGGACTAAACGTCGGAGAGTAGCTGATTTGTCAAAGTCTGATGATTCTACTGTGAGTGCATTGCTTGATGTTTCAGACTGTTCATTCGATTCGTGTATATCTAGAGTTAGCACTGATGATGTCTTGTCACTTGTGACTGATGCTCAGTTGACAAAACATCAGTACTTATTAATTAAAAACTTTGTTAATAGTAAGATTTCTCCTAATGTATTACCATGTTACCAACAAATTACTAAAGCGAAACAGAGATGTTACCCTTCTAATATAACTGTTTCCGAGTCTTCAGCTGAAGTTGAATTACAAAGTCTTTTTGATCACACAGCTTCTCGAATCCTTGAATCTCAAAAAGAGGTCTTAGATCAGATTCCTGATGATTGTTTGTCTAATATCTCTTTACTTGGGAAATGGGGATTCGATGGCAGCACTGGACATAGTGAATACAAACATTTTTTTTCAGATTCAACTTTAGAAGATAGTAGTTTGTTTGTAACATCTTATACGTACCCCTTCAAATTATTGTAAAATTAGCTGAAGATAATTGTAAAATTTTATGGAAGAATCCTCGACCCTCTTCCACTAGGTACTGCCGTCCTATTCGATTTCAATTTTTGAAAGAAAGCACAGCAGTGTCTTTGCAAGAGGAAGCTTATTTTAAGGATAAAATTGAAAGTTTGCAACCTACTTTTATTCAGATCGACAATCGTGAATTGGTCGTTTCTCATAAGTTGCAGCTTCTCTTAAACTTCCCCCTAAAAAGAAAAATACTCTGTCACAAAGTGTAATAGAATTGTTACATGTTTAATATTGTTAGAATAATAATAATTTATTTGTATTTTGTTAGTTGTTTTGTTTTTTTTGTATTTAATTAATTTTAATTTATTTATTTTATTATTTTATTATAATTAAATAATGTTATCAATGTTTTGACTCTTATTTTATTTAAAATATATGTTTTACATTCCAATTTTTAAGTGTTTGAGTGCATGATAAATTTAGGTAAAAGTATGTTATTGTTTATATTTGTTTTTTACTGAAGTAAACGTTTTTTATTCCGTAAATACATGTACTTCTTTCATTTTAATGTTCCTAAAACACTTTTATAACTATAAGTCACTAAAATAATACAATGTATTAATAGTAACATGACTTTAACTATTTATGACCGCCCTTGTATGGAGCGTGTCCCACTGTGCATTGCAATTATAAGGTAAATGATTATGAGTACGCGCGACGCTATTGGTGGTCTAATGCGAACTGGCTCGGTGCAATATATTATTGTGCAATAATAAATGACGAATGAGGTCGAATAAAAGTGATGATTTAGGAAATGTACGTTGCATGCTCGTACAAAGACTCATAATTTGGTTTCCTTAGATGCAGAGAGCAACGTATGTCTAGATAACGGTAAAGATCATTATTTTTTATCAGGTGAACTTCTATTAGGACATTTAAAATGAGAAAATCGATATTTTTATAAATAAAGAACCATTAAATACGATACCAACTTTTTGCTACATAGATAAAGCTGGCTGTCATGAGTGAAAAGCTTATGGCCTCTTGGCCACATACGGTTGTGTAACCGTGACAGAACAGAATAAAAATCACGCCGCCGTGTATAGACGCGGTGCACACGGCGGGCGGCGGCGCCGTTCACGTCAACAAGCTTCCATAGTGATCAATACAACACTGACGACCGTGCATACACACGGCGAATTCACCGTAGATTTTGACGGCGAAAAACCGCGTGTGCACAAGAGGCCTAATAGTAAAAAAAAATGTACGAAAAAAAATAAATTTTGAATTAGTGACGATGTCTGATGTGTTATTTAAATTTTTCGTTCTTCACTGGAACGTTGAAATGGTTTCAAATCAAGAAAATTTTAAATTAGTTAGAAACTTATTTTTTGGTTTAGTGGTTTTTATTTCTCAGAATACCGATTTTTCCCATTTTTAATGTCCTAATGGAAGTTGTCCCGATAAATTTAATGAGCTTAAGAAAATTCCACTTTGCTTTTCCCTACTAAAATGTATGGAAATAGATTTCTTTGATTTATGGGTGTTCTACTACTCAAACCTCAGTTGGTCGCAAATAGTGTTTTAGTCCTCTATGGGAATAGGATAGATTGGCATAAAAAAAGGTTTCAATTCTGACGATTTTTTCGTTGTCTGTACATACATATTATCAAAAATCTGTGAATGTCGATTGTCATCATTCAAAAAGTTAGGTGAGGTCTCCTAAGACCATTTTCGAGTGGCAGCAAGGGATCTAGTAGCCCTTAATGCCCCATCTCAACTTTCCACCACCAGGGGACTGATGTCCCCTGAGTTCAAGCCCGGGCCATGAGCTACCGCTCGATTCCCGCAGCCCGCCACCAGGCGGATGACCCGGATGATGATGCATCTTTCCACCCTGTATATCTCTGTCGGAAAGTTTGAAGAGAGTAAATTAGGACAGAAAAGAGTAATCGTAAGGATATTGAAACAGGACGTTACTGCTACGCCTTTATGAACCATGATATTAATACTATTTGTTCATTATGGCATCCATAACACACATAAGCGTATTGTTTTGAGCGAAAGAAATATTTGCACTAAATCCCAATTATTCTTACAACCAGTTCATTTCTGAAGAGCGGCGGCCATCTTTTGTGTCTCGGTAATCGGCTTACTTGTACTTTGATCTCCTTTGTGCATATTACAAGACTGTCACATCTCACATGCCATTGTATTAGGAGCGGTAACGTCGTCACATTCATTCCCAATACAACTGCTGATCTGGGGGTCTAAAATGGTAACATCTGTAATGTCTCATATGATCCTATTATGAAATTCCGGGTGGTGACGACAACACAGAATACAATTGTCACCACCCCCATCTCCCCTGTGGGTATAGATGGCGAGCCTGTCGTCATCTATTGCAGGGGACCTGACCTAATCGGCGAAAAGTTGATTCACCTCTGCCTACCTCTACGGGGATATGAGCGTGATTTATGTATGTATTATGAATTACATTGCAAATCCGTGGTCAGAGGGAAACTAAAAAAGACAGGACATTTACATGATTGGATAATTATGTAAGATAGCAAAGGTATTCAGAAAAAATAATTTCTTTGGCGATGTTGCCTAAAATGGCCTTTTCAGACCTTCCGATCACTTAAACCCCGTTCAACCTTCGGGAGACGTATTCTTTACTTCTGTGATATTTATTATATCGGTAAACATTTTATCTTCAATCTAAAATTGAGAAGGGGAGTGATGCTCGTACAATTTGATGCTTTGTTTGAATTGGGATTCCTACCTGAGTTCCCACTCAAGTTGTTAAATAGACAATTCGAACACTTTTCATCGATGTCTCTTTACACTTTGTAAAAAATCGATGCTTTTTTTTGCGACAATTACTTGGACAGTTTATAAAGTGTTACTAATTATCACATGGTGACTGACGGCAGAGAATACAATTGTCACCACCCCTTCCTTTCTTGCGGGAGTCGTACAAGGTTGGATGGATGTGGTGAACACTATATTATAATCTGCCTTCACCAAAAGGCATAGGGTAAAACCGGGATAGATGCCCCACCTTTTGAAAATGCCTCCTAATTTGAAAAATATAAATTTTAAATGAATAATTTGTATGTATTTTGCTAACTTAATTAATTGGGAACCCAAATTTGTTTTTTTTTGACCTATCAATTGCAGATTTTGCAGAATTAAACTTTTTGCGAAACTTCTTTTTTGGGGATAGATGCCTATCTGTATGGATAGTTGCCTTACCATGAAAATACTAAGAAGGATAGATGCTCTTTATAAAACAACCAACCCACCCAAATTTAATGAGATAGTTGTAATCCTAAAACAGCAATTGTTTCTAATGGGTCGAATTAAGAAAAACATTTTGATTTTTTTTAATATTTTAATATAAGGTTCTTATAATCACAAATCAACTTAGCAGTTCAATGAAAATTATTCTTACTTAGTTATTAAAAATATTAATTATTAAAGATCAATATGCATAATTATATTTTTTTAAATTATAATAATACAATAAAGAGATCCTTTTTAAAATCCTACTTGATTTTCCGTAGACCAAGAGCAAACTCGAGCTTGCATTGCACCACTTCCTATCGTGATCTTTCGTGGCATTGTTCGCTGCAATAAATAAGAGTCGAAATACTCACTAAAAACATTTTAAATACCTCTATAATACACTAATAAGGGCACTTATCCCTCCATACTATTATATGGGTATCAGGGCAACTATCCATTTTGTTGAGGATAGGTGCCCTATTACTGTATAAATAAATTAAGAACAAAAGAGTAGTTATTTACACTTAGATCCACACGTAATGAATCACTACATT
Organism: Cataclysta lemnata; assembly: GCA_963931975.1. Lineage (NCBI taxonomy): Eukaryota > Metazoa > Arthropoda > Insecta > Lepidoptera > Crambidae > Cataclysta > Cataclysta lemnata. Next base: position 14,302,755 of record OZ008339.1, read on the forward strand.
GACGTGATAAAAAATATAACGGAATATTTTACTACTTATAAAATTATACAATGGCAAATACTAACCTTTGAAACTTTGACGTCTTTTTGAAACTCGCCGCGGAGATCAAAACGCACACGAGCGAAACGAGTCCTCATCACGCGACAGCCCGTGGGAAATTGAGATACGGGTTGACTACGGCATACACTTATACTATTAATTCATAGTCGCGAGTTCGGGAAGTAAGGTTTTTGAAAGTGAGGCAACTATCCCATCGAGGTTTTACCATACGCATGGCCAACTACATACAGGTTAAAGGGGCCCAAAAAAGTGGCCCAAAGTGGACATGCTGCCTAAAGCGTAAAACCTATATATTCCCGTCACCGTCTCCTATGTGTACCTTTGGTGTATGAAAACACTTTTATAGATAGGAATTAGACAATTTAGGGACTATGCCCCTAAATATAACGAGGTCAGCAGCGTTCATACTGCGATAACGTGCTCAGTGGATATCAATAGGCTCATCCCCTCTTTGATGGAAGCAAACATAGTTTGTAAAATTTTTGTATTATACACCTCCGCCTACCTGTGATTTATACATGGACGATTGTTCATGTTACTAGAAACATCTATTACATACAGTCTAAGCTGGGGATTGCAGCGACGAGCGCGCTAGTAGCAATATGTGTTTTGTGATTTGGCGCAATATATCTCGTCGTTCAAAATTTAATATTCGACGCTGCACGTGGAAACGTTTGAGTATATCAAACGTACACCAAGTTGCAGCGTATCAGCAATGAAAAAAAAAACAATGTTGTTTGCTATAGTAAGAATAAGGGGATAATAATATTGGACACAATATTACATGCTTATTTTAAAATTTATTTGCTCACGTATTTACAAAGTAAATAAAATAGAAAATCTCAGTAAGCTACAACAATAATAGATTAAACAAATATAGCTCTTTCGAGTTCGTGTAGCTGAAAAGTTCATAAGCAAAGTACTGTCCAAATACGCAAGTCGCAGGCAGATGTTCGAATTCGGCATTTCATAAAATGTCGTGCATACACATCATACATACATCACGCCTTTCACCCACAGTCGCAGGCAGAGATCACATGTTTCCCCTTACTACGATCCTTGCATACTTCTTTCGCTTCATCCAACGTCATTAATGTCCTCATGCATTACCTTACCTTACCCTTATAGGTTTGGGTACTCTTGACCTGGCCCCTGACCAGATCCGTCGAGGCCGATTTCTCCATTCACTTCTGACATTATAAATTCTTTTTGTCGCTCTCCATTCATTTAATAAATTGTTCGCGTTTTTCATTTTCTAAAATATCGTCATATCGTGAAACGACAACAATTTATTTACCACAAAAGTATATTTATTTTAGATGATTATTATGGTTAGATGATATCAGACAGATATGAATTGAAGAGGAAACATACTGCACTGACCCCAGATAACCTGGAAACAGGGCAGGAAGCGAAGTGATGATGATTATTACAATTTTCAATAGCACAAGGTGATGTAATTGTGGTAATTGTCACAAAAAAACGAAACTAACTTGCTCATTAGTTAGATTTTTTTGTACAGTTCACGTCCAAATCATATCAGACCAAATCATAGAATGTCGAATTAGGCGATCTGCATGCGACATGCTCGGCCACAATTACGAGCTAACAGTACTAATTTAATTGTAATGTGTTCCGTTTGTTTATTCACACTGGAAACAAACGGAGCCTTGTTTTCATCGCGCATAAAACAATAGTCGACCGTCAATGAATATTCCACGTCTCTAAGGGCCGATTTCACCGCAGAAATTAAATGCGATCAGTTGAAATTAAACTCGGTTTATGCTCTAAACTGAGTTCCGCTACCAAGTTTGCATTCATCAAAACCAAGTTTTATTAAACTCAGTTTCTATGAGAGACGGTGAAATCGGCCCTTAGTAAGCGACTAGCAATAACACGATATTTTTGAAACTGGAAAATAGAAGGCTCGGATTTTGTTTTATACCGCTCTGGAAGCTTCCATTGGTCTGGGAGCGAAAAAATTTGGTAGAATACACCCGACTCACCCCAGGATGCCTAGCCAAGTGGCAAACAATACAACGTTTCCATCGAACTAAAAAAATCGACAATGAGGTACTCTTACATTGCCGTGTGGCGTCACCACACGGCAATGTAAGCAGAGCATTGAGAGAGAGAGAGAGACTAGAATTGTCACCACCATCTCTCCTGTGGGTGCAAAGCGACTAAGGGTAACAGCGATGAGTAATGAGCAGCAGCATTCCTCTCATACCACCTAGCAATATACTGCGATTTATGTGCCCGATATATGGCAATATACTCGCCACCTATGGTCACATGGGACCTAACTTATTTGTTGTTGGTGTTAATTCACCTCTACCTACCCCTTCGAGGATGAAGGCGTGATTTATGTATGCATGGATGTACTCTTACATTTACACCATAGTAAACTACGGTCACTATGGTGTTTTCTCAGTAAAACGTCAACGTTTCATACATTTTTATTTTTACCACTTGTCTAGGGCGTGTCGTAAAAGTCAACTAAAGAAGATGTCCGATGTAGATCAATAAGCACCTTGGCGGAGGGAAAACCACCATCAACAGCTTACCCAAAGAGGGTTGGTGTCAGGCAGGCGGCCGGCTGTAAAACCTAAGCCAAAATCTTGACTAGTACTATGGATTGGAATGTTGTCATCCCAATCACTCTCACGTCATGGTCTTTGCCGTCTCTTTTCTATACATTTATCCATCACTAGCACCTTTCTGGTGTCAGGGATGATATAAATCAAAAGGGAGTGGATGGCTTGATGGCGTCTGACCGATATAAATGGCAAAGGAAACACTGCGCCGACCCAAATAAACTGGGAACAGGGCAGGAAAAAGTAATTTTACTTAAAAAATATAAAAATATTTTCAATTTGACAATTCTGGATATTAAACGAGATGGTTTACTTTTTATCAGCAGTAATAAGTTGAGTCTTTATATACCTACTCGTGTTTTAAATATATATATATTGTCCCTTTGGCCGTGTGGTGACGGCAGAGTAGAATACAATTGTCACCACCCCAAATCTCTCCCGTGGGTGTCGTACAAGGCTACTAAGGATAAATCAGTGATGAGGAATGGGCAGCAGCGTTCCTCTTATACCTACCACCTAGCAAAGTACTGCGACTTTTGTCCCCGATAAATGGCAATAGGCTCGCCACCTATTAACCACCCACTAACTATATTACATGGGACCTAACATAATTGGCGAAACGCGGGTGCTAGTTCACCTCTTCCTACCCTTTTGGGGATATAGGCGTGATTTATGTATGTATGTATGTATGTATGTATGTATATTGTCCCTTTTGTAGGCTTGTTGGTAACAGACGACAATTAAAAAAGCTTCCCCTAGGGAAATTAATGTTTAAATCTATCCAAATGTTCTTATTATTTATTATTTTTATTTGAGTATTATATAAATATTAGAAACATTATTAGAAAGCAGAATAGTTTAGAAAAATGATACTTAGTCTGGATGCGGGAATCTAACCTTCATCCGGGCAGCTGCCCGCGGGTTAGATTTCTGCATCAACACTATAACTTTTAGAACTTTTTCTACCATATTTATATTTCTAGTGAACTGTTATACGTTTTATATTGACATAAAAATGTGACGATTTGAAAATGGGAGGCTCAAATCAAATCGAATGGAAATGATATTATTATGACTGCTCAAATCCACGTCATATGATCGCCACGAGATACGTGGCCTCGAGATCTAAAAGTAATGGGATTTTTATTTCATGCGCACCGTTATTTTTACTGGTATTTGGTTTGATATGGGTATATTTTTTGGTTTATACGTGTTACGTAAAACGCTTTGCTCTAGACTTTGGGGCTATAGATTGTGAACTTAATTTTAAAGAGACTTTATGGACTCATTAGTTCAACGGAAGATGTAAATCTGTTTTTACAAGTGCATTGTCTGTCTTGTAATAACATGATGCTGTGTGAAGTACTCATTTCTAGTTAAAATTTTATTGCAACACTCCCAATAGAGTGGGTTGATGGAAAACAAATTACATCATCAGCAGCTTTTAGCGTGGATGGGAATATCGCTCATAGAGGGACACAACTCAAAAATATTCAATTGCAATTTATATAGGCAATAATAATAATAATAATAAATATTTTTACACTCACACCTATCATCTAGCCCAAAGTAAGTAGCCTAAGCACTTGTGTTATGGATACTAGATGACGGACATATTTTTAATATAATAATGTATATAAATGTTGAAAATATACTACATAAACATATACACAACCATGACTCGGAAACAAACATTTGTGGTCATCACAAAGTTTGCCCCTACCAGGATTCGAACCCGGGACCTCTTGGCCAATACCCTGAGCATTCGACCAAGGCGGCCGTCAAAGGGTATCTTTTATGCTTAACACAAGCACCATATCAAATCAAAAATAATTTGATACGCCTGACTAATATGCCCGCTTGGCGTCTCCTTCACCTTCACGGATCCACGTAAAATCTCAACGACAACGATACCTAATTATATGTATGTTACATTCATAAATCACGCCTCCTTATCTTCGAAGAGGTAGGCAGAGTTGAATTATCACCCAATTTCCGCCAATTATATTAGGATGGGACCTAATAGGCGGTAAGCCATTAGGTACACGGGCCATGTGACAATATATCTACATTGCTAGAAGACAATTGACTTTCCGCTTTCAATAAAAACAATATCTATATTGCTATTACATGGGACCTATCATAATTGGCGAGATTTGGGTGTTATTTCACCTCTGCCTATTCCTTCGGGGATAGATAGACATGATTTTTGCATGTTTGTATGAAATTAGCGTATTAGTAACAATACCATATTGAATTAATCAAACAGGGCAACCTGTTTCGAGGTGTGTCTGTTTTATATCTATGTTATGGACGTAAAGTAATCTGAAGTGAATAAAATAAAAACTTCCTTCAGAATATTCCAATTGAGTTTCAGATTAAACTGTTCTCCGGGCTTTGTTTGTAACGAACTTATTACCATTAGAATTTTGTATTAGCTTCATAATGATTGTCTCAGTAAGAAGCGTTTTCTCTTATTCGAATTTAGAATGTCTATTGAGCTCCACATTTAATATTAATGCCGATATTATCCTATTCAATCTCGGCCCCGATATATTATAATAAAATACTGAAAACACAAACAAACCTTTTAGATAATATTATATATTCAACGGCCTATGTTTTATGAATATAACGATAAAAATATTCCGGCGGACAGCGCTTAAAACCTCTTTGTATTTTTGTTTTCTTTATGCCCTTGCCGAAGTAGGATTTTCTCTGAGAACTCTCCCTTCTACGTCATATCGACCCCACGCCACCCAAAGGCTTGAAACTCAATTGAACAATCTGTAATCGATAGCAGGAAGATTATAGCTTCTTTAAATTTTTAAGCCAACTCTCATTAAGCATGCTGGAGGGCTAGAAAAAGTGGCAATTAATCTATTCGAACGAATTTAATAATATTCCGGCCGGTCATTGGATGGGTGACCAAAAATTTATTATCACGAGCTCCTCCGTGCTTCGGAAGGCACGTTAAGCCTTTGGTCCCGGCTGCATCTGCAGTCGGTAATACCCCAACAACCCGCACTGGGCCAGCGTGGTGGGTTAGGCCCAATCTCCCTATATTCGTCCATCCATAGGGAAGGCCCGTGCCACATTAAAGGGCTGGTGATGATGATGACGATGATGACACTTTTGACACTTCCTATTCTTACATTTCAGACGACGGTCACCGTGTTGCTTTCTCTGTAATACGTCCGTTTCCTACATTTTCATTCTATTCGTTCGAATAAATTGGCCACTTGTCTAGAAGGGCTGTAATTTGGTGCTCTCGAAATAACTCGCCAGCAATTTCACTCTGGTGCCAATTTTACTTTATGCCGGAAAGACTAGTCTTATTTGCCATTATTCAATGCAAATTACAAGAATTAAAATATTTACTTTAGCATATTATCAGAACACTGATCAAATTCAAGTCTTGCTTTTCCATTGAAATCAAATTAAAATTCGTTTATTTTATTAAATAATATCTGATACGATTACAATACACTTACCTATGAATCGTCAAGAGGCTAGCTAGAAATCGAAAACCTGTGTCTCCAAAGAGGATAAGGGTGGTTTAACTTCAAGATGATAAGAAATAAAACGTTATATGCATAAATAAGTTTCATGCCTACTGACTCACCCAATCAGAGCTAAGTAGGTATGCGACCTTCGATCCAAATCTTGACCCCGCTGGACATCTTGTGTCACACGGACTATCACGTTGCTCTCAAGGGAAAACTATTCACCCGTGAAACTCGAAGTATTTTGAACTCGGATACCGGACAAAAATTTCTCGTACAGCCGAAGCTAGGAATATTTATCTTCGTTTGATATTCCCTGGCTTTAATTAAGGAGGCAATGAATTTCACAAAGGCCCTACTGGGAAAGAAAGTACATGAATAAATAATCATTTTGCTAATTGAACAATATCTCATCAGCAATTCGTTTCTCTGTCTACCTACCTGAAGTTAATAATATACTTTAGACGGATTCTCTGAATTGTTGTTTGATGATAATTAATTTGGTATGGTTTATGCGTGTTCATTAAGTGTCGAAAATGCAATAGTACCTACCAACGAATTTTCAAAGACGGATCGAACAAGATTACAGTTTATTGATACATAAATCACGCCTATTTTTAACTTCCACGAGGTGTATTAACTTCCACGTTTCGCCAATTATGCTAGGTACCCATGTATTAGGTGGCGGGCCTATTGCCAAATATCGGGCACGTAAATTGCAGTATATTTCTAGACATAAGAGCAATAGTTATAAGACGAACATAGCGGCTCATTGCTCGCATCTTAAAACATGATTTTATTACTCATGTTTCAACCCTTAGTTGCCTGGGTGATGTTGGTGGTGGTTGGTGATGGTCGATGTTGAATTCATTGATAATTAATTAATGTAAGTCGGAAGCAATCTCAGGGTGCAAATTTTTCGATAGATGGCGTTAACTGTTACTGTACCGCGTTAAAAACTTTATGAAAATATGATTGTTTTAGCTTATTCTTCTCTTCTCGCTGCCCTGTTCCCAGTCTATTTGGGGTCGGGGCAGTATGTTTCCTCTTCCATTAATATCAGTCACACGTCATCAAGCCATCCACGACCTTTCAATTCATTTCATCCATCACATCGTAAAGGTGCTAGTGATGAATGAATGTATAGAAAAGAGACGGAACGGACCATGCCGAGAGATCAATGAACGGAGAGAGTGATTGGAATGACAACATTCGAATCCATCCTGCTCAAAGTTTTGGCTTAGGTTTTACAGCTGGCAGCCTGCCTGACACCGACCCTCTTTGGATATGCTGTTGTTGGTGGTTTGTCCTTCACCATTCGGTGAAGGACAAACCACCAACAAGCCCCAAGGTGCTTATTGGTCTACGCCGGGCAATCTTCCTTGGTCGACTTTTACGACACCCATGGGATAAGTCGGGGCGGGCCTATTTTACGTTATTTTTTCGCTCCCAGGCCAGCGTAGAAGATTAATTAATTGTTTTAGCTTATTAAAATTATTATTTTCCTTTTTTAAACTCTTTAACAGTTGCTTATCGAATATAGAACCGATTGATTGATTGAGTTACCGTAGTGATAATATTCAACACAATACAATCTAGACCCTCATTCCCTCAAAGGACTAAAGTAGGTTTATTAACATTGAATGCTATTGTTCTCAACGCTTATGTTTTACCCATCATCCCGCATTGGGCATTCATTGTGGGCTTGCTGTATTTTATATCTCAATATTTATATATTATTACTTATTTATTTGTTTTCGTATTGTACACTTCAAAATTAGGAAATATTGGTTCTTGAACCTGGTATCTAGTTCGAGTGCTTCGCCTGTAGGCCTGTAGACTTTAAGCTCAACGGCCCTAGCATAGAAAATAGTCTATGCGCCCTAACTGCAAAATTATCCTAGTAAAGGCGGTAAAGACATAAAAGGCTTCATAATGTTGACTTGTGAACAGTGAACGTGTTTTGTTTTATTTTTGTTGTGGGTTTTTTCCAATTCTAAATCCCTGGCAGGTAAATATATTATTACAATGAAATTGGTAATCGAAGTAATTCAGGCCCTAAACAAAAAACAACGTCCATTTATTACAATCGTGTGAATGTCGATGAAACATACAAGCGATCTAAATTAAAACTAAGCACTACATTTAATTTAACTGCAGAACGTGGAGGGAACTCCACAAAGCGAACTATTTAAACTGTTGAAGTTCAGTTTTAAAGGAAAGGAAAGCGTTTACTGTTGAAGTTTTTTGATGAGACCGATATGAAACTGTTTCCGTAAAGTTTAAGTAAATTCTTGAGATGAATGATTAAGGTGCCCTTTCTGTCTGCGACTATGTTAGATTCTAAAGGTCGGTTTTTAAATGGGTTTCGTTAATTTTATTCCAAAGACACTACAGTGATAGCAGTGGCGTGGCGTAAAAAAAAGGTAGGCAAGCCACAGTAAAAATTAGGACCCACAAAAAATGGGTACTCGCAGAAACTTTATTTAAAGCTCGTAATTACTCAAATATAATAATGTTTCAGTATAATTACCATGATTATCCGAATTTACGTCTATGAAACGTTTTAACAGAATACGATTACGCTCGACTTTGCGGTTATGAGCGTCAAAATTATTGTTAAAATAGTTTTCTATTCTACTATTTTCAAATTCGTGCAACGCTAAACAACTACGCATATGTTTCTCACTTTGAACATGTTTTTTAGCAGAGTTTGATAAATTATTTACATCAGAAAATCCCGTTCGATTCAAAACGCTGCTTGAATCAGAAAACAAAAGACACGGAAAACAAAACATTTTATATAATAAACAACTGCATGTAAGCCAACTATATTTATCTTAAAGAGAACTGTGGAAATGCATGAAAAAACCGTCTTTACGCTTGTAATCTATTGACATATTTGGACGAGCTCGACCTAACTGTATGACATATTTTTTATTTTCAAAGGACAACTTTAAAAACTGCTTTCCTTCACTTAGCAAGAAATCGGTAAGGCAACAATCTATGTGCATCAAAGCGGCCATTATGGTGTCGAGAGAGAATAAACCAAAATTATTAAAAAACTAAACTATTAAAAAAAATATTTAAAAAATAAAAAACTAAAACCTACCAATTAAATAATCACTGGCTAAGTAGGACAGAGAAAGAATTACAATTCGGGCGGCATCGGTAATAAAGACCGCTATTTCTCAGCAAGTCCAGACTCCAGAGTATAACCCGGATACAGACTACAGAGTGTCACTCCTGGAATGTACGTGGTGGAGAGGGGTTGTTTAAGTAGATCAACTTTGTTCCACCAAATAGAATTTAATATAAAATTATATGAAGCGTCTTATGGTTTAAACATAAACTTTTAACACCGCCTGCTAGGACACGGCTACAACTGTTCAACGCCATCTAGTGGCGAAGCGGAGAACTACGTTGCGCCGCTTTTGCGTGCTTTGTGCTTTGTTTTATACAGCCAGAAAGAGAGATCATTATACAAACAAAAGCCGTGTTAAAAAGGGAAGGACGATTCAACCCGGTCCGGAGCGGCTTGTTGGAGCGGCGCCGACCGCGATATTGAGTGCAGTTCAGTGCAGTGAAATTTCGCTTTTATGGCTATTGTAATAAGATCTAAAATATTTACTTTTGACGGAACTTGTTTTCGTGGGAGTTTATTACTAATGTGTGCGTGTGTCGTAGTGTATCGATGCATAAGCGCGTAGGCTGCCGAAATGCCGGCTTGATGCCGGCTTGTAGGCAATCTTTAGGTACTATTTCTCGTTGCGTGCGCCTGACAAGACTACGCTTGTCTGTGTGCGTGCTGTATCGCAGGCCTCCATAACTCGATATTTAGCGAGTTAGTTGAAGGAATCTAGAGAGCGCGAGCGAATTGTATGTGTTGCATATTGTTTCGCGCGCGTTTAATACTGTTATGATAAGATTTTATTGATGGATTTTTTTTATTTGTTTATAAAATGGTATTGTACTTGCATTATGGTAATGATTTTTTTATGCTCGCTCGTTTGGTACGGCTGTTGGAAATCGGGTTATATGGACGCTCCGCCACTGAGTGATAGTAACTTAGGTACTTATTTTATTAGTTCTACCAACAGTTGCTTAGATAAGGTTACATTTAGGCTAGATTTCACAACTACTTTAATAGAAACCACATGCTTAGGACATTTAATATTTTTGAACCTAAAATTTAATTTTTTTTTTTAACAAATTTTAACATTTAAATAATATATTATTAGTCAGAGAAATATAATAAAACCATAGAGCCTATGGTATATTAGAGACATTATTTTATTGCTTCCGGCCATTCAAGAGCTTTCAGGTGGCTTCAAATGGAGTCAAAGTGTAAATCAATTAAACCACTGACTCCATTCACAAACTTGCATAGCCTTGGTACCTGAGAGTTCCTTCCAAGTACCGTTATTCTAAACGGATATCTCAGGGGGTAATTGGCGCTCTTGGACTTAAGAATAAGAATTCGGCGCGAAGTGTAGGGTGAAGTTCATATGTGAAGGTCGGAAGCTTAAAGAATCATGCTAATATAATTACCCGACCCAGCAGTTCCCGTAGTGCAGTTCATAGCAAGGGTTCATATCACTCTTGCAACTTGCTTCACAAGTGCTCTTGCAATGCTACCCTACAAGCTCCAACCTCCGTTTTTAACGCTGGAACTCGATATGGATCCATAAGTTTACCTTAACTGGCTATAACCTTCTTTAAGGTAGTGCCTAATACTTCTTTAAGAAAACCCTTAAAGTTCGAATAGGAAATATGGCCACCGGTTAAAAGATACTATCGCCAAGAGGTATCGTGTTAGCGGCATTTTTTACGAGGCATATTTATTTGTACGTTTATATATTGCGATATTGTAAAACTACCGTTTTCTCTCTATATATGTATAACTATCTGTTTTCCCACCGTTCGGTGATGTGTTAGTGAAACAAATATAAGCCTTATTAAGAAGATAATGCCTTCATCGACGCATTGCGTTCCATTCTGTCATCATGTTCCATGCCTATGGAAGGCTAGGACCAACGCTACAAACATTATAAGGTTGAGTTTGCCGATAAAAAATCCTGAACTCTTCTCCCTCGATATTTCAAAACTGAAGATTAAATTTTACCTGCGAATCAAGCAGGCGAAAAATCCAATCACAATTTATGATTGAAACAAGCCATCCACGCCGTGCGACGCTTTTTAATAGATTGAATATACACAAAATATCTTGCATTTTTTCTATCGGCCCTTTATTTATTTATTTATTTATTTATTTATTTATTTATTGGATTACCAACATAAGAGTACAGCTGTTTTAGGCTTAACATTAGTTTAAGTAGTACAATTCTTGCTAACTGTTCTTATATTTACAGGTAACCACATCGTGCGTACAATCATTTATATTTTTTTTTACATAATGCTTAAGGTTTCAAAAAAAAATACAGTTAATCAAAAAATTAAATTAAACAAAAATTAAATCAAATTACAAAGCGCGTCATTAATAAAATAAAATAAAATTGTCATTTAAGAAATTGCTAAATTTACAGTCGTTTATATATAATAAAATGTCATTGAAAAATATACTAAAATAGTCACAAAGTTATTGAAGTTGCGGTTAAGGTGCGTCAACAGCATTTCGAATGATTTTTAGAAAATTATTTCGGCTTTGGTAGTGTATGTCCAGCCCCGGAAAATCTCGAGTAAGGCTGTTATATAGATTAGCCAGGCGAATAGTGGGAGAGTCTTTACCCAATCTGGTCCTACAGCGCCTCGATTTGAAAAGCCCACAAGGGTAGCGTGGCATTCTGACAGGTACTTTGATTGTGAACATCTCCAACAGAGGAGGACTGTCAATTTCGTTGTTCATCAACTTATGCAGGAGAGACATATCCAAACATTTTCGTCTTAATTCGAGTGGTAACATATGGAAATGTTTCAGTTTACCAGCGTATGTAGTTACTGTTTTCGGTGCTTTAAAACGATAAGCCATACAATTAACCAATTTTCTTTGGATACGCTCGATTCGTTTCACGTGTACTTTATAACTCGGGCACCATACAGAAGCACAATATTCTAATTTACTTCTTACATAGGAATTATATAACATTATAACACTAGATGATTTTTTAAATGCCTTTGTCGTTCTTAGAATAAATCCAAGCGATTTATTGGCTTCGCTTATTATTCTGTCCAAATGATTATGGAATTTCAACCGACAATCCATCTGCACCCCAAGATCCCTAATCGTGTCTACCTCTTTCAATTTATTGTTGTCAATATAATATTCAGATTGAAGTTTATTATGTTTTCTAGTGAACTTGATATGATAACATTTAGTAGCATTTAGGGTCATTTTGTTTTTCACACACCACTGTTGCAGGCTGTTAATGTCTTTTTGAAGATATTCTACGTCTAGAGTGGTATTCACAGTTCTTGTCAACTTCATGTCATCGGCGAATAGGTAGAATTTACTGTATTTTATATCGTTACCGATATCGTCTATGAACATATTAAAAAATAGAGGTCCGAGCACAGAGCCCTGCGGTACACCCGACTGTGCAACAATAGGAGTCGACTGTTCACCACAAAAAGCAACTGTCAACTTGCGATTCCTGATATATGACCTACACCAGTCCAACAGACTTCCAGAAATACCAAATGCTGCTATCTTTTCTATGAGAACAGCGTGACTGACCGTGTCAAACGCCTTCGAGAAGTCAGTATATATTGCATCCACCTGCATTCCCTGGTCAACATTTTCCATCACGTCAGAAGCGTAGAGCAACAGGTTGGTGTTCGTTGATCTCTTCACCATGAACCCGTGTTGGCTTACAGTGATATGTTTATGTATATGGGCATAGATTACTGAATGAACTAATGATTCGAGGACCTTGGATATTCCAGAAAGGATAGATATTGGTCTGTAATTTGTTATGCAATCCTTTTTGCCGTTCTTAAAAATAGGCACCACTCTTGCCAATTTCCATTTATCGGGGAACACACCTGTTCGCAATGATCTATTATATAATATGGAAAGTGGTTTTGCAAGAGTTCTCGCACAATTTCTAATGAACACAGGGTGAATACCATCAGTGCCCGCACTTTTCGTGATGTCAATTTTACTCAACATCTTACTAATTGTGTCACAGGTAAATTCAGGGCATACAAGCTCTGAGGCTACTGTCGGTAAATTATCGTAATTAGAACTATCCCTATGGTCAGAGTGTCCCTCATATACTGACGAGAAGTGTGCTGCAAACATATTTGCTATACATAAAGTGTCTGAAGATGCCTGCCCATTTAAGGTCATCGTATTTGGGTATGATGACGTATTTTTCCTTATATGCTTTATGTATCGCCAGAAGTACTTAGGATTTTTACATATGTCACTTTCTATGGATTTTATGTAGTCATTATAGCATTTTTTAATAAGTGTATTGCAGTCATATTTTAAATATTCAAATTCTAACTTGTCAAGAGGATTATTAAATTTTTTATACTTATGACGGTATTTATGTTTTTGTTTCAGCAGAGAAATTAATTGAGGTGTAAACCAAACAGGATAAGAATTTCGTTTTCTACTAGTCATCGGCACATGGTTCCCAATTGCAGTTTGCACTTTGTCGTAAAAATGAAGAAGCATTTCATTGATGTTTTTGTAACAGCTAAATTCCTCCTCCCAGTTTAGAGATTCAAGATAAGCGTTGATCTGCTCGTAATCGGCTTTGTAAAAATTATGACGTTTGATTTGGTTCGGTGCTTTGGTCAAATCCGCCGGTGTTTCCATTCTAATCGTGAGCGCGGGGTGAGACTTGTCTATATTCCTGATCGGTTGACAGCATTCTTCAATTTCCAAAATGTCCCTGTTGCAGAGTATAATGTCTAAAATGTTGTTGTTCTTGTTCATTATATGATTGAACTGCTTCAGATCGTTTAAAGTTAAAAAGTCAACAAATCTACATGGAATTTCTCCTTTACCATACCTTGTAGGGAGAAGTTCAAAAGCATCACTATTTGGGTTTTGTTGCCAAGTTATCCCGCTCATGTTGAAATCTCCTGCAATCAGAGTGCATTCGTTTTCTGGGCGCGTCTCCAGAACCGTGCTAGCGTTGTTTAAATAGATTTTTAAGTTTTCTTTAGTAACTGGAGGTGGTAAGTATACAGCACAAATGTTGACCTTTACTTGCTTTTTCCCAAAAGTCGTTACTATCGATACCCACAGATCTTCGCAATCGCTTTCGAATTCATTGCGCCGCTCCGACACGAGTCGATTCGACACCGCCATTAAGACACCTCCTCCTCTCTTCTTTTTGGAGATACTAGAGGTCTCTCTATCCCTCCTGTACACATTGTATCCCTTCTCGAAGATTTCATGGTCAAAACACCCACCACCAAGCCAAGTCTCAGTAAATATATAAATGTCATAATAATTGTTAAGTATTTGTTGTCGCACTTCTGTAGCATTTGTATTCAGGCCCCTAACATTTTGATAATATATACTTAAGTAAGCAGTTTGCATAAGGTTAATAATACTACAGCTATAAAATCAATTGCAAATACAAATTTTAAATAGTAAAATAACAGAAATTGGTTTTATGTAAAATGATAAATGAATAATAATAAAAAGAACAATATAAAGGAAAACACACTCTTCACCGATTAACTAAGTTCCAAGAGATCTTGAGGAGTATTTATCAATATATATGAAGATGATTCCGTCTTACGCATAAAGATCTTGCCTCCTCTGATCCACACAAATTTATAATTTAACTCCTTTGCTTTTGTACGAGCCGCCGCGTGAAGTGCTTTTTGTGAAGGACAGAGATGCTCCACAATAAAAACTGGCCTCTTGTCGCCACCGATACCAAGGTGACTAGTATTAATTTTGTCAGTGGGGCTCTTAGCCTTTTTGTTAAATTTTTGAGCAGATGCTAAGAAGTTGTCGCGTGTTCTTGGTGAGTTGAATTTTACGACGACAGATCGTGGCCTTTTACTGTCGCTATTTAGTTTTGCGACTCTTGTGCACAGTTGAACGTCTGAATCATCATGTTTGCATTCAGTGATAGTAGCAATTTGCTTCACAATTAAGGCCAAGTTTTCAGATCTGTGTTCTGGTATATTTTGTAGTTCGACGTTGCAGGCTCTGGAGTGCTGTTCCATACGCGAGATTCTGCTATTCAACTCCGTAAGTGTGCTTTTTAGAACAGTATTTTCTGATTTCAACTTTTCGATGTCTTTGGATTTGATTTCCAAGTCACTTTGTAAATCTTCTTGTCGTTTTTCTATGGTGGATAAAGACTTTGAAATGCTGTTACAGCGGTCGAGAACTTCCTGTGTTTTCAGTTCGTATTGCTTCAGAATTCCAACTTGGAAACTGTGCAACACACTGGTAAGTTCCTCTTTAATAATTTGTCTGATATTGTCTATGGTTATGTCCGTGTCGTGCTTTTTGGGTTGATGATTGCCTCTTTTGGTGTTAACATACAGATCCTCTTCCTGGTGTTTGTCACCGTTGTTGCTTGGTTGATTTACGGCTGCCCTCACCGGAGTGTTTGTATTATCGGACTTAGGTACTTTGCTGCGACAACTAGGACATACCCATTTCTGCCTAAAGTCTTCGGAAAAATCTTTTAGCGGTTTATTTATGTTAACGCAACTGGGGTGAAAAGTGACTATGCAGGATTTGCAGGTTAAAATGTTCGTTGACGACGTTTGTCTATCGCAACAGCCAAGCTTAGGTTTGACCTGCGACATGTTACACAAAAGAAGAGGTCGTCGTAACTCGTAGCACATTCGATTCGACGGGTCTCGATGGTAAAAAGTGTACTAGGTTTTTAATTTTTGGCTGTATGGTATATTCTTTGCTTTTTAAGATGGACAAAAAGTCCTATGTTGATAGATAATTTCAGTTGCGATTTCCGAACGCAATACAAACGTCAACGCAATGTTGTTGTGCCTGCAGTGTCATGTCACTGATGTTGACAGGTAATTGAACCCGGAAATACGTAATTTTAGAAGTGGATCATAAAGTATTATCCTCTTGTAATTGGGTGGTTTTCAAAATGGATTATCCGTTATGCATACTATTTCCATGCACTGTGTATGTTCTCGAAACGTTTCATCCAAAATTACTGTGCTGTGCGTATCGTATTCTTAAGGTTATGTTTATACCTAGATGCAGCCAGTTGTGTTGTGATGTTTTGTCAGGTATTCACTTATTCTTGAGCACTATTTTCTACTTAATTTTTATGTTTACCGGGAGACACTAAAAACGCGTATGACTGTCATAAACACCGGAAGTGATTATTTATGAATATAAACGAAGGGAAAGGCTCCTATTAATCAACGCTGAAGTGTGAAAAGTTAACCGGCCCGGCCGACACTGTGAAATTCCTCTTTTATGGACTTATTTTTTGCTACCACGCCGTTTGAATATTTGGCAATAAATAAGGCTCCGTTTCTCAAAGTTCCTAGCAGTTATTGTTGCTGGAGAAGATTTAGGGTGTTACACCAATCGATCGACCGTCGGACATCGACGAACGACGATCGATTTGTGCAGTAAAAGGTAGCGGTCGATGTCGAAAATGTGTTTGATTGGTCGACGGATCAGAATTGGTTTAGTAGCAATCGGTCGATGTCTGAAGACGTTGATTGAAGACGTTGATCCGATGTTTTAATCGACGTCGACCAACGTCGGTCACATCGGTACAGGTCGGAATTGAATTGGTGTAGTAAAATATATTGGTCGATGTCTATTGCAATTATTTGTCGATTGATGATCGAGGTCGACCAACTTCCGACGATTGGTACGTGTCAACATTGGTGTAGTAAAAGATATCGGTCGATTTCAGCAATTAAATAGTTATTTGTTGTACGTGAGTGCAAAGTTGTTTTTTAACCGCGTGCTCAATTTTGATGACCGAGCTAGCGAAGGATTCTAAAATTGAATCACGAGCGTAGCGAGTGATTCAAAAATTAGAATCCTGAGCGATAGCGAGGGAATCAAAAGAGCACAAGGTGAAAAATCTTTGCACTCGAGTGCAACACGTAACTTTTCATCCCCCCCAACGAGGAAATTGCAAAATACAAAAAAAAAATACAATCACAGCAGTTTCTGTTTTCACCCAGAAACTTCCACAACACCCTCCCATTAACCCAAACACACTCTCAACACCCACCCAGAAACACCCACAACATTCACACCCATCCACTCAGACACACCCAAAAAACACCCATTCACCCAGAAACACCCACAAAATACCCATTCACCCAGAAAAACCCACAAAACACCCATTCACCCAGAAACACCCACAAAACACCCATTTACCCAGAAACACCCAAAAAACACCCATTCACCCAGAAACACCCACAAAATACCCATTCACCCAGAAAAACCCACAAAACACCCATTCACCCAGAAACACCCACAAAACACCCATTTACCCAGAAACACCCAAAAAACACCCATTCACCCAGAAACACACACAAAACACCCATTCACCCAGAAACACCCACAAAACACCCATTCACCCAGAAACACCCATAAATACCCATTCACCCAGAAACACCCACAAAACACCGATTAACCCAGAAACACCCACAAAACACCCAAAAAACACTCAATCACCCAGAAACACCCACAAAACACCTAATCACACCCAAAAAAAACCCAATCACCCAGAAACACCCAAAATACTCACCCATCTATTCAGACACACCCACAAAAACCCATTCACCCAGACACACCAACAAAACACCCATTCACCTAGACACACCCTCAAAACACCCATTCACCCAGACACACCTCCAACAGCCACCCATCCACCCAGCCACACCCGCAACATTCATCCAGACACACCTGTAAGTCCCTAATAAAAATTACCGTCCCTAATGGAGTTCCGAGACGGTCAATCAGCTTGAGTCAAGCACGTTGATTTTCTGTATGTTTTTGTTCCGTTGCTAGCGTAAACAAATCAAACAGACCTAAAAAGCTTTTAAATGTTAGACTCAAGCATCCAGCAAGCGTTGTAGACGATCAAAATGTTTAAAGCAAGATTGACGCCAAGCTGATTGACCGTCACGGAACTCCTAGGTTTTAACAAATTTGTGACGTGAAAAGAAAATGGCGCGTGCAAAGCAAATTACAAAAAAGTACACCAAGAAGGTTCCGAGTCTGAGTTTTTAACAAATTAAAATAGGTTGCATGACAATTTCGGCACCATGGAGGTAGAAATAAATATGTATAATGATGTTTTGAATTCACAAACTCATTGCACACGATGTTCTAAATTCAAATTTACTTTAACCTCTAGAGGATAAAAACGGCTTTTGCACTCAGATATCGAAGAGCAAAAACGCTTTTTCCGAGATGGTGGGATGAAAATTATTTGTCGATTGATGACGTCGATCGTAAATCAACGTTGGTGTGGTAACACCTTTACAGAGACGTGAAACATTTTCTAATTTTCATCTATTGGAATATTTGTCTGAGTTAAGCTGTTTGAATTGTGTCTTGAAATATTAAATATGGCACCGTTGAATGATTTTTCAATAGACTGATTTTGAACAAAGTTATTTTTAGAGCGGTAAGTGTATTTATTTAATTATTAGCTGCTTGGTGACAGCTGAGCAGAATAAAATTCACCACCCCCTTTCATATCCCGTGGATCTCCAACAGAATTACCTAGGGGTTGGTGTCTGGCAGACTGCCGTAGATAAAAAGGCGGCCGTATTAGTAGCAATTTATACCTGACCTAAAGCTGGGTGTTACATAACAGTACACCTCGTAACCAACATTACGAGGTGTAATGTAACATGTTACACAGCGAGCATTCATGCAGCCAGCACGTAGTGTTACGGGGAAACCAGCGAGAATTAATAACGGTAATACGATTCCTCTGCTCGATGCGAATGTTACATTACACCTCGTAACGTTGGTCAGTACCCAGGTTTATGCAACACTAAATAAATTAGGAGCAGCGGTAGAATATAATATGCTTATAAATATGCGCATACATACATTCATTAATCACGCTGATCTATGGCAGAGTAGGCAGAGGTTAACACCCACGTTCCGCCAATTATGTTAGTCACATGTAATAGGAGCCGAGCCTATTACCATCTAACGGGTGAGAAAATCGCGGTATATTGCTAGGTGGTATAAGAGGAACGCTGCTGCCCATTACTCATCGCTGTCTATACACTTAGTCATCTTGTACGACACCCACGAAAGAGATAGCCAGTGGTGAAAATCTTCCTCTTCTCTGCTTTTAATTTTTGTGGAAATGAATACTTTGTCTGGCGTCTCTTTTTGGTAACTATTTAAGTTTGAAGCCACCTTGGGAAACACCTTGTTATGAACCAAATAAGCTCGCTATAAATCTCGCTGGCCTTTGTCAACGTCAACTTTGGTGTACCTGTAAATCAAACAAACTTTAGCTGTTACGCTTAGATAAAATTGTGTTTAAACACGAGTGATTTATTGAAACTGTCCCGCGTATATTTTGGCAACCACAGGATTGTGTACTATTTTATAGTATGTCATTGTGCGTAACAATGACATACTATAAAATAGTCTATTTAGAAAAAAAATCCAGGTGACAGGAAAAGATAGAAACAGAAAGAAGTTGGTTTGCTGAGTGGTTGGCCAGATTTTCGGAGGGGATGAGTTCGACTTCCACATTAGAACTAATACTTATTTTTTTTTAATTC
Source organism: Cataclysta lemnata (assembly GCA_963931975.1). NCBI lineage: Eukaryota > Metazoa > Arthropoda > Insecta > Lepidoptera > Crambidae > Cataclysta > Cataclysta lemnata. The sequence goes on from OZ008339.1 coordinate 14,322,628, forward strand.
TCAATTTTTTCTACATGTGCACACATATAATCAAAGTGGTACACAAACTAAATTCCTCAAAAGGCACTAAAGATGATGAAGTATAGAATAGAATGAAATACTCTTTGTTGTACACCAAAACACAGGACATAGGAAGGAACATGAAAAACGGAGCACATAAGGAGGGATCAGTCAAGCAATGGAGATCATTTTAGACATCCTTATGGATGGACATGGTGCTTTGACTATAATGTTGCAGTTATGGTATAAATACCTAGCTATAATCATATACATACATAATTAAATTATTAAATAATGAATAATAATAATATCAAGCAAATTACTACAGTTAAGTATCATAATAAGCCAGCCGCATTTCAGGTCATCACAACATATCAAGTTTTGTTCATGACTTCGTGCTTTATGTGAAACTTTTTAAGATTGACGTTTTGCATAGTCGTGTTGTTGACTGTAGATATAACAATTGAATAATACAAAAGTCATAAGAACAATTACATACATTAAAGATGGTACAACTCAATAAAATTAATCTTCAAGACTGTTTATATTAAGTACTATAATAGTTCAGAAAAGTTCGATAAATTATAGTGTGAAACGGGAATCGAGCCACAACCGTCGCAATCCGGGCACTACCTATACCAATCGGCCAACCAAGACTTGTTAGTTAACTTGCCGAAAATTTATCTAACCTTTACACTTCACATTAGAAGCAAACGGTATTTTTAACATTTATATACCTACTGTTCAAATAAAAAGGAAATGTATGGAAGTGTAAATGTAATGTATTAACTATACGAGGTATTATTCGATTTTAATTTTAACATTATATAAATGTTAGAAAAATTAGTACAAAGAATTTGGGGTTAGAAAAAGAATTTAGGTTCGATTCCCGCCTCAAGATCATAATTTTTCGAAATTCTTTTTCTAACCCCAAAATCTTTATACGAGGTATTGTTATTTTAGGAGTCTCTAAGAATATTATCGTCGGGATGACATCAGCAGCCAGCTAGCTACGTCCCTGAGAAAGTCTTAATAATGAGAAATTCAAGGAGCACATTCATTTAGATTACATTTTCTTCCCTTTGACATCTATTCTCTTTAAGACAATGGGCCCGTCAAGCACACGAAATATTCAATTAATTCAGAGTGATGGATGTTGAATTAGAAATTCAAGTCGTTTTACTATAAATTTAACTTCCGAGTTTTGTTTTGACCACTTTTTAATTAGAAATGCATATTTTTTTTTATTTCTGAATTCTAGCTCAAGGTTTCGGTTTAGGTTTTACGACCGCCTGCGTGACACCAACCACCTATGGGGATGCTGTTGTTAGTGGTTTGCCCTCCACTATTAGCCCAATGTGCTTATTAGTACACACCGGACAATATCCCTTAAACCAGATTTCTATGCTCTAATAGAGAATGGTTTTGGTTTTATGTAAGTTTTTGACAAAATAGTCTATAAAATATCAAAATTGTAGAAACTCTGTTTAAGTCGATTTTTTCTCGGTAAATAGCTGTTGACATAATTGTTATTCTACGTTATTAGACTGGTAGGGGAGATTAAATATAAATATATACAAACAACAATACATACATAAATCACGCCTATATCCCCGAAGGGCTTATAAGAGGTGAACCAACAATAATATTATATCAAAAAATTGTTTAATAAAGGGAAGTGAATAATAAAGTAATTTAATAGTTTTAATAAAGAAATTAAGCAAAGCGACGCGACAATCAGAACACAAATTAGTCAAAGCGTTTCAACCACTTTTAATGTATTAATATTCAACTGATTATTAAGAAAGTTTAGTTAGGGACGTTCCGTGCCTATCTAAATTAAAATTATTATGGGCTTAAAACTGTACTCTTTGGGTATTTTCAAGTGTCAAAGTTTTGATCAATCAAAGGCCTTTCGCTTGGAGCAAGAATTTATTAACATTTTGAGATGTCGATTGTCAGTAAAATATCTGATAAACTCAAACCTTTAATGTAACTATATTTTACATGGTAAATATGGGGAACTTGTTTCTTTATACCTGAAGTGGTAGGCAGATGCGAATTTTGCTTGCTAGTCCAATGTAATACGTATGGAATGCTTATACAGAGGATCGTTATAGGTGGTATTGGTAGGTGTAATAAGGACGCTGCTGCCCGTTCCTTATCATTGTTTTAACCCTTAGACGCATTGTACGACACACGCCGGAGAAATTAAATAGGTGTGGTGACAACTGTATTCTCCTCTATCGCCGCACTATGTAGTATGTATAGTTGAGTACCTAATTGGAAAATAAATCATGAATTGCTTTCATATTGCTCTTGTCTAAGTATATAATACTTTCAAACCAACCGTACTTTACGTTTGAGTTTCGATCTGCAATAAAATGATTTGATTCTGAGAGCCATTATTTAAAGTCATTTAAATAACGACTCATGTTGGTTTCGACGTTTATTACTTATTAAAAGGAAAACGGGTAAAGTTTTACAGTCTGTTTATTTATTTAATGTTCACAACAAAGTTATTAGTTTCGCTGACAATATTAGCGTGTAGTGTTGCGCATGAACAAACAGAACACATGAACATAAATACAATTAGTATGAATTCCCGCTGTGATACACCTACAAAACAACGGTGAAAACAACACTTAAAACTACCTACATAAAATGGAATAGTAGATTTTCCATCAAGTGCACAAAACAAATCATTTTTGTCCGAGACTTTTAGCAGCCCGGGCCGAAGGCGAGGGCTGATAGTAATGTCGAGGATAAAAATGGTTTTGTGGACGAGTTAGAAACTCTGCTTTTCACTTCGATTGCGAGGAAATAAAACAGTAGTTTATCATAACATTTCTTAATATTCAAACTAAAATTAGTACAGTTTTGGATACCGAAGGAAAAGTTTTTCCCAGTGATATTAGGTGAAATAATAATTTTCGTAAATTAATTTAATAACTTACCGTACCTACTTAAATAAAAAATTTAATATCTTTTATATCTTAAAAAACACATTAGGCAAATAAATATAAGTAAATATTAAAAAATATCAAATTCTATCTCTGAATTTCTCATTGTGTTTGGCTGCATGGCTCATTTTCTTTGCCTTAATATAAACACATTTATGAGTAGATACGTTAATGCTCTAGAGCACAAAATATGATTTTGTGCAGCCTATATCCTGCACAAATGAGCACTTTCAGAGCATGAGAAGTGAAAATATGGTTTATTCGTACATTACATACATAATAAAGAAAAAAAATATTGGAAACCGTCAAAAGCTTTCTGATATTTTCTTTTACACAAATGGTAAAATAAAAACAAAAAATAAATAAATATCGAAAGAAGAAAAGATCGAGAAAAGGACAAAGAGAGGAATTTTGAAATATTTCGGCTACCTGGCTTTACAATAGATCCGCCCACGAAGCACGAATATGGTTACAATAGCATCCCGTTGTATCGACAACAACGCACGTAAAGAGCTCTATCAAAAGCACATTGATGAGATTATTCTGGTAATCAAAATTGTGGAGAAGCCTATATTTTAACGTACTTCTAATTAATAAGATAAATACAACACTGAAGTAAACAGTTTCAAAATAGAATAACGTAAATCGAGATTGCAACAGCTCCGGGCAAGGCTCATACCGCCACTGGTAAATTGACTTAGCTAAACTCTGAACTGCTCAAACTTTCAATAACAGTGGAATTGGCGGTTGACGAACTAACATAACGAAGGGTCTATGAACGGTATCGCTATGAATACATTGACGGAAATAGCATTAATATGCGTTGATGTATTTATTCTCCTAATATTAAAGTCTCAATTGTAGTTTAGGTTAAACTAACATTTTTGTGCACAATTATTGATGGTCCTAAAAAAATTTGGCCTAACTTCGTCGCTCTGTTTCCACTTACCAATCACGCCTGTTTATCTCTGTATGGGTAGGCAAAGGTGAATTAACACCCGCGTTTCACCAATTATTATAAGGAGCCCTGTAATTGCCACCTATACTATCGTGCACGTAAATCGTGGTATAGGAGTAATGCTGCTGCCGATTGCTCTTTTGTCCCTGCCCCTCTAGACATAGACCAATCTATTCGAACGAAAGGAAAACAAACGTAAATTTTTGACAACTACTCTTACATTTGACGCAATGGTCGCTGTAAAGGACGAAAACGCCACTTAAGCTTACCTACGACATTTATTTTCACTATCTTCTAGACTAATCCAAGTGGCAATAACAAAGGTCATAAATATAAAAAGAACAAAATTATAATAGATAAAAATATATCCTAAAAGCTGCTAGCCAGTGTCTGTCGCTAACAGTCGCCATGTGGTTTTTATCTGTCAGTTTCATAAATTTTTAAAAACCATTGTTTTTATATCACTGTTAACATGGATAGTGTTCAAAGTGTGCGTTATTTCTGCTACATGTTGTACTATACTGCATTCATAAGTTTACTGTCTGGTTAACGTACAGTTCAACTTTGACCAAGGTCAGAGACTTTGCTATTTAACGCTAGCTTACTTAACCAAACGTGTTAAGTCTATTTATATTACACTGGATCTTTTAATCTGTTAATTGGATGCGTTCGGTAATTTTACAACGAAACAAAGGCCACGAGCTAATCTCTCAGTTTGAACGGACAGACACCCTCCATTTACTAGTGAACATCATTAATTACGGTAAGCAAGCTTGTATATGTAAACGTACATATAAAAATCAAGCTTGTTTATCTCCGAAGTTGTAGGCAGAAGTGTATCAATACCTACATTACTTTATATATTTACGTACAGTCAACAGCACGTCAGACTACCACAAAATGGCAAAATTTCTCAATTGATTTTGTGCTCTATTTTTACCAAGTTAAGGTTGACAATCAATTGAAGAAATTTGACAGTTTTGGGTAGTCTGAAATACCGTTGACTGTACATACATATATCACGCCTATTTATTCCCGAAGGGGTAGATAGAAGTGTATCAACACCTACGTTTCGCCAATTATGTTAGATCCCATGTAATCAATATAATTATGTAACTATCCCTGTTGCCATCAATCGGACGCGTAATTTGCAGTTTATTGCTATGTAGTATACGATGAATGCTGCACCCATTACGTCTTCGCTTAACCCGAGTTCTCATTGTACCATACCCGCCGAAGAGATTGGGGATGGTGACAATTGTATTCTACTCACCACATGGCAACATTATATTATTATAATTATATTGAGAGGCATTTGTTGAAATTTTCGATAGGTAGTACCTATATCTTGAGTCACCCATGTATTGACCCGCCTTAGCGAACATTGCTTAATTTATGCAATCGCAGGCCGAGCGCGCTAAGCCACTGCACAATGAAGCCCCACGACTATAGATTGCATTTATAGATAAACAAAACCATTATTACTATTAAATCATATCAATATTATCATTTTGGCCGTGTGATGACGGCAGAGTAGAATACAAATTGTCGGCACCCCAAATCTCTCCTGTGGGTATGGTACAAGGCGACCAAGAATAAATCAATGATAAGTAATGGGCAGCAGCTTTCCTCTTATACCACCGAGCAATAGCAATGCACTTTTGTGCCCGATAAATGACAATAGGCCCGCCACCTACTACATGAGACCTAACATAATTGGCGAAACGTGGGTGTTAGTTCACCTCTGCCTACCCCTTCGGGGATATAGGCGCAATTTATGCATGTATACGTATGTAATATTATCATTATCAATAAACAGAGTAATCCTGCCGGCCACCGCGATGTTTTCAACAGCTACGTAAACATAATAATGACGGTCAAATTTCCGCATTATTTGCTTGATTGTGCTATCAAATGCCCCTTAAATTGTTTGTAAATATTTACTTTGTACGGAGCCTTTCATCATTATCCCCGGCGTAAAATTGCAGTTGCCATTATGTTTCGACTAATTAAATTCGGAAATATCACAATTATTGCCGACTGAAATCTAAAGAGTAATTACCGCAATGTATGCGAATGATCATCATCATCACCACCCCTTTTATGTCCCCACTGCTGGGACACAGGCCTTCCTTATGGATGGAAGAATATAGGTAGAATGGGCCATAATCCAACACACTGGCCTGTGGCACAACTGTAAACATAAGCCAAGAGCACACACAAACCGCAAAACCCATAGCCCTCGTGAAGTAATAGACTCATAGCGTCGCATAGATCTAATAAAATACTGCTACAATATCTCACGCAATCCTCATAAGCTCCGTCGAGCAATTTGCTTATCGACTCCCTTCGTAGTCACTGTCTGTCTCGATATATTACTAGATGTTTCTACTTTGCAAACAAGTGTCTCGGCAATTTCCCTCCACGTGGCGCGTGCCCTATCTTGTATCAGCAGTATTCAAATTGGCAACGGGCATATTTCAGTGATGTCAATTCTTCAAGGAATTGGCATTAGGAGGAGTCACTTGGATATTGGCTTTATTTCGTGATGATTTTTTTATTTGAAGTGATCGCTAAGTAGCCTACTGCTTGACGCGGCTTGAATTCCGCCCCTTATTGCGATTATATGAATTAAATAAATAAGTTATTCTTACACTCACACCTAGATGATAGGTGTCATCGTCCAAAGTAAGTATCATAACACTTGTGTTCTGGATACTAGATAACGGACAAACTCTTAATAATTAATTATATACATACATACATAAACATATAAACACGACTCGAAAACGATTTTTATATCCGTGTCTATCACAAACATTTTGCCAGCCCATTCGATCAAACCGACTACCGATGGCGTAAGTTAAGCAACTTTTTAAGTTGTTTTATTTCGATCTCGTAACGGCGACCGTGCGGAAGGTTGCTGTAAAACTAAAACCGAAACCTTGGAATGCATTACTAGCCCCTTTTCGGTGTGATGATGATGGATGGTATGAATCAAAAGGGAGTGGATGACTTGATGACGCATGGCAGGTATGAATGGGAGAGGAAACGTACTGCGCAAGTAGGGAACAAGGCAGAAAGATGATGCTCTATCTATGACATTCAAAACCTAAAACACTGTTATTACATGATATCTGCAAATAATAATCCGGATCACGCCTACGCCTACTATAGAACTATCTTCCGTTGTATTGTTGTCGGGACTATTGTACAGTTTGGTCGTATATGGGATTGTTCCTCAGAGATCATTAATATTCAGGAGGTATTCTGACCATTGCGGCACGGCGGGTATATTGCCTTTCGTGCCCTTAGACATTCAGCTCGTGTTTGTCCTGTATTGATTGAAATCTGTCTTTCACCTTGAGGTTCTCTTCTTTCTATGCCTCTTTTTTATCATCACTAGCCTATTAATGTCTTCACTGCAGGGAATTCCCAAGGGATGGAAGAATATAGGGAGTATTGGATATAACCCACCATACCGGATGGTTTGGGAGAAAAAATAAGGAAGAAGTGCCAGCCTCGAATCACCACAGGGTCTCTCAAAAGTGGACTAAGGGAGATTGCCCGGTGTAGACCAATAAGTACCTTGAGATACCCGAATGGTAGAGAGCAAACCGGCAACAACAACATACCCAAAGAAAGTTGGTGTCGGGCAGGCGCCTGGCTGTAAAACCTAAGCCAATATCTTGCGTATGTATTGGAATGTTGTCGTCCCTATCATAGGATATAGGATATCTAATATAAATATTAAAACATTTTATGACATCTTTCATTAACTCATAACTTCATGTAAAGGGAGGAACAAACTTGCTGAGTTTCTTGCCCGTTCTTCTCAGAACAAGACCTCCTGGTAGTTTACGAACGGATGGTGCTACACCATCCGTTCGTTATAACGTTAAATATTGGAAACTGTTTTTCTTTTCGTTTCCAGTGTTTAACGTTATTTCTTTGACGATTCATGAGTGTATGTAATCATACCTTATATGTGTTGAAGATGAGCGATAATGGAAGGAAGACTGGTGAAGATAAAGTAAGGGAAAGTAAAAACTGGAAAATTATTTGGAAATAAAACTCTCTCGTCTTCGTGTAAAATTGAAGTGTAATATAAATGTCAAAAAACAAAATATTTAAAAAGTATAAAAAACAATAATCATCAAAAAGTATAAATATCTATAAAAGAGGTTGCTAGCTTAGCATCGGCAACATGGTCGCCGCCCGTGTGGCAACTGGCAACACGAAAAAGAAATGGAAGTGACGATGCTAAGCTAGCAAAACTAGCTTCCGCGTTGGCCTGCGAAGAGTACCCGAATTAGTGGCAACTTCAGCAACACGAATTATACCATCGCGACCGGGGAATAAAGTGGTCACTCGACCACGAGGCCAAACACCACGAGGCAAATTGCCATCCACGATCAGGACTGGATCGCCAATCTTAAATACGGGTGCTCTTGCAGCCACCGCGGACTGTCGAGGCCTTAATTCCGGTAAATACTCCCTTACCCAGCGTGCCCAGAAATGATCCGCCAAACGTAGCCCTTTTCTCCATTTAATTCGACGGACCAAGTCATCGTCGTCCGACCTAGCGAGGATGGAGTAAGGAGACGACGTGCCCAAAATGAAGTGCGTTGGGGTGATGGCTTCATCAGCGCCTGGCTCGACAGAAACATGAGTCAGTGGTCGGGAGTTCACTAGCGCCTCGGCTTCCAGGAGAAGAGTGTTCAGTATCTCCTCGCAAGGAGAGCGCTCTTTTAAGGTTGCGTAAAGGGCTGTCTTGACACTCCTTACCAGTCTCTCCCAGCAACCGCCCATAAAAGGAGCCGAAGGTGGTATGAATTTCCAGACGATCCTCCTGTTGCACGCGAATTCCGTCACAGGTTCCCCAAACAGTCTCTGCAGCTCACGACTGGCGCCAACAAAAGCCGTCCCGTTGTCGGAGTAAATGGTAGTAGGCGTTCCACGTCGAGCGATGAAGCGGCGAAGGCACATGATGGCCGAATCAGTGCTTAAACTAGATACAATCTCTAGATGAACGGCTCGCACTGTGAGGCAAGTAAACAAAGCCACATATCGCTTCTCCTTATGCCGGCCAACGGAAACTTGAAGTGGGCCAAAGTAATCCAAGCCTACATGGGTAAAGGGCTTCTCGTGGTGGGCGAGACGCTCGGGTGGTACATCGCCAATCGGAGGTGTAGTTGGAAGGGCCTTCCGAATTCTGCACAAATAACAATCGTTTGCAACTCTCTTCACAGCCGGACGGAGACCAATGATATGATACTTCTGGCGGAGTTCATTAACGACGGTCTTGTTGTTCGAATGGGCCATTAACTGGTGAACAGACGCAATAAGCAACCTCACAATCTTGTTTTTGCCATCGAGCACAACTGGGTTAACTTCGACAGGGGCGTTCTCGATCATCGAAATCCTTCCAGAAAGTCGCATCAGGCGGTCCTCGGCTATAAACAACGCTAGTTTTCTTAAGCGACTGGATTTGGGCAAAGTCTGGCCACGCTGTGTAAGGGCATAATCGTCACCGAAAGAATCTAACTGAGAACGGAGAAGAAGATGTCTCTCTGCCTTTAGAAGATGTTGCGGAGTTACGCAGAATTTTGAATTTAGACGGGATGATGCCAAAAACGCCTTAAACCGTTCCGCACATACCAGAACATGAGCCGTAGCTCGCAATAAACGAAGCCACTGACTAAAACGAGCGGCGTCCGCAACCACCGGTGAAGGTAGTTCTCGCGAAACAATAGTCCCTACCGTTTCCAAGCATGGAGCCATGGCACTTCGTTTAAGCTCCTCGAGAACTGGAGGCGGTTGGGACGATGGTTCTTGCGGCCATTCGACGAAAGGTAGGGCCAAGAACGATGGCCCCAAAAACCATCGAGAAGTAATTTGGAAAACGTGATCAGTGCGCGTAGCGTCGTCCGCCACATTCAAGCCCGACGGAACGTATCGCCAACAGGAACTATTCGTCAGCTCTACGATTTCGCCTACCCGATGAGCGACAAACGGCTTGAATGAGCGGGCATCGCTACGCAGCCACCGAAGCACCGTCATGCTATCGGACCAAAAGAATAATTTTGAAGGCTTTCGCCTATGAGCTTCGACAATATATTGGGCAAAACGCGCGGCCATGAGCGCTGCCTGAAGCTCTAATCGAGGTATCGTAACGGGTTTAATCGGTGCAAGTCGTGCTTTACCACCAATGAGACTGAGCAACACTTTTCCGTCGGTACACTCAAATCTAAAATAAGCGACACAAGCATAAGCAACCTCGCTTGCGTCGGCGAAAACGTGAAGCTCAACATTAATCGCGGTCTTATGTGACAAGTAATGCCTAGGAATGGAAGATGTAAATAAAGCGGAAAGTTCATTGTACCATAAAGTCCACTTATGAGCTAAAGCGGCAGGAAGCTGTTGGTCCCAGTCCAAACCGAGTCTCCAAGTCTGCTGAAACAGTAACCGTCCCCGGATAATAACAGGTGTGAGCAGACCCAGCGGATCATATACGCGCATCAAGTACGACAATACAGACCGTTTCGATAAAGTTGTGGGTAGGTCACCTAAACTACCCCTTGAAAAACACAGAGTGTCATCTTTGACGTTCCAGTTCACGCCAAGAATACGAACGGCTACCGAAGACATATTTGTGAGACGCAACTCAGGCGAAATTGATAATAGAGCCTGCTGGGCATTAGACACCCAGTCTCGCATCTCTAGAGAGGCCTGGGATAGGACATGAACTATATCTCGTGCCAAGCATGCTGCTTCGTCAGGTGTATCGACGCTACCCAAATAATCGTCCATATAGGTATCATTTGTGATGGCGGCAGCAGCAGCTGGATGCGATTTACTGTATTCTGTAGCGTTACGATTTTTCAAATAGAGAGCTGTGAATGGACTTGACGTGGCACCAAAAATCATTGATGACATTCTGTACTCACGAATCGGTTGAGAAGGGTCGTCGCGCCACAAAAACCTTTGCGCATCACGATCCTCCTCACGAATTTTTGTTTGCGGAAACATTTCCCGAATATCGGCATTAAGAGCGACGCGTCCTTCCCGGAAACGCATCAAAAGAGACAGCAACGGCTGCAAGAGGTCAGGTCCGGAAAGCAACAGCGAATTCAAGCTCGCCCCGTGGACCTGTGCAGCTGCATCGTGCACAACCCTTAACTTTAACTTCTGAGGGTGAACCACACCAAAGTGCGGCAAATACCAGGTTACAGTACCCTTAGGGGGTGTTAAACACAATTCAGCGTAACCCTTATCCAAAGTAGCCTGAATAATGCCCTTGTACGATGCAGCATACTCAGGGTCACGGCTAAACTTATTCTCCAAACTACGAAATCTAGACAAGGCTAAGGGTCGGCTATCAGGAACCTTCTTGATATCCGACCGCCAGACCAAACCGGTTTCGAGCCTACCCGAAGGGAGACGTCGTGTAGTTTCGTCCAAAATTTGCACAGCACGCTTGTCGCTCTCCGACATGAACTGTTTTCTAACTATGCCAATGGAGTCAATATGAAAATACTCCTTCAGCTGTGCATCAAGTGAGTTATCCACGGAAACGTCGCAGCAAAGGTTGACAAAGCAATTGCGTGATATATTTGATGAGACTTTTCCAAACAAAACCCAACCGAGAGAGGTCAAAGTGGCCACAGGCTGAGCGCGAGCGCCACGACGCACCTCGTGTGGCAATAAAAGGTGCCAATTATCAACACCTATAAGAACTAAGGGTTGGGCGTCGTCATAAGTCAAAAACTCGGCAATATCTGAAATGTAATCTAGTGACCGGATATCATCAATTTTAATAGACTGTGGAACGATACCTAAATTCGGTACAGCCCGGACATTCCTTAAATCGAAGGTATCTGAGTTATGACGGCCACTAATTTTAACATTAACGAATTCTACCTTTGTGGTCTTCGACATTCCACCTATGCCTGCCACAGACATGGAGCCACTTTGACCCTCAACACCAATAGCTTTAGCGAGAGACGAGTCCATCAAGGTAGCGGTAGAGCCGTCATCTAATAACGCGTAAGCATCAACACGACCCTTGGGGCCAGAGACAGATACCGCAATCATCTTCAGGAACGGGCGAGAAGATGAACGAGTGTTGCTGTGAGCCACTATTTCTGATGCAGAATTATCAGGAAGAGCAGACCCACTAGGCGCCGGCTGTGAAGTGTTAATAGGAACCGCAGAGCTACTAGGCGCCGGTTGCACACAAGACACCGTAGCACTCTCAAAAGCAGCTCTATGTAGAATGGAATGATGAGTGAACCTTTTCATACATGAACCTTCCAGACATGAAAACCTTTTACATCGGCCGTATGTATGACCTCCCTTTCGAAAGCATTTGAAGCAAACCTTTTTCAATGTAACCCATTCCCATCTCTGGTCAACTGAAAGAGATTGGAATTTTTTACAATTTAGAATTTCATGCCCGATATTTTCACAAAATGAACATTTTTCTTTGTCCAGCTTGTGAGTATTGTTTGCCACAGATGCTGCCGAAAAAGAAGTCTCGGGTTGACAAACCAAGTTGATATTCTGACGCTTGTCAAATGAACCATGGCCATGAGTGACATGAGAAGGTCTAATCGGCTCGATATATTCGTATTTAACGCGAAGATTCGACTCGCTCACTAAAAATGTCGATAAAAGTTCTAAACGGTAATTACTAGGGCTCTCGTTTTGATGTGCAAAGTCAGCCCAACGTGTACGAAGGAGGGGTGTCAACTTACCGGTAATTTCGTTACATAGCTCCGGAGAGGCCAAATATTCCGGCCTATCCAAGAGTCTCACCACCTCCACACAATTTCGTACTTTGCACGCAAAAATACACAAGTCTTTAGAGCTCTCATTCTGTGGTAGCTTAGGTAAATTACGAATTAAAGCAACCTCCGTCATAATAATACGCTCGGGGCGTGCAAATGCATCCTCGAGAGCTTGAATGATTTCGGTGGGGTCGCGAGCGACCGCTATGAGAACGCTCACACATTCGCGCGCGGCCCCACGTAACGCCGCACTAATACGCACGAGATTTTCAGAGGCCGAAAACGACGAGCTCGTGGCGTCATAAAGCCTTTTAAAAACGAGCCAGTCGGTTGGGTATCCGCTAAAAATCGGCAAAGAAATTGAATGGTTACCTACCTGACTTACCTTTCTATTTGATGCCGCAGCAGCGACTTCAGCAATAGTGGTAGCCAATTGTAAAATGTTTTGTGAAGTGTTGAACTCGATATTTTTATTAATGTTACAATTTTGATGTAGTGTACCTAACGTAGAGTGATGTAAATGAGATGTTGTCCCAACCCGCGCGTTACGCTGCGCGTTAGTAGGACACAGGACCAACGGTGTAGGAGATGTCCCGATCCGCGCGTTACGCTGCGCATCAGTAGAACACGGGACCAACGGTGTATGAGATGTCCCGATCCGCGCGTTACGCTGCGCATCAGTAGAACACGGGACCAACGGTGTACAGGGTGAATAATAGTCGCGGGCAATAGCGGCGCAGGGGGTTGCCTGTTGCACTGCGACAGTCGGCACGGAGAAAGCGGGGCCCGTAGAAAGCGCGTTACCATGCGCTAGGGCCTCCGCAGACAAACCCTCCAAAGGCGCCATATGGGCCAAGGGTTCCGCGAAAGGGTCCTCAAATAGCGCTTCATGCGCAGAGGGCCCAGACTGTAAGCTGTCATGGGCTTCCACCCAAGCTTGTGTCCGGCTGCCACGACTATTAGAACGGCGGTGAGAAGCTGTACCGCTACCGGAGCTCAGACTAGCGAGCTGAGCGAGGCGCTCCGCATCGGCGGCAGCGCGCTCCGCTTCGGCTACCCGAATAGCAGCGGCGACCTCGGCGACGGCAAGCTGGCGCGCCGCCGCTGCGGTGCGCTCAGCATGCGCTGCCTCGATTCGAAGCCGTGCCGAAGAAGATGTAGAAAGTTTTGAAGACTTACCAATCGACTTACCCTTGTCTTCATTGTATCCCTTCATCGCTTTTTTTGAGCGTGTTAGCATTGTTACAGTTTCTTCTGACACCAATGTTGAAGATGAGCGATAATGGAAGGAAGACTGGTGAAGATAAAGTAAGGGAAAGTAAAAACTGGAAAATTATTTGGAAATAAAACTCTCTCGTCTTCGTGTAAAATTGAAGTGTAATATAAATGTCAAAAAACAAAATATTTAAAAAGTATAAAAAACAATAATCATCAAAAAGTATAAATATCTATAAAAGAGGTTGCTAGCTTAGCATCGGCAACAATATGAATAAACCATATTTTCATTTTCATTTCATTTTCAGTGTTCAGTGTGTGCGTTCGTTCTGTTAATGTTGTATATTATTACTAAAGCAGTCGGCACATAAATTTTGTAAATTAATTTCAAATTCTTAACGTTCTGGAACTAAATAGGGGGCATTGTACCTACTACGACTTTTTATTTCTTGACGCCTTTACAAAGCCTGCAGCTAGCTCGAAAATCTACTTTCAACGGTTAAATTACAAAGTTTCTGGTAACACAAAGAAAACGGCTGCCGCCTTTGTGATAAGTATCCTTCGTGATAAATCGGCGATGCTTTTGTGTAAAGTTATACACCGGAATCGGTGCCTCCTACTGAAACATTGGTTTAGTGATGTATGGGGTGTAAGCTTAGAAATAGTTGTCGAAGAAATTGTGGTTTTAACCCAATCGGGTTGAAGGAGGTTTTAGTTTCGACTCCTGCATGTTACATTATCTGCAATCGAGTGGTAAGACTACTTAACAAAAAAACGGTTAGGTAATGTGTTTTTGGAAGTGATTGTTTTATTTTGGTTTTACACTATCATCTTCTTCCTGCAATATGTTTCCTCTTTCATTCACATAGGTCAGACGTCATTTAGCCTCCGTTCATTGATCTCTCTACGTTCTTCCATCACTTTCTATTTAGGTACTAATGAACGGAGAGAGCGATTGGGATGACAACATTCCAATCTAACTGCTCAAGGTTTTAGCCTAGGTTATAGTGCCGTCGCATTCCTGACCCTTTTGGGAACACTACCATCATATAGTTTATAAAATAATTAGCATAAGCAAGATAGGGAGCATATTCGAATTAAAGTAATATTTATCTAGTTAACGAATGAAATAAAAAGAATATTAACATTAATTATTTATATAATTTTGAATATATAATTTTGTCCAAATAGATCGACTTCGATCCTCTCCCTAGGCAATTGCTATAACTTCGAGTTTTGCTATCATTTACAGCTGCAAAAGTTTGTTTTAAAGGTCGGTTTGAAAATACTAAAGCAACCGAGAGAAATGTTAAACATTGGACCATTACACGATGGCGGTATTTGTCTAAAACAAATACATATGCGATTTTACGTGTGCCTCATCAAGACAAGGGTGTTGACGGGAATTCTAGAACAATAACGACTATTAAAGCATGTCTATGAAGATTCACAATAGCAATACAAAATCGTCATCATCCTTTTTGATAACTCCCTACGGTGACAGACCTTCATGAGGACTTATCCTTGGTTTTACCTTGTTGTAGCAAAGGATCTTGCTTCTCTTCTCTCGCCTTTCCAAAAGATAGCTATCGCTAAAACTAAACCAAAGTTAAATAATACACTCTAAAACTGACGGCACTTTAGAAGGTAGGTACCTTGTCACAATATTTATTTATACAAAATGGTGGCAATTGTCACTCCTAATGCGCTGTCGTTGGTATGACAGAGTACAACAGTATTACACACGGCATCATAACCTACCTATGATGCCGTGTGCCCTAACCAATAATGTTTTAAAGATCTAGTCGTTTCTAAGTAGTAATCATTGAGGATTTTCAGAGTCATACACACATGATCACACACATACAAAAGACGATATTACTTTTAAGTGCCATTTGGACATTATGGAAATATTAGAAAAAAAATAAACAAAAATGTTAAGGCTCTTTCACCGCAACAGAACAGACTTTGAAAATGTTGAGATCTTTTTCTTTGATATAGGATAATAGTTTACTATCTAACTAACCATTTCACTTTGGTAACTAGTCAATATATCAGTCTACGCACGGCGCCCGTGATTGACACATCTAGGATTTTACAAATGTACCTATGATTTATGTATATTGAGGCTGCTCTAATGGAATGTCAGAATGCTCTTAGTATGTTCTATACATGACCATGTTATAGAAGTTCTGTGATCGTAATGTATAAAATGTCACAGTCAAACCACATGAACGATCAAAACTAAAATTGCCTGCAAATATTAACTAAGTCAAAATAAAAGAAAGCTTTAAGTCAAAAAGTTCATGGTTCGTATACCAGAAAGGCCAAATTTTGTGTGATGAACTTGAATACAGTTATTACGGCCATGGTTGCTTATTTGTTAATAGATAAACCGTATTATTTATGCAATATACATACATACATAAATCACCACGCCTATATGTCCGAAGGGGTAGACAGAGATTTATGTAACCATGGGCTTTAATTCACCTCTGCCTACCACTACGGTAATAATTAGTTGTTATTTATGTAAGTATGGATGTACGCACTTGACTTAGGGCTAGCCACAAAGCCGACCCTCATCCTTTGAGACCCTCATCCTTCTTCAGCTACAGTATCTTAGGTATCGCTCAATTTCCTCATATTCTTTTCATTTCTCATGGTTTTAGGACCTTTTCCGAACGCCGCCATCGCATTCCAAATTAAACCATGACTATAGGTACCTACCTGCATTAAACAAAGAGCTCTAGTAAGCCTCGTCAATATATCTCAAGGCTCAGGCGGCCCACGTCGGAACATTTTATTTCATTTTGCTACCAAGTCGGCTTCCTTTTCAATTATTCTGTGTCTTCGCGAAAGATCGGAAGCTTAGTCCATCAAAACTTTTCATCCCGCGTCGTTAATAATGTAGCGATACACCGCACTGTGACGGGGAAACAATAAGACATATGACGTCAGCGAATACCATTACAGACACTGACACACGAGAATTTTCAAGGATTTATCAATAGGGACTATGTTGTTTTAAAAGTAAATAAAATAACATTGATGGTGGTTTATATTTTCTAGTTTCGAAGTCACGATTTTGTAGACCACTCCATCCGTCGAATTACGTAGTCGAGACATGCTCTAGTAGATTGCCGAGTCATCATTCAGCTCGGTATATGAGTTTCCTAGTCGTGCGAGACGTTGATGCATGTCTGGGTCTCCCGAAGTGTCCCGGAGGACGCTGTCCCGTACTTGCTCTGAATCTCTGCAATAATATCGCGCAATGTATTATAAGTCAACGAGCTGGTTGAATATGACAGATTTATTTTGAATCAAAAGTTTTGACACAAGCCGTGTGGTGACTGCAGTGCAGAGTACAGTTGTCAGCCCTAGTCTATTCCGCAAGTGTCTTACAGGGCGACTAAGGGTTCAAATATAATGAAATTGGCAGCAGCGTCGTTATACCACCTAGCAATATACTGCGATAAATGGATCCAATAGATGGCAATAGGTCAATGTCAATGTTAGTAAAATACACACAAAAATAAATTTGTCAGAAAAATTTCGACAAATTATGTTTTGAAGACCCACATATTTTATAATAATATAAGTACGTTGTTCGGCTCGAAGGACCATACTACCGAAGGACTAGCTATGTATCCTACCACAACTTTTTGATTCGATCGATAAAATAACTTTACGACCGTGAACAAACCTCGTGACAATTGTATTCTGCTCCAGCCGTCATCACACGGCGTGATTACTACAAGGAAATGGGAAAATGTTCCTTCAATCGTGCTCAAATTTAAATTTGATAGAAATCGAGAATTACTACTACATTCGTTGGATAGCTGCATTGGAATATCAAAGAACCTAATGCGCAGTAGGGCAGCCGTATCACTGATGAAGCGGCCGGAGCGGCTGGGGCGATATCGAGCGTGAATCAAGAAGCAGCCTTTTGTGGCGTCCGGCCCGGAAACCGATTTTATCGTCGCAGACCGCCCTCGTTGTCGGACGGTGCAAGCGACAGGACAAAACGGGCTCACGATACGCGGTAACCACCACAATATAAAGAAAAAGAAAAAAAAAGAACCTTTATGCACTAATATAAAAAATGCTATTGTAATTGCGCGTTATAAGGTATCCGAAACACGTATATTACTTAAATACTTGAATCAAATGTTTGGAAAATTGTTACAAAAAAAAGAGGTCAGAAAAATTCGAAAAATTACTGTCCTGGTGTGAGAATCGAATATTTTTTGATTTTGGCGTATTTCGCGTTTTTATTAAAACAATATGAGTATTATATAATTTATGCGAACACGTATGTGTGTATGTTTGACCAGTGAATAGTGATATTCGAATTTTTACCGCAATTTGGAACGATTTGGAACGTTCCAAATCGTTCCGAAAGAGTGGTATCAGGCCAGCGGCCGGTTCTAAAACCTCCGTTTTGGTCGGCCTCTCTATTACCTTAAATTATACAATGCAGTGTTGTGATTCTGCTTCAACTAAGCTTTCTGGTGGGTTAGAACTGTTGCTTATAGTGTTAGTTAAAACTGACCTCTATCATTGGTAATAAAGTTGAAACGCTGAAGCTCATCGCTTGCACCGCGAGTTCATATGATGTTTGAACAATGTCGGTTAATATTTCACCAGAGAACAATGGACCCTGTCACCCGCGACCAAACGAGTGATTTAACAACATAATTACGATATTGACTATTGAACGGACAATTATGACCTACTTAGGTACCTACTAGCTGTTACTCTCAGTTTTTTTTCACAAAGAAGAAGTGCTAAAAAAATATATGACCATATATGACGCGGGAATCGAGCATGCGTCTTCCGCAATCCGCTATAACACTCACCCCCGAATACAGAAACGCTACTCAACGCGCTTTGAGTCCTTCTTAACATTTAATTATTTTCAAAATTGCCTTTGCTCCATACAAATTCTGACAGGTATTGTCCACTTAAATTTTTAAGCAATACTCAAAATTTGAGTAGCGTTTCTGTGTTCGGAGGTCAGCCAACCAGGACGTTAATTAACTTGCCAAAAGTCTAACCATTCAACTTCACGCGTAAGCCGACGGGTACACAGAAAACGTATCGTTTACCATTTGGTAGGCATCCAGTAGATAGGTCCTGCGCAATCTAGCTACTCACTCCACTCAAACACGGTGTTGTATCCGTGCTCATAAGCCGGTCACCTCCAATACCTGCTCTGTTTACGCAATACCTGTCACCGGGAGATTTATGCGGTGTCATCGCCAAAAATATGGCGCGTTATTGGTTACTGTCCTACGGTGTAAGGTTAGACGTTTATTGCGATTTTGAGCGACCTTTAAAGGACGCCGGCAAATTGTCTGTGTATATGTCGTGGCCAAATCGTAGAATTGATCACTTCATGATGTGGCCGACGATTTCATGAAATGGTTGCATTTCATGAAGTGCCCAGCTAAAACTGACGATATCGTTGAAACGTCAACGTTTGATGATATGTCCATCCACGTTTGGCCATATAATTAATGTAGTTAATGTTTAGTATTTTTAAGTTGCGCTTGTTTTTTGAGTGACTTAAAACGTAAAATTCTAATAATTTGGTGTTGTAACGATCTTTCAATTCACTTTTATCTTCCATTACAACATTACTAATAGTTTGTTTAATAAGTTAGTTGTCCGCCGCCATGATGCATCACAAAAACAAATCGAAATAAGCGCCTCTAACGGTGGTTAATGTTACTATTTTACGATATGAATAATAATGTTTGGCCATATCATGAAACAGCCATGCGTTTAGCTGTTCATATCGTTAAACGTTGTTTATTCATTGATCTGGCCAGACCATTATCATGATATGGTCAGTTAGAGTTGGCCATTTCATGAAATGCCACCATTTCATGAAATGGTCGGCCACATCATGAAGTGATCAATTCTACGATTTGGCCACGACATATACAAGTCTCGGGATTCATTTGTGGTGATCATGGGCAGCTAAACCTTTTTTGGTTTTGTTCATAATAATACTGTCCAAACATTATGTAAATTGTTCTTCTCCCTGCCCTTATCCTACTCTAAGTAGGGTCGGCACAACATTATGTAAATTAAAGAAAAAAAATTAAATAGAATAATATGATCAGAAAAAATAACGCCAAAAAATGACGCATAAAAATTTGAGTGTGGCCTGCATGTCGGTGACATGACGCCGATAAGCATAAATTGCACATAAGTAACAAAACGGCTTATCATTCCATGGATTCACCAGTGTTGCAGAGATTCAAGTCAGGAGCAGCGCTTGACTTGTGACCCCTTCACAACATCGCCACCTCGACTTCTCTCTGTTTCCAGCTTTAGGTATATTCTATTCTATGAGAGCTGCCTTAGACACAATATGTTCCAGCGCACAACTTACGAAAGTTATAGGAAAACCTAGGACTTTTAGTAAAAAAAAAGAGCTACCCTGTCTAGCATAAAAATAAAAAAGACACGGCTACTTAAATTTTGGTACTGTGCAGTGGTTATAATACGCATCGATCAGAATAGTCCAGTCTTATCCCGTAAAAGATTACGTTATGCGGTCTAATAGCTAAAGACGGTGAGAACGGGCGAAATAACACCTGATCCATTACCTTCCGCTCTGGTTTAATGTGTGTTACCCAATAACGTTCGCAATCTTAAAATGCGGCTGCAATATATTTCCCCTTGCTAGAGGTTATAAATAGCGGAGGTATCGCTCGCAAATAAAACTGTGCTGAATTATTCGGTGGCGCTGAGCACCAATAGCTAATATCTCACGCTGGGCACGTTTCCACTCACACGAAAGGTCTCAGGTGGAATTTATTGAATTGCATGGACTAGGTGTAACCAGATCGGGCCCTATGGCTTAGCTGACCTGGAATTGAAAACTTTTGTTCTGCGACTTAGGGCCGATAGTTGAACGGATGCCGCACAAAGCGTCGATAGGGTTGAAATGAATTACTTTGTCAGGTAAGGGAAACGCGACTCCTTGAAACAAATCATAAAAACTTTCGTAAATTGATTGATTGCATCAAATTTACAAACATTTTTAAATGAGTTTTGTTTTTATACATTTTCCGTTCCATTTCAGAATTCTTTGAATCAAAAGTTTTGACACAAGCCGTGTGGTGGGTGAAGCTTTCGGAATAGGAATAGACCTAGTCTATTCCGCAAGTGTCTTACAAGGCGACTAACTGCCGCACTCAGAGATGTCAATTAACTTTAATGAATATTTAAAGTCAAAAAATTTCATTTAAATCTAGACTACAGACCCGGCAAGAATAGAGACTAATTTTTAATGGTCATTTTTTGACATCGAGTACTCATTAACGTTATTTGACGTCTCTGGGTGCGGCAGTAAGAGTTAAAATGCAATGAGGAATTCAGGAAAATACAATTAGGAATTCAGGAGGCAGCGTCGCATCGTTATACCACCTAGCAATATACTGCGATAAGTGGATCCGATGAATGGCAATAGGTTATTCAATATTAGTAAAATATACACAAAAATAAATTGGACAGAAAAATTTCGACAAATTTTGTTTAAGTTTTGATATTTATAGGACCTACATATTTTATTATAACATAGGTACGTTGTCCGGCTCAAAGGACCATGACTAGACAGTCGGGCAAGTCCCACACACGTCAGTCGCCTAGCTAGCGGCTGGTATGGTGAGCAAATGCATTCCACTCCGCCAAAAAAAAAAGTTATGTACCCTACCACAACTTTTTGATGTGATGCTGCAGTTAATCTTTTCTTAGTTACTTCACGATAAAATTACTTTACAATTAAGAACAAATATGGTGATAATTCTTCATAATAATAATTGTAAGTATTTCTGCATGTTAACATTTTCATTAGCTATTTATTATTAAACATACATGAAGAATTTCAGTCGTTAAATACGTCTACTATGGTTTTGTACAAGCAGATAATAAAGGTCATACGGTGTTAATACAAAAAGTGTTTAAATCTAATGTTGTCCTTTTTTTTTCTCAATAGTGTGTGACAGTGACAGCACACAGCAACATACTTTTTTTGTAATAACACCGATATTGTTTAGAAATTAACACCTTTTACAGTAGGATTTTGAAAGCCATAAAACTTAAGCTTTCCTAAACTTCAGTAGTATCATGAGGTAGCAAAGGTATAGCAATATCTCATATCCATATCAAATCGATATTGTAATCATCGTCGGGGTAACTGGCGGTCTTGTAATGTAATTGTCCCCCAGCCCAATCAATTTAATCTCCGGACACCTTAGGGCATGTCATACAGAATCCACATGTTAGCTCCCGATTCTAATCAAAGTGGGAATTTGGCTGTAAATAATTCTGTAGCAGCTAATATCCTGCACACTCATGATCTCGCTTCGGGGCTTTCGTGATTGAATTCGTGGATTTTTTTATGTGTTGATGATCAATAAACAGTTACAATTTTTTAATTTTATTGTTTGATTTTTACTTGAATATAATATAAATGTCAGAAAACATTTACAAAGATTTTGGAACATTTCAATAATGAAGATTTTGTAAGCTGTTATTTACCGACTGGTTGTGGTTAGAAAATACATACATACATACATACATAAATCACGCCTATATCCCCGAAGGGGTAGGCAGAGGTGAACTAGCACCCACGTTTCGCCAGTTATGTTAGGTCCCATGTAATAGCGATAGGCGAGCCTATTGCCATTTATCGGGCACAAAAGTCGCAGTAGGTACATAGCTAGATGGTATAAGAAGAACGCTGCTGCCCATTCCTCATCACTGATTTATCCTTAGTCGTCTTGTACGACACCCACGGGAGAGATTTGGGGTGGTGACAATTATATTCTACTCTGCCGTCACCACACGGCTGTTAGAAAATACAAGGAAATTTAAATCTACATAAATACATAAATCACGCCTATATCCCCGAAAGGTTAGGCAGAGGTGAACTAGCACCCACGTTTCGCCAACTATGGCAGGTCCCATAGGTGGTCCAATAGGTGGCGAGCCTATTGCCATTTATCGGGCACAAAAGTCGCAGTACATTGCTAGGTGGTATAAGAGGGAACGCTGCTGCCCATTCCTCATCACTGATTTATCCTTAGTCGCTTTGTACGAGACCCACGGAAGAGACTTGGGGTGGTGACAATTGTATTCTACTCTGCCGTCACCACAGGGCCACCACGCTGACACGCCGGCCGACACGCCAAATTTAAATCTCACACTTGCAAAACGCAAGAAACATCGAGCTATTTCTTTAGATTTATATATTATTTAGAATCTAAAACATTTCTATAAAAGAATTATGTCCTGTGAGAGACACAATTAGATTAATCAATAAATAAACATTGTCTTTTGACTTCAGAAGGGTTCATTTATTAGTCGAAGTTGTCCTCTAAAAATTACATTCTCCGAAACTAGGTAATCCAATCAACAGACAAAGAAATAATCCAATTCACTTCAATTCAGGTTCTTTCCTTCATTTTTTCCACATCAAACGAATTGTCTATCAAAGGGCCTACAGCTAGATGGATCACTTTTGTAACGAGTTTTTTACTAAAGTCCGTCTTGATGGCTACGATAATTAAACGTCAAGAAGGCAATATATTATTTTTACATGAAAATCGTACCAACGCAACGCAGCGTCAGAAAATAAGCCCGTCACTACCCTAAAAGCCGTATTTGAATAAGACATTCAGAATCGGTTTTCGTTAAATCTGTGAATCTTTGAAACCGTTGCAAAGGAATAAATATGCCTTTGTCGTTTAGCAGTCAAAATACATCAAACGGAAATCATTTTCGTCTCCCAAACTTGACGGGGTCCTTCCTGATTGTGGATTTAATCGCTTCGGATCCCTTTTAAGAGAGATCTCGCAGAAGTGAATGCAAAAAGTCGGATCTGCCGGTAACGAGCCTTTTCCGGCTCGAAGTCAAACGCCTTCTTAACAAGTTCTGTTGGAAATAATAGGGAAGTTACAATACCTGGTGAGTATTTGAGAAATTCTCTCAAAATGTACAAATTATACAAGTTAAAAGTCTAATCCGTAAATTAGACTCGCGTTGGTGTTTGACATTATTATTAATTATTTAACGTGACGTTTCCCCGTGACCAGGGCCGCTAAGTGATCGAATAATGTAAATTATAATTTCAGCCGAAAGACGCTGACTGTTTGGCATAGGCCTTCCCCAAGGATGTCCAAAACGATCGGTACGAATTTTAATTAAAAAAGTATTTTCTTTACAACTGTTTCATAACCGTACAATATAGGGTACATAGCTATGTATCGATATTTTTAATATCAGAATAAAATTACGTTTAACGGGAAATTTAGTCGGCTTTTCATTTTGCCCAAGACCACGGCCTGTAGCTTGAATATTGCCAAAAAGGTGGTTTATTTTTTAATTAAAACAATGTTTTTTTTTTCATATCTCCTGATACCCGTTAGTCCTAATATATATTCCAGAGATGCATGATACCGGAGTGCAGTTCGTATTTGTTTTTCACCATCATCATCATCATCACCAGGCCTTTTTTGACTACACTGCTGGGGCACAGGTCTTCCCTATGGTTTGAGCCATAACCTACCACGCTGACCCAGTGCGGAAACAACTTCATGTGCCCCAAACACGGAGTAACTCCAGATCTTATATTTTTGGTCACGTATCCAATATCCAAAATTAGCAAACATAGCTTAGTTTACGCAATTGCATACGTGCATAGGTATCCAACGCGTTAACAAATTGCGCCATCGAGCTCCTCGATTTTATGTGAATCGCTGTGTGTGTGTCATTGTAGTCGTGTGTCCTAATTTATTTGTGTGTGTGCGTGCGTGAAAAAGATAAAGAAAATCAAAATATTCCCCTTGGTATTTCTGAAGCCGGTGTAATTTCATTCAATTGCCAGCAGTTTCGCGAGTTTGTTTTTCTTTCGTACACACCAAATCGCCGCGTTTATCGTCTGAGCAAAAATTTGTTTAACGGCACATTTTTGGTGGTGATGAAAGTCGTTTCGCAATAATCTGCCTGTTGGATTAGCGCACGAAAAACCGTTTATATTTCAATACCTTCTTCTTCTTTTCCTTTTCTTCCCAACCAGATCCCAGATCATCTGGGGTCGGTCTAACGTCATCAAGCCATCATCAAGAAAAAAGAGGTCAGATTTTTTTTTTATTAATGCCTAATACGACTTTATTTAATTCATTCGCAAACCATTTCGCAAACTTAACTACGGACAGACACTTGCAAGCAGCAAGCTTAAATTTCAGCACAATTTTTGTGTGACTGTCTCGAGAGGGGTCCTTCGGGCATCCAGCGGAGGCTCTTCAGCGAACTGAATTATACATAACGTAATTTAAAATTTTCGCCCTGACGATATTCACCACTCTTACAAAGCTTCAAACTGTAGAGTTGCCCTCGTTTCATTAAAATCTCACCTATTTAACGTTTGCCGTAAATTATAAATTTTCTCTCTCAATTAATTCAGGCGAATACAATAATTTTTTCGTGGCAATCACAAGTCTCTAATAAATGAAATAAAACTACGGTTTTTAATTCATTTACGGTATATTTTAAAACTCAGCAAAAAACTTTCGATTTCTACAAAATAAAAGAAATATAAGTCAGAAAAAAATTGTAAAATTATTGTTCAAAATTTCTATTTCCGATGCCTACATATACCTCTGACAGTATTTATCATTAGTCGCCTTGTACGACACGAGGAGAGATAGGGAGTGGTAACAATCGTATTTTGCTCTACCATAATCACATAGCATTAATTAAATAGGACCAAAAAAGGTTAAACAAATACCTAGGTATAGCTGTTAATCTCTCTCATCAAAGCTAACACGCGATTATGTATGTACCTGTGTATATAAATTGTGAACCATTTGACTTAGGAAGAGCCATTACAAATTCACGACCAAATAGTATAAAAGCAAAGTTAAAATGGTAATAGTGAAATGAATTCGCTATTAGTTAAAACATTTCACAAACTTCAATTCCCTAGTCATTACCTCTATAATCTCATTTCATTACCTATAGGTAACTCCTTCCTTACTTTAATGTGAAATAAATTTACCTAACTATCTGATGGCCTATCTGAAACATTAATCCGGGATTTGATAATAATGATTTTGAAAAAAGACGTAATGACAAGAATTGAAAAGGGAATACTCGCATATTGGTTTGGTCATGTAGAAAGGGTGAGTGAAAAGAGAGTGACAAAAAGGATACGTCGGAAGTGAATGAAGAATATGGCAGGGAAATGCCTCGGTGAATCTTTCATAATTAAATAGAAAGTATATTAAAAAAGGTCAGGGAGTACCCGAAACCGACGGGAATGCATGTAATCAGTAATGAGATAGGATGAAGCGAAAGGAGTATGTAAGGATCGTAGCAAGTGAAAAGAAGTGATACTCTGCCTACCCCTGTGGGAGAAAGGTGTGATGTTATTGATGATGCGTCATCTATCGTTGAAAGTACCTACCTATGACACTCACAGCTTTCGTGAAAAGAACTTCTTTACGGCGCCATATTGACTATCTGTAATTATCTTTTTAATTTCTTTTTTTTTATTTCGGAAGGCATGGGAATGGGCTTTCCCGTTACTGCAGTGCCTGCGGAATGTTTGCGGATGCGAGAGTGGATAACTTTTATTCTTTATTGCGTATAACGTCCACCTCGCTCATGCAGAGGATTAGGGAAAGATTGAACAACGTCCTGATGATGATAGCTGATGGAGTCTCCGCTGCTTCGAAGACTCATTAGGCTACGTGTTGCACATACCTTAAGTACACATTAAATAAGAAACAAATAATAACAATTTAATCGTAATTCAAATTTAACTACAGTACCTAATCTAAATTGAACATCTAAAACGTTACATTCATTAAGGTTAAATTAAATTTTAAAATATAATAATAATCTTGTTATGTTATGGACTCCTTGATCTGAAAATAAATATGATTTTTATTGATTTATGAAACTAATTAATTTTATCCAAGTACATAGGTAATTATTTAAAATATTTTCGTTCTTTGCATAGCATTGGGATTGTTAAGCATTTTCAATGTGTTCATAAAGCTCTTAGTAATGTTTACGACGTCTATCTCAATTGTGGAATGGCTGCCAACACAGGCATTCGCCAATAAAAACACTTGTAGAATCAATTTATTGTTCTTGAACACTGTCACTGTTAAGAATAATACTATACAGCACCAACTTTATTTATGTGCCAGCTCTCCGACAGAATAAGCTTCGAAGGATCGCATTAATAGTTTTCTCTATACACTGCCACCTTTTTATCTAGTCATGTGGTGACGGCAGAGCAGAATTCAATTGTCACAACCCCCAAATTCTCCCGCGGATATCGTGCAAGACGACTAAAGGGTAGGTAATGATAATAAGACAGCGATGAGTTATTATGAGCAATAGCTACTGCGATACTGGGATTTAAGTGCCTCATCATCATCATCATCACCAGCTCTTTAATGTCCCCACCCTATGGATGGAAGAATATAGGGAGATTGGGCCATAACCCACCACGCTGGCCCAGTGCGAGTTGGTAGGTACTAACGACTGCAGATGCGGCCGGGACCAACGGCTTAACGTGCCTTCCGAAGCACGGAGGAGCTCGAGATAATAAATTTTTGGTCACCCATCCAATGACCGGCCTTAGCGAATTCGCTTAGTTTAGCAAGCGCGCTGTGCCACTGCGCTAGCGAGCTCCTCTTATGAATCTCATCTCTTTTCTTTAAGTGCCTAATAGATGACAATTACTTCACCTATTTTTTACGACCTAACATAATTGGCGAAACGTAGGTGTTATTTCACCTCGTGCTACCCCTTCGGGGATAAATAGGCGTGATTAATGTGTACGTTCTATGCTGATAAAAGATCTTGTAGCGGCCCTTAATTTTAAAGGAATAAATAATTCAACGTTCGCAAATAATTTGTGGCAATGTTCAGTGTCCTCAGGTGGCTAAGATGGCTTAGAACGAACGCAGATGGTCTCGTAAATTACGGGAGAGCCTCCTCAAATAGCCTGAAGGTACTGTGTAATAAGAAAAGCTTCTATCAAAAACAACGCCTAAATATTCAGGTACTTACTCAACGCGTCTAAAACAAAAGAGGATAATATATCACATTCAAATACATCAAACATACCGTCGTAAGTCACGCATATTTATACCATGGTATACAACATGCCGACCGTAACGCTTTCAAACATAATAACGGACTGTCAAATTGGATGCAATCAAGCGCAAAATAACCACAATACTTAAGAATGATTGTATTTTCTTTTATTTATTGATTTACCTTTGTTTGTTTACACAATATTAGAAACAATTCAATTCAAATTTCTTGCTTAGCGTTAAAAGGCGTTATTTATGTATGTTTAATATACCTCATCAGCATATAAACAACCATAACTCGAGAACAAATTAATGTTACATTCGTCACATAAATTTGCTCCTGCCAAGATTCTAACCCGGGACCTATAGGCCAAAAAACCAGCGATCAACATTCGGCCTTCAACTCTTTATATTTCAATTCCGACAAATATTTCTTGAGATTTTTTTTATTTACAAATAGATTGTATGCTGATTTTGTACTAGGCGATTAAGACAGCGATGAGTAATGGACAGCAGCGTTCCTCTTATACTGCCTAGCAGTATACTGCGATTTGCGTGCCTGATAGATACCAATAGGCGTGGGTGCAATAACACACCTCTACCTACCTAGTGATTTAGGTATGTCGTTTATGCGCCATAGGTATTCACATCTCCGCATCCCACGTCTATCAGTTTCATACAAGAACACACAGACACGGATTTAATTAATTTCAACTTTTCACGGATTTAATTAACTCTGACAGACAGAAACAATTAGTTTCACTTACTGCTACGAAGGTGATCGCAATGTAATTTAGTAACCTGCTCCTGCTCCTATTACTGTATTAATTGAAAATTGATTACAAACGAGTTTCAGATATCGAAACAGTTATGTTGAAGCGTGACCTTTAAAGTTTGCTCTGGTAGCTTTGAATAAATGACAACAGCTTAGCCGTGTGGTGTGGTGACGGCCGAGCAGAATACATTTGTCACTACCCCCAATCTCTCCAGCGAATGTCGTACAAGGCGACTAAGTGTAAATAAATTATAAAGTGTAAATATAGTGGTGAATGATCTACGAGCCCGACAGATGCCAATAGGCTCGCCCTGTATCAAATGGGACTCAAAATAGCGAAACGTGGTATACTTTTGCCTACCCCTTCGTAGGTAAAGAAGCGTGATTTAAATAAACAGTGTGTATGTAAACAGCTTAGCTTAGCAATACTTGCATTCCTTATGTACGCAAGATCCATCACGTGATCACTGAGGTCACCCTAAAGCGGAAATAATCCCTTAAGCGGGTAGGTGGCTTCTCTTGTTTAATAACTTTATTCACAAATTGACGGCCGGTTTGGTCAGATGGTCAGATAGGAGGGCTAGCGCCAGGAGGTTTCGAAACCTGGGAGGCAAATATTGTGATGAACAGTCATGCTTGCCTATTTATTTATGTAGTATATTTTTAAAATTTGTTATTATTATTAGGTGTATTGAAATTTGTCTGTCATCTGGTATCCATAACACAAGTGCTTATGGTACCCTGGATAGATGATAGGTGTGAGTGTAAAAAACATTTATTTACATATTTATATCTACGGGGCCAGGTATATCTCAAGGGAACAGATGATAGGGTGAATGAAAATATAAATTGACTTGTACATCCCAATGGAACTCCTTCCCTTACCCTGTATACTATATTTTTTAATAAAACCATGGCTCCTTTTAATGTCATTAGTTTATAACATAAACACTTCAGTTGAGTACCCTGACAAAATATACGACTGAAAACAGTTCATTACTCATAAATTATGTTTGTTTAAAAGTTGTTATTTACACAGACCCTCCGGAGTTGCGTTGAATCAACTGGCCTTTATTAAATGGGAAAATCAACCTGTACCTACGTCCAAGTGAAAGAGAAACTAGTTTTAACTATACGGAGAGTTGTTGCTCGAATGTTAAAAATTATAATTTTAGTTTGCTATTTCACGAATGTTAGATCTGAACAGTAGTATCATAATGTATGTAATGTAATGGATTGGTAGAAGCAAAGCCATAATAAATTATATAAGCCACAAAGAGATAAAATCATAAAATGTTTATGATTTTATTCTCAGATTCGATTCCCTCATCAGGACAATAATTTATTGATATTATTGTCCTGATGAGGGAATCGAATCTGAGTCCTCCGCAATCCGGGCAGATGCCACCACTCGGCCAACCAGCCCGGCTGGCATGACCACCGAAACACGCTAAGATATTGTATTTCGGTGGTCATGCTAGCCGGGCAGGACGTAACGTCATAATATGAAAGCCGTCATCATCTAACTAACACGTTCACAGTTTATCGGCGCGATATTTATTTGGTCTTCGGGAGACATACAATTATTATTAACTAAGTTAGCATGGATAGTGTTCAGGCTGTGGATTATTTCTGTTACATGTTGTATATGTATGTACCCACAAGGCCTGCTGCAATAAATAAGCTCCGCGTTCGAGGAGTTGCAGCCCGCTTTGCCGCCGTCTAAATATTCACCACAAGCACGGCGGGCTTACCCGAAATGAGTCGACCTAGATGCGAGGGCCACTCGCCGCCCAAATTGCTGTGCAACGTCATAAAGCCTTTACAGAGGAAATTACTGCAGCCGAGGTCGGACTCGCCTAGTTCCTAAATACCGACTTTGGTAACATTAGTGACAGCGTTCGTTAACATTTGAAAACTAAAATCCTTATTAATGAATCTTGTCTTCCATGCTGGTCTGGGAGCAAAAATATAACGTAGAATGTGCTAGCCACGACTTAGCCCAGGGCTGTCTTAAAAGTGAGTTTGCCCGCGACATCGTCCTTTCCATCTCTTTCCTATAATCATTCATTTTACTAACGTGTGCTGAATGATATTAATCAAAAGAAATTGCATGGCTTGATGACGTCTGACCAATTAATGGGAGAGGAATCATACTGAGCTGACCCCAGATATACTGGGAACAGGGCAGGAAGAATAAGAAGAATATTAATGAGATTTGGAATTGTAATTTGAAGAATTTCATTATTTAAAATGACGCATTCTATAATAAATTTCGCCAGACCGTTCTGGTATAAAGGCAATCAAGTTCTGTACCGAAGAGTAAGATGATAAAACATTTAATTTCAGAACCGTGTACAATGTGAATAGAGGTTTCTTGTTATAACTTTTCCAATTCGAACGACTTCGACGGATCTAATTTTATAAGAAAAATAAAAACGGTACTGTTTCAACAGGTATTTCAGTGACACTCCCGTGACAATTGGCTGGCCCAAATCACACAACCCCATAATAGCCTTGCAAGTTTTTACAAAGCAAAACTTACCGAGATTTCGGACCTTATTACCAAGAGACGAGGCTACACTTTTTTCGGTCTTGTACGTACAACCAACAATTGTGTCTACTAATGATACTCGCCATTAGTCGCCGGTGACGGCGGCAGACTCACTTAGTCATGCCGACGAGACGGCCCATCCTCCATTCCGGCTGACTTACGACCAGGAGATAATTATTGTAATGTTGTCTTTATCCCAGATTGCGAATCGTATTGTAATGGTAATGTGACAGGGGTCTGGGGCGTTGTAACGTGAGACGGGGACAACTTGTATAACTAGGACAGATTTGTATTCATCGAAGTCTGATCTTGTAGCTGATTCAAAGTTTCGCCCACTTCATTGAGATGAAAACTCTTGAGCATCTTATGGATTCACTGTGCGGGTGCCGTGTCCATAGTGGAGCAGGGTGGGAATTCAGAAGCAGCGTTTGGGACTTACGACAATACTCATCATCGCCACTGCCACCCCGACTTTTCTCTATGCCCAACATATTTGGCAAGATTCTGGGAGAGCCACCATAGCCACACGTTCCAGTGTAGAACTTAGGAAAGCTCAAGACAAGCCAAGATCTTTTAGTAATGTATATGTCGTGGCCAAATCTTAGAATTGATCACTTCATGATGTGGCATGATGTTTCATGAAATGGCCAGCTAAAACTGACCATATCGTTATAGGGATTCAGATGGCTCCTCGCTCCCACCTCAACACAACAGCAACAGCATTAAACTAACAGATTGACCCAACCAACTAAAAACCTAAAAAGCGTATCAAAAATACTATTTACACAGCAAATCGCTGCTTTTATGAACATTTAGTAACAGTTTGCTGTGTGTTTGTTTTGATGACCATAATACTCTTCCCCATCCATTAATTGTCTCGATTATTTGGAGTCTGTGCAATATACCTTCTATGTATGATTTGGCTAGACTTCTACGGACGGCTGCTTGATTGACACCACCTAAGTACTAAGACAGCTATGAGTAATGGACAGCAGCGTCTCTCTTATACCACCTACAAATATACTGTGATTTAAATGATTAATTATTAATATAATTTAAGTGATTATTGCAATAAACAGGTCGAGTTTTTTTTTCGGGTCAGTATGGGGAAATACTAAACTATAAGAGATAGAGAAAATCTCTCCTGGGAACCGTGATCTTAATTTTAGATAAAATAAAAATGGTATATATATATTTTTAATTTTAATTTAATAGATTAGAAGACATTTCGATCGTATATCACTATACAAACCAAAAATTTTATGTAGACCATAGGTCTAAAGTTGCTAGAAGTTGATATTGCTTGAAATTAACATTTTATTAAAGATACATTTTACTATCTAATTGATATTGATAACTGAAACAAAACGAAACCAAAAATCTGCCACTTGCCTTAATCCCACGAAACAAACTCTATCTTAAAAATTGTTCAACATGTTCTCCACTTTCGCCTAAGCACAGTCGACTTCGGCGAAGAACACCCAGAGTTGTGTTTCTCAATGGAATGTGAGGTATTGTGTTTAAGGTTTGACGGACTGAAATTTTTATTTGAAAGTTAGTTTCTACTACTAAAGAAAATTATTAAAGTTAAACTAATAAAGAAAACTAAAACGTTAATTTAGACTTTAGCGCAACTTTAGACCTATGGTCTACATATAATTTTTTGGTTTGTATAGTGATATACAATCGAAATAAATAAAACATTTTTTTTTAAATACATTCATACATACATACATAAATCACGCCTATATACCCGAAGGGGTAGGCAGAGGTGAACTAGCACCCTCGTTTCGCCAATTATGTCAGGTCCCATGTAATAGGTGGCGAGCCTATTGCCATTTATCGGGCACAAAAGTCGCAGTATATTGCTGGGTGGTAGGTATAACAGGAATGCTGCTGCCCATTCCTCATCACTGTTTTATCCTTAGTCGCCTTGTACGACACCCACGGGAGAGATTTGGGGTGGTGACAATTGTATTCTCCTCTGCCGTCACCACACGGCTAAAAATCCGATATCTCCAAATTTTTTAAGTACCATTTTATTTTATCTAAAATTAAGATCACGGTCCCTAAAAGACCGTGAAAGACTTTTTCTCTGTCTCTTATAGTTTAGAATTTCCCCATACTGACCCGAAAAAAAAACTCACCGTGTATAGGCTGGGACCTAACGTAGTTGGTACACGGTATGATTTTTGTTTTATATGTGCTGTAGTGATATATCGTGTATTTACTCCAAAAGTCCTCCATCTCAATGATATTAAATGTCGTCCATTATATTGGTCAACCTTGCCATCTGAACAGAACTACTCAACAGAACTCTTTGCTGTATCAAGTCGTCTGAATTATGTATTACGCTCCCCATTTAACAAAGCGCACAATACATTCGAAATAGGTTCTTTTTCCAATTCTGGGGCCGGCGCGGCGCGGTGACGGAAATATCGCGACTTGTGTCGGGAACTTCCCGACTCCATCATTGACTTAGCGGAATAATGCGGAAAGTTCTCCGGGCAGACCGTGTCGGAAGAGGTTTCTGTTTCGGATTGCTGCATTGAATAAGGAGTTACTCATAATGTTCTCTTATATTTGCACGAGCACTACACATATGAAATAAAACCAATTTTACGGATTAGACTCGCGTATATTTAGATGTTTGGCATTATTATTTATCCCAACGTTTCGATCACTTAAGTGATGTTATTTCAAAAAGAAGTTACTCGTACTCTTGGCCTAGCCCAATGGAAAATTATTAATGTGAGAATCTCTTTTTCAATTTTGCTTTTTACTTACTTGAAAATTTTTATTTATCTTTAAAACTCTTCTTCTTCCTGCCCTGTTCCCAGTCTATCTGGGATGTTTCCTCTTCCATTCATATCGGTCAGATTCATCAAACCATCCACTCCCTTTTGATTCATATAATCTATCACACCGTAAAGGTTTATTTATCTATAAAACATTGGTAATATATGTATTATAAAACTATGTTGTTGACTAATCCGTAGGTTAGGTTTGTTCTTTTGTACGGAGGGAGGGAAGCAAATCGGTCCGCTGCTATTGACTAGTATGATAATCATTCAAAATATCTCAGATTTCTTTAGTAAGGAAGTCGCTATTCATCGAAATGTCAAATTCGACGATCTGTCTGCGACAAAACATAGCTTTCCATACAAAAATAACTCCTCAAATATGCAACAAAAATAAAGAAAATAATATTGATATCACGACGATTCCCGTAGCAGTAGCATTATAATTACCAAATGTAATTAACAACAATAAGCCTTATTAGCATCAAAATACGGTAGGTATTTAAAACTTAATTATGGAGTGCAAATGTTAAATGTAAAAGGTTTAATCCACGCCCGGCAATTCCGACGCGCTGTGGCCGTAGCAAATTGATATTGAACAGCAAAATGAACGGTGTTTTTCATTCAACAAAATTGTTCTCTACTTGTATCAGGCCCAGTATCGGCTTTTAAGCCAATATGTTCATTGGTATACTCGTATATCGCGAAAGGTATCTGTTTTATTTATGTAGGTATTTTTAGGAAACATACTGACACCTGCCTGGTTCAATTTGAGCTCTTATTTATTGACCATTTCGTCCTATCCCGGGTTCGATTGCCGGTAGTGTATCGGAGTTCAATTTTTACCGCATATGTTATACAAACATAAATCACGGCTTTCTCCCCAAGGGGTAGGCAGAGGTGTTTTAACACCCGTGTCTCGCTAGTTTATTTTAAGTCCCATGTAATAGAGGGCGAGCCTTTTGCCAGTCACCGGGAACTTTAATCGCAGTAATTTGCTAGATAGTGCATAAACAACGCTGCTGTCCATTCCTCGTTATATTTAACACTTAAATCACCTTGTACGACACCCACGGTAGAGACAGGGTGGTGACCGTTGTATTCTTCTTATTCATATTTTTAGTTATGATTGTATATGATTGTTTGTATAATATATTTTGCAATATTTAATTGAATAATACTATAAAATTACTACTCAAAAAATTGATTTACTGCCACACTCAGAGACGTTAAATAACTTTAATGAGTACTTAATGTCAAAAATTTTCATTTAAAATTAGACCGAAGACCTGACAAGAATAGAGACTATATTTGAATTGTAAGTTTTTGACATTCAGTACTCATTATCGTTAATTGATGTCTCTGAGTGCGGCAATAAATCTTTCTTCTCTCTTATTTGCTATGCATTTAAAAGAGTCAAAGGGGTCTTCGTATATAATGTTTTAGAAACTTGTAGCCCTGGGTACCAAACATGAACCACGGATAGTCTGGAGAACAAAATAGTCCTGGATACTAAACCAGAACCACTACCTACTCAGAAGGTTATTAAGAATACGTAGGTATTCGATTTGTCCATTAAAATACTGTTTATTGCTCTAGGTGATTTAATTTAAACTTTAGTGACTTAGTTCTAAGAACAAATTGACAGCCAGCCTATTCAAATACCCGGCAAAAGTTATGTAGCTTCACAAAGATATTAAATATTTAGAATTCTTCAAGTGTTAATTTGTAAGCTCTCATCTTTGGGTACGCTACGAGAATACAGATTTCAAAGAAACGCTTGGCAAGAAGATATAAAATTTAATTTAGTTGGCTTCAGAGCTAAAAGATTTATTAACCTGTTTTATATTTTTCTGGGCGATTAATAAGGAGAGACGAAACAAATTTGTTAATTCTGTTTTTTGTTCTCTGTTCCAGGTATGCGCCCGCAAATTAATTTTTCGACTACCCACGGATATACCGGTAGGTATTTTCTTGTAACTTCAAGACAATTCAACCTATAAATGTAGATAATTTGTTTGCGTCGAACAATGTTAGTGTCCTAATTTTATTATCCGCGTCTTTTGTGTACAGAAGACAATTGGAATACAATTAAATTCTTCAATGGCGAGAATTTATTAGCTCACTCGCGCTAAATCAATACGCGCCCGAATGGATAATGGAGCGAAGCGAGCCTGGAATACGAACCATCGTCATGGGTTTTAGAATGCGGGTTGGATAGAAATACAAATTTAAATTTGAATCTCTTTCTCTTCTTCTTGCCCTGTTCCAAGTCTAGTTGTGGTTAGCGCAGTATGTTTCCTCTTCCATTCATATCGGTCAGACGTCATCAAGCCATCCACTTTTTGATTCATATCCGATGAACGGTCTCTCCGTTCATCGGATATGAATGCAATGACAACATTCCGATCCATACTGTTAAAAGTTTTGGCTTAGGTTTTACAGCCGGCCGCCTCCCTGACACCAACCCTCTTTGGGTATGCTGTTGTTGGTGGTTTGCCCTCCACCATTCGGGTGCCCCAAGGTGCTTATTGGTCTACACCGAGCAATCTCCCTTAGTCGACTTTTACGACACCCATGGGATGAGTCGTGGCTGGCCTATTCTACGTTATTTGTTCGCTCCCAGGCCAGCATATAAGAAGAATAGAAGTGAAATTAACTCGTAAATGGGTAATGATAAACTATTTTCTACGGCTATTTTTGTATTTGTTAACAAAATATAATATTTTCTCAAAGTTTTAGTTAGAAAAGTAACTGTAAACAATAAAAGCTAGTCTATAGGGCGACTTTTGCCTAAGCTGATTATGTTAAAACTCACATCTGACTCACACCACGTATGACAAAAGTCGCCTAAGGTAGATTACCCGGTGTATACGGCACCGGAGAAAACACCGAAAGCACCGTGGGAATCTTGAATGCTGCAGGGTCAACCACAACTAACAGTATACGCCAAAAGGGTTGGGGTCAGGCAGGCGGCTGGTTAGAAAACATAAGCCAAAACCTTGATGTTTTGTTAGACGGCTTAACGGATTTCAGCTTCCAGTACAACTCAATATTTACGTCAAAATTCGCAGAGCATCTTTTGCCGACCGTCCACCGTCTATCGACATTTAAAAATAGAAGCCCAACTCAATATAAACTTTGCTATGCGTATTTCCCGTGCAAAGCAAGAACTGAATCGGTATTGGATCCAGATCTCATCCCCGAAGCCCCCGGGAGGATGATCGATGCCCGCGTATTGCAGATGCAATTCATTTTTGATCAGCGCTCGGTACGGTTTTAGTGTTATTCGAAAGAGATCCCTTATTTCTGTGCCAATTCTACGCTTTTGAAATAACTATGTAACGGAACAGTGTTTGACTTTGAATCAATATAGGTCCAAATAGGGTTTCAAGAAATAATAAGTCACCGATATCCGCCACTATTTATTTATTTATTTTAAAATCACAAAATAATTCTAAGAAAAACCTAAATGTAGTATTTTATTGAAAAAAATCGTTCATAAATCGGATACAGTTTTTTTGACGGGATGTGATACGTGTACAAACGTGTTTAAATAAAGAACTCGCTCGAATAACTGGGCCTTTGAAATCGTCAAACGCGCAATCCTCCTTTTTTTAGTTCAATATATTTTCTCTACTCTGTAGAGTACGTTAGGGATTCTAAGTAGAAAACACAGGGAAACACTCTCAAATATATCAAAGACAGAAAACAATACAAACGCAATGATTTGCAGCCATATTTTTATAGTCATTATGAATAGGTACCTGACCTGCAGGCCTATTCCCTAACTTTTTTTGACAGTTGAAAGTGATGATCACCGAACTATTTACTAATACATTGCTGTTATCACAGGACAAGTGTCACAATAGCATTATAGTGAAGTAGTAATGGATAAGTAAATAGTTCGGTGATCATCACTTTCAACTGTCAAAAAAAGTTAGGGAATAGGCCTACTGACATGAATTTCAAATTCAATACACTATGCGTTTGCTATACAATGTTTTTAAATATCTCTATGAATTTATTGCTCTACGGGTTAAGGGAGGGACACGTTGGGACAAGTTTTTTAGTCCCCAATAAAAGAAAAGGCCGATTGGTGACCAATAAAGGAAACGGAATGCACACTATCTTTTTATTGGTCTTTACCGGCGACTGTTGCCGGGACTCGTTATATACTCGGACGACAGGTAATTGTACCTACTAAAATTCTATTACGACCATGCTTTTAGTCTAGCAAGCAGCACTGAGTATTAACATCTTGGTCACCACGCGCCACTTGCGTAATGTTACGACAAGTATTAGTCGATATGTTATTTGATTTTTATTTGAACATCACATTATATTGTAAGAAAATTTGATACACAGACTTTTTTTATGCTAGACAGGGGGGAAGCTCTTGACAATTGTGTATACGTGTACAATTGTCGGAACACAATAATGCTGTTAATATTACTATTATTGCCACAGGTTTTTTATAAGATAGTGGCAGTTAGCCAGGCGGACTTTAAAAAAGTCCTACCACCAAACCTAACCCAAAATACTCCCCTGGGGATCGAGCCTCGAATTGATCCAAGGACCTCTGAATGTTAAATCCGGTGGGCGAACCAAAACGTGGGTGCTAATTCACCGCTGGTTACCCTTTCGGTGATAAACAGGCAAGATGTACGAATGTAGATAATTTTTTATAATTATATCGTTCATATGGTATAGTTTAGTTTAGCTGGGCTTTTTCCGCATTTAGCCCCCTGATTGGGCCATTGTACGTGTGACCGACACTGGGGATTGGAGAAGTCTTGCCCGTTGATCTGCCACGCTCCTGCATTGTAT
Source organism: Cataclysta lemnata (assembly GCA_963931975.1). Classification (NCBI taxonomy): domain Eukaryota; kingdom Metazoa; phylum Arthropoda; class Insecta; order Lepidoptera; family Crambidae; genus Cataclysta; species Cataclysta lemnata. Next base: position 14,361,651 of record OZ008339.1, read on the forward strand.
AAGTACGCGTTTCTTCTACCTCCATGCATCCTATGCATAGAGGGCTGTCTGTCACCCCAATGGTAAATAGGTGCTTGTTTAGGGAGCAATGGCCAGTTATTATGCCCATCACCTTTCGGAGCCTGTACCTGTTTAAATTTATGACGTTGCGAGCAAATCTTTTTGATGCCACCGGAACTGCATTCTTCGTTTGCTTACATCCGTCGCTGTTTGTCCATTCTCTAATGTGGGTTTCCTCAGCTTTGGTGCGCAGCCATGTTTTAATTTGGGCCTGAGGTATGGGCAGCAATGGTTCCGGTCCATATACTGTCCCCTTCGATCCCTTTTTGGCCAGTTCGTCTGCTGCGTCATTTCCCAATGAGTTGCTGTGTCCTTTGATCCATTGATGAGTTACTCCGTTCGTACTCGCAATGGATTGGAGTGCATTATGGCACTCCAGTATCAGGACAGACGTTATGGTGTTTCTTGTAGAACGGATGCACTGTCTGAGATTATTTTAATGTTTAGGTCCCTGACATCTCTGGCTGCAACCGCCTGTGCCGCTTTGGTGATGCCAATGCATTCTGCTTGGAAGATTGAGTTTAGTTTGTCCAGGGTTGTTGATATTTTTATATTTAAGTCGTTCGCGAAGGCGCCAGCTCGAGTGCCATATGTGGTTTTAGGGCCGTCTGTGTATATCCTAACTTAATTGATGCCAGAGACATCTCCTGGTTCTGCGATGAGTTGGATATTGTACCTTCGATCGAAGATATGTTTACACGGTGTTCTGTCTATGGGTGCCTCTAGGAGTGGTATTTTTGTGTGCTATTTATTGTTTCCATAGCACGTTTGCTTTGAGCCTTAAGGCTGCTGCCTTAGCCACCTCCTGTATTACAAGATCTAGAGGTGTCAGGCTTAAGAGTTACTCTAGTGCGGTTCATATGGTATAGTAATGACGCTTTTACAGAGCGCTAAATTCAATTAGTAAAGTATTGTATGTACAATATTATGTCTCAGATATTCCAACGGCTGTTATTTCGTGCCACAGTCACCCACTCTGAATTCACACCTCCATTATGCGAGAAATAAAACATTTTGCACAAAAGGTGTGCCGAGATTTATGCCCCGCGTAAAAAGCGGGCGAATCCAGTTATATCCAGATACGACCGGTTCTGCATTCGTCATTTCATCGGTGTTTGGATTCATTTTATTTGCTGAAATAAAGTCATGTTTATCTTGTTCTGTGGAGGTATCTGCAATGGGCCAGCGTGGTGGATTATAGTCCAATTTTGTTTAGATGGCTGGGTTGGCTAGATGATAGATATGAGTGTGGGAAATAGTATCAATATTATATTACATATTCTTCCATCCACGGGAAAGGTGATGATGATGCAGACTAATGGATATATATAACACATCTATTGACGCTCACGCTATTACGCACGACGCGGGCTCAAAGGTTCTGTATGTACAGTCAACAGCACGTCAGACTACCACAAAATGGCAAAATTTTTCAATCGATTTTGTGCTCTATTATTACCAAGTTAAGGTTGACAATCGATTGAAGAAATTTGACAGTTTTGAGTAGTCTGAAGTGCCGTTGACTGTACATAACTGACGGAAAATGCGTTAAGCGTATTATCGGTCACGTCTATTCGATCGAACAAATTAGACTTACCACATTACGCCTCCAGTCAGTTCCTATGTTCACCATCCTACAGAGTGCGATAATTAATTTGAATTGATTTGACAAAATGAAGCCCATTGTAATAATAGCTATTTAGAAGGCTATTGTATAAGATCAAAGGAGGAAACAACGATGAGATTGGGTGGATCCTTTCAGTACCTACTAAAAGAATATCAAGTTGCCAATTTAATTGTCTATTTTTATGCAACGACCGACAACTGTAGATACGCTCGATGGACTAAGGCATCACCGAGTCGAGTGTGAAAGGTACTCCCTGCCCTGTTCCCAGTTTATCTGGGGTCGGCGCAGTTTGTTTCAGACGCCATCAATCCATCCATTCGCTTTTGATTCATATCATCCATCACATCGGAAAGATGCTAGTAGAAGAAGAGTTTGTTGAAAAGGTTTAATGTTTTATTATATAATTAATGGTCTGGCGTAACACGACCGAAGTTGTCCTTTCATTTTCCGTTAGATATGTATCGACCCTAACGTAATGACCGTGACCGGTGCAGTCATGTGTCTAACAGTCCATCTCATTATATTTATAACACCTTAGTTGCCCCGTATACGACACCCGTGGGAGCATTTAGCTGTTAAGCCAAGTAGCATTTTATTTAAAAAAAAATGTATAGTACCTAATTGATATTTGTTTAAAAGATGCTGCCTAAATACATAAATCACGTCCGCTTATTCCCGATGGAGTAGGCAGAAGTGTTTAAATAAAGTGCACACTTTTATAATATTCTGATAAATTGTTTTGCCAACTATATTTAGTACCATTTACCAAGTGATTTTTCTAATGTAGGCGTCTTTAATGTTGAAATGAAGTACAGTTGGATGGCAAAAGTAATCCACGAAATGTCCTCCCCGGCCTCATCATAATATTTCGCTAACGGCACTCGTCATAATGAGAATACATTTTTGGACTGCGAAATATTGATGCAGTAGAATCTAAGATACGTAGATAGATGGCAATAGTCTCGCCCCTATTACATGGGCTCTCACGTATTTGGCAAAATGTGCGTGTTAAATACACTTACTCCGCTTACTACAGCTGAAAATGATATATAAAAAAATAACTAACATTTTAATTTATATATCAACTACTCTAAAATATGTGTTTTTGCAAAAAAAATACTCGAGTTACATGCGTTAAGTTTTTAATTCTACTTTTAATGTTCTTGCAAATATAAAATAACATTATAATGTGAGGAGTTAAAATATTCATCATCATCATCACCAGCCCTTTAATGTCCCCACTGCTGGGGCACGGGCCTTCCCTATGGATGGAAGAATATAGGGAGATTGGTCCATAACACACCACCCTGGCCCAGTGCGCGTTGGTGGGTATTAACGACTACAGATGTAGCCGGGACACCGGCTTAACGTGCCTTCCAAAGCACGGAGGAACTCAAGATAATAAATGTTAAAATATTCGATATCGAATATTTTCACCCAATATATCCCACATCCCAACTGAAGCAGAAGGCGCCGTCCTCCACGGAATAAACCCACAGCAATGGAAATATATTGCTTACTCAGAAATATGCGATTACCCGCTAGCGAATGACAGTCGTAATGTAAAATATCAATACAAAGAAATAAATGACACAATACAAATAGTCGGTATAAAGATATATCACACTTTATAAACCGTTACTAAACGATTTTTTTCAAAAATTGGGTTCATAATGTCATACATATAATAATGTCTAACATACATACACATACATACATAAATCACGCCTATATCCCCGAAGGGGTAGGCAGAAGTGAACTAGCACCCACGTTTTGCCAACTATGTCAAGTCCCACGTAATAGGTGGCGAGCCTACTGCCATTTATCGGGCACAAAAGTCGCAGTACATTGCTAGCCTAGGTGGTATAAGAGGAACGCTGCTGCCCATTCCTAATCACATATTTATCCTTAGTCGCCTTGTACGACACCCACGGGAGAGATTTGGGGTGGTGACAACTGTATTCTACTCTGTCGTCACCACACGGCTAATAATGTCATCGATCTTAAAATAGTAAGCTTTAATTCGTGATAATAATTAAATTGTTTAATTTAGTAAAAGTATATAGGTGCGAAATTATTATTTATTTATCGAGTAACGATTTAAAGAGTTCATACATACCAACAAGGAGGTTTTTAATAAAAATAAAATACTTAGATTCTAGACTAATGATACCCATTTAAAACTCACCGTTGTTGAGCGACTTTTTCTCAATTGTATGATTATATGCATCGTAGCACAAGACTTCAATGAATCCGTAGTCCGTACCTTGTGGCATAGGCAAAACATATTGATATCAAAAGTCTTATTGGCATTCCATGGATGCTATGCGGATGCCGGCGGGACTAATTTTTCTTTTTACCGTTATTCGGTCTTCGTGGTCTAGTGGTTCGCCCAACGGGATTAAGGTCCTGAGGTCTCGGGTTCAATCCCCAGGGGAATACAAATTTGTACTCTGTTTTGTTGGTAGTAGGACTTTTTTCAAGTCCGCCTGGCTTGCTACCACCGTCTTATCAAAATTTGATTTCCTGTCTAACATAAAAAAAATCTGTGTTACGTATATTATAAAAATATAATAATACGCTTGTTTCAGATGCCTAATAATGCGCAATTATACCTAATAGCATGTTTTGATATTAGTAGTTTATGGAGGTCCCTTGTTATTATTGTGTTATTTGTCAAACGTATACAGTGAAAGCACGCTGTTAGCTTCGGGGTTACGAGTGTTGCGTTGTAATAAGCGATGCGAGCAAGCGCCCTTAGTTCCCTAACGAAACTGGCATCGCAAAATATACGAAGGAAATGCGCTTTTCTGGATTTTTGTTGATTTTCTTGTCATTTTTATTAAGGAAACACGATCTTGGTTAACGAAATGTGGTTTTGCATGAATTTGGGGGAACGCGGTTAAGCCATCAACATTTTAAAATCCTCTAGATGTTTCATTTTGTTTTTATGTGGCACAATATGGCCCACGAATTGTAATAAGTATTACGTGTAGAATATTTTCAAAACATGGGATACATAATGATCGTCGATAAACGATTTTTCCCAAATCTCTTTCTCGCTGAAACGGCACCTTAACTATACATAATAATAAAAATACTGATACAATATAACTAAATATTAGGTTGGGGAAAAAGTCTTTTCGCATTATAGTATGTATAAACTTGGAATAAAATCTCTTTATTACAAGTTTTATTTTTTATCTGGCTGGTTTTGGTATCATTGAAAGTTTAAATTTTAAAGAACATAATTCCAAATTCAAATTAGGAAAATGTGTGATTTTCATTTGTTTTTCGTACCGCCAAGATGAGTGAATCTAATGAAGAAATTCGATACATTTTAAAATTTTACTACAAAAAAGGTAAAAATGCAACGCAAGCCGCGAAAAAAATTTGCGATATTTATGGACCTAGTGCAGTGTCTGTGAGAGTAGCACAAATTTGGTTTAAGCGTTTTCAATCCGGAAATTTTGATGTCAAAGATGCACGTCGCTCTGGTCGCCCTATTACAGATAAAATGGATGCCATTTTTGAAAAAGTGGAGCAAGATCGGCATGTCAGTAGTTACGACGTAGCTGAAGAACTGGGAATTGACCACAAAACAGTTTTGGCGCATTTGAAAAAAACTGGGTACACAAAAAAGCTCAACATTTCGGTACCTCACGAGCTCACTGAAAGAAACCTAATGAACCGTGTACTCATTTGTGATTCTTTATTACGACGTAATGAAACCGAACCATTTTTGAAGAAGCTGATAACTGGTGATGAAAAGTGGATCACGTACGACAAGAACGTGCGAAAAAGGTCGTGGTCAAAGGCCGGTCAGGCTTCACAGACTGTGGCGAAACCCGGGTTAACTCGCAACAAGGTGATGCTGTGTGTGTGGTGGGATTGGAAGGGCATTATTCATTATGAGCTGTTACCACCAGGCAGGACCATCGATTCTAAACTCTACTGCGAACAACTGATGAGATTAAAGCAAGAAGTTGAGAGAAAGCGGCCGGAATTAATCAACAGAAGGGGTGTGGCTTTTCATCATGATAACGCTAGACCTCACACATCTATAGCCACTCAGCAAAAATTAAGAGAGTTGGGCTGGGAGGTGTTAATGCATCCGCCGTATAGTCCTGACCTTGCAGCTTCAGATTTTCACCTGTTTCGGTCTCTTCAGAATTCTTTAGGCAGTGTCAGGTTAACATCACGAGAGGACTGCCAAAACCACTTGTCGCGGTATTTTGACCAGAAGTCCCAAAATTTCTATAGCAATGGGATCATGTCCCTACCTACAAGATGGCAAAAAGTTATCGAACAAAATGGTACCTACATACTTTAGTTAAATGTAAATAAACTATATTAAAAAATGTTTTGAATTTTCTTAAAAAATGCGAAGAAACTTTTTCCCCAACCTATAACCTAACAACAATTTCATAACAAAAGATGCTTCTACCGGAGTTTGAACCCGGAACCTCTCGGCTAGCACAGCCGATAGAATAAAACCGGGAGTGTTATTTTCTTTCAGGAGTCTCTATCTAAAGGGTAAAGCAGCGTTTACCACCAGGCAATATAATATTGCGATTTTCGTCAATTTTTTTTAGTTTCGATGTGTTTCTATAGCTGCTTGTTGGAAAAGATTTTCTGATAGTTACGAAAAAAATCAGTAGACACTTTTGAAATGTCTTCAAATGACCTTTGTGCAAAAAACTAAAACAAATGACAACACGCTTTACACTTGACCTGCAATGTAAAGGTCAATTCATACCAGGAGACCGTTTTCTTTTGCTTCGTAAAAGCAACACTATATATTATTTCCTTTGAAACACAATTAAGGGCAAGTAACCTCCGAGGAGAGCAGATAAGGTTTTTTCTGAGGCATTAATGTTGTCTTAAGGGAAATTGGTTTCGGCGTCGCGCGCTTGCGTTGTGTGCCAGTGGGACTTTTTATAAATGTTTACCTTAAATATAGAATGCATTAGAGGGGAAATCTAATTATAATTCGGACTTATTAAATGTGTTCTTGTTTTGAAGGATTAATTTAATCTTTAGATGTATAAATTATTTGTTATATGTATATTTCAAAGCCTGTACAGAAGTGGATGAATACTTATTACGGTGGCTGTTCTATCAATGTACAAAATATACATTTAAAAAAAGAATGAACAGAGGTAATGTAACACCTCAAACTGAATTAATAAAAATCAGCCCTTCAAACAAAAACAGACAAGTTCTAAAGAGATTCCACTTTAACTTAAATGGGTCGCAATATTGCCCACCTGACAAAAGGACTCGATTCATTTGCGCCAAATGAAAATATAATTTTATGAGAGCCCAGAATAAGTTACTGGCTTCTTTAAAGAAAATTAAACAAGTTTTCTAACAAACAGTATCCTGTGGAGTGAAGTGAAGTAATACAGGTACCTGTTGCTCTTCAATTTATCGATCATGGGCGCTACTTTCAAACTTCCTCTGACGTGCTCCTATCTAATCCTGTCTTTGTTAGTCACCCCAACAAATAAATAAAAACTAATGCCTGGAAAAGATCAGTTCATACTTAATAAAAGCTCTATGTTCTTATAACGATTTATCAGACTACGATATTGTAGGTCGCTGGCTGCGACGTCTATCTGTCAAGTCTTTATTGCTTTCTACGGGAAATAGAAAACTAATCTAGCGGTCTGATCGATTGATAAGGCTGTGGCGTGGACAAAGCGAAATTATATATGTTTTTAAATACCCAATAAGTATACAAATATTAAGGCGATACTGAGACATTGAGAGATATGACTTCTAGGCGCAAGGAAAAAAGATAACAATAGCGTACGAGCGTGACGTAAGCAATGGAGTGAAAATAATTAATTAATTAAATTAAAAAAAACTTTATAATTTTAAACTCTTCTGAGATTAAATTGAATTCTTAATGACATGAAATGACTTAGGCTCGAGTTTACCAACATTTAAGCAGGCAATTAATTTTTAACCGTTAGTTTTTGACATTTCAAAACTGACCGTTATCTTGTAATCGCTTGTTTAACGTGTAGGTTTACTGAAGCCTATACGATGCAAATTTTTTCTAACCTATAGTTGAACCCAATCTATCGGCTCCGCTCCGCTTAACAACTCCGCTGTGTACAGCACCGCAGCCGCAACACGATTGGTTGGCGGGAAAATTAAATAAAAACCATTGAAACAAACGGCTCGTCGACATCGGAGATCTAGCGGAATTGCTTCGGGAATACAATCATAATTGTGGGGATTTGTTTAAATACGGCCCGCCACAATGAGCCGGTATCCTTTCATTCGGGAATAAATGGCCATCGACTATTTGTATCGCTTTACAAGTACAAATTGGCAGTGGTAATTATTGAAATACCGAGAATTTGGTAGTTTCTTACTCCCGTCAATGAGTTAGAGGCTTGTTAATTTTATTATGACAACAAGTTTTTTTATGCTAGACAGAAAGGCTCTTGGCCTTCATCTCACCTTATGGTAAGTGACGATATGGGCCAATGATGAAATCGAGCTTCATCTGGAACCCTCAACCACAGAGGGCCTGGCTATACATAAATACATACATAAATCACGCCCATATCCCCGAAGGGGTAGGCAGAGGTGAATTCTCACCCGCGTTTCGCCAATTATGTCAAGTCCCATGTAATAGGTGGCGAGCCTATTGCCATTTATCGGGCACAAAAGTCGCAGTACATTGTCAGGACGGTAGTATAAGAGGAACGCTGCTGCCCATTCCTCATCACTGATTTATCCTTAGTCGCCTTGTACGACACCCACGGGAGAGATTTGGGATGGTGACAATTGTATTCTACTCTGCCGTCACCACACGGCTAGGGCCTGGCTATCTTATCATAAATTGTCGGAACCCAATATAATGCTGTAGACATTATTATTATAGCGACAGATTTTAATAAGATGGTGGTAGCTAGCCAGGCGCTCTTGCTTAAAGTCCTACCACCAACCAATTATCAGTCAGTTTTATTAATTTATTTATTACCGCAAGACCGATCGAGTTAAGGGTCCCTGGAGGGCTTGGGAGGCCAACAACTCTCGGCTCAAATAATAATGATGAACTTATTATTCTTTGGCTACTATTTTTGCTTCAGTTTTGACAACCGGCTTAGTTCTAACCCTATTAGGGGGAAATATTATTAACATACACCATTCATTTATAATGGCAGTCATCCGCGCTACATTTAAAACTTTCAACTAAGGGGGTCATGTCTTGACTAGAATCTTCCATTTGCACTTGAATGTGGTACACATACATACACATTATAGTTATTATTTTACAACAAAACTCCTCACATATAGCTAACAACAGTGACATGTCAATTATAATTAAATTACAGATTAATTATATTTCACACAAAAAAAACTTACAATCGAAAATCGTAAAAATTTTAAAATTTGAATTAATATCTGAAGCAATTTAATTACTTATAAATTATTATAAATGTGAAAATACGGATACGAATGACTGGTATCATACGAGTTATAAGTACGGTCAACAGCTGCTGTTGCAACAGAAAGTTTATAGATTTGGGTGGTCTGAAGTACTGAATTTCTTCAATCAATTGTCAACTTTAACTTGTATTTAGTAAGCACAAAGTCGATTCAGAAAATTTAACCTGACGTGCTGTACAATCAGAAAAAATTGTCTAATCTAATTTGTTCTATCTACAACGATTCATTGCTTGAAGACAGTTTGAACATAGCCAAATGCCTCTCAAACCAAGTCAACAAGTAGCGCCGAACAGTAGTTCACACAACACAACTGACATGACTCGTTCCAATGTTTAGACAATTTACATGATATGGGTATTGGCAGCTCGGATTTATTAGTTAAATATCAGTAGGAGCGCGAAACTCTTAGAGTTACGCGAACCCGAGTTAGAGGGGGAGCTACCACAACTTTGGAGCTCCACTCGCTAGAGATTTATTAGTTAGCCGTCTCTGGTGTATTAGGGTCCTGTCAACTTTGGTGAATGTTGTATAACTTGGTAACGGTTATTTAGTGGTATGTGTACTTGTTAGTCTCTGTGGCCTATTTCAAACTGACTATGGATGGTGATGTAACATAACTGATAGTATAACAAGGTGTACTTAAATGTCGCATATGTCTTTAGTCAGGTCTTGAACCAATTCCTTTAGAAAGATATCATCAAAATAATAAATACAAATACTTTTAGTATAAAACTGAATACCTACTCTCCAAATATACACCAAAAAAAATCATAAAAATTGGTCCAGCCGTTCTTCTAGGAGGGCGAGCCGGACTTCAATAACAAACACTGTGACACGAGATTTATATATATTAGAAAATTTTTAGACATAAGTAGAAGAAGATGTATGTAAAGAATAGAAGTTTGAACGCAATAAGTTGCGGCTGATCGCCGTCCTTCAACGGCTAACCGCAATGGTTCACGCGACCAGGGGGCCTACCGCCTAACTCGATTGCTGATGATAGCTTTAAAGCAATGCAATGCTTACGGCTATAGAAGCCATCCTGAATTTTTAGGCGGTACGGATTTTATGCCAAATTCATACGAAATCATATATCGCTAATAGTTTAGGTACATTTGGTGCGTAATGACAGCATTACGTCATAAACTATAGCTTTTTCTTTAGCTATCGAGTTAGGCGGTAGGCTGGCAGCTTCCGCTTTCGTTGTGTCGTTTTACCAAAAGAGTAATCACAGGGTAATCTTTAAGAGGATTGTCTGGAAAAATCTCCGAGCTCCCTAAGTTTGCTCGTAAATTTTAAGGTTGGTTTTATAAAACTTTAGACAATTGTTTTAGAGAGATTTTTCTGTAAAATATGTCTTTCGGAATCACATTTTCAAAAGGGTCGTTGGCTATTATCCTTGTAGAATAGCGGAGGGGAATAAGTTCGATAGCGCAGTGGCTTAGCGCGTTTGGCCTGCATTTGCATATGAGCCGCTAAACTCGGTCATTGGATGAGTGACTAAAATATAATTATTATCTCCAGTTCCTTGAAATGAGCTGTCTGTCTGTCGTATGTAATTACTTTCCAGAATTCATTCCTCACTAGCGGCACTGTCGATTGATGTAATAATATGGGGTGTGTTTTTTTGTCAAAATCAACGGGTTCGCTTCCTGGCTAGGAATATTGATTTTTTAAAAATCCAATGATGAATTTTTAGTTTTCATCAAAATTGGACCTGAGCCTCCTTTGAGCACTTTTCGCTATTCCTCATATTTTCAGATTTTTCCATCCCCGCCCACTTGTTGAAATATTCTCTAAGTATAAAATTATAATGTAACTTAAAATGTTGTCCGTTATGCGTCAAGTAGCATAACACAAGTGCTTATGCTACTTACTTTTGGGTAGGTACATGATATGTGTGAAAGAAATATTTATTTATATTGGCTAAAACGTAGTTGCCCTTTGCGAACATTGATGTGTGTACCGAATCGTAGAACAATCACGCCTGACGTCTCACTACTCCTCAAATCCCACAACGACCATAAATTTGCCTGCAATAAATACACAAATATTTAAAGAAAGCCCCTTGTGTAATGTACAGTCAACGGCTCTTTAGACGACCCAAAACTTCACGGCCGCCTTGGTCGAATGCTCAGATTGCTGGGTATTGGCCAAGAGGTCCCGGGTTCGAATCCTGGTAGGGGCAAACTTTGTGATGACCACAAATGTTTGTTTCCGAGTCATGGTTGTGTATATGTTTATGTAGTATATTTTTTTCAACATTTATATACATTAAAAATATGTCCGTCATCTAGTATCCATAACACAAGTGCTTAGGCTACTTACTTTTGGTTAGATGATAGGTGTGAGTGTAAAAATATAAAAAAAAACCTGTCAAATTTCTTCAATCGATTGTCAACCTTATCTTGTTGGCAGTAGAGCGAAAAGTCGATTGAGAAAATTTAACATTTTGTGGTAGTCTGACGTGCTGTTGTCTGTACTAGACAGTCCATCGGTCAAAGCGACCATCATTCATGATCACTAACTTCACGAAAATTCTTGAGGGACTAAGTAAATAGATCTTAAGTGGATCTCTGTTAGGAACGCGATAGTTTTTTTATGTACTCAACTAAAATATTTAGGTCCTATATTGAGAGCAATTATTGACGTTGTTTTTTTTGGTGATATTATTTTATATTTCCAAGTTTTCTTTTTTGGAAGCGAAAAAGTAACAGAGAATGTGCCAGTCTCGACGCAGTCCAGGAGGGCAATTTAACCTAGGCCGTTCGAACTCACCATTCGACCAAACCGATCGTCAAATCTTGTCACGTAAAAAAATGTCTTCTTAATGTTCCAACAATAAAATATTTCAAAATTATTTCACACGAGAAAATATGTCTATTCCATCCAGAGCTTAGTTAATATTATTCATTAATTATGTTAAATAAAAAATAAAAAAACAGCCCAAAATTATATAAACCTTGTATTTCGTTAATTATTTCGCTCGCGTCTTGTAACCAAGCCAATTAACAAACAAGTACGATACATTACACTAATTGTAGCAGAGGCGACGCCAGAGGTGGACAGGGCTGCATGCCGACTTACAAGGGACCCGGGGTCTGATATTGCAAAATTACACAAATCACAATTATTATCAAGAGTAAATAAATCCAATATTTTCTAATACTAGACAGCGTTTGTCTAGTATTAGAAAATATTATTTTTCATTACCATCATCAGCCGTTTGAATGTCACCACTGCTGGGGCACAGCGGGCTTCACCACGAATGAATGAATATAGGGATAATGGCCCGAAAACCCCACCACTCGTTCCACAATCCTGGTGCCGATTAGTAATTATTAACGGCAGCTTAGCTTAGCGTGCCTTCCGTCGCACGGAGTAACTCGTGTAAGATGTATGTTTGGTCACATGGTCACCCATCCGATGACTGGTTTTAGTCCACATTGCTGAATTTACGTAATCGCAGGCCGAACGCCACTGCGCCGTGTAGCTCTTAAAATTCAAATAGTTTTTTGCTTTGATGTACTGGCAATCCTTCTTCACCATCCCCTACACCTTACGCGCACATTCTATTCTATATTATTTTGAACATTAAGGTGTGAGCTGTAACCGTATAAATAACGGTAATAAACTAACCGCACGTGCGAGTTTAAATTGAGATAAACAATGGGTGGCGAATTACGCAGTAATTTACTGCTAGTTACGTCAACCAGCGCGTAAGTTGTAATAACAATTTCAAAACACCCCGAGGACATTTCAAATAAAATGAATTCACCTTGAAAGTAAATAGCAGTCGTCAGATTTAATGTGTTCTAAAACTTTGTCTGAGCTCGTCATTTGTGATGTCAAGTTAGGGGACAACAGTTGGGGCGCTAATACTTTTACTCGATAACTGTATGTAATCGTTCCTTATATGAATAAACCATATTTTATTTGTTATTTGATGATATAATTATATGAATGAACCATATTTGTTATTTGGTGATATAATTGGATAATTAAAATGGATTGGAATGTTGAGTAGTGAAAAAAAACGTATCAAGAAATTGCATGCGGCAGAATGTTGAGAAGGGTGTGCGGACTGCGTAGTGACAAAAGTGGATAGGATAAGGAATGAGTAGGCACGTAAGATTGAGTCTGAAAGTAGCGCCGGTGATAGCCGTTTGTCTCGGTATGAACATGTTATGAGAATCTCTTAGCTTAACAGCTATAGCTACGAGTATATTATTATCCACCCCAAATCTCTCCCGTGGGTGTCGTACAAGGCGACTAAGGATAAATCTATGATGAGGAATGGGCAGCAGCATTCCTCTTATACCACCTAACAATAGCAAAGTACTGCAACTTTTGTGCCCTATAAATGGCAATAGGCTCGCCACCTATTACATGGGACCTAACATTATTGGCGAAACGTGGGTGCTAGTTCACCTCTGCCTACCCCTTCGGAGATATAGGCGTGATTTATGTATGTATGTATGTATATTATTATAGCAAATGTAGCTTTATATTAAATCATTACTTGCATTGCTAACCACTTACTTCTTTTATTTGTTTAAATCATTTAACCTATGAAAAAACAACATTGCGCTTTGGAACACAATCGCTCACATTCGCGCAATCAGATTGAATTCCTATCAAAGCTGTCAAAGGACGGCTTTAAGTAAGTTCCTTTGTGTATGGGACGTGATATTGAATTCCATTTGTATTCGTGTGAATTAGATTCTGATTAAAGCTAGAATTGAAGCTACATGTTGTGTTTAAGAGTGCTAATTAGTGGATTGATGAACTATTGTATTATCAGGCAGAGGTGAATGAACACCCACGTTTCGCCAATTATGTTAGGTGCCATTTAATAGCTGGCGAGCCTATTGCCATCTATCCGGCATGTTAATTGCAATATATTGTTAGGTATAAGATAAACGCTGCTGCCCATTACTCATCCCTTTCTTAACCCTCAGTCGCCTTTTAAACCTGTGGGAGAGATGCAGTGGTGACAATGTTACGCGAATGAAAGATATTGATTATTCTAATTATGGTTTTCTGAAGAGGCAGCCCTAAACCTAAGCCCATAAAGCGCACAGAGTTGCAGCAAACCACATCCATAATGCACCCCGGCCGTCTGCCGGCGGCCCCTTGCTAAATTAACTATATAGCCAAGTGGATTTAAGAAGTCTATTAACTGTGCCGCGAGACCAGCACTAGAAATAACCATTTTGAATTACTACTTGTACATTAATTATAGCCTAAATATACCAATAAATAGTTATTCACTGAGACGAAAATGCAAGTAGTTTTGGTAGACCAAAAAACAAAACAAAGAAGAGAATTTTCTAACATTCCTATAATTTCAACATTATATTGTTAGAAAAAATATAACAAAAAGCCGAATGGTAGGCATCTGTCCGGATTGGTTCGGTTCCCGCATCAGGAAATCTCATTTTGCTTTGTCAAGTAAAGAAGACAATTCCACACAGAGTTCAGTCAATTTGATGAAAAGTTTATATTTGCTACTTAACTAGGTCCAATCCATCTGAAGATTTCAAATGAAACAATCGTTTTATCGTGATTTTTTGTATAAAGAACCTCCATGTTCACCTCACTAATTGAACTCTTGAGAAAAAACATTTCTTTCGCTATTCTCCAGATGAATTTTAGGATAAAATGTCTACATCAAGCTGTCTCTCGCAAGCTCTCGGATACTTGTTATCGTAACCTCTCTCATATATAGCCCATTATCTTAGATTCAAGTAGGTTCTCGCAAACTCACCAACCTCTTCGCTCGGGACATTTACGCAATAAGTGGGCGATGTAAGAACTCTTGCATTTGCAAGAAAAAATATTAAACCGCTTTTAGACCACTCTTACTTCCCTACTCAGAGACGTCTATTAACGTTAATGAGTACTTAATGTCAAAAATTTTCAATTCAATATGAACCATAGACCCGGCAAGAATAGCAACTAGTTTTGGATTGTCATTTTTTGACATTAAGAACTCATTAATGTTATTTGACCTCTCTGAGTGCGGCAGTTAGAGAACTTTAACAGTGGTAGATTCATTCTAAAGATTGAAGTAAGCTTACTGTTAGGTATATATTTTACTGTAATTTTATAGGGAATAAATTAATATGAATATTCCTGGAATAGTCGAGGAAACTGAAATCGTCTTTACCCTATATCTACTATTGTACTGGTAGTGGTAGGACAATAGTAGTAGGATCCAAATAAATACTTATTGAAAATGTTGAATATTCGAGAGTTAGCCTTAATTTTGATTCTACATACCTTTACCGCTGCCGTCGTACAATACGATTAAGGATTAATTAAGATCCGGTCCCTTAAAGATGAGGCACATTTTTAAATTATAAATTCATATACCCAAGAACCAACGGTAAGAAAATCTATTTTTAATACGATTTTGTATCTAGAATTTAGATCTGCAATTTTTTCTTTCACCAGAGAATTGATATTGAAATGTTTTTCTCCAACCTAATCTTAGCGCACCGATCTAACACAACATTACCACGTCGCATAGATAAACGTTACACTAGGAACAAGCAATATATGTATATGTATATGTCGCAGGCAGATCGTTGAATTCCGCAATTCATAAAATTTGGAAGCCAAAGCAGGTATGCTGCCTAATACGGGTAAAACCGGGAATAAATTCGTTTTAAAAATTGATAATTTTCAGCCAGTCAGATTTTCTGCTCCCTCGTGGTTATAGGTCGAAATTTCAGTTCTTGCCTGTCCATTTAGGTATATGTATAGAAATGAAAAACGCCGTATGGTGACGGCAGAGTAGAATACAATTGTCACCATCCCAAATCTCTCCCGTGGGTGCCGTACAAGGCGACTAAGGATAAATCAGTGCTGAGGAATGGGCAGCAGCGTTCCTCTTATACTCGTACAACCTAGCAATTTACTGCGACTTTTGTGCCCGATAAATGGCAATAGGCTCGCCACCTATTACATTGGACTTGACATAATTGGCGAAACGCGGGTGCTGCGTACCCCTTCGGGGATATAGGCGTGATTTATGTATGTATGTATGTATAGAAATAAGTGTAAAATTGCCGTGTGGTGACGGCAGAGTAGAATACAATTGTCACCGCCCCCATCTTTCCCGTGGGTGTCGTACAAGGCGACTAAGGGTAAAGACAGCAATGAGTAATGGGCAGCAGCATTCCTCTTGTACCATCTAGCAATATAACTGCGATTTATGTGCCCGATAGATGGCAATAGGCTCGCCACCTATTACATGGGACCTAGTGAAATTGGCGATAAGTGGGTGTTAATTCACCTCTGCCTACCCCTTAGGGGATATAGGCGTGATTTATGTATGTATGTATGTATGTAAAATTGTGGCCGCTTTAGACAGTAGGGAAGGAGACCCTACGTGGGCATGCTGCCTGAGGAATCTGCTCTCGTGTATAATAGTAGATTATATCACAAGAGAAAGCAGTGTCTTATTTCACGGGTGCAGACTTGTATCCCGAACGCAATGAAGGTCTCTATGGTTTATTCGCGAGCGAAGCGAGGGGGTTAAAAAATTAAGAATAGAATCCTGAATGAAGCGAGGGATTCAAGCGCAACCAAGACATAAGACTGCTTTTTCCCGAGGAATATACTCTGCTTTTCGTTCCAACTGCGAGGAAATACAAACAATTTTGATAAAATTTAATTATTTATTCAATATCTAATTTGTTAAATCAAAAGTATAGGTTTACATTGGAAACATTGGTCCAATTATTAATACTTAGAGTTATTTTTATTAGGAACATTTAAAATTGCTTAGTAATACAGCCACGTCTTAGTATTGTAATTGATATTTAAAATTTTCGAGTCTCAATATTTATTCTTACATGATTTTTAAAAAGTAGTCAAAAAAATAAAACTTCTTATCTTCATAATAAATAATATATTCGAAATTTTTCTATTTTGAAAAATAAAATGAAAGACTTGGCTGAATTGGCTTGATTCCATTTTTTTCCACTTAAAATAAAAAACCCCTGATACTGTAAACAAACAACATGGCGGCACTATTTTTTTTTATTACTTTGTTATATTTTAGTGACTCCACGGATTTTGAACATAATGTTGTCGATTCAAAATCATTATTCTTTTCGCTTAACAATTTAAGACAGGTTTTAATTAATATTTGTGTTATGTTGGTGTTCCAAATTAAAATTACTTTATTTCCCAAGGGAAATATTGAAATTCAGTACAACATTATATCCCTGTTTTGTACGGGCCTAGAATGACTAACTTTAAGTTGAGGTTACCTGACCCAGAATACGTTATTTTTGAGCTGGTGGTACGAAAAATCATTTTCATTCCTGTTATATTCCCGTCAACATTATTAACTGTAACCCTTAAGAGAGACGTGGAGAGTATAGTTTCCATTTCCTTGGGTGTACGAAAACAATTTTATACACATTCGATAGTAACCGCTTTAGACGGCATCTCCACTTTGTGCTACCTTCCCCGTTTAAGTTATACTATACCCGTTTAAGGCTACCTTCCCCGATATTATGAGATGC
This sequence comes from Cataclysta lemnata, assembly GCA_963931975.1. Lineage (NCBI taxonomy): Eukaryota > Metazoa > Arthropoda > Insecta > Lepidoptera > Crambidae > Cataclysta > Cataclysta lemnata. The sequence goes on from OZ008339.1 coordinate 14,379,354, forward strand.
AAATTTTTTCTTTATAATAGAAGCCAGTTTCTATTTAAATAAACAGATCGTAAAATGCCGAAATTGATGATCCGTCTGCCACATAGATGATACAGATACTAATGTGTATTATGTAAATGTTATTTGTAGTCGTTAGCGTCTCCCCCGTAAAGCTATTTGGCAAGTCACTCGAGAAATCTGTACGCTACTATTAGATAGAAAAGAGGTTTCGCTTTTACTTTTATATTCCAGTGTTTACAAGGCTTGCTTGAGATGCCATTAATAAAATTTACTGTAGATGAAATATATATATTGTTCCAATCCGATTTAATACAAAAATTAAAAACAATTTTAATCTATTCGATTTTAATTTTAACATTATATAAATGTCAGAAAAATTAGTACAAAGATTTTGGTGGTTAGAAAAAGAATTTCGAAAAATTTTGGTCTTGATGCGGGAATCGTACTAGGGTCTTTGTTGGCTGAGCGGTCAGGCCTAACCTGCCCGGATAGCAGCGGACGCGGGTTCGATTCCCGCATCAAGACCATAATTTTTCGAAATTCTTTTTCTAACCACCAAAATCTTTGTAACAATTTTAATATTATGTCTTTTATTGCAATTATTAAGGGTCATATATAAAGTCTTACTTAAAAATTAATATCATGTAATACCATTGTGGTAATTTTGCGAAATAGTCTCTCAAAAATTCTTGAAAAGAACGTTAAGCCAATTTGTTCGTGAGCCTCAATTGGATGGAAACCGACTTTACCAATCTTCACTGGGACTATGTGGTTGGTTAATGCTAATTTTCATCTTTACGGGTGGATTTGCCACAGCAGTGGGGCTTTATTATAGGGCATAATAAGGACGATATTAAAATGCGCACCGCTTTTTAAATATACACACGTTTATTTGTGTTGTACCACCTAGCAATATACTGCGAATTAAATGCCTGGTATATGGCCCGCCCCGTATTAAATGGGACTTAAAAAAATTGCTCTCCCTTAACCCTTCGGGGTTTTATAATGATTTGTGTATGCATATCCACCAATACATGCTCTTTTACCAACCAAAACATACAAAATTCATGCTTTTTACCTTATATTTTGCCAGCTTATGTTATGGTCCAACGTAATATCTTTCGGACACCTAAATCGCAGTATATTGCTAGCTTGTATGCTGCCCATTCCTCGATCGTCGCTGTCTTTACACTTAGTCGCCTTGTAGGACAGCCAAGGGAGAGATAAAGGATGGTGTCATTTGCAATTCTGCTGTCACCACACGACTTAACAAAAAATAATCCAACTAATATAGTTCATCAAATTAATTCAATTAAAACACTTCTTTTTGCTAGCTTTCTCAGCGAGTTCTCGTAATATCCGCTAGTCATCATAATTCCATGAAGATTTACTTCGCAAATATTTTGCCGCGTAATCAGTCTTCTTGCGTTAGTATTTGGAACGGAATCCCAAACTGAAGCATTACTCGACTGGATTTCCAATTTGGCAAGTACGTACAACTTCAGAATACTTAGCAAAACAATGAAGACTGACCAAGATTTTGCCAAGTGTAAGTGTAACCGATGATATTTGATTAATCGCGACCTCTAATTAAATAATGTTATAATTAAATCACGGCTATTTAACCCCGTAGGGGTAGGCAGAGGTGAATCATCATCCGCGTTTTACCAATTACGTTAAGTCCCATGTAATAGGCGGCGAGCCTATTGCCATCTATCGGGCATGATATCGTTAGGTTGTATAAGAGGAACGCTGCTGCCCATTTCTCAACGTTGTCTTTACCCGTAGTCGCTTTATACGACACCCGAGGGAGAGTGACAATTGTATTCTGCTCTCAGCACTAAATGCAAGGAGTAATTTGATATATTGTTGTTCACCCTTCCAATTACAAGCCGTTGCTAATGTTGCTTAGCTTACTCATTTTCTGGACGATCGCGCTAGAGATTGTCGTCGTTGTGCCATAATGAGAGCATTGTAACAGAACTTTCCTGTCTTAATCGGATTCGGAACAAACCCGCTCAACCATGATAAATGGGAACGAGATTTTCTTCAATATTCCTTTAAGTTTTTAATTTGAACAAAACGTTCTTGCCAAAGTATTAGCCTGTTTATGTAAACAAGTATTAGTTTTGCTAGATTGGCTTCTTAATTCGTCTTTTTTTAATCCGTTCCGAATTTTCCAGTCTGATGCTTTCATAGCAGGCTTCATAGTACCTAACTGTGATTTTTTTTAATATTTGTGAATCCTAGTTAGTTAAGACGGTTCTGTACCCATTGGTCCTGCAAAATTCAACCCAAAAGCAAAAAGTGCCCATTGGACCTCATGATGATGATCAGAGAGAAGTAGTCTCGCTGTAAAAGCGTCGTGGGTGTTAATTCACCTCTGCCTATCGCTTGCCTCAATCTAAATTTCTCAGGACTGCGCCAACATAATATTTCCCCCAAGGTGCCTTACGTCGCTCTCTTAAAGCAAACGAGTGAGCTCGCCCCGTAAGCTGGTAAATTCATCTCAATTCAATTATCGCTCGAGACTAGAAGGCGCTATCACCGTGGCCCTTGCCGAGCGCACTTGTGTGTGCTCACCAATTAACCATAAACGAAGTTTACATGGCTACACGTGGCCAGAATGACAGCGGAGAGGACGCGCCGGCGATTCTTAAATAGTGTATCGCTGCAATTCTTTTGTACACCAATAGGCTAATTCGCTAACTTTTTTGACAGTTTTAAAGTGATGATCACCGAACTATTTACTTATTTCGTTTCACAGGACAAGTGTCACAATAGCGTTATAGTAAAGTAGTAATGGATCAGTAAATAGTTCAGTTATTATCACTCTCAAGTGTCAAAAAAAGTTAGCGAATAGGCCTATTGGTGTACAAGAAGAATGCCTACTGTGCCTTTATTTAACAAATACAATTACTAACCATAATGTGATAGATAAAAGTCAATAAATAAATAAAAAGTATTTTATTTCAGTGCCTAACTGCACTTTGAGAGACGTCAATTAACTTAAATGAGTACTTAATGTAAAAAAATTCATTTAAATCTAGACCATAGGCCCGGGAAGAATAGCGACTTGTTTTGAATTGTAATTTTTTAAACTTTAAGTAGTAATTAACGTTAATTTACGTCTCTGAGTGCCGCAGTTAATCTTTTACAATTAAGTTGCCGGGGCTTCCCAGAAAGTAATCAGAATATACTTGGGAAACTACATTGGGAAAGCCTCGCTCTTCATAGTCAAATGACATTGCTTTTTCAATGAGCTCTACTTATGTCTATGATCGAACAACTTGGAGATTGACCGACACATTGAACGGTCATAGATCATCACAAGATGCTGGGAATACGCTCCTTTGCTTTTCCGCTCAATTCAAAACCACAACCGTGGTGTTTTGTTCTAAATAACTTTACTGAACTATTTCATGGTAACGGCAGATGAGCTATTAAAAAGATTACAGGTAACAAATTTCGTCAGGTGTCTAATCAGGTTTTAATAGGATCATAATGATGCTGTGCTGCTAACAACACATCAGACAAAACTGTACATTTTTCCATACAGTTTTGGTTATTGTCATGCGCTATTCGCTATTTAAATGGCTAACGATTTACATGCCAGATAGATGGCAATAGACCCCCCCCCCCCCTAATTGCAGCTTACTTTGAGCTAGAAAATAGATGCGAATGTATGACATGGTCATTTATAATATTATAATAGCCACATAAAAAAACGGTACACTGCCACCCCGCTAATTAAGATTTAAATTAGGATAAATTGCTATGCCGGCAAAGTGTAGGCGTTAACACAGCTCTGTCTACGCTTTCAGGAATATACCAGCACGACTTCTATAAAACATGCGTTTGCTTAATTACATTTACAACATACGACGACGTTTTCAGAGACAGGGGTGATAGAAGTGAATTTTTAATGGTGCACCAGCAAAACTGGTCCAAGTTTTGTCCAAAAGCAACATGAATAGAGTTCAATATTCCAAAGCTATTTTATTTTATTGTATGGTTCACCCTTAATAAGCATCTTTTAATATCGAATGAGGCGTCTAAGCCTCTCGAAGGCCACGCTCGAGGGTCTCTTATCTCAACGACGCTGTTAGCTAGTTAGGTCGGATTAGCGGTTTTACCCTCTGCGAAGGCAGCTTTTTGTTCACAGGCAACCTTCCATAGCATTTACTTGTAGAATTGTACATAGTGTTATTTTACACGTAACCAACAATTGTTTCACTAACAAGGATCACTAATTTTATCTTACACGCTTGCCTGGGGGCGGAAAAATAACAAGTAATGTGCCAGCCAACTTAGCCCTTGAGGCAGCCGTATGGTGGAGGGCAAACCACCAACCACAGCATGCCCAAACAGGATTGGTGTCAGGCAGACGAACGACTGTAAAACCTAACTCAAAAAACCTTTAGCAGTATATGGATTGGAATATTGTCTTTAGAATCATTATTCTCTCTGTTCGGTTCTCGACTTGACCCTTTGACCTTTGACAATTTTCTATACTTACATTCATTCATCACTACCACCTTTCCGGTGTAATGGATGATATGGGTACCGTACAGCAAGCAGCAGCATTCCTCTTATACCACGTAGCAATGTGGTATAAAAGGAACGATGCTGCCTATATCGATTCTAATGATCGTAATAGAGAGAGTCAATTTATAAATAAATACCATAGCACCCAAAACACCTTAAGCGATAAAAATATCCTTTTTGCCACTCAAATATTCCACATAAATCATAATAAAAAAACACGCGCTTTGCATTAATCAAACCAATACAACAACACAATCAGACGGAAAAATATGCTAATGTAATTAACTGGGACACAGTCAGCTGCTGTCGAATGTTCATGTTGTCAGTTTTTTAGAAATAAATCGCGATGTTTATTCTTTTACGCGAGCATGGCGAGGTTTGAAAATGTTTACTTTAGCAATCACGCCGAAGGGGTAGGTGTATCAACACCCACGTTCCATCAACCATTTTAAGCCATGTAATAGGGGGCGAGCACATTTGGTATATATCCAAATATGTGGTATACATTGCCAGATAGTGGTATACAACAGGAACGCTGTTGCCTTTTCTCATCACTCTTGGCCGATAGCCAGCGATCTGACCATTCCCTCAAACAGGCCGTCTTAAAATCTCTCTCTTTCGATTCGAAGTGTGCACAGTTACACCGAGGCACACATCCCCGCGGTATTTTATCTGTATTCCAGGGCCATATCGGGCGAGTAATGAAATCAATCTGGAGCACCGATATTTCCGGCCTGATTGCTCGACTCATCGCGGGCGCTGCCCTGAATGAAATCCGGCAATTCGCCCGATTTCAACGCTCCGCCAAGTGTTAATTCACGACGCGTGGGGAGTCAGGTGTGCTATCCCAATTTATACCTATAGGTATACTATAGCACCTTACTTACACAAGGTTTATGAAATTGTGCAAAGACAAGCGGAAAAGACAAGCGGATTATAGGTGGAAACAATAGAGCCTGGTAAATTAGAAAATGTTTAAGTTCGAAAGATAGAAATTTATTCTTTCTTTAAATAGAGGCAAAGGGACCTTTGGTCTAAATCATGGCCTCGTTTAAAATTTACTCATCCAGGCTGTTGCAATCATATTGTTAATTAAAAAATATACATAAATTTTTTACTGTAGCAAATTCAATAAAATAATTAATTACAGTTTTCTGGTATTGTTTTTAAAATTGCCTTGATAAGTTTAATGGGTGAGTTACTTATTTTAAGCATAGAGAGTTTAAAGTTTAATGGTTTTAATTTTTCATCAATTGACTTTTTTATGATTTTTGTCATACAAATGAATTTTGACTTAATGCTAATTAAAGTATTTATTAAAACTCATGAGAACATTAATAAATAATTTAGATTACAGTATTAACACTGAAATTATAAGTCTCGTTTATTAATAATATAATCGGTGTTTACTCTCGGTTTACAGATATACTTTGACAGCATAAAACCTACGTTAACATCTAATTACTTACACGCAAATGGACTATGAAGGTTCCGCTAAAAATAACCCAGTAACATGGTATTGAAGTCCGATATCTATAGTAATAAAAAAACATAATAAGTGCTTTTGAATGAGAATTTTGATGAAAAATTACTATTTTTAAGGTATGATTTCTAAGGAATAAGGGATGACTATCCCTTCTGATCACATAGAAGTTAAATATACCTAATGAAAATGGATGACTAACGAAAAGCTTGTTGAATAAGATGGAAAGGTCATAAACACAAGAGATCTTAGTATCATTAATTCGTTTAAAAACCTTAACAAAGAATTAAAATTTTATTTAAATTATTAACCTTTTCAATAAAATCAAATAAGCAATGCACATCACATCATATCGCAATGAAATTTTACTTTGATTCAGTCATAATTAAAAATAAATTGAAATATTTAAATAAATGCCTTTATTTTGGTATACACATTGATGATTTTGTGTTAGTTCATTATTAGCATTGAATGGGCTTAATTACTAAGTTCAGAAATTTTGCGTTTAACTAATTCAGGATTGAGACTGATTCACAAAAACATTGTCTTACTTTATACAATATTTTATAACCGGTAACCGCCATATTTCAATGGTTCATGAAGAAAGAAAATACACAAGATAAAAGTTCATAGGCCCATTGTCTTCGCTGTAATGGGAAGAAACAACAACAATAAAAAAATATATGTATTTTAATAGGCCAAGAAATACCTCTCAATTCAGCCAATAAAATCCATCGCAGCACGCGTCTCGGTGTCTCCACGAGAGGCAAGATTCAATTTGCTACCGTCAATATTTCCGACCCAATTACTTTCCTCTTTTCCTTTTTCAAATTCGCGACAACTCCTGACGTTCTTATTATTCGGATTTAAAATGTAATAGCCGTGTGGTGACGGCAGAGTAGAATACAATTGTCACCACCCCAAATCTCTCCCGTGGTGTCGTACAAAGCGACTAAGGATAAATCAGCGATGAGGAATGGGCAGCAGCGTTCCTCTTATATATCCTAATAATAGTACTGCGACTTTTGTGCCCAATAAATGACAACAAGCTCGCCACCTATTACATGGGACCTAACATAATTGGCGGAACGTGGGTGCTAGTTCACCCCTGCCTACGCCTTCGGGAATATAGGCGTCATTTATGTATGTATGTATGTAAATGTAATGAAACGGTCCTTTCAATTAGAATTAAGTTTATTTCGAATAATAATTTTAAAATAAGTACCAAAATCAAATAAATTTATACTATCAAGGTAACTTATATTTTTTTAAGCATCTTGTAAAGCTGCTATTGAAGCACAAATTGGGCTGAGTTAATGATGTGGAAAACCAATACCATATTTTTCTTTAAAATAGTCATTCCATTATTATTTTGAAGGTTGTTCAAATATTGTTTCTTTTAAATGAACGTACTTAAACAAAAGAAACCCCAAAATATTGAGGTTAAAATTTAAAATAAAATCAAAAAAATATTCGCTAATAATATATTAACTTGTCTCATATTATTTTTAGCTAAAGTGTTCTAATTATAATATAAAGCTAAAGTGTTCTACTATGTGGTAACGGCAGAGCAGATTACGATTGTCACCACCCCTAATCTCTCCCGCGAGTGACGTACGATGTGTTAAAACAGTGATGACGATTGAGCAGCAGCGTGCCTATTGTAATATATATCGGGCACTTGAATCAACTATATATACTATATACTGCGATTCAAGTGCCCGATATATGGACATAGGCTTCCCCTTCCTAGATTACATGGGATTAATTATTATAATAATTGGCGCAGTGGGTGGTAATTCACCTAGGCCTACACCTTTGGGGACTTTAAGGCGTGATTTATGCATGTTTTCTTCCATGACTGAATTATTATTGAATTCCTGACACAATGCTTGTGCTGTTGGATAACAAATGCTTCATTAACTGTTTGATTCCGAGGCAAATTAATTTGCTTAATTACACTGCGAAACTGGAGCGTTATGAATGAATTAAGCCTCCGCATACCGTGACAGAAGTAGAGATAGAGGTTTGTAGTACATTTGCGGTTTTACTTGGTGTGATGAGCGTAGCGGTATATAGCTTATATTATAATGTATGTATGTGTTTTAATACGACCATTGTGCGTAGTGTGGTAGTGACTATGACGTAGTGTTTCACGGTGTGTTTATTTGAGCTTTATATTTTGTCTTGTTAATAAAGTCTTCTTGAATGTAATCAGCAACTTCTATCCATGAACCCCTAGGTTGTCACAATATTTAAAAACCATTCATCTTTCTTCTCCCTTTTTTTTTGATCCACCGTCAACGCGTTGATGGGGGCCTAGGACATAATCGAAGTCTCCCATCCATCGATCCCCCATCGCGTTGCCCGCAGTGGCGGGGTCTCCTCAGACCTAACGCGGCAGCACCCGTATCACAGGGTCGCGGCCCTCCCCAAAAGATACCCCGCCGGGCTAATGTTCCCAGCTCGGCGGACGAACTTTTACTACTCAAACAGGCAAGCCCGGAGATAACCCTCCCCACCTATGCACACCTGTAACAAAAGGGCCGGATGAAACTCAGCGTCAAAATTATGGCTATGGTCTACGCATTGCCCCCCCTCCGAAGGCCGTGGGCATCCCGTGGCCGAAGCGCAAATGCGCCGTTACCCCCACGTCCTTAGGTGGGAGGTCCAACGCACCAGTGAGGGCACCAGGGTCTGCATCGACCAGCCAAAGCTGCCTCTTCCGGCACTACCATTGGAGACCACCTACGACCAAAGGCCGTACCTCCTCTGTTCCGAAGTTAGCCGTCTGGTCCGAAAATCAGACCAGACGTTGCCTAGGGTGCACCACGTGGAGGTCTCGGAACTTCGCTTCGCACCCCATCTTTTTTCTCCCTGACTTATCCTACTCTAGGTAAGGTCGGCACAAGATGTCTTCCACTCTCGTCTATTAAATTCTCCTTTTCCACACAAGATGATATCATCTTTCACAAAATCTATTCCTCTCTTCTTCGGTCTTGTTCTCTTTGAAGGTCCATCCAAATCCATACTTAACATATCTCTGGTTAGTAACATTCATCCCTCCTCATCTGCCCGTATTAGGGTAACCTGTTGCTCCTCAATTTCTCCATCGTCATCGGTGCTTTTTATAAAACCATTCATCACGCTTATTAAAACTATAGCCGCTACGAAATCATACTGACTCTCTGTCCTAGGTATGATCCCCTGGGCCGCCGAGATGCCGAGTCGGCTAATTACGATCCTTTAAACCTTTTTTCTTTGAATCCAATTTAAGTTCCTCCTCTTTTTACGTTGTCCGCTCTGAAGGATTTCTTTCTTCAAAGAGCTTCAGCAGAGATTATAAGCAAATTACATTTTGTTTTAACAAAGAACAGTGCAGATTAAGTGAGATAAATAAAGCGCACTCCTTTAAGTATTACCTAAAGTATTGGTCCTATTAGCTGGGTGGACCAATAGTTATTTGTTATACGTGAGTGCAAAGTTGTTTTTTAACCGCGTGCTCAATTTTGATGACCGAGCTAGCGAAGGATTCTAAAATTGAATCACGAGCGTAGCGAGTGATTCAAAAATTAGAATCCTGAGCGATAGCGAGGGAATCAAAAGAGCACAAGGTGAAAAATCTTTGCACTCGAGTGCAACACGTAACTTTTCATCCCCCCCAACGAGGAAAATGCAAAATACAAAAAAAAAATACAATCACAACAGTTTCTGTTTTCACCCAGAAACTTCCACAACACCCTCCCATTAACCCAAACACACTCTCAACACCCACCCAGAAACACCCACAACATTTACACCCATCCACTCAGACACACCCAAAAAACACCCATTCACCCAGAAATACCCACAAAACACCCATTCACCTAGAAACACCCACAAAACACCCATTCACCCAGAAACACCTACAAAACACCCATTTACCCAGAAACACCCATTCACCCAGAAACACACACAAAACACTCATTCATCCAGAAACAACCACAAAACACCCATTCACCCAGAAACACCCACAAAACACCCATTCACCCAGAAACACCCACAAAACACCCATTCACCCAGAAACACCCATTCACCCAGAAACACACACAAAACACTCATTCACCCAGAAACAACCACAAAACACCAATTCACCCAGAAACACCCACAAAACACCCATTCACCCAGAAACACCCACAAAACACCCATTCACCCAGAAACACCCACAAAACACCCATTCACCCAGAAACACCCACAAAACACCGATTAACCCAGAAACACCCACAAAACACCCATTCACCCAGAAACACCTACAAAACACTCAAGCACACCCAAAAAACACTCAATCACCCAGAAACACCCACAAAACACCTAGTCACACCCAAAAAAACACCCAATCACCCAGAAACACCCACAATACTCACCCATCCATGCAGACACACCCACAAAAACCCATTCACCCATACACACCAACAAAACACCCATTCACCTAGACACACCCTCAAAACACCCATTCACCCAGACACACCTCCAACAGCCACCCATCCACCCAGCCACACCCGCAACATTCATCCAGACACACCTGTAAGTCCCTAATAAAAATTACCGTCCCTAATGGAGTTCCGAGACGGTCAATCAGCTTGAGTCAAGCACGTTGATTTTCTGTATGTTTTTGTTCCGTTGCTAGCGAAAACAAATCAAACAGACCTAAAAAGCTTTTTAAATGCTTGACTCAAGCATCCAGCAAGCGTTGTAGACGATCAAAATGTTTAAAGCAAGATTGACTGACGCCAAGCTGATTGACCGTCACGGAACTCCTAGGTTTTCACAAATTTATGACGTGAAAAGAAAATGGCGCGCGCAAAGCAAATTACAAAAAAAGTACACCAAGAAGGTTCCGAGTCTTGAGTTTTTAACAAATTAAAATAGGTCGCATGACAATTTCGGCACCATGGAGGTAGAAATAAATATGTATAATGATGTTTTGCATTCACAAACTCATTGCACACGATGTTCTAAATTCAAATTTACTTTAACCTCTAGAGGATAAAAACAGCTTTTGCACTCAGATATCGAAGAGCAAAAACGCTTTTTCCGAGATGGTGGGATGAAATAGTAGATTTTCCATCAAGTGCACAAAACGAATCATTTTTGTCCGAGACTTTTAGCAGCCCGAGCCGAAGGCGAGGGCTGATAGTAACGTCGAGGATAAAAATGGTTTTGTGGACGAGGTAGAAACTCTGCTTTTCACTTCGATTGCGAGGAAATAATACAGTAGTTTATCATAACATTTCATAAAATTCAAACTAAAATTAGTACAATTTTGAATACTGAAGGAAATTGTTTTTCCCATTGGTATTGGCTTGGGCTGCAGACCTATACAGCCAAGTATTAAATTAATTTTGAAATAATAATTTTCTTAAGTTAATTTAATAACCTACCGTACCTACTTAAATTAAAATTATGTCTTAAAAAACGCATTAGGCAAATAAATTTAAGTAAATAATAAAATAACAAATTCTATCTCTGAATTTCTTATTGTGTTTGGCTGCATTGCTCACTTTCTTTGCCTTAATAGAGACACATTTATGAGTAGATACGTTAATGCTCTAGAGCACAAAAATCGATTTTGTGCAGCCTATATCCTGCACAAATAAGCACTTTCAGAGCATGAGAAGTGAAAAATATATTATTATCTCGGCTTTCTCTGTGCTTCGGAAGGCACGTCAGACCTTTTGGTCTGCAGTGCATTGCAGCCGGTGGCACTGCAGTCGTTAATGCCTACCAAACGGCTGGCGTGGTGGGTTATGGCCCATTCTTCCTATATTCTTTCATCTACTTATAGTGGGGACATTAAAGGGCTGGTGATGGTAATGAAGATAATCTGATCACACAAAGACCAACTGATGACTTGTTGTTGACTTGACATACAGCGCAAATGCCTAACAAATTAATCTCTTCCTTTAATAGTTTTTATTTCATTCTGTATTACTGTACTTACAGTAATGGCATCTCGTACCTATAGTAATGGGTAGGTGCCTATTTTTTTTAGTGAATACGTCGGCGAATCAGAATCCGTTGCAGGTGGCTGGTTTTTAATTAAAGTTGCAATATCCGTCGCCATGTTGTTTTCAGCGTCTACGGTACAGACAGATGTGTTGAGGTAAACTAGTTATGTCAGGTACAGCAACTTGTTATTTCGATGTCAAAATTTGTTGTTGTCGAGTGAAATATTTGTGGGTTTTGTGCTGAATGGTGCACCGGACCCCGTGAGCCGATTTAATTTGCTTTGGTTTACCCGTCACTCTCACACTTTGCTATTATTTTCATTGAGTGAGGGAGACGGGTAGACCAAAGCAACTGAAATCGGTTTTCATAGTAGGGGTTACTGCTGATGCCCATTTAGACATAAAGAAAGAAAGAAAAGCACCTTGAGCACTACCCATGCTAAGTCATAAAGAAACTATACTTAGTGATATCAAAAATTCAACTTGTGAAATTATCCATGCTGAGTCAAATAAAAACTATGATGTAACAAAAATTGAAAATGGTGAAATTTATTTTAGAATTTTCCATAGATTTTACAATTGACCGAACTATTTGTATGGAGGAAAAAAATAACAATAATTTAGATTTTTTAATAATGGCTAGGTTAGCATGGGTAGTATTTAGGGTATGCGTTATTTCTGTTAATTTTTTTAAGTATATTGGTTATACATTATCACTATGATGTAAGTAGATGGACCTAGAATGAGAGGAAAATCGAAGAAGCGAAGGATGGATTTTTTGAAAGATGATATGAGGAAGAAGGGAGTTCATGCTGAGCTAACTTCGAATAGAAGAAGATTATGGAAGAGAAAGTTATGCTGACCCCACTTAGAGTGGGAAAAGGAAAAGAAAACAAGAAGAAGAAAAAGAAGATACATTGCCACGTTACTAATAATACTGTATAAAATAAATAATTAGGCTTGAAAACAGATAAATGCCTAATTTTTATTAATTAACTTCCTCCCAACGACTTTGTTTAGTCAAATCTTTCCATAGGAAAAGTCGTAAAACCCTCAATCCTGCTTAACATCATTGTTCATATTCTCAAGATGTGGCAGTCAATCAACAATGTCATACAATTTTATTCGTTTGCGTGCAAGGCGAGCACTATTTTATTTAATAGCTTTCGATTTAAATATTACATTCTACTGGCTCAGAGCATTGCCAAGCCAGCTACTAGACATGTCTTCTTGGCCCTTATTCTAGTACTCACCAAGTTGTAAATTACGACATAAAACGTGAGGGGTGTGTTTAACGACTTCTCTATGTAATATTAAGCATTCTGTGATGTTATATTGATACTATCGTGTTACAAGTGACGTCTGCGAATTTGAGCGAACAAAGTATATCTATTTTGTGTGTATATTAAGAATACAAAAATTACTTTCAGCATGACGCTCGGGCGTCCAGATTTTGTTGCTAAATCTAAACAAAAATATTTTTACTTGTAATAATAATAATAATATGAGAAAGGGCATTTTTTTTTAATTGACCACCTACTAATACAATTCGATTTATGTGCCCGATAGATGGCAACAGGCTCGACACCTATTACATGGGGCCAAATTTAATTGGCGAAAAGTGGGTGTTAATCCACCTCTGTATATATGTAGGGGAAAGTAGCCCAAAGCAGTCATACCGCCTAAAGCGGATACTCTTGTGAATAAAATGTTATTCAGGAAACATAATATAATCCTGTGCTTATGTGACACGGGCGACCGTAAATACCCTTGCAGACGTTGCTTTACTTATATAATCACATACCGGGAGCCTCGGGCTATGTTTTTATTAGGTAGGTAAGTAGATTCATTAGTGTACCTACTCTAACTAAGACGGGTCAAGTAAGACCCAAACTATGGGGCGCACTATTTATACTAGTTGCTACAATTTCCCGAGACGATTAGTGTGCGAAAGTTTTTTATGAGATTACTAAAACCCCAACCGTATTCAGAATGATGCGTAGCTGGGCTTTTTGGAACAAAAAAGGGTATAGGGTTGATTCATAAGAATTAAAATCGTATGGCCTTATTGAATTACTCAATTTTTATCGTCATCTTTATTCATAATATCATTATCTCCAGCCCTTTAAAGTCCCCATTGCTTGGGCACGGGCCTTCCCTATGGATGGAAGAGTATGGGAAGATTTGGCTATAACCCAACACGCTGGTTACTCATAATAAACAGTAACCAAAAACTACCTAGAATGTATTTTTTAGAGACCCCACGTGAGAAAATATTAAATTAATCGCGGATATGCAAATTTAATTTATCGCGAATTTAATTAAAAAAAACAATAAAGTAATAAGTGCAGTGCTCATAAACATCGTAAGTTATTAAGTACCAGCAACCTCAGGTCCATCATAAACAAGAACGTTTGTTCTACGGCTTTCGATAACTCGTAAGAAATCACTTTCATACGAAAATAATAAGTATTCACCGCTCAAATGTAAATCTAATTTATAAAAATCTTGTGTCACAGTGTTTATTATCGAACTCCTCCGAAACGACTTGACCGATTTTTATGAATTATTTTGTGCATTTTTCGTAGGTCTAAGAATTATAGGTCGTAGGTTATTTTATATCATCTTTTCTCATACATGCCCATAGCAGCCCGGCTAGCATGTCCATGAAAAATACATTGTTTTTTGACAGTTCAAAGCGATAAATGGCTTTATATATTATATATATCTTGTTTCGGTGGTCATGCTAGCCGGGCAGGACAGGCAACTTCTGATACATGAAGTTGACCATAAAACGACAAAATCGAATGAAAATAGCCAATTTATCTCACCCTTGCCATTAACCATGGGTAAGTCTAAGTTGTTTGAAATTGAGCGCAAACCTAACTCGTCTTTTTACTTAATTAAACCACTTTAAAGAAATTCGTTCATGAATTTTAAGAAATTCATTTGGCGGCCCGTGAATAATTTATTTCTCATTTGTTTTTGGAAGGATTACTTTTGAGGGAATCTCTGGCAGGTATTGAAGCTGAAAGAGAGAAGTATAATTAAGAAGAAGGGCTATATAATTATCTATCAAAGTACATTCAAAAAGGAACCACGATATAAGTAACATTATAAGGCGTCCTTAAAATTTGAATAGCGTTTCTCTATTAGGGGGTTACTGATTCAAATATTTATTAACGTGATATTTTAACAGCGTGTATTTAACCCGTTATTCACACTAAAACCAAGACGGTTTTATTTTTTATTTTTACCACTAGATATTTCAGTACTCTTACTGAAATGAATGACTATTATGAATCTATATGACTGACTATTTATAAATCTAATTTGCTATTTTTGATTGCCGTTTGACTTGACATTATTATATTCCTTTAATTTTTCTATTCCAACAATCCCTTATTTGGCTGAAATATTTCGGTTTCTAAAAAAAATTTACATATATAAAATTGTCTATAAATTAAATGAGAACGCGAGGTTCAATTACCTTTCTCCAATTCGCTATCAAAAAATAATTGATTCTTCTAAAATGTTTCTTAGCAGACGCCGCAGCGTCTAATGAGATTAATTACGGCCGATACAGAAACAGATCAAGGCTCAAGTATCAGCGGGATTATCTTGTATCGGAAAGTTTGAGACTTCGTAATTAAGCAACGCTATCGGGAGCGTAAGGGTCCGTTTATATCTACAGGCATCGTCCTAAAGCCGGATCCAGACGAGTGTAACGTGTAATGTAACACGAATTCTAAGTCCAGACGAGTTACTGTATCGCTCGTAGTGCCGTCCTAACGTAGAATTCGAGTTTCATTACACGTTACACTTGTCTAGATCCGGCTAAATATAACGCGATCGCGCGATCCGCGCGAATTTCACTCGTACGAACGCGCGATCAAACCTATTGAACTCGAATAGGTGTCCTAACTGACAATCGCGCGACGCGGCAACGTTGGTACGCGTTCACGCGATGGTCGCGTCGCTCGATCGCGCAATGGCGTTCTATTAGGACGATGCCACAGACATTGAGCGTACCAGACACGTGCCGTGCCAGGAAAAATTATATTCTTCTAAAGGTACAGTACAGCAGACACCGTCAGAGGGGAGGCGTAGCAGGCCAGTATTCGTGGAAAGAATATTTTGTCTGCGCGGTTCATGTCGTGTCTGTGGCTACTTGCTCAATCCTGCTCAAGGTCGGTAGATATAAACGGAACAAGTGTGCTGAACAACACACAACAAGTAAAAAGTTACACTCGGCTGTCCGAATTTTGCAGTTTAAATTCAACCTTGAATCAACTTAGGAAGGTGCAACATCGATTGTATATGGTTTATAGATTACCGTAACCTTAAAGGCTGATCATTTCTCTATCCTATTCCCAGGTTGCCAATTTCCATATTTCCTGATCCATTCCATTCATATCGGTAAGATATATCTACTCTCTAAAATTAATTAACCGTGTGTTGACCACAGAGCTAGATACAATTGTCACCACCCCCATCTCCCCCGCGGGTGTCGTACAAGGGTACGTAGACTAAGGGTAAAGACAGCATCGATAAAGGGCAGCAGCGTTCCTCTTATACCACCTAGCAATATACTGCGATTTACGTACCCAATAGATAGCAATAGGCTCGCTCGCCATATTGAATTAACCACAACAACAATTACTTATGTTAGGTCCCATAATATTAAAATGCAGGCAGCATGCATGGCCACACTTGCGCAAGTAGCCCGCGCCTTTTGTTTATTAACGTCAGTTGTTGATTAATAAATTCGCTTTTGTCACCACCCTAATACGACCTATTACAAAATTTTATATACAATCCATT
The DNA here is from genome assembly GCA_963931975.1 of Cataclysta lemnata. Taxonomy (NCBI): domain Eukaryota; kingdom Metazoa; phylum Arthropoda; class Insecta; order Lepidoptera; family Crambidae; genus Cataclysta; species Cataclysta lemnata. The sequence goes on from OZ008339.1 coordinate 14,396,196, forward strand.
TTTTCCATTTTAATCCTTCACACCAGGCAATCTCCATAAGTCCATTTAAACGACTCCCCTGGATCGAGTAGGGCATGTTATACATCATTTTTTCACTGACACAAGTCGGCATGGAAGACCGAAAAATTACAAAATAAAATAAATAGACTACATTACGAGACGAAGCTTTTGTCACAAAAAATATGAACCCTCCCTTAGAACGCCAAAGCACAATACACTGCATGATAAATATATCCGCTTTTACTGTTTTTGGCTTCGCCTGACCTTTTAAGTGAATAAATTTTCCGCCCGAAAAAAATTACGTTACGCCGCTAATGTACCTTGATACTTTTAGGGCTATTGTGTCTGATAAAAGTGATTACGCTCTTCTGTATGTATTTTTTTGGGAATGAGTTGCAAATCCCAACGCCCACTCACCCGTGAATGTTGTTATAGGCGATTTATAATTTAACTCATTTTATTTAAGACAACAAGTAGTTTTTCGTTAAGCTAATTTTGTTTTTTAAGATTTTTATTTCATAAAAATCGGACAAAAATAGATGACATTATACGAGAAATTGTTAAAACATTTTTCTATTATTATGTCACGATGCAATACTCGATTTCGTGAATTTCATTCGCACTGCTGTTTAAACAAACAGAATAATAGTTAGTTCAATTAAATTTCTCTTTTTAAAATAAAACAGTTTCGTTGGTTTTTCTAATATGGTATTAAATCATCAGTCTTAGCGGTCGTCTTGCTGGGTCTGTGCAATATACCAAATATAAATAATTAAGTAGGTACAAAAATTTCAAATATAGCTTCGTTGAGAAGCTCGATCGCTCAGCTAAATAATGTTCGCTATGGCTGGTCATTGAATGCGTGACCAAAAATATAGGTATATAAGTATTAATTTATCTTTATTTGCAAACATCACACAGAGTATTATGTCAAATTTACTAATGTGATGTACTTAGCGGCTACGCCAAAGCGCTACAATCATCATTATCTAATTTGAAACCGTCAAATCGGAAATGTTGATGTATTCGTATGTCCTTGCATGTTGTTGTTTGAGTAGGTACTTGAGTAATCGCTTTAACAAAAATCCTCTTTTATAGAACACCAAAAGCATCTTATCATCAAAAAAGGGCAATTTCCTCAACAGGATTGCGTACAAGGGGACGCCAGTTTATACCCATTTATTTCGGCCAATAGAATCCAAATACCCCTTCCTGGTATCAAGTGTCCCGCGACGGCTCGTTAAGATGTTAACAGAGAAAAAAAGGCAATTTTCTTAATAGAATATTCTGGAAGCAGCTGTAATGAAGTTGGCCAGCTTGAAGTTACATCGCCAGCGAAGATTTCCGTAGAAATTTTTATTTTTCTCAATCTAAATTAATTGGAGGCTGTAATGTTGTTGTTTTTTTATGCTAGACAGGGAGCTCTTGACCTTCATTACACCTGATGGTAAGTGACGATAAGGACTGAAGATCTTATCTCTTATCACAAATTGTCTGAAATAAGCAATGCTGTTAACATAATTATTATGGCGGCAGATTTTGATAGGTGGTGGTAGCTAGGCGGACTTGCAAAAAAAAATTCCGCCAACCAAGAAGAATGGGCCATAACCCACCACGCTGGCCCAGTGCGGATTGGTGGGTATCCTCCTTGTGTATGCAAATATATTTTACGCTCGAGAGTACCCGGTTTAGACAGTTTACATTAGGATGAAACAGGGATGTCCAAGGCAGCTAGGAAAAATCCACAAAGAAGATTGCTCCGTAATGCTCTCTTATATTTTATTTGGTCGAGCACACAACTTCGCGGATTTAAATCGCGTGTATTTTGCAAAATGCACGTGATTTAAATCTGTTATGTTGAATTTGTGTGTACTAGTGATGCAAATAAATTATTCATCATCATATTCTTATGTTGGTTTATTTCAAAATATTGCTCCATTTTCGTAGTAATGCTATTGATTTCATATTTTTTCCACACACCGTCGAGCTATCTACGAGTAACCTCTCTAGTGGAAAGGAAGCCTTGATTAAATAGCACCTAGAACTTTAAATAATCAAATAAGGGACATGCAACTATGGATGGTGTGCATGAAAGACGATATGAAATACAAAGAAGTGGATGATTTTATGAGAGCTAATCCAGATATATAAGAAGTATAAAACTAACTGCACCGACCCCAGATAACCTGTGAACAGAGCAGGCAAAATTATAATTATGATCATACAACAATATTCGTCCCAACCACAGCGAAGGTTTGTGTATACGGCCTATATTCTTCTATCCACAGGAAATTTTTGTGCCCCAGGGACATTTAAGGGTGGGTGATGATAACGGCGATTTTACACAGAATGCTAATAATACATGTATTGGAAAATACCTTTAGGTATACCAAGCCATTCTTACCAATAAGGTACACTATTAGCACATTATTGATAAAGTTCGTGTAGCTCCAATATAACAAAACAAAATATAGAAACTCATGTCAACAACCACACTATTTAAATTAAATAAAAAACGTTTCGCATTATTACAATCTAATATGTGCTTGTTTACGAAATTGGATTATAAACGTGTATAAATGGAAAGGTACGATGTCTGATAGAACCCGTATCCCAACTTGGTCTAATAAAATTGCTCAGTAATTTGTTCATAATCATATCATTCCAGGTAAACATTAGAAAGAAGTACAAAATCATAATTAAATCTCCCAAGTAAGTAGACGAAAGTTCCATCTGAGTTTAAGTTACTTATCTCGTTAAATGTGCCAAAGTTTCAGTGCTTGTGACAACATTTATTTGGGATTAAGACAGAATTTTCATTAGATTAACGTTTTATCGCAAGTCTTAAATAAACAGACTGTAGCATAATCAGAGATCTATATAATTGTGAGATACAACACAATCAATATTGACAATGGTACCATAATACACGAACCATTATCGGGAAGATCATGATGGAAAAAAATAAAAATAAAAAATTTTCAAATAGTGACTTTCAGCCTCCATCACATGGTAATGAAATCTACCTACCGAATAACAAGAAATATATGAAAAACAAATTAAAATAAATTTGATTGAGAAACAACTAAAAATTGTCTAATAAATAAATGCTTCTAAAGTATAGTTAGTAATAAACATAAATAGACCACTCCTATCCAAATCTTTCATCTGACATAGAAATATTAATTGTATTTTTGCAAATTAAGAATTTAATTTTGCACATTATATTTTATGATTCAGTTAATTATAAAATAATGTTTCATGTATAAATCGTTAAAACCTAACAGGGCGTCACGAGAATTTTAGGTAAAATTCCAAATATGAAAAAATATTTTACTATGACGTGCCATAAAGTTTTTGTTTTTTTTTTTATTTTAATTGATCTCCAATGGGTCATACTACATTAAGTTACGGCACCACACAGATAAATTTCCTCATATCTCAGAGATCAGTTATTTCGCAAATGTATCAGTTTTTTTTAAATGATTCGGACACAAGAACGCCTTTGGGCCTCCATCCTCTAATATGAATGCTGATTATATTTTGCCTTACTTTAGTACTTGCTTTTATCCCTAATGTCGCATAAAAGTCCCTTAATCCATTTGTTTTAGCTTACGGTATGCTAAGCCGCAGATGGCAACACATGACGCAAAGAACCATCCCACACTCTAATGAGTAAAATATTACACAGCACCGGTTTTGTTTCTCTGTGTTTCTCTAATCCATTTTTTTCTATTTTTTGTCAATGCGCGCTCATTGCTAATCTAGATACACTACCGTTAAATACTATATGAATGCAAGACAGAGATCCACTCACTCATTCAGTCCACGATTTTAATGAGTTTGAGAAGTTATAACATAAAGCTGATTACTGACGTGACAACATAAGTATTAGGTACAGTAGTTACCAGTCACAGTAAATAATCATTAAAAAAAGGTGAAAACCTAAATCACCTCATAAATATGAGATTTTCTTATTATAGTATTGTTTGTATTCTAAAATCTGGGAACGATATTTAATATGTTATTAGATAACAGAATTCAGAAAATTTCAGAAAAAGTCTTTACATAATGTATCGGCATTAAATGATAGACCAAAACCATATTCAAATTACCAAAACCCTGTTCATATATCTCAACCGCATTGAAAATGTGACCTTGAAACTTCGGCAGTAAAATTCAAAGTTTTGGTTGGCGCAATGTTATTACGAACGTTATTGCAGTCATGAAAGAATATGAAGTCTGACTTATAAATACGGTTAGTGCCATTATTAGTTTGGAAATGTTAGCTGACACGCAATTCTGCGGTATTTTCATAACCTAATAAGAACAGACGAAAACTTGCTAATGATGCTATTTACTGGTGGATGAATTTTGACACACTTAACAAGATTCGCCTAAGTAATATAATAATATATTCTTTGTGCTCGGTTCCATCGCGAGATAGAGATAGGTAATATTAACAGTACATAAAACTAAAGAACAATGTACTAGATAAATGAAATATCAATAATATTATTAAAATAATCTTTATATACATATTCACAATCATACATACATATATATACATCACATGTGGTATACTTATGCATAATCATAATAATTGGCATGTACGTACATATATACATACATACATAATTCACGCCTATATCCGCGAAGGGGTAGGCAGAGGTGAACTAGCACCCACGCTTCGCCAATTATGCTAGGTCCCATGTAATAGGTGGAGAGCCTATTGCCATTTATCGGGCACAAAAGTCGCAGTACTTTGCTAGGTGGTAGGTATATGAGGAAGCTGCTGCCCATTCCTCATCACTGATTTATCCTTAGTGGCCTTCTACGACACCCACGGGAGAGATTTGAGGTGGTGACAATTGTATTCTACTCTGCCGTCGCCACACGGCCAATAATCATAATAATTGGCATGTAATGTTCGATAAAGTTATTCAGTGGCGGATAGACAGGTATTGTCTATCAGCTGCTGCTCCACTGTCCAATCTCCTTCTACGATAGGATAGGGAAAGGATAGAACAGGGAAGAGTGGAGACAGTTGTATTTCTTAATATGGTTATTTATCTATTTATTTGGAGTCCATGTAAGCATAATGAAGATGGCTATTATCGCATTGCATTACGTAATCCACTGATGAATAATTTCGCCAAACGCCATGTCACTGCATGTTCCATTTTCCGTATTGCTACGCCGTACTTCATAGCAATCAATCAACTACAAGCCGTACAATTTGCTACATATCCCCGTAGCCGACAACTACAAAGAGCTACGAGCAGCCACGTGGTAATTTAATTAGTTCTGTCAACGTTTTGTTTATTTATTTTAACTCTTGGCAATGCTACATAGCAAATAATTGTAGTACCTATAGGTACAACCATCTATGGGTACAACAGATCTATTATTAAAATACGTTTTCACTTCTCATGCTCTGAAAGTGCTCATTTGTGCAGGATATAGGCTGCACAAAATCGAATTTTGTGCTCTAGAGCATTAACGTATCTACTCATAAATGTGTCTATATTAAGGCAAAGAAAATGAGCCATGCAGCCAAACACAATGAGAAATTCAGAGATAGAATTTGTTATTTTTTAATATTTACTTAAATTTATTTGCCTAATGTGTTTTTAAGATATAAAAGATATTAAAATTTTAATTCAAGTAGGTACGGTAGGTTATTAAATTAATTTAAGAAAATTATTATTTCAAAATTAATTTAATACTTGGCTGTATAGGTCTGCAGCCCAAGCCTAATATCAATGGGAAAAACAATTTCCTTTAGTATTCAAAACTGTACTAATTTTAGTTTGAATTTTAAGAAATGTTAAGTTAAATTACTGTTTATTTCCTCGCAATCGAAGTGAAAAGCAGAGTTTCTAACTCGTCCACAAAACCATTTTTATCCTCGACATTACTATCAGCCCTCGCCTTCGGCTCGGGCTGCTAAAAGTCTCGGACAAAAATGATCCGTTTTGTGCACTTGATGGAAAATCTACTATTATACAAAATATATCTGTTCCCAGTTTATCTGGTCGGCGCATGTTTCCTCTTCCACTCATATAGGTCAGATGCCATTGTAACATTGCATTTTATACATCATGAATTAAATTATTTTAATAGGATATTCATCTGTTATTTATATTATTTTCTTTAAATTAACTGCAGTTTTCTTAAAATACCATATTATTATATGTTATCATATTTTATTGTTATCTGTGCACATCTTTTTACCGGTGGAGTTAGCTTGGATGGTTTGGATTGTATTTCAAACTGGCCTGAGAGCGAAAATAGAATGTACCCGTCCCGACTCACCCCAGAGGTGTCGTAAAAGTCGACTAAGGGAGAATGTCCGGTGTAGATCAATATCCACATTAGCTTAACCGAATGGCAGATGGCAAACCACTAATAACACCATACCTAAAGAGAGCAGCCGGCTGTAAAACCTAGGTTAGATCATCCCATCACTTTTCTGACTATTCGTTCATCACTAGCACCTTTCCGGTGTTATGGACAAAATTAATCAAAAGGGGGTGGATGTGACTTGATGACGTCTAACCGATATTAAGTAATGGAAGAGGAAACATACTTTCCCCATAAAATTGGGAATAGGGCAGGGAGATGATGATTTGTCTATAATTATCGAGATAAGTTTGAGTTGTTGCTTGACTATTTGAATCAATACTTCAAAATCAACAAAATTCCGATTGTCTTCGGAACCGGTAAATCGGCCTTGACCGTCGTGTGGTGACGTCAGGAAAATCGAATTTATACAATAGAGGTCGGCGCCTCTATTAATGAAGTAAATATACGCACGCAATTACCACTGGCCATAAAGTTATTAATCTTCGTGTAACGATGTCACAATATTTGATGAGACAGATTGTGTGTTCAAGTAACTATCAAACGAAAAGCAATGTTTGTTCAGGATAACAGGAACGATAGGACCACCTCTACTATGACCTAGAAACCTATGGTAATAAATCAATTAGAACAGAATCGTACTGCCTTAATTATAAAAATATTAAATCAGTATCTTTATATGTATATAAAAATTGTAATCAATTCATAAAAGTCGGTGAGTGATGGTATCAACAAATATACCTAGTACTAGGCATAAAAGTAGACTAGCCTTTCCTAAATTCTGTGTTCATAAAACTGGTCGTTCTTTCGTGTACTACATACGACCTAACATAATTGGCGAAACGGTGTTAATTCGCCTCTGTCCCCTCGTTTATAAACATGACATGATGTAAAAACAGAGCACAAAATCAAATACCTAGCTATCGTGTTACACTATGTCGATATTAATTCGCATCTGCCTACCCCTTCGGGGATAAACAGGCGTGATTTATGTACGTAAAAACAGAACACAAAATCAAATACCTAGAGTAAATAGTATCGAGTTACACTATTCAACTCTATCGACACTATTGATTTCTCAAAATAGTAAATTAGGCTTTATGCAAAATCGCTAGACGCAATTAGCCAAAAGTCAGGTTCAGAGTCTATTCATCACCTGACTTTGATCAAGCCCGCGCTCAGAGACCCAGAAAGCAATGAATAATTACCAATTATGCCGCAGAGCGCTAATTAACCATCCATCTCTGTACAACTTAGTACTTCAATTGGTATCGGCGAACTTTGGTAATAATAAATATTTAATAAATATTTCTTACACTCACACCTAACGTCTAGTTCAAAGTAAGAATCATAAGAGATGACGGCCAGTTCGGTCGAATAGTCAGACCCAGAGGCGGATTACCCTTAAGGTAAACTAGGCATGTGCCTAAAGGCGCGAAGATATAAAGGGGCGCGCGGGCGGAATTATAAAAAAAAGAAAAAATATAAAATCAACTGCGCCACGTAAGTAAGCCACCTATACACAATAAAACTATTAGTTTTACTTACAACCTCAATTTGCTTCAGTTTACTTACTATAATATTAAGATTTATTTTGAATATAGGGGCGCCGATGATATACTTGCCTACGGTGCGTACCGCGTAATCATCCCCGAAGGGCAGGCAGATGTGTGTTAGCACCCACGGTTCGCCAATTATGTTACGTCCCATGGCGAGCCTATTGCCATCTAACGGACACGTGAATTTGAGGAGCTCGCTAGCGCAGTAGCATAGCGCGCTCGGCCTGCAATTGCGTAAACTAAGCAATGGTCGCAAAGGCCGGTCATTGGATGGGTGACCAAACATTTATTAACTCGAGTTCTTCCGTGCTTCGGAAGGCACACGGCTGCATCTACAGTCGTTAATACCCACCAATCCGCACTGGGCCAGCGTGGTGGGTTATGGCCCAATCTCCCTTTATTCTTCCATCCATAGGAAAGGCCCGTGCCCCAGCAGTGGGGACATTAAAGGGCTGGTGATGATGATGATGGACACATGAATGCCGCTGCCCATTACTCATAGCTGTCTTAACCCTTAGGCCCGAGTTCACCAACACGTAAAACAAGCGATTAAAAGATAACCGTCAGTCCTTGACAGTTCTTCCATACGGCAAAATGTCAAAAACTGTCGATTAAATAATCGCCTGTTTATGTGTTGGTGGACTTAGCCTGTGCCATAGTCGCCTAATATTGTAGGTACAACACCCGCAGGAGAGATTAGGGGTGGTGCCAATGGTATTCTGCCTTTCATGCAGTCACCACACAGTACATGTGGGTGAACTTGCGTAAATTCATTCGCCCTATATCTGAGTCAAGGCCAGAATGTAATTACGATGTTGACGCTAAAATTAACCGCAGATTCGTGGTGTCTTTGATCATAATATAAGTTAATGTCTTTGGGATCGCTCAGACACATTAATTGTGATTCAATAAGGCCTGTTTAATTGGTTGTTACGGAGTATTCACATCGGGGCGGGCTGCCATTTACACCTATTTCCAAGGCTGAGATATGGGACAAGTAAATTAATTCATTATAATTTTAATGGTTGAATTAATCTGGGGAGTCAGCGGTTTTGACGAAGTTTTCCCAGTCCCCTGATCGGAACTTCGGCAGGTGGTTTTTTTTCCATTATTCCAATTGCATAAGATTTTTTCAGATATATACAGTCAGTAATATACAGAAGCCGTGTGGTGACGGCAGAGCAGAATACAATTGTTACCACCCCCATCTCTCCCGTTATGGCAGCTAGGACCAACGAAGGCACGTTGAGCGCCTTCCTAAGCATGGAGGAACTTGAGATAATATATTTTTGATCACCCATCCAATGCTAGTCCTTAGCGAACATTATTTAATTTAAGTAATCGCAAGCCGAGCGCGCCAAGCGGTTGCGCCGTGGGAATCCCCGAGATCATAAAGATTGTTACAGAAAAATTTCATTCCCTTATCAAAAGGTACCTACGTTTTCTGAGCAACTTAACCTTAACTGTCTGAGCTAATGATCCTTAAAAATTACCTCTTAAATATTCTCGTATGTTGTCATTATTTTTTAGCACTGCATTCTCCCCTGAACCTTATCCGAAATAGGTTGTGGTGGACGATCATGTGCTTTCTCTCAGTCGTGTTTAACAAGTTTTTTGTGTTATCTTTCTGTTTCTTTTTTAATACACGCCTACTATAAATGGTTCAAATAACTTATTGTAAAGGTATTGTTACGTACTACATACATAAATCTATCATAAATTACGCCGTTCTCCTTCTCCCGATGGGAGGGGTAGGCAGATGTGTTTTAACACCCGCGAGAGGAGAGAAGAATAGAGGGCAAACTTTTTGTCATTCACCGGGAACTTTAATCACAGTATTTTTAGATAGTGTTCCAGAACCGCTGCAGTCCCGTTGTGTTATGTTATAACTCTTTAAATTCACAAAAGATATGTCTTAGGTATCTATATTGGCCTATTACTTCAAAATTATTATTTTTTTTATTTCTCCCTGTTAACGATGCCTAAAAGTCCACATGGCTGAATGTGCTAAACCCCGTTGCATTCTGAATTCTGCAGAATTAAGAAGAGAAAAAGAAGAGATGGTTTGGCGCGGAATTATAAACCAAATTCAATTTAGATTCAATTAACTATTTAACTTTACAAATGTTTTTCACTCAATATTTTTTACCTAACTGTAACTTTCCATAAATGTTCTTTATAGCAAGTTATCTTTAATTTCCTACAACAATATGAGAGGAGAAAAGACCTCTCATTAACACTCCCTATATTTTAGGGAAGGCAAAGGGTCTAGCACATACAGCCATGTGTATATTTTATCTGTAGTCTTATGAAATAATGAGTGGGTGAAATGTATGAATGAAATGAATTTACGTTAAATTATGTATTTATATATTTTATATATTCATATATTTTACATATTTTGTATATTTTAACGCATCTAGGGAGTGCTTGGCGCGAGTCAAATGGTAACAGAGTTCATGACGGTGACCGAAAAGGTGATGAAAACCACTATAAAATTCTCAACGTCAAACACGGCACAACACTTTTATTTCAATGATTCTTCAAAATTGAACATCAACACGGATCCTTATACATCAAAATAACACCACTTTTACTACACAAATTCCACTCTGAACAATTTTCGAATGATTGAAATAAACATTTGACTGACGCCATTGAAAGCCTACCAAGCACTCTTTATTTATTTATTTTAGGTACTTTTGTAACACGTATAGATAGAGCACATAATTATCACTTGTATTTAAAAAAATACCTACATCATTTATTATCCTTGAAAGCCAATGCAACGTACTCATATACCAGGTGAACAGACTACGCAAAGAGCTGTCTATTCTTAATTGAACCATACAGTACATACATAGTAAATGAAAACGAAACCTAAAACTATATGCTGAAAAGATTCATTTACTCTGTTTAGTTTAATAGGAGAATACTTCATTACCGTTCCCGGCAACTGCCATTATATGTTGAGCTGTCTAAATATATTCTATTGTTCTTTTAAACAGTCTTTGTTAAATTGGGCCATTTGCTCCATAATCAGGCTCAAGAATATATATATTCGACGGAGATGCTTGTTTTGTAGTATAACAGTGAAATTTTTATTTTTTTGTATGTTAATTTGTTTGTTTGTCTTTCATATTTAAAGCATTACAGTAGGTAGGTGGCTTCTTGGTAATGACAACACGGATACAGATTAACAGCAAGATATGCTTTACAATAGTATATCTTGCTGTTAATCGAAAAATATGAGCGAAAGCGAAAAAAACAGATTTTCGGAACATTATGTCCCGTAGCCGGATGTAACATAAATTTTCCTAACCATCCACTCCCTTTTGATTCATATCATCCATCACATCGAAAAGGTTGTAATAGTGATGAATAAATGTATAGAAAAGAGACGGAAAGGACCATGTCTAACGACTAATGAATGGAGAGAGTGATTGGGATGACAACATTCCAATACAACTGCTCAAGGTTTTAGCTTAGGTTTTAGGTACAGCCAGCTACCTGCTCCTTTTCCCTCCCAGACCAGTATAGAAGAGGAGAAGTACTCGCAAGAAACGAATAATTAATCTAAAATATACTTCTATTAGGTAATTAATAAATACAATTATATTTATTGAATTTTATCACTATAATTGTCGCTAGTCGGAGGTCTTTTATTTTAGTTCTACCATGTTCCATGCCCGTTACTATTTTTCTTTGCCAAAAAATGCCAATAACTGTCTCCAATTGAGAAGTAGCCAGAAGTAGCCGCGGTAAATCAAATGAAGTGATCGAAGCACATACCTTATTCATAACGCCACGTGAGCAAATTGATTGCTAGTCTGGAGAAGTATAAAGTCGAAAATCGGTCTGTAGTAGATGTTGCTTATTTGGCAACATACAATTGAAACAGGCCATTCACTGCTAACTCCTAAGGAACTTGCAAAGTTCCATCTACTAACATTAATATTGTGAAGTAAGTAGGTACGATCAATATTAAATTTGACGAAAGTGTTAGTTTAAGATCGAGTAAAATCATTTGTTATTTTTATACTATGATAAATCCCGTCGGTCAACTACTTTAAGGGGACAGCAGTGATGTAAATTGAGTCTTACCGTTCCCGTTGAAAAGATTTTACATACTACACTGTTTCGTAAAAAATCCGCAATTCTATCCTCTTCCTTTTTATCTTATTAACTTCATTTACCCGCGAGTTATTTTTGACATCATCCATCCATCCATATCTTTTGCGGTCTTCATTCATATTCATCACTGGTTTAGTCACATGCAATTCGTGTCCAAACATTTTTCAAAAAAATTGTACATTTTTTCTATAAAAACGTCGTATCGTTTGCAAGTTGACTAGGCCAGAAGATTTGCTTTCATCTTCTTTGTCAAATAGGCATCTTTTTATTATTGGCAATCCTCCGCCACCACCTTGCGTGTAATATGTGTCAGATGATCATCATTTTCCTGCATTGTTTTCAGGTGAAGGGTTGGCGCTTTTCTATTCATATCGGTCAGATGTCATCCAATGCCCTTTATTTCTTATAACCCGTCACTTGTGTTAGATGGTGTGCTGTGAAATCTGTAAAAGTTGTTTCATTGTAAACGACACCATCGTTTCTTTCACGTTCGCGCCTCCTCCCATCAAGTCAATCACAGGCATAGTGGGCACTCTCTTTTAACAAAACCCAAGTTGTTACCATAAAAATATCTTAGAAGCAACCAATCACGTCGGGCCGATAAATCTCGCAGAATGGATGTTCGCCGCATTAGACCTTCGTTACTCGGAATTATATCCAGATAACCTCTGCCGAACGCTTCGATCTACTACTGTGTTATCATTAGGATAATTAGCCTTTGCCGCTGCAAGTTATGACCATCTCTAATTTCGGATATAACGTATAATGCGATAAACGTTATAGCCGTACTTAGTTTGATCGATTTGAATGTAAAATGCAAACAGCGTGATTATGGGCAAGTCCAAAACAATACATACCTACATTATGATTTTCCCTTATGGCTTATGGCTTTGTATTATTGAAACCTATTATTCCTCATATTATTGTATCGTATGTAACAGGTAATACCTATATGATAGCCTAGTAGGACATTCTAACTAAGGCGCCTAAAAGTTATAATAATATAATGAAGAATGGACAGTAGCGTTTCTGGTGCACCTCTAGCAAATAACTGCAATTAATGTTCCCAATAAATGGCAATAGGCTCGCCCCCGCTATTACATGGAACCTGAAGTAAGCTGGCGCAACGCAAATGTGTAAACACCTTCCACCCCTTAGCAAAGAAAGTTTTGATTAAATAATGTATGTATGTAAACTGATAAGGATAAATCAGTGATGAGGAATGGGCAGCAGCTAAGGATAAATCAGTGATGAGGAATGGGCAGCAGCGTTCCTCTTATACCACCTAGCAATGTACTGCGACTTTTGTGCCCGATAAATGGCAATAGGTTCGCCACCCACACGGGACCTGACATAGTTGGCGAAACATGGGTGCTAGTTCACCTCTGCCTACCCCTTCGGGGATATAGGCGTGATTTATGTAAGTATGTAAACTGATATTACCTACATGGGAATTTTTTTTCATGTGAGACAGGGAAGCTCTTGCCCTTCATCTCACCTGATGGTAAGTGACGATAAGGGCTGAAGATGGAATCAGCTCGATTCTATCTTGGAACCCTCAACGACAGAGGGGCTGGCTATCTTATAGTAGCTTATACACATTGTCGGAACACAATAATGCTGTTAACATTTTTATTACATTTCAAATACATACAAAATCATATTTCTAAACATTACATTTTTACAATATAAAACATTAAAAAATATAACATTTAAAAATACAAAAATGCAGTTCCCCATCGGTAGCAAGATCAGGGTCCCGGCTATCGGTGGTTAAGGATCCAGAGACAGGAACCTCCTCACTATACGCGCCGTGTCCAGAAGTACCGCCTTCTGCATCTGACTCTTGACCCAACCACCTAGCGCGAGCCTCTTAAGATGTTTATCGAGGCTCTTGGCTATCAAGCCCTGTAGAACTATCGGAACAATAATTGCTGAATCGATGTCCCACATGTCAACAATCTCGTGAGCTAAATCAAGATATTTGTTTTCTTTATCTTTTTCGGCTTTCACAAGGTTGTCGTCATGAGGAACAGCGATGTCAACAATTATTGCGCGGCGTTCATGTCGATCTATTAATACAATATCAGGCTTATTAGCTACAATAGTCCTGTCTGTAATGATAGATCGATCCCAATACAATGTGGTATGGCTATTTTCGAGAACCTGTTCTGGCACATATCTATAGTACGGCACCTCTGATGCTACAAGATTGTATTTCAAAGCAAGTTGTTGGTGTATTATCCTGGCCACTAGGTTATGTCTGTGCAAATACTCGCCATTTGCGAGACGAGAACAGCCGGAGATTATATGTCTGAGGGATTCACCCGGGCGATGGCATGCTCGGCAAACATCCACTGTGCCATCCTTCAGAACAAACCTCCGGTAGTTATTCGTCATCACCACTTCATCGGTAATTGCACAGACAAAACCTTCGGTTTCACCAAAAAGGTCACCGAAACGGAGCCAGGAAACTGAGGCTAGTAAATCTACGTCGGGCCCATGGAGAGCTCGGTAGAATCTGCCGTGTAACTCCTTGCTTTGCCACACAGCGTTGCGGTCCAGATTACTAAGAACTATAGGTTTGACATTATTATTATGGCGACAGATTTAGATAATATGGTGGTAGCTAGCCAGGCGGACTTCAAAAACGTCCTACCACCAACCAAACCGTGCACAAATTTGTACCCCCCTGGCAATTGAACCCGGGACCTCATCTTCATTCCGGTGGGCGAACCAGGCGGTTACACTAAAGTAAGCTGGCGCAACGCAGGTGTTAAAACACTTCGTACCCCTTAGAGAGAAAGGCGTGATTAGTGAGTTTACATACATACGTTAACTGATATGTATGTATGTAAACTGACAAAATAAAAGGAATGTAGGTAGGTAGCATAAATGAACGTGACCCAAGGATCCTTGTACAACTTTGCCAATTTCAATAATAACTTTGTTGCTATCTGTTCTTTATATCAATTTCAGATTGTCTCTCGAAACCGAAGGACATTGTAATGGGAACCAGCAAATATTTACATTGCCGGAGAACAAGTCGTCTCATTTAGTGAATTGTTTTTAGAGAAAAGCGTAGGTGTATGTTTAGTTGTTTAACTTTGAATCCTTTTTACTTCGATATGTTCCAAGGGCCGAAACAGTTTTATTTTTTCTGCCCTTTACTATTATTTCTAGACTAGTCGCAGAGTGAGCGACCTAAGCAGACATAGGTACGCTTTCTTTCCAATTACTGTTGTGTATGCTGCCCGCGGGTCAAATCCCGCCTACGGCCCGTACTTTGGATTTGAAGACATACGAATTTGACTCTTATTATTTTAACATATTTAATGTCTCAAATTCGTTTTCATCGAATTTAGTCATTTATTGCCAAGATAATAGTAATCTTATTATCTTCCCAATAAATGACTCTCCATTTTTATAAAGGGAATAATAATCGAGTTTCTTGCTTCTCCTTTCTCCAAGTGGTATAAAAAAGTTATGGCGTAGCATTCGCATTTTAAAGTCGGAATTCGGTATTTCTTCCTCAAGTCTTAGTCGTACTATTGTACCTATATGTGTAATCTGCTCTGCGGTCACCACACGGCGGTATCATTTATCTAATGTTCAAATGCCAGCAAAATAATATTGTGGCCTATATTATTATTTTGTCACCTTGTCACGCTGCTATTGAAACACCGTCTTTTTATCCATACTTTTTCACGGTCGCTGGATTATTACATAGTTAAATTTTCTTAGATGAGTGAACCTTCTGTCATGTGATGTATTATTGTACCAAAATAAGGGTCTACAAAGGAAGGGGAATGGTATTGAAAACTTTCTTAGATGCCGCGGCACGGTGATGGATTGGATGGGCCCAGGCAGCCGATCAGACATGTTGAACAAATTTCCCTTTGATAGGTACAGTCGACGAAAAATCAGACAATACAACCTGGAAACTTAACTGTGATGTGTGTACCTACAATTATTGTACATTATTTATAAGAGAACAGACAATGTATGTTTCGTTTAAAAATAATGTAAATAAATAAACAGACTATAGGGTCAATTCTGACATGATTCTCTAAACTTAAAACTAAATTTAATATCAGTCTCTCCTTTTCATTCTTTATTGAGAATGACAGATAAACACTGTTGTCAAATTAGTCTTAGGTTTAGAGAACCACGGTCAGAATCGACCCTTATATCCTATTCGTTAAGAATCGTACCTAGCGCATTTGTATACAGTACGTTACATACATACACAAACCACGCCATTCTCCCCTAAGGGTATTTAAACACCTAGGGGGCGAGCCTAATTGCCATTTACATACATCTTTAATCGCAGTGATTTGCTTAACAAACAAACAAGAAAATTTACTTGAAATATTATTATAACAACACACTATTCACAGTAACTAAATTAAAAAAAAATCTTTATCTCTAGCGAAATTTACAGACTAAATGTCAGCCCTAAGAGCGTGTCAAACAATCTCCAGATTATAATTAATGAAACGTCGATATCATCTGACGTCTAGGGCCTATCGTCTCGTCGCTTTAAAAGGATTTGCTTGAAAAAGTCTCTTGATTTAGATCTTTTACAATGCGCCTACATGGCCCTAGCTGTTGATGGATAGGTACATTTATGCTTTTACTAGGCAAGTTCTTTTCAATGATAAAGTGCACAAATACTACTTTATATCTCTTACTGATACTCACATCTCATTTAGGCCCGTGTGTATCTAACCTATTGTAATAAAAAATATGAATATATAAAGAATAGCAGCTTGAGCATGCTTACTTTGAGTTAGATAACTTAGATAGAGCGCTATTTGTGATGAAATATTAACGTCCGTCGTTACTGAGTATTTTCCTGTATTTTTAAAGCACGTATTTATAGGCGTTCATGTAATAACTGTACATAATAATAATTTAGTTTAAGAAAGTATGTACATAACTATGCTGTTAGATAGACAACTGACAAACAAATTATATACAAAATAATGATAAATTATGTAGAGTAATTAAAACATACTCCATAATAACCAACCATTACTGGAGAACAAATATTCCAGTGTTCATTTGCCCCTTCGCCGATAGTCAGCTGTCTGACCATTCGGCCAAACAGATCTTGAAAATATACAACTACGGTCTTAGATTCGGGCGTGGTAGATCGTCCGAGATATTATGTGGGTATAGGTGGCTATAGCTTCTATGTGGCTATAGTCTTCTATGCTGGCCTGGGAGCGAACAAATAACGTAGAATAGGCCAGCCCTGAATCATCCCATGGGTGTCGTAAAAGTCGACTAAGGGAGATTGCCCGGTGTAGACCAATAAGCACCTTTGGGCACCCGAACGGTGAAGGGCAAACCACCAACAACAGCATACCCAAAGAGGGTTAGTGCCAGGCAGGCGGCCGGCTGTAAAACCTAAGCCAAAACTTTGAGCAGTATGGATTGGAATGTTGTCATTCTAATCACTCTCTCCGTTCATCGGTCTCTGGACATGGTCCGTTCCATCTCTTTTCTATACATTCATTCATCACTAGCACCTTTAATGTGTGATGGATGATATGAATCATATGGGAGTGGATGGCTTGATAACGTCTAACCGATATGAATGGAAGAGGAAACATACTGCGCCGACCCCAGATATACTGGGAACAGGGCAATGAGAAGAAGGAGGTGGCTATAACTTTATGTCAAAGATAACTGCAGGGTTATTATTTGCAATTGCCGATTGCAATTGTCTGCCCGTCACTCTCACACTTTGCTATTATTCTCAATGAGTGAAAGTGACGGCTAAACGAAAGCAATTACAATGGGTTTACATAATATCCCCGCGCGTCACGTTTAGTTTCCCCGTGACCACGGACGCTGCAAAGTGAGCTAAACGTCTGAATAAAATCAATATTTATTTTAACGTCAAAAATACACGCGAATTAAAATTAAACTTGTTTCGTTTAAAATGACGCCAAGACAAATAACCAAAAAGATAACTTTACCTTAAGATACTTGACTTGACTTGCTTTGATGATTCCAAAATTATATATAATTTTTTACATTATGTTAATGTTAAGTATAGGTACCTAAAATTATGAGGTTAAAATGTAGTCTATCGGAATAAATTAATAACTGCAAACTATCAGTACATAAGGGTTACCTACATTTTACAAATAAATAGGCATAATCTTTTTAAATGTGTATGTAAAAGAGTATTCAATAGTGTCATTATCGAAAAATTTGTTAAATATTTAAAAATAATGCAATCAGATAAGTAGTAACAAGATTGCTGACTTAACTTAGCATTTTAGATTCTATATTTGTAAATCGATAAACTCGACAACAATACGTTTGTTTCTTAAACTATAAATGTGCTTGGACTTTTGCTGTTTAAAGGCGTGCCCTGGTGTTGGATTTCAACATATCTAATGCTATTTCAAGAGCGTGCATCGCGGTACCAGGGGCGCACATCACCCCATACCCGCCGTGTCCGTAGCAATGCACCACCTTCGTACCGCCAATCAATTCGCCTTCCACGCGCACTGGAATTCTATGAGGCCTAAGTCCCACTCTCACACCCACAATTTCGGCCTTTTTCAATGCGGGCAACATATCGTAGCATCTCTCCAATATGGCCGCCGTGTCATGTTTGCAAACGTTCAAATTGTAACTGTCATATTGGCGCACAGCGCCCAAAGTGGCGATTCCGTCTAACCCGGGAATAACGTGAGTGTCGTAGTCTCCATAAAAGGCAGATCTTAACCACGGCGCTCGCACCTTTATCACCTGACCTCTCAACGGTACCAAGTCATAATCATTGCACAAATACTTTGCTCCCATTCCTGTACAATTAAATATCAATTCGTAGTTCGATAATGATTTGAGATTTTCGACGTTCTCTTCCAAAATAACGCCACCGTTTAGTTTGAACTTTTTTTCAATCCATGGCAGGTGTTTTTCGCAGCCAACTTTAAGAGTCGAGAAATAGGAACCATATTTCCAATCTCCACCAACAAGCCTTAACTCGTCATCTTGGACCGGTCTATAGATGGGAACCAAGTCCTCGATTAAATGGTTTCTTGTGACATGATAGTTTGCCTTGGAGAAAATGTACGTGCCGAATGACATGACGCCTGCTTCAGGCGCTTCCGACGATTTTAGTATATCTTGAAAGTAATTCCAAGAATCGTCTATCCATTTCTTCGTGATTTCTTTGGTCGGTCCCTTGAAACTAGTGCCTGGCCTGAATATACCCGCAGCGACATAGCTGGTGGTATCATCATGGAATTTGTTTGCTAATATAGTAACGTGTGCCTTATTCAATTTTTCTTGCACCAATTTAGCTACCGTCATCCCCACCACGCCAGCTCCAACTATTGCTATTTTTGGTGTCCCTTTCTCCATATTGTCCTAAAAATAAATAAAAAATAAAGGTAAAAACTTTATCATTATAATAAATTCATCAAGTTTCATTACTTTATTTTATTTCTACCACAAATATTGTTATAAATTGGATGATTCTAGATAGTTTGGGATTCGATTCTTCCCTATTCCAATTTCGTTACTGAATGTCTGTGATTTCTTAATTATAGCTAGGTTAGATAAATTTACATCGAAATAATTTCTAAGCATTTTACAGTTACTCAATTAATATAAAAATAAAATAACCGGTAGGTACTTTATTATCTAGTGTATTTACTATCTGCTTAAGTAAACAATACCTATCGCGTAATACTCAAAGCTTTATATCACAATGAAGATAAACGCTACATATAAAGCAACTTATAAACTTACAAGACTAAAGGATAAACCGTACAATTTATTGAAACCTATTTCATTGCCAACCCGCACCAACTATTGCAATAATGTTCTCTATAGCTAAGAAAATAAAGTAAACAAACAAGCGTCCACTAATAGACTCACAAGAGTACCTACCTATTAATAATTTCCGAGCAGATTGCGTCAGGTCAGGTAATTGACAATGACTTGGTTGCGATACGGAATGTTAAAATATCCAGCTTATAATGTTGCTAGATGTCAATGCAAGATTTACCCATTTATTATTATTTATGATGTTTTATTTATGACTAAAAATAAATTATACGTTTTGCTCGATAATTATGACAAAAATTTTATTAATGCATAATCTCATTGAACATAGGATATTTTGTGCAGTATGCTACACTGTAGGTACTTATGCATGGCATACCGATGCCATGCATTTATTTTAGATTTTTCTGCTCTGTAGAATACTTAGTTCTCAGGATAATTGTTCCTCGTTATTAAATTGTAAAAATATAATTTGTTTAATGATTAAGATCCCGCCGAAAATGGTATTATTTTTTGGCTCTTGATATCGTTTTTTTTCCTTGATGTGATGATTAAGCTTATAAAATATCATACAAACTGATGAGTAGGTCTTTTGTACACTAAAACACAGTATAGACCAATTAAATAAAAGAAATCAAAAATCATTAGGTAAAATCACAACATGCTACTTGCTAATCTCAATGTTAGTTCTTGTGAGACTTTAGTGGGTAAAAGTTGGAGGCATGTTAATCTTTACACTTGATATTTTTATTTAACTCTAAAATCAACTAATAGACAGCTTGATGCAGGTATTTTTTATTTTTTACAGAAACGCGACCACCACGAAAAAACTACAATCAGCTGTCGAGCACCGAAAAACTGGATAACAGACACGCAGAAGACATTCAGATGGAGGAAGCCGACGTGGATTCGGATGCGAGCAGTACTGATTTAGACGAGCGCGAAACGCGCGGAGTGTGCCCACCCTGCGCGCATGATCGTTACAATAACAATATTCGTCGTCATACACACGATGATTTCAGTGATGATACAGATTACGGTAAGCTTATAATAACTTAAGTTAAAAAATATATATTTCTGTATCTACTCACACTATCGAATTTCCCGCACATGCGCAGCACTATTCCTGCGTAATGATGGACGCTTTTCTTATAAGGAGATAGCTCCACAAAGGCACAAGCCATCTGTGTTAAAGCATTTAATATTTAAAATAGAAAATATAATAATTCAAAACTGAAAAATATATATGTGAGGTACAGACCACAGGCCGTTATCTTAACGGTACCACAACTAAAAGGCACTGTTTTTTTATATTTTGCGAGCAATAATGACGTCTGCTTGTGACAAATTGTGTGCGACGTAGACAAGTGAAGTTCAAACATTTCAAAAAGGAAGGAAATTGTTGGATAGTTTCACTGATAAAAGATATTGAATAGCAGCAAAAAAAACTGAGCACTTAATCCATTCCATTAATTATATTGATTATGCCTTCCTAAAAGTGAGAATTCAATCTGATAAACTTGGATCCCTTTGTCAATAACAAAAAAGAAATCTGACAATGAGTTCCAGGAACGTTAAAAATATTATTAAAAAAAAATGTCAATGACAGCTTTTTGACAATCGATGTCAACAGACCACAACCCAATATTACTTCTATTGTATTCTCTTTGTATTACTTTACTTTTACTCTAAACGTAGTGTATTAATTATATACTCTTTGACAACAGACATTGTAAATTTGTAAACGAAAGTTTCATGAAGAATAAAAGTTATTCTTGTGGGTTTTTTGTCCTTTAAAATATTTTAATAACAGCTAAAATAAATTTTAATCTTTCGGATAAATTTATAATTCATTCAATTAATATGGCTAATCTTAAGTCTGAGCTAGACGAATATATGCAACAGAAAGAGAGCCGTAGAAGCTACTTTAGCCTGCCCACTTTTTCATCACCTAGATTTTTCTCAAGGAATAATGAAAATGACGATGAAACCGCTACGTGGTTTCAACAAGCACAAAAAGATTATTGCACTTTGGTAAGTAGTGAGATATTGTCATAATATTTTGCTGTAATTATATGAGTCACAAAAAACTTATGATATTTGATACAAACTATTGAAACAATAACTCAATATTGTTATTTCAGAGCCGGACGCAACGATTTATAGGCTTTGGAACATGCTTGGGCTTGGGATTGTTGTGTTTCATTCTGTCATTTATCTACGTTCCAGTACTTCTTTTACAAGCAAAGAAATTTGTGCTACTTTTTACACTAGGAAGCTTGTTTTTAATAATGAGGTAATTTATTTAATATAGTCTTGTGTAAAACTTATTTGCTGAAAAGTGGGTTTTAATTCACCTGCCTACTTCTTGATATAGGTGTGATTTATGTATGTTATTTATAAGCATTGACTAATGGTGCTCGAACCTTACAGACTTGAATTAATCAAGTGTGCACTTTCACAAAACAATTTGATAATTGATTAACAATTAATTTAGTAGTCTGAACCCAAACCCTTCAAGTTAGAAAAAGATCCAACTCTGAAAAGGTCTAAAGTAAATATAAATTTGCTATTCATCTTAAGATTCTTGAATCTGCTGAAATGAAATTAAAAACAGTATTTTGATCTGTTTTATTAATAGATTTGTTTTTTTTTTAGCTTTAGCTTCCTGTATGGACCGTGGTCACATTTGAAATCATTGTTCTCTAAAGAGAAAGCACTCACCACTTCACTCTATGTCATCACATTGGCAGCCACGCTGTATTGTGCTCTAGGCCTGAAGAGCACACTCTTGACAGTATTATGTGCCATTGCTCAAGGGACAGCATTATTTTGGATGTTCATGGGTTCAGTTCCTGGAGGTTTCTCCGGCATGCGAGTCTTTGGCAACATGTTTAAATCATCCGTTTCAAATACACTGCCAATTTAACAGAAAGCTGATATGTTTGTTAAAGACTTTATGATAAAGATTTGCATGCATGCAAAGTGATCAGTGAAAGATATAGGATCTTTATGAGTGTATATTTTTAATATCATATACATACACAATTTTATACCTTTCTATACAAAATTATGTTTAAATTGTCATTCCTTCCATTTCACACCATCAAAATTGCATCACTGGGTGGTAATTATGGAAACTATTCTTTTTGACACACCCTTATTAATGTCTTGTTTATGTCTTAAAAGTAAAAACTCAATATTATTAATGAACCTGTTTGCAGCTTACAGATCAACAACATCTTTTAGAATTTACAAATTGAGAATTTAACAGACATTATTCAGAACTTACCTGTCCATTGTAAAACAGGTTGCAAGGACATGAATTGTTCATGCAAGTGACTATCAAAAGGAATAGATTCCATGTTTGGTACAGGCATGTGGTACTGGATGAATGTTACGTAACTAGAGATATGTTAAGTATGGATGTCGATGGACCTAGAATGAGAGGAAGATAGAAGAAATCATGAATCGATGAATGGATGAAAGATGAGGAATAGAATTCATGCTGAGTTTGCCAAGGGCAAGAAGTATAACGCGACTTGATGTGATATTAAAGTCTGTTTATTAAAGATACAAATATGGGCTTATATAATATAGTGCGTGTCTAAAGTTAACTTACAAATGTGATGAATCTAACTATGTGTATTAATGTAGGACATACTGTGATGTCGCAACACTGAGCACATGTCTGATGTAAGAGGTAGATATCTTGTACCGACCCCACTTAGAGTGGGATAAGGGCAGGGAGAAGAAGACCACTGGTGGTGTAATTATATGGAAGTGTTTAGTGGAAAGAATTTATTGTAAAGGGTTTAGTACTTTTCTATGAACATTCTATTACACAACAAATACAAATAATCTTTTGAAGCAATATTTAATCTGTGATCAATTACCTACTAAGTTCTGATATAGTTTTTGCTTTTCAGTTTACTTTCATGAATAGATAGCGTTTTATTTCAATATTTTATATCATCATCTGATGAAATATTACAGATGAAATATTTTATAATAAACCAACATAACCAAATCGATAACATTGCCTTAATTATTATTTTGTTTAGAAACTTAGCACAATTAATAATATTTATGGTTTAATATGTTTAAGACGGTTTGAATTAAAAATAAAATATTTTAAGATAAATTTAGTGTTTCTGTCTGTAGATATTTTTATTCACGGTGAGTTTTTTACGAGTCAGTATGGGTAAATTCTAAACTATAAAAGATAGAGAAAAACTCTCTTAGGAACCGTGATCTTAATTTTAGATAAAATAAAAATGGTCTTAATCATTTGATCTTAATAGATTTGGAGATATCGAATTTTTATTTTAATATTTTTTTTTGTTATTTCTATTGTATATCACTATACTAACCAAAAATTGTAAGGAAACCATAGGTCTAAAGTTGCTAGAAGTTGTTGAAATTAACGTTTTAGTTTTCTTTATTAGTAAAAACTAACTGGCGGAAAAAATTGTAAAATATTTCTTTAATTAAATGTAAGTTTCAAGCAATTTCAACAACTTCTAGCAACTTTAGACCTAAGGTCTACTTACAATTTTTAGTTTGTACAGTGATATACAATCGAAAAACCAAAAAAATTTTTTTTCAAAAAATCCGATATCTCCAAATCTAATAAATTTTTATCTAAAATTAAGATCACGGTTCCTAAGAGAGGTTTTCTCTATCTCTTATAGTTTAGAATTTCCCCATACTAACCCGAAAAAAGAACTCACCTGTATATCAAGCCGATACGCTTCTGAACTATGGTGACCAAAAAGACCTGCGAAGCGCTAGTCTAGATTGTAGGTTGTAATTTTTACTGATACATTGCTGTTATCACAGGACAAGTGTCACAATAGCATTATAGAAAAGTAGTAATGGATAAGTAAAAAGTTCGGTGATCATCACTTTCAACTGTCAAAAAAAGTTAGGGAATAGGCCTACTGGTGACGATGATGATGAAACAATACAATAACTACCAATCTCTAGATTAGATTCTTTAGAGTACGCGTCAAATTAGTCTGCGCGCGAAGGGTGGCGCTGCTCGCTCACATTGACACTCCTAGACAATTATAATAGGCGGAGTTTTAGTTTTGACCACGCGCAGGCTTATCTGGCGCGCGCTCTAACCTATAGATAAGCCATTTATCGCTTTGAACAGTCAAAAATCCAATGATTTTAGTAGAGTGCGTTTCATCAGAGTATAGTTCCTATGCCGTCAAGTTGGTAGCAGGACTAGCAGGGTTGCCAGATGTCAATTTTTTTTCTCGTACCAGGGTTGCTAAATATCTCGTAATTTCAACAGATAATCTCGTAAAAGCATAAATTTAAAGAAATTCAAATAAAATTAATGATTTTATGCTGTTTACTGTACTATGTAACTTGTGTAGTCATATTCTTTGCGCTTGGGGCTGTTAAATTCAAACAAAACAATTAAAAATCATATTTTTTTATTAATTATATTCGATATCAGGGATGTTAGTAAAATCATCTTTATTTTTAGAGTATAGCTTTTCAGCTGTCATTCTGGCGTACATTTCTTTTGATGGTTCGAAATTTACGCAATTACCTTTGCGATTTGGGCCTTTAGCGCTTTCGGGAGCTAAAAGTGCTAAAAGTCGTCATTGTTAAAATCTCGTAAAAAAGTGTACGAGATTTTTGTTAATCTTGAATCTCGTACAGACCCTTCAGTTCCTGTAATGGTACGAGATTTCTCGTACGTCTGGCAACCCTGGTTGGTAGTATTGCAAGAAAATGATACCATGTCAAATTTATTGTACTACCTTTAATTCAGGGAGTTTTTTTTCAATTAACTAGATAAACAATTATGCATCTATCTTATTTTGTTACTTATTACTACTACCGTATAATGAATTATTATATTTATTATGATTAACAATAATTTTGTTCATCTAAAATGTCTGCATTTATCGTTATAAGTAATATTTATTAACAGTTTTAAAACTAAAATAAATATATTTAATTTATTTATCAAACACAACAAAACTGATACTGGTAACCCAATTCAATGGCGGCAATCCGAACTTGTACTCACTAATATGGATTATGCGGGATCTCCTTACGTTTTTCACGTTCACAAAAGACCTTAGCTTTTAACACAATTAATCTTTCATCATTTTTCAATGTTTTGGACATGATTTTCTCAAAGATTTTCTATAAAACATAAAAAAACCTCCAAATATGACTAACGGGTTGATATTGTTGACAGCCATGGTAGCCACCATCACGGCATAGGAACTATAAGATGAAACGCACTCTCAGTTCAACGCGATAAATGGCTTTATTATATCGTGTTTCGGTAACGCTAGCCGGGCAGAGCGCGGTGTAGGCCTAACATTTTAGACTTTAGAGACAAATAAGTATACTTACCAACCTACCTAAGCATCATGTACTACTTACACGTCTAGGTATACCTACCTACATACTTATTAGAAAACATTGTTACCTATAATGTACATTTATCAGTCTTTCGTTACACTTTTCAGATGAGGCTTTGACGTGCAACGTGTGTGACCGCTCATTCCCTACTCGCCGTCAGCTCGCTGACCACCAGCAAAAGAAACGACATTTCGGGTGGGTTACCTATAATCAACAGAAAGTAATATTGTTTTTGAACCATTGTAGGTACCTACATAGGGGAGGTACCTATCTAAACATTATTCCACAGGATATCGTAGACCGGCCAAGGAGGATCACATGGATTTTGACTGGTCTCTCAAGCACATAGATTATCATATATTAGCTTGATCCATCTTTTCAGTGCTCTTCCTCTACTTCGTCCATCAACATTCATGTCCATAATTTGTTTACTCACATTCATGTCATCCTGTCTCATAACATGTCCATACCAAAAATAAACAGCTTCTTCTCTGTCACTGCTGCCATTTTCAGACTCCCCCTTAAGGCTCCTACACACAGTGCCGGCGGCAGGGCCGCCGTGCATTCGGGCGATAGTTCAATGTGACTGACACGACCAGAATGATGCTTGGCGGCTTTGCGCAGCTTGTGCCGGCGGCTTGTATTGCCGTCGGCATAAAACCAGCGGCATTGCCGCCGGCAGTGTGTAGTAGTCTTTACGTACCTACTCATTTCTCATCTTATCCATTTTTGTCACGCCGCACATAATATCCATCTCAACATTCTCATCTCTGACGCATGCAATTTTTTTCCATACGTCTTTATCACAGCCCAACATTCCGATCCATACATAATGAAAGACTTTTAGACCTTTTCAGATTTTTCGGGCCTGTTTCACCATCGACAAGTGAGTTCGAAGTAGCTTACTTTGCAGTTCAATTGCCGTATATTTCATATTTTCAACTGTCAAATTGTCTGCGAAGTAAGTTACTTCGAACTTAGTTGTCGATTGTGAAATAGGCCCTTATAAACAACTATCCTCTGATGTACAGATGCAGCGCTTGCGATAGCCTGTTTCCCTCGCTGATGGCACTCGAGCACCACAAGGAGGAATTCCAGCATTGGAGCGACTCCTCCTACTGCTCGCACTCAGACTCTGAGGACAGCGAGCTGGAGACCTGCCACGAAGACCGGCATCGACTACTCTAATGCCACCACCTCATTATTGCCGGGAACAAGCCCGCTAAGCTGGGCACTTTCGTTTAACTCTCTTCCAGGGCTCACTAATTAGGGTTAAGCCCCGTATAAACAAAATCGCAATCTCTTTTATACCAAAATTTTTTTATACTTAAACGGTCTTATTCATAAAAATATCCCTATTACATCTTTCTAGGAGCCTCCCCAAAAGTATTGGATTAATAGGCGACTGCCAAGCAAAGCCAAGAGTCCTGTCCAAAAAATAGTCTCGTCATTTCCATCGGCTGTGGTTACTTTACGATATTAGAATTTTTCGATATAGAAAAATCCCTGCCGATAAATCTTAAAAAAAAATGGGGTTTTTATGAATAGGAACGTTACTATTAAAGAAATATTTTAGGGTGAATACTCTTTCCGACATCGTAAATCTACAGGATCATAGATCAGGAGAATATTTAATAACAAATACTATTTTAATCCACAACCAACCCAGAAATATACGAACATTTACAATAACTCATTCTATTAAAATTAAAAAGCAAAATCGTTATCTACCAGATTCGAATTTGAAGCACTAGATCCGAGATTGAAATTGTAATGGTCATTATTTTAATATTTGTTTTCTATAAAATATAAATTGTAAATAGCCTCGGATTGGACGGTCTGAGATAAATTTCTTAATTTAGTTATATAATTTCTTATGGCTTATTTTGTCCGTCTCCATTGTTTAGTTTGTCTGGAGTTCCCAAAAATTACAGCATTTTTTTCTAAGATTTACTAATCGAGTCGAATTTTCATTACATTACTACTAAGGCGCTGTTCTCCACGAGCGAGAGAATCGCGACGAGTCCGCGCTTTTATCGTCGGGTAGTCTCGAGCGATTATTCCGCCAGCGTATCGTCACGACTCGTGACGGGTTCGCAGCGTGTTCGCGGCGTCTCGTAACGGAATCGCCGCATTTTCTGACGACGCGTTGAACTATTAAGGCGCTGCCTCCACGGGCGAGAGAATCGCGGCGATATTATCGTCGTGCCACGTATTTCTTATGGAGCCGTCTCCACACGGCGATATTATCGCGGCGATGCGACGAGTGGCAACGAGGGCGCGATACGTCATTACATCGCCACGAGCCCGTCGCGACCAAAGAGTATATAATACACTACGTTTAAGAGTCGGGACTTCATACAAGCTTTTTGACAATTTTGACTCGCAGTTTAGGCTAAGATCTCGTACCAACCAACAGAGACAGATAAAAAAGTAATGCCAACATACTACAAAAGCAAACTAAGGATGTGGTGTACGCTACAGAATGTCGATATCGATAAAAACGAATGGGTACCCCCCCTGCCTTGCAGAACTTGCAGACAGGTTTTTTAATCCTACAAAAGCAAAATAAAAAGCTCTGTTCGTTTGAAAATATTGAGTATTATTTAATTACGTGTAATTATTTAATACAATTTATTTAACAACAAAAATTAAAGTTATGTTTACAATGTGGAAATTAAAATTGTTGGTAATTTTCTGATCTCATATTCTAGGCGGAGTCTTCAGATGTTAGCTGATTGATCAACACACGTTTTTGCAATGTTGTGTAAGCAAGTAAGCAGGACATTTAGATCTGAAATAATAAATTAGTAAATATATCGTTTGAGTTTACGCTGGTCATCATCAATTCAATTTATTGTTCACCGCTTACCATAGCGGACTATGTGTAACGCGCCCGAAGGTCTGGTTCTGCCCAATCAATGAAATCTGGTTCTGAAATAAACCACTCATTAGCTTCAGGCTCAATTAGCTATCAAACCATATCGGAAAGATAAGTTATGTAACTTACCAATAGAGGCGCTTATGCGGTTGCAGGCAACGATCACACCCGACGGGCATCGTGTACCAAGGCGGCAGTCACGCTGTCTTCTTCTTCTAGTGCCTCTTCAATTCGGAAGATAAGCCGTCAGCTTTTTATATTCATCTCTGTCAGTCGCAAACCGAAACGGCTTTTCAACGGGGTTAATGCCTATCCACTCTCATATGCTTTGCAGCCATGACTCTCATCGCCTTTCAACAAGTCACGCTGTGATCTGAAAAATAAGTGGAGTTGAACACAGAAGAACTTTTGATGATGATAATGAGAGATGAATAATAAAACTCATACAACAAACTTTGTTGTTAATGATGTTAGCTATCTAGTCATGGGAGGTTTTTGTTGTTTTATAAATAACTCTATATATGATATACTATATTATAATATATTGCAATAGACAATATTTATATGTATAAAAATAATGAAACATCTCAAGTACATTTGATACTCAAATTTACGAAAATAGATTTTTTATCGATAATTTGGTAAGTAGTAAGGACATCGCTACGGCGCATATGATTTTTGATTAAAGTGACCAGAACTTATTTCTAATTACTTAGCGTTTATATATTAACATGGAAAACTACTTACCGCTTCTCATCTAGTGGGAATTGGCCATGAAAACCCTCTTTTGGTTTAATTTCCTACTAGATTTTAGTCAACATATTTCACACCTTTTGTAAAACATTTCGCTGTTATGCACATAAATAAATGACACAAACTAGTTAGATATACACTAATGATAAGTCACTGAAGACAATAAATAAGCACAAGATGGAAAACTAAACTAAAACAACGCTTTAATTTATATTTTCAAAACGGCATAGTGACATAATGACATTAGTGACACACTCCGGCAGCGCGAGACAAGGAAGGTTAGATCGGAAGTAAGAGACAAAACAAGTCGCCATTAAAAATTGCCTAAACTCCATACATTTTTTCTGCAGTATGGGAGTTTCGCCAGGCTGGTCGCGACTAGCAGCGGGCCCGCCGCGCGCTCGTGGCGCTCTCGCAACCAGCGCGCAGCGGGCGCACTGTCAAACGCAGCGTCATTTC
This sequence comes from Cataclysta lemnata, assembly GCA_963931975.1. Lineage (NCBI taxonomy): Eukaryota > Metazoa > Arthropoda > Insecta > Lepidoptera > Crambidae > Cataclysta > Cataclysta lemnata. The sequence continues at coordinate 14,426,565 of OZ008339.1, forward strand.
AGCGTTGCCTCTCGTCAAGCAAGGACATTTCGACAAGTTTTTTAAACAATAGTACAATGTTTGACATTGAAAAGTTTATACTTGAAGTGAGAGAGAGACCTGCCCTTTACGATGTTCAGTTGGCTGAGTATCGAAACAGAGAAATTAAAGCAAAGTATTGGTATGATGTGGGAAGTGCTATGTTCACAGAGTGGGATGATCTAACCTCTAAAGAAAAAAAAGAAAAAGGTAAGCGTACAATTTTATTTATTTTTAGGTAATTTTTGTTGTTATAATTGTTAGTTTTTATTGTCTATGGTGTAACAAAATAAAATACATTCGTCGGTACGAAACCGTTGTTTCAACAATAATTATTATTATAAGAAAGATAATTTTCATTAAATGATGTAGTCTTTTTGCCAAGGAACCGCGCCCACTGTGTTAAAATAATCTTTAAATAAGTTTCGAATATGCAACCCCGAATTCCTTGTCCTTTGAAGTACGGGTGTCATATTTTGTTGATTGGATATGTCTTCATTTTCCCCGTCAGTGGCATTTAATGCTCGACGCTTTATGAAGTTGTGCAAAACGCAAGCTGCTTTTATTACAAGAATTGAACTGTCTGGTTGAAGATTTATTGTATTATGAAATATGCGAAATTTTGAGGTGATTTGTCCAAAGACACATTCCACGTAACGTCTTGCACGAGACAGTCTGTAGTTGAAAATTTTTTTATCCGTAGGAAGACATCGACCTGGATACGGTCGCATTAAATTTCGATGAATGCCGAAGGCCTCATCAGCTACAATCACATATGGCATTTTGGGTCCGCCAAATACCAGTTCTTCTTCTTCCGGCAAATCAAGAGCTTCTTCATTTAGCTTCTGGCCTAGAATTGAAGATTGAAATATGGTAGAATCATTTTCACGACCATAAGAACCTACGTCAATCACAGTAAATAAATAATTCGAATCCACCAAAGCCAATAAAACGATTGAGTTGTACTTTTTATAATTAAAGTATAGAGAGCCGGAATTCCGGGGGCACTGAATTCGAATGTGTTTGCCGTCTAGCGCTCCCAAGCAATGTGGGAAATTCGCGTTGTCTTTAAATCCCTCTGAGATTCTTCTCCATGATTCTTTGTTCGGGGCTGCCATTTCTGTAGGTGCTAGCACTTTCCATATAATTCCACATGTTTCTTTTATTAATTTTGTCAACGTTTTTTTCGAAATTCTGTACTTATTCTGAAGGCGTTTATAACTTGTTCCAGAAGCGAGATATCTGGAAAATGACATTATATTTTAAAAATATACTTTATCATATATTTTTTTTTATATAGAATAGGCTCGCGTTTGTTTGCAATCACACCTGACGGAAAGTTTATTTTTAAATGGGATGAAAAACGAAGACTCCATCAAAGCGTTCGGATTTATTAATCTGTGTTGTTTTTTTATTAAAATACATAATAGTTAATTAATATATGTATACTTATATATACTTATAATATTTAAATTAAAAGTTATTTCTTTGCTTCAGGACTTGAGTTAATGACAAAATGGAAATCTTTAAGGGATCAATTTCGTAAGGAGTTAAAGTTGCAGCAATGTTCAAAATCCGGTCAAGCTGCCTCAAAACGACGAAAGTATATTCATTATGATGCATTACTTTTTTTAAAGAAACACACAGAACACGCTTCAACATCGTCAAACATGCTCAATGAGGATAGTCAAGATGTTTTTGAGGACGACGACAGTTCGGTTAATACCACCCCCAGTGTCACGGAACCATCCACGTCTAATAAAAAGAAAACATTAGTACAAATGTTTCTGGAATCTAATAAAGAGATATCGAATGTTATGCGCGAAAGTATAGATATACAAAGAAATAATGTTCAACCACAGTATCGTGACGAGCGTGGAAATGAGGCATTTTTCCGTTCGTTGGTACCACTTATGGACAAAATAAAAGAAGACTGTTTAATTGATGCCAGAACTGAGATTATGGCCGTAATTAAGAAATACACACCATCATCACATACACTGCTAGACTCTTATTCTCGTACATCCACACCAACAAGCGAGGACGATATTGCTCAAATGTTAGAACACTTTGATGAAATGTAAACTATAAGTTTTGATTTTATGTAAGCGTTTAAGTAAAATAAATCTGCTTTAAACTTACTGTAGTGTTACTGCTAATCTTTCACATGGCCCGATACTTTTCCTCATATTAGTATCTTGCTTTGATAAGTGTCTTGATAGTAAACTTAACAGTTCATCGAAAACAGGAATTGGCATTAAATATTCATCTTCAAACCATTCTGGATGATTTCGATATTCTTCATAATTCACATGGAAATGTCCATGACTTTCACGACGTAGCAACATGGGATGTGTCCACCAACGGCGCTTTTTTTTCCTTCTTAACAATAACAATAACTGCATATTCACTAGCGTACTTGCAGAAGCACCCCACAACACTATATCCATAATAAAGAATTATTTTATTGACTGAGACACTACTTATTTCGCTCTCGTCTGGCACATAACTGAATTCTTTCTTTCACAACGCGTCGTCA